>OY728127.1:123179666-124429666 GCA_963277665.1 Viscum album | reverse complement strand
TTTATCCCCAGCTCGCATTTTCTCATATGCTTATGATCTAACATTTGATTAAATTTTGATGTGTTTTTTACATACTAATAAATTGAGGTCCCTAACTTATTTTAATATTCCATAGGTTATGAATATTAGAATAACTTATGAGAAGTCTAGAAGGGAATTTAGTGTGTCTCAATTATGGATAAATATTCATGGGTATTGTAAAAGAAGTTACTAGTCTCCAAAGAAACTAAACAATCAATTCTTTTAATTGTGTGATTATTTATGAGATATTACGTTTAACTTACAGAAATTATGTAAAATAAATATAGGCTTATCTTACTTTATATCAAATACAATGTCTAAAGAAAGTTTTTTTTATCACCTGATCTTAGAGTGTGGGTCTAGTGTGCCTCATGATGGGCATGTGTAGGGTGACACATGTCAAGTTAGCTATGACATAGGTTGGCACTACAATGAAAGTTTTAACTCTTGATTCCACATGATTATTGATAAAACAACACTATATGGAGATCCAAACTAATGTGAGTCTCTTCATGAATAGGTCACTATACACATAAAATAACTCCATCATTTTTCTTTACATGTATGTATCTATTTTTCAAACTGATTTTACACTGCCTACTACCTTAACATCTAACGTACTCACCACATCAAGTCATTAGATTTCACCATTTCCACCGCTAAAGGGAGAGATATTGACTATGCCACTAGAAGTCTGAGAACCACCATGGATGTATTTGAAAATATCAACCATTTATCTATAAATCTCATTGACACACACAATTAAATGTCAACCAGCATGCCATGCAAGGCATGGTGGACAGATCAGAGGAGGTTTGAAAGAAAAGAATCCCAGACTATTATGACATGGAAGAGGTGAGAATGGTTGAAATGGATCTTCTAGGGATAAAACATTTATTATTATGAAATGTTGTATTACATAACCAATTGTAATTCATGAAGGTGTTGTTTGATGAGTGAAATCAAAGAGAAAATTCCTACAAATATGATGATGTGTTGTAGTTAAGTGGAATCCACATGTATAGATAAATAATGAAGTGACTACTATTATTTTATTGTGTGTGTGATCATAGATCACATGGATTTTCTAAATTTAAAAAAAGATAAGGGTTTCAGGGTGGCTATGCTCATGGTTCCTAAGTGTAAAGGAATAAAGAATAAAGCTATAAAAAATGATCAGTGCCACACCTACAATGAAACTTTTATGTTGTTTTAGAGGATTATAATGCATGATAAATATTTTTATAACATGGTTTAGTGAAAGGATAATATTCCCAAGGAAACAACCGATGTTATGTTGTGGTGGAGGTAACTATAGGAAACACATTCAATTTGAAAATTTTATCCAATAAATATTTTTAGAAGTCTAATTTTATGTGAAAGAAGATATTATAAGATTAATTACACCGATATTTTGAATTAGTTTAAGGATATAATATTAAAGATATTTAAAGAAGATTTATTAATGGATAATTTGATCCCTTATAGGAACTTTTGCCTATAAATAAGAGGGATTATGTGATCTAGAGAAGGATAAAGTTAGAGAAAACCCTATGTCTACTACTAATGAACATGACCTACTATTCCATTGAATCTACTTATTCCATAGGTTATCTTATTTTATGATCCCTCATGAATAACATGAAATAATTAGTTTTATTATTCTGAGTGGTCTAATGAAATAGGATTAGTTTATTGAACCTTTTACTTGTTTTTAGTTCATCATTGGGTTGTGTGTTTATAATTTAATTATATATATTTACTCTTCTTATATCATGACTATTTTTATTTTAATTTGAATTTTTTTCATCACAAAACTATCCACTCTGATTTAATATGACCATTATATGGTTCAGAGTGGATACTATTAAACATTCTATTAAATCACCTAACCCATTAATAAATTGAATTAATTGACCATGTGAAAATGTGAATACATGAGTTAGAGAGAGAGATCACCAAGGCCAAGGGACATATTAGGATCAAATCTGAAAACAACATGGATAAACATTATCTTCACACTTCACTAACTCATGAACTTGAAATCACTAAACTTGGAACGTATTCTCAAAATTGTGTTTTATCTCTACTTATACTTTCCATCACTTTCATTTATTCACTAAATTTTATTAGGGAATACTAAAACCATACTTGTGGGTTTGAACTCAAACTATAAGCATTCTATTTAACACACCATAATGTTAAGGGGTTAAAAGGATAAATGATATGAATCACATAAACAAGGTGTACCTTTATTTTTGAGAACCTACCTGATTAGAAATCCATAGTTAAAAATTCTTGGATTGAAGTAGTGATCAAGATGAGTGACCTTCTAGGAAGTATCCTAGGGTATGTGTGCATGAGGAAAAATCACACTGGAAAGAACATGCATTGGCCTGTGAGGACAATCATTAGTTTGATGACCCATTTAGGCTTGTGGGTGGGACCCAAGGAGGGGACCATGTGTCTGTGGGGAAACTGGTGCTACCTAGTGAGCTAGAACCTGATGGTCATGTTAAGGCGGGGTTCCTTCACCATCAACGGAGACCATTTGTTACATTGGTTTCAGGTTTGGAACCCAGTTGGAAGTGCAGTGGCATCACTTAGGTTGAGATGTAGGGTTTACAACAAGGATGTTGTGCTCTAGGGGGTGAATTTAATACCCCAAAATATTAAAGGATAAAAAGGATAAATGATATCAACTATATAAATAAGGTTCACATTTTTTTTCGAGATAATACCTGATTAGAACCCTATAGTTAAGCGTGATTTTCTTGGAGTAGTGATCAAGATGTGTGACCTTCTAGAAAGTATGACAAGGTGTGTACGAGTGAGGGAAAAAACACTATAAAGAACATGTGTTGTCTTATGGGGAAAGTAATTAGTATGATGACCCATTCAAGCATGTGGGTGGGCCCTAGGGAGGGTAACACATGTCAGTGGAGAATCTAGTGGTACCTGGACGGCCAGAACTCGATGACCATGTTAAGGAAGGGTGTCTGTGCTATCAGCTATGCCCTATTGTTACATGATATATTGATATATTTAGTGGTACTTAGTTTTATTTAATTTATAAATTAAAAAAAATTGGTTTATATTGAATTAATTAATGACACCCTTTGGGTGGAAAAATTTTGGGTTCCATTACTTGGGATAGTTTCATTGCAACTTAGGGTAATTGATTATTTTTCTTCTTTATTGTTAATTTTTATTTTTTGTGTTATGATGGGTTTGTTCATGTTGTGGTTTTCATGCTGTTTTCTTAATGCACAACTATTATATTGATTATCTAATAAAAACACATATGTTAATTAAATTTTAAAGGTATTAAATGTTTATTTTGGATCTTATGGTCCTGAGTTAGTGGATTTTAATTTTGAACATCCATTCTCATCATTTGTGCACTTCATGCCTAATGTACACAAATTTAGGCCCAATGATTCATACGATTTTAAGGAATATAATTATACATATTTTAATTTTATATTTTTGTAAATGTATATACACTTAAATATGAATATTGTTTATTCAATGATCAATGTAGGATTCATAAAGGATGATGGGGATATTTGGCGATGAAAGGAAACAATTCTGGAGAAGGCAAAATGGATACCAGCCCACTGATGAGAATGTGGGGCCCACAATACCGGCCTAATTAAGCCCAAATTTCTTGGGATTCTAGAAGAAAGACAGAGTAACAAATATTTTTTCAAAATGAAGTGCTAATTTTGAATCCATGGTGGTTATTAAGGTGGCCCAAATAGAATATCAAAATCTGGGCCAGAATCTACAGCCTAGAATGTTAGCTGACTAAATCAGCCATAACTCCAAATACACATTTCCAAATGGGACCAAATTTTACAAACATATAGAATACATCTGTGGACACAAAATAATATGCTTTGTCTCATCGAGATTCAGTGATATGCTTTCCCATACATGACAATATTTCCAGGGGAGACAAGGAAGATAAAAAGTCAAGGAGGGAATCAATTTCTTCACTACTTTCCACCACCCTAAAGCCTAAATATATTTAATAATTGGGAATAAATTGATTGAGGATCGACCTAAGGCTTTCCAATTGCCTATTTAAGGCAGTGGTGGGGAGGGGGAAGTCATATCTTATTTTTGATGTAATGTTATTATGCCAAAGTTTCGTTTTAATGTTTTCAATTTCCATGTAAAGTTCTTTTTTTTTGTATTTCTATGTTCCCAATCCACATCTTTCTCTTATATTATTACCATTTATTTAATTAAAACTATATAATCACAAGTAATAGTGACATCTCTGTGTTGTGATGAATTATTTCACACATAGGTGTGAATTTTGTTCACACACATGGAGGAGTGCTCGTTATTTCTGTGGTTTTAATTTCTTCAATCCAATTATTATAAGCCATCTTCCACCCACCATTGAGAGTATACCATCAATAGAGGGATAAAACATTAATGGGTTGATAATAGGAAGATTAAAATGTTTTATTTAATGTTATTTTATGAATTATTTTTTGTTAATTGGATAACCAATTTAAGACTTCCATTCTTTAGTTATTTCCACTCTTCATCTTCATTGTGTTTGAGGAAGCTAAATACAAGTTCTAAAATGACCATATTCCTTAGAGAGATCATGAATTTTATTCTCTAAGCATGTAGGGGATTAGTAATTGAGTTTAGTTATTATAAAACAATAAAATTATTAAGTTAGTGTTATTTTTAAGAATGGATTCATCAAGAATTAATAAAACCAAAATTGTCTAAAGAAGTAAAATTAATTCAATCCACCCCGAGCATAATATAAGATCAACCAATTTTCATTGAATTGAATTCACTTATGTTTCTTAGTGTTTTTTTAAAACCATATAAGCTCAAAACCAATTTGGCCACTTTATAGCCAAAAAATCCATCTCATAGGTTGTGTATCTTAGGTATCTTCTTAGGTCTCAGTGGATTCGACAACCCAAGATAGACTACAAGGACCATTATACCTTCCTATCTTGGGTAAATTTGAGCATGAATCAAATTTTGGTGCTGTTTCTGGGGACCAAGTAAGTACCTTATACCAAAACCTTCTTTCCTCACCCCCATTCTTCTATTCTCACCCAAGATCTCTTATCTTGTCCCTTTCTCACTTTTTTTTGCACAAGTTCGCCTATACCCATGATAATTCAAACATAATAGTTAGGGTGGAAAGTCCTTGGATAGGGGAGTCAAGTGAAACTAGGAGATTGTTTCAATTAGATCCTAATCTTCTTGATAATCTATAATCAAAAATTGAATCAATTATAATGGAGGATCTTCCAAGAAATCAAATTGTAAATCCTGGGGGAAATCAAATGGGAAACCAAAATCAAGAAGCTCCAAACCTAGGGAATGTAGTCGATCAAAACATGAATGACTAACTCAATCCAACTTGTATAAATTCCCCCTCATGAATTAGACACAATTCCCTAGGAGATACCAATTACATATTTAAACCCCATATCCAAAACCATCTTCCAACCTTTCACGAGATGGAGTCTGATATTCCCTACCTCCATGTTAAGGAGTTCATTGACATTATAGAAACCATGTGTGCCCCACATCAACTAGAATCAGCTAAGATGAGGCTCTTTCCTTTTTCATTGAAGTATCAAGCTAAAAATTGGCTAAAAAACTTGAGATCTACATAAAAACACTCATGGTACCAATTAAACAGTGAATTATACAAAAAATACTTCCCTCATCACAAAACAATTGCACATAAAAAGTGAATTCAAAACTTTTTTGAAAAAGAGGGAGAGTCATTCTATGAAACATGGGAGAGGTTAAAAGACACCCTAAACATGGTTCCACATCATGGTTTTTCTATACGTGAACAAGTGAGAATTTTTTATGAAGGGCTGGGCCCAGGGAACAAACAATTCATTGACATGATGTGTAATGGAGCCTTTAAAAACAAATCCCCAAATGATGGTTATTAGTATCTGGAAAGCCATGTTGAACAAAGACAAACATGGGGAACTTCAACTTATCATGAAAATCCACAATGAACTAATAGAATTCATACACTTAGAGAAGAGGAAGGCCTCAAGGATAAACTCACAAAACTCTCTAGGAAGGTTGAAGAGATAGACCTTAGGGAAGTCCATGGAATCCAAACTGTAGACCCAATTTGCACAATTTATGAAAAACATGACCATAAAAAAGACAACTGCCCAACCATTCCATCCATCAAGGATGTTATTTTAGGAGGACCCCTATTGGATGTAAATGCTTTGAACTTTCAAAATCCTCATTACCAAAACACCTTCAAACCAAGGTATAATGGCCACCCAGGCTTTCGCTGGAATGATAACCAACAACCTAACCAACAACATGGACAAAATCCTTATCCCCATTAAAACTACCAAACCTATAACCAGCTCCAGACCCAACCTATCCAATACCAACAACCACCAGTCCGTTTTCAACAAACCATCCCACCTCCAAAATATCCCCCTGGGATAAGCAAATATTCTCAAGAACCAACCCAAACTGTTCCAAAAATCCTACTAGAACAACTATGAAAACAAATGGAAAGGATGAACTCAGATGTCTCTTCCCTAAAACAAGAACTTCAAACCATAAAAACTATAAGGGAACACATTACTACACAAGCCATTACACAACAAATAATAAGGGGAGAGTTAAGGTTCACTCAAAAGACTCATGAACAATCAAAGGATGTGACTGTTTTAAGAAGTGCGAAATAAATTGAGAAACCTGAACAACTAATTCAGAACCCATCTAAAGATTCAAACTCAGATGAAAATTCAAATGAACCAAATGATCAAACTAAAAAACATGATAACATTGTCAATGAAACAACTCTTCAGAAAAAACACCACAACTTCACCAATTCATTAACGCATGAGGGGGAAAACCAAGATTTAATTGAGTGAAACATTGAGGGAAATCTTCTCACAAGTCAATTTGAACATTCCCCTTATCAATGCAATCTAAACCATACCTACCTAATCAGAGTACCTTAAGGACTTGTGCACTTTTAAAAGAAAATTTTCACATAAAAACCGAGTCCTTTTGGATACTAATGTGAGTACCACCATTCAAGGGACCACACCTCCTAAGTTGAAAGACCCAGGTTTCCCTTAAATCAATGTGGAACTAGGAGAGAGAAAAGTTTTCAAGGCCTTGTGTGACCTAGGTGATAATGTCAATCTCATACCCTATGTTGTGTATTGCCAATTATGCCTAGAAGAGCTCCAACCCACATCTGTCACACTTCAACTTGCTGATCATAACATTAGGGTTTCAAAGGGGATTTTAAAGGACGTTCTGGTAAAGTTTAAAAAATTCATCTACCTTGCTGAAATCATTGTCCTTGAAAACCATCCAAACTTAGGAAATAAGGAACAAACCCCAATCATCCTTGGTTATACTTTCCTTTCAAAAATCAACTCTCTTATTTGAGTTCTAAATGAGAACATGACCATCACCTTTGGAAACACGAGTCTAGACTTGAACATCTATAATACAAGTTCACAAATAGGGGATGATGTGGACATTCATGAAGTAAAAAAGATATGAAGCATTGATACTAAATCCATAGAACATCAGGGAATATTGGATGGATGTTTAAGTTAGGATGAGATTGATTTTATTTGTTCACATTATTTTTTTTATCTTATTGGCTTGAATCATTTTCAAATTGCTCTTATGATAAAGACTTAGGTCCAAAAATCAGTGAAACCTTTTAGGAAACCACTTTAATGGAGACCAATCAACATTCCTTACCTAAATCTGATCAAAACAATCTTGTAGCTGAAACTTCTACACATGGGGATTTGATTGTATCTAAAACTCTATAAAACAAAATCAATCTTGACCCAATGTCCCAATATTCTGCTGAAATTCTAAACCAACCTAATCATGAATTGAAGGAACTTCCCGCTACACTCATGTACTCCTTCATAGGGGACAATCAAACACATACTATTGTCATTTATTATTCTCTTGAATCCAATCATGAGAGGATACTTCTAGATGTCCTTTGGAAACATAAGAAAGCCATTGGTTGGACCATGTCTGATATTCCTGGGATTAGCTCACTAATCGGGACTCATAGGATTATTCTAGAATCTGATTCAAAGCCATGTAGTCCACCTCAATAGAGACTCAATCCTAATCTCATGGAGGTATTAAGGAAGGAACTTATGAAATTTTTAAAAGCTGGTATCATATATCCCATATCTTAGAGTGAGTGGGTGAGGCCAATCCAAGTGGTTCCCATAAAGGCAGGAATCATAGTGATAACCAATAATGATGGATAGATTCTTCCAACTAGGGTGAGTAGTGGATGGAGGGTCTTCATTGACTATAGGAAGATAAAGTCATTCACCATAAAGGACCATTTCCACTTACCATTCATTGACCAAGTCCTTGAGAGAGTTTAAGGTCATGAGTTCTATTTTTTCTTATATGGGTACTCGAGGTACAATCAGATTGAGGTCTCCCTTGAGGATCAAGGGAAGACTACATTCACCTGTCTATTCAATACCATTGACTTCAAATGCATGCTGTTCAAGTTATGTAATTCCCTTGGAACATTACAGCAGTTCATGATGGGAATCTTCTTAGACATGGTAGGGGATTTTATTGAGGTCCTCATGGATGAATTCTCTCTCTTTAGGGATACATTTGAGAGATGTCTTAGGAATGTGGAGAGAGTTTTGTCCAGATGTGAAGAAATGAATCTGGTCCTAAACTTGGAAAAATTCCATTTCATGGTTAAACATGGGTTAGTACTTGGCCATATAGTCTTAGGTAGGGGGATTGAAGTTGATAAAGAAAAGGTTGACATCATTCACCACCTTCCATCACCCAAAACTGTTAAGGAAGTGAGTTCTTTCTTAGGACATGCTGGTTTCAATAGAAGATTCATCAAGGACTTTAGTTCAATATCCCATCCTCTTTTTTCTCTCCTAGTAAAGGATGATCCATTTGTTTGGACAAAAAGATATGAGGGTTCATTCTCAACCCTCAAATCCTCTCTTACCTCTCCTCCCATTATGAAACCTTCAAATTGGAACCTTCCTTTATAACTTATGTGTGATTCCAGTGACTTTTCTGTAGGAGCTGTGTTAGGAAAACGTTGTGATAAAACTCCTTATGTCATTTCTTATGCAATAAAATCCTTAAATTATTCCCAAATAAACTACACCACCACTGAAAAGGAGTTACTTTATATTGTGTTTTCCTTAGATAAGTTTAGGTCCTACCTATTAGGATCCCCCATCACTGTGTTCACTTACCAGTCTGCACTAAAATACCTCTTCTAAAAACAAGATGCTAAGGCTAGACTGATTAGGTGGGTCCTTCTCTTACAATAATTTTACCTCACAATCATGGAAAAAATGGTGTGGAAAATGTTGTAGTTGATGACCTCTCTAGGATAGAATTCAATGAAATTTTTTCTCACCTCTTTGTTTCAGCTTCATTCCCTGATGAACACCTATACTCCATGAGTGACTACCCTTGGTATGCCAACATAGCCAACTTCTTAGTTACATGGGTCATTCCAAAATTCTTAGGGACTCAAGCTAGAAGGAAATTACTTTTTGATGTCAAGAACTATGTGTTTGATGATCCATACCTCTATAAGTCATGTCCTGATCAAGTCATTAGAAGGTGTGTCCTAGAATATGAACAAGAGTCCATAGTTAAATTCTGTCATAGCGAGGAAAGTGGGGGTCACTTTTCCTCTATGAAAACATCTGCTAAGATTCTTCAGTGTGGTCTCTTCTGGCCCACCCTCTTAAGGGACTCCTACAGATTTTTTCAAAGCTGTCCTAAGTGTCAACTAGTAGGGTCCATCACAAAAAGGAATCAAATTCCACTAACTCCCATATTAGTTGTTGAAATCTTTGACTTTTGTGGACTTAATTTCATGAGTCCCTTGCCAAACTTTAGGGGATATCTTTACATTATCTTAGCTGTTGATTATGTCTCAAAATAGGTTGAGGCCATTCCCACAAAATCCAATTATCATCAAACTTTAATTAGATTTCTAAAAGAAAACATCTTCTCTAGATTTGGAATTCCTAGGGCTATCATTAGTGATGATGGAACTCATTTTTGCAATCATCCATTCTCATCACACATGGAAAATTATGGAATTTATCACAAAGTTTCCACTGCTTACCACCCACAAAAAATGGTCAAGTTGAGCTAGCCAATTAAGAAATAAAACAAATTATTGAGAAAACTGTTAATCCATCTAGGAAATATTGGTCAAACCAACTCTTAGATTCCCTTTGGTCCTATTGAACTGCATTTAAAACCATTTTAGGAATGTCCCCATATAGGTTGGTTTATGGTAAATCATGCCATTTCTCAGTGAAGATTGAACATAAGGACTTTTGGGTAATTAATAAAATGAATTATGAAGTCTCATTGGATGAAGAAAAAAGTAAATTAGGTCTAAATAAACATGAATAACTTAGGATGGAGGCTTAAGAAAATTCAAGTATTAATAAAGAAAAAGTACAAGACTACCAATCTCAAAACCTTAAAACTAAACACATTGAACTGGGAAAACTTGTTCTTTTTTATAATTCTAAACTTCACTTACACCTGAGAAAATTGAGGTCTAGATGTTCAGGTCCATACATAGTGCATAAGGTGTACCCCCATGGGGCTGTTGAAATTCAAGATCACACCAATGGTCAAACATTTAAAGTTAATGGTCATAGAGTGAAACCATTCATAGAACCATTCAAAAATCATGAAGTTGATGAAAAATTGTGTGAACCCACCTTAGATGATGAAAATAATTAATCAATTAGGGGTCCAAGTAGAGATAATGATGTTAAAAAAAGCATTTCATGGGAGGCAACCTGTGGTTTTCAAGTTTCCAATCATTTTGTTATTTTAATCAACTTTATATTTCAAATATGATTAGTGGATCACTTTGATATAATTTTATTCTACCTTAGACTATTGACCTGTTCTTCTCTTATGCGTGTAGATGGGAATGAAAGGGGAGAACCGTATTTATCCATGTCACGTGGTGTGATCCCTGAGTACTTCCTTACCCAGAAATTAAAAAGAAGACAATGTACCACCAGTTTGATTTAAGAAAAAGGAAAACCATAAAAATGACGAGACTTAGTATTAAATAAATTGTTGTGTTGTTTTTTTATCTATTTTGTTCTTGTTTTTATGGTTCAATGACTATTTTGGGTGATACATATTCAATCAAGGAGGTTCTTATATATCCCATGAGAACAAAGAGTGATTTGGGAGCACCAAAATCATCATTATGAATCCACCAGGTGAACTTGTTCCATGCCCTTTCCAAATCATTCTCCCCACCCAATTTCTCCTCTTTTTTCTTTTTAAGAAACTAGGGACAATTTCATTCTAAGTTGGGGGGTGTGAAAAAAAATGTTTGTTAAAAAAATAAAAAAAATAAGTAAAATTAATTTATCATTAATATAATAACAACATTTCTCACATTAAAACTACATAGAAAATAATTTTAATTTCCTTCACTCTTAATTTAATTCATGATTAAGTTTACAAGCATTGATTTTGGAAGTTTGGTTGTCCAATGAGAATTTTCATCATTTTTATTTTCATCTATTAAATCAAAATGCCAAAATGCACATCCTCTAGACTGTGGGGTAATAATTTTAATTCTTGGGGTCCCATAATAAATATCATAGGCTTGTTTTATTTTTATAAATAATATGAGTATTCAAAAAAATAATAATAAAATAAAAAAAAATTGCATGTAGAGTAATGGAGTGACAAAATGTGAGGCTTTCGGCACTTGGGGATCATGGCTCTAGAGTTTTCTAGCCCAGAGTTTTTTAATATATCTCTATTTATAGTAATATGGATTTGTTTTTAATCAAGTTAACTCAATATGATGCCCAAGTATGTGGGCTTCACTTGGTTCCCTAAGGCCTTTGAGCCTGAGATTCATCGGCAATGTCTTGCTACATGGGTTAATTTGAATAAATGAAATCTCAATTACTATAGAAACATTGTAAAAAAACATATCAGAAAAAAAAAGAATACTCATATTAGATTAAATGTGATTCCACCTAGTGCTTCCATGATTTCCCCCTTGAATGAAAATGAACCCCATATCTATTTTGATTCACAACACATCATTTCAACTAATTTAGTTGGATGAAGTAGGATAATGGATTTGATCAAAGGAATGGGATTGGTATTGGGATCTTCATTTAAATTTGTCTTACTTTAAATAATTTTGATATGTTATAAAGATATATTTGTGTGTAGTTTAAATTGTGAGCACTGTTTGTTATAATGTGTTTGAAAAAAAAATTCAAATATAATCTTTGGATTATTTTCTCAGGACTAGAAAATCCTAAGTTGGGGGGTGTGATTATCTAATAAAAAAACATATGTTAATTACATTTTAATGGTATTAAATGTTCATTTTTTATCTTATGGACCTGAGTTAGTGGATTTTAATTTTGAACATCCATTCTCATCATTTTTGCACTTCATGCCTATTGTACAACAATTTAGGCCCAATGATTAATATGTTTTAAGGAATGTAATTATCAATATTTTAATTTGATATTTTGGGAAATGTATCTACACTTAAATATGAACATTTTTCATTCAGGGATCAATGAAGGATTCATAAATTTTGATGGGGATATTTGGCGATGAAAGGAAACAATTTTGGAGAAGGAAGATTGGACACCAGCCCACTGATGAGAATGTGGGGCCCACAATACAGGCCCACTGAAGCCCAAATTTCGTGGTATTATAGAAGAAATATAGAGAAACAAATATTTTTTCAAAAGGAAGTGTTAATTCGGCATCCATGGTGGTTATTAAGGTGACCCAAATAGAATATCAAAATCTGGGCTAGAATCTATGGCCCAGAATGTTATCCCACTAAATCATCCATAACTCCTGATAAAAAACTCCAAATGGACCCAAATTTCATAGAAGTATAGAAGACATTAAGGGACACAAAATACTCTTCTCTGTCCCACTGATATTCATCAGTATTCTTTACCATATAGGATGATCTTTCCAGGGGAGACAAGGAGGATAAAAAGTCAAGGATGGAATCAATTTATTCACTACTTTCCACCACCCTAAGGCCAAAATTAATTTAATAATTGGGAATACATTGATTGAGTCACCACCAAAGGCTTTAAAATTGCTTATTTATGGATGTTTTGGTGAGGGGGAAGGAATCTCTTGTTTTTTATGTAATTCTATTATGCCAAAGTTCCGTTGTAATGTTTTCAATTTCCATGTAAGTTTTTTTTGTATTTCTATGTTCTTAATAAAAATATTTCTATACTATTATTCCCATTTATTTCATTAAAACTATATAATCAAAAATAAAAGTGATATATCTATGTTTTGGTGAATTATTTCACACATAGGTGCGAATTTTGTTCACAGAAACGAAGGAGTGCTCGTTATTTCGGCAATTTTAATTTCTTCAATCCAATTCTTGTAAGCCATATTCCACCCACCATTGAGAGTATACCATCAATAGAGGGATAAAACTTTAATGGTTTGATCGTAGGAATATTTAAAGGATGTATTTATTGTTATTTAGAATTAATTATTGTTAATTGGATAACTAATTTAAGACTTTCATTCTCCAGTTATTTCCACTCTTCATCTTCACTGTGTTTGAGGAAGCTAAATCCAAGTACTAAAATGACCATATACCTTGGAGAGATCATGAATTTGGTTATCTAAGTGAGTAGGGGATTAGTAATTGAGTTTAGTTATCATCAAACAAGAAAATTATGAAGGTAGTGTTATTTTGAAGAATGGATTCATCAAGAATTAATAAAACCAAAATTGTCTAAAGAAGTAAAATTCATTCAATCCACCTCGAGCATAATAATAATATCAAACCATTTTAATTGAATTTAATTATTTTAGGTTTCATAGTTCTCTTTAAAACCATCTAAAATCAAAACTAATTTGGCCACTTCATATCCAAAAATCCATGTCATAGGTTGTGTATCTTAGGTATCTTCTTAGGTCTCAGTGGATTCGACAACCCAAGATAGACTACAAGGATCGTTCTACCTTCATCTCTTGGGTAAATTTTATAGTGAATCATATACCTAGGGAAAGGTAAATGAAATCATCGATAGTGATCATGAGTTAATATGATTTTGAGAAAGTAAAAACAAAATATGTTTGGATCTGATCAATAATGACAAAAAGATGCATGAGGCATGCAAGAAAGGCATTTTTCTCTAAAGTGGGGGGGGGGGAATGTAACACCCCATAATGTTAAAGGGTTAAAATTATAAATGATATAACTCATGTAAAAAAGGTTAACCTTTCTTTTTGGGATCCTACCTAATTAGAACTTCATAGTTAAGCATGCTTGGTATGAAATAGTGATCAGGACGGGTGACCTTCTAGAATGTCTCCCAGGGTGTGTGAGAGTGAGGGAAAATCACAATAGAAAGAAAATGTGTTGTACTTTGGGGGAATTCATTAGTATTATGACCCATTTATGGATGTGGGTGGTTCCTAGGGAGGGGACCATGTGTCTTTGAGGAAATTGGTGGTACTTGGAAGGATAGGAGCTACCAACCATGTTAAGGTGGGGTGATTGTGATATTAGTGGGGCCCATTTGTTACATGCTATATTAGTATAGTAAGTAGTATTTAGTTTTATTTACTTTATAAATTTATAAATTTATGTTTCTTAAAGGAATTAATGACACCCTTCAGGTTGTCAAATTTATAGTACCATTGATTGGGATGGGTGCATAGTAAATTAGGGTAGTTACTTATTTTTATTCTTTACTTTTACTTTTTTATTTTCAATTTTTTGATGGGTCTATTCATATTGTGGTTTTAATGCTTTTTCATTTATGAAATAATATTATAATTTGGTAAATGAAAAGGAAATCATCAATAGTGATTCTGATTTAAAGAGGAGTTGGAGTAAGCAAACAAAAAATATGGTGAGAGTGGATCAATAAGGATAACAAGCTATATGTGTCATGAAAGGAAGAGATCCAGGGCTGAGAACACTAATGGAATATGGAATACCCTCAAGTATTGGGGTGAAACCAAGAATTTAGTGCCTTTGGTATCTACCAACTATTTTGAAATAAAATTTTCCATAACCCAAATGATCTACAAATCCATTCTATTTTCTTAGACACCACATGAGGATCTAAACACTCACATTGGGAGTTATATTGTACTAAGTGATAAATTTCAATTTATTAATATGTCCTATGATGAGGTGAGATTAATATTATTTTGAATTTATTTGATATTTAAGGAAATAAAGCAAATTCAAATCCTTCCCTGTCATTTCATTATAATATGGGATGAGTTAGAAAAGAATATCTTCACCCGATTCTTCCCTCCTTCAAAATCAATGAACATTCAATCTAACATACTTAACTTTAATCAATTCAATTATTAATCAATTTAAAATTAATGGTAGAGGTTTAAATATTTAATATAAAAATATCCACATCACATAATTGAAATTAGTTTTTTAATTAAAACTTTTTACAAGGTTCTCTCACATGGTAACCATTTAATATTTGATACCATTTCTCAAGGGTCACTAATGAATAAATCACTAGAATAAAGTGGTAAATTTTTGAATAAAATGGAGAGTAAAAGTTTTGAATATAAATATAAAGGATCCTAGAATAGAGTAGTGCACATGGTGTATAATAGAAGGATGGTAGGACATATAAAATCCATGAAAAAGAAATTGAATGTGAAGATGGCGATGCACGACCCTAAGGTACATATATTGAAGAAGTTAATTATGTTGATTAAAACCATCAAAATAAATTTTAGGGGTGGAAACCACAACAATAATTTCAAGGTTTCCAATAAAGTGGTTTGGGATATCAAGCACCACAAGGTCCATCTATTCAATATCAGAACCATTCATTAAAGGATATTTTGACCAATTTTATGACTAAAAACCGAGCTTCCATCATATAATTACAAGCATAATACAAGGATTAAAAAGATACTATGAGAAACCTAAAATTCTAGGTAGGATATATTTCAAACTAGCTCAAGGAAAGGCCTAAAGGGATTGTATCAGGTGACACAAAGGTTAATCCATAAGAAGAATTGAAGGCCATCACATTAAATTGAAGACAGAGCACCGAATATAGCACTGATACAAGAATAAAAAAAACCATTATAAGTAAGAAAAGAAAAATAAAAGAAATAAAAGAATAAGGAGAAAGAAAAAGTTGATAAACAAGAATAAACAAAATATCCCCCACCAATCTATAGGCCATAATTTCCATTTTATTTACAATTTCAAAATCCTTAATTTCATATCTAAGACAATGGATAAATGTTACACCCTCAATTAGATGGCTGAAAAAACCATTAATTCTTTCATTTTAGATCCCGATTAGATCATAAAACTCATTGCACAATACCAAATACTCTATATGTTTTACCTTTGTATCTCCTTTATAGATATTTAAAAATTTATTTCACATTGATTTAGCTAATAAATAACTCATCATATTCGTGTTTATCTGATTTTTCAAAGTACTAAAAAAAGTTCTTTGTGCCATCGCATCATTGTCAAGAAATTTTTTATCTACTTCAGTTATTTATAACTCTTTAGTATTAATTAAATTTATTTTTTAAATGGAAGTAGATAAAACAATGATTTAAAGTAATCATATAAGTGATCATATTTGATTCTTCTAAATTCACTAATTTCATCCATAAAATAATTGAACCCCTTTTTTATTTATATTACTCTCTATAAAAATAATTTTACATTGAATAATTCCCTAATAATAAACCCACTATGATACTACATTTTGTAACCACAACATCCCAAAACACCCTAAGAAGGGGTGAATTTGGGTGTATATTTATTATCTTCTTCAAATGGATCTTATTCTCATGTTTCAAATAATTTTATCAACCTGTCATTACCAATATAATAACCAAAGAATCAATATATGAAATTTAAATGCAGTGACATAATAATTTTACTTAGGTAACCACTATGGGATACTCTAAGGAGTATACACCAATGTTGTCTTGATATTCAAAAGGTTATCTTTACAATTTGTATGTAATTACAATGTTTGGGAAATACTAACTATTGATACAATGGTAACTTCCTTAACTCATCTCTCTACACACTGTTTTAAGACTAGGAAAGCTATATTACAACACAAAAGTTCAGTTACAATGAACATCCACAAAGAGAATCAAGAACGAAAACAATAATGTTTTCTCCATTGTTCTTTAATAACATTTTCAGAGAATGAGTTTTAAATAGAGATCAATGCCACCTATTATTTATCTAAGAATCCTTAATGTAGTTGTTTTTTTACATTCTCCCATATATTCCCAAAATCCTCTCTCATCATTCTAAAATATCATCAATTTCAAATTCCAAATCTATCAACCTTTGAATGTTATGTACCAATCTATTATTTTTCTTCAAATTCATCCATTATGAAAAATTAATGTCACCAATTAAAGACCTTTGAAGGTCAAATTATAGACCAGAAAAAATACATAAACTTTCAAAAAAATATATCCACAATGATATTAATATACCTAACCATGGAATAGTGAGGTCCACTAAAACATTTAACCACCAAAGTCCATGACTTCTAACTTCTCTATATCTCGATAATCTCAACCAATTTGAATTTCAAAGTTGACGAAATCATATTTCACTATAACAAAATTATTCCATGGACATGATATTGACCACTTATATATGAAACAACTTTCACCACAACCCATTTTATAACCTTTTTCTATTTCCTATACAATTTAGAAAAACTAATAGTTAAAATGGAATGTACCATAACATAGTCTTCTTCTAGTCCCTATTTTGATAATTCATCTATGAAGTTCAATATAGATTATTATATTCATATAATGTCACATCCCATTTCTTATGGGGATTCTTAATCCTAACTCAACTTTCACTATAGCATAACGACCTTCAATATCTCATTTTACCTTTCATACACATGGACTATGATCAAAACTTATTTTTCAAAATTACTTACCCCCATTTTATTTCTGTATAATATATTTATTTATGGTATAATGTATCAATACATATTGTACAAATATTTATCCTTTACACCATACTCACCAAAATGCTCACCCCCATGGGGAACTCCTTATTTTTAGTTATACTATGACATAGAAATCCTATCCATTATGTGGTATGGTCATCATTCACTTGATTATATTTAGATATACATCAAAATTTATCCAATACTCACTCCAATACTTTTATTAATCTAAATACAATTACAAAAAACTGATTTATGGCCTTGATTGATAACAAACACAACACTTCCAATATTTCCTAAAGGTTTCAATAGTCTCAACCATTAATAACATATGTTTTAGGAGAGAAAAATAAATATTACTGAGTTAGGGTGTACTAAATATCCCAACTAGGGGAATGGAATAATGTATATATATTTAGGGAAATATTATATCCTTTACCTTCAGGAATAAAGGGAAGGGTATATTAAGTGAGAGCATTGTGAACCTATTCCATACAATTAACCAATATATCAACATGAAATGTACCTATTCATAAAACATTGATATATCCATTTTAACATTTAAAATAAAAAATGTAAATGAATATAACTAGTGTTTATTTTAATAATAAACCAATATATCATATTTTAATATATTTATTTAGAAAAACACTTATTTCATAATAAATCTAAACTTTAAAAACATGGAAATCATCAAAATCATACTAATTATCACATCAAACAAACATTACATTTAACCTTTGTGACATATAAGGTATACAAAGCAATAAACCATACTATATTTCAAGAAAATAAAACACCTAATCATATCAATATGAAAAATAAGATTTATATTAACCAAAGACCTAATGAACATTAATAAAACATTATACGAATATTTTTCTTAGTTATAAACATGTTTTTTTAATTAATTTCACTTAGCCTCATACAAATACTAGATAAAAACTCTAAGAGTATGAGATAAAAGGGGTTATCTAAATAAATAAACACTATAAAAATCTTTAAGATCTAAAAGAAGAGGGTATATCACCATCAGAATGATTGGACCAACCTAACATAATAAAGTATCAGAAATCAACCTACTTCTAACCAAAGAGAAAAAACTACAAAAAAAAACAATACCTTTGATTTAACTAAGGTCAAATACCATAACCACTAGGTAGAATAAATCTATAAAGGAAAAATTTATTTTAAAAGACAAGAATAGAGAATGAAGGTATTTAATTCACTTATATAAATAGATTAAGGATACAGAAAGATTAGAAGAAGCATGAAGCCACACCTTGAAAAAGATAATATCTCTATACAAATTTAAATTGATCTAGACTAAGATTGAAGAGAAGTTTTTTTGAGAGGGAAAGGTATTGTAATGATGTATCTAGATCCATTTGGATGTAGTTGGGCAGAATTCTAGTGGCCCAAACTACACATCAGACCACAAATATCATGGTTCAACCTCTATGGTGAGGTCATTAGGGGTTATAGGGGGAAGCACACCCCTGTTTAGGGGTTTCAGGGTTGAATTCCCCTAACCTAATTATTTTAGGGTGACCTAGAATCTCTGACTGGACTATAATAGAGCTAACCAGGAAACAATGATTAGGAACTATAGTAGTGCAGACTTTGACATGGTTACATTAGTATCTTAGACTTTGGAGACAATGGAACTATAGCTCTGTGGACATCTAGGCACCAGTCACTAGATCACAATAGACTTACTATGTAGTTGGAGGCATAGTTGAATCATTATTTTTATGATCTCATTAAATCTAGGATTTTTTGTGTGTCTAAAAATCAAAATTTTTATTTGATTCTACTATTGATCATAATGATATTTCTGCCTCTCCATGGATATTGGGATTATTTTCTAAACCACATAAATCACTATGTCTCGTATTTAACTTCTTATTGTTCTTTTTTTCTTTATTTTCTTCATCTAAAAACCATTCAGTCACTGAGACTATCATCATTTTAAGAACAAATAGTCTCAATGGTTGGGTTTGAAAGATCAAGTTTTGGTTTTATCAAATTTAATAATGGATATGGAATAAGGAAAGGTAAATATCAATCACTATGATGAAACCAAATTCAATTACTATAGGATGCATATCGAAGAATACCTTTAACAGAAAAACTTTCCCTTACTGCTTATGGGTGTAAAACCGATAATGATGGAGATAATTTAGTGGGAGATACTAGATATATTTTTTCAAGGTGTTATGCAACTTAAGTTAGAAAAAATATGGTGTTCAATATTAGATAGGAGAAGAAAATGAATGGGTTGATGAAATATCTAATGAATATTTGTAATGCCCCGACCCCAGTTACCCAGAGTTGGTGCATTATTACATAACACTGGTATGATCACAAGAAAGATCAAGTCTCAAAAGACCGATTAGTTTAGTAGCCTTGGAATAACTAGATACATTCATAAAGTTTACATTACATCATAAAATAAAAAACTACAACAATATAGTCTCCATAGTCCACACTCTTATCCCCTCATACTATCCCTGTAGGTCATTCATAAAATACTTCATAACATCCGAGGAAAAATAAAACATAGAAAGGGGTGAGCTCAAATGTCTAGTAAGGATAACAATATAGATAAAACTTTCATAAATAAGCATAAACATTTAAGACAATGTATAACTAAAACAAAAGCCTTTTAAAACTTGAAATTCAGTATAATATGGCAGCAATAAAATGAAATAATTCCATATACTTATTCACATGGATATTCTACTAGTCTAATAATCACATGCAATATCAATAACCACTTTCATAATGATGGAATGAATAATACCAGACTATCATAACCACATAGCCAAGGCCTCGTGCCAAGAATACAAATAAGATTTGGTCAAGGCCTTGTGCCAAGACACTAGTTTGTCTCATGAGACCTACCGATGCATTGAGGAGCTATAGCGGTCTCCACATGTCACTTATTAAGTCCAATGCATTCCTCATATGAACAGGTTTAAACATAACATAAACATTCGTATTAAAACTAGCACACGAAATGTCAATACTTTCTTCATAAACCATGAATGGTATAAAAATAAAACATCCATAGTCAAACATATCACAAAACCATCAATATAATATGGAAGTTTTATATCATAATAAATCAACTCCAAATAAACTTAAAATCCATCAAATGATGTTGACATAGATGAAATCAAAACTCTTTTTAGAGAAATATCTCTTTCTATTTTTAAATAATTTAAGAGTCATATATTTATAAAATAAAACATTTTATTTAAAAATATTCTTATAAACTTGTAAGGGAAGCTTCAACGATTTTATAACGGTGGAAAATAGCTGCACCCGCCGTATAAGTTAAAAAAAACATTCTTACTTTAATTCTGTCGAAAAGGTTAAAAATTACCTTGTTTGGAAAACAACAGAAAGATTCATTAATAAACTTCTTATAAAAAGTCAACAAGGGTATAAATGACTTTATCCCATAGTATTTAAAATATTAAGAATTATTTGTAATACATTTTTAAGAAACATGGATGTGGATGATAAAGAGGTCCCAGTAGATAATTACGTATAAACAACCTCGGATAATGAAGAGATTGTGAAATAAACCCTTACCTTGTACTTTTCCGTGGTTTGGGGTAGGTTAACCTCCTATATAATGGTTAAATAATTGTTATTAAATTATAGAAGAATCTTATACATTAATATGATATCATATATGATCTTTTAACATTGATTTGATAATAATATCTTAGTATTATCGTTGTTTCAGGAGTTAACTTACTCATTTTATTTTATATGTTTTGTTACGTAAGACATGTTTGTCATGTATAGGTTGTATCTTATTCATATCCAGAATGATATCAAGTCCTTAAAAATTATTTTTAAATCATAAAATGATAATTATACTTGAATGGATACGATGGAGAATGAATCTCATCGCATTCGTGGAGACGGTAGTCCGTACGTATGCACGAGCGGAAATATCATTATTTTGATATTAAAATAATATATAATTGGATGTTATATCTTATATACATAATAATTATCATGTTATATTTACTATTTACATGAATTACACATCATTATTATATCCATCCTAATAATAATTTATTGAATAACAATTACACCACGACGTGGAGACGGTAAGCCGTACGTATGCACGTATGGTGACATGTCATTCAAAGGATGGATAGAATACTGAATATGGTTGTACCATATTTATAATAACATCACATTATATATAATATACTTGAGTTATTATTTATAATGGGAATAAAAAAGAAAGAAGAAGTTGAAGAAGAAAGGAACTTGAAAGAGGGTGGTGAAAACATTACCTCTTCTTCGGGTTATTCCTTTTGATTTGATCAAAAGGTCTCCTTAGGTTGGCTTTATGATAAAAATAAGGCCCCTAGGTTGAATTTAGGGAAGTTTATATAGTATTTGGGCAGGGTTTGTCCGAGCCAAAAGGCTTTTAATGCGTTAACTATTGAGAAGGGGGAGTGCCCTTTTATAAGAGGGGTGAGGGGAACCTTTGGAAAAGCTAGAAATATTATTTTATAATAAATTCATATTAGGTTTCTAAAGGCTAAAAAGTGTATTATTTAAAGTTTAAGGTAGGGATGGGTCGAAAACCACTCAACCAATAGAATTTAGATAGGTTTGGGTCATTATATTAACCTTATATTTTAGTTTTATCTCTTAGTTAATTAGTTAGACACTTACCATGTCACTTTGTATTTTTATATTATATAGTTAATAAACTTACTATATACCTCCAATAGACCCCCAAGTGGTTCATTAATGATACACCTATCATGATATAAGTCTTTTGGCCGAACCTTAGATTTTTAGGAATTGAATATAAATTAATAATATAATATTTGTTTTAAAAACTCTTTTATGTCAATTTTGACACTATTCAATAATTGATTTTTGTTAAAGTCATAAAAACTTTATTAATTCGAAAAAAATTAATTTAAGAAATCATATAATTTCATATTAAGCAATAAAATTCATGGATTTCATCAAAACTTTCAAATTATATTAATTTTAACATTTATAATACCAATTATTTGATTCTTTCATTAATAAGGAAAATACTGCATCATTATTGTGTCATAAATAATATTAATTATTAAATTTCTAAAAATTTCAAATAAACTACCATTATTTAGGAAATCTTTTTATCTTCCTAATGAATATTTATAGTCCAAAATCCAACATATATAACCCTATATAAAAAGTGTTTTTCT
This sequence comes from Viscum album, assembly GCA_963277665.1. Classification (NCBI taxonomy): domain Eukaryota; kingdom Viridiplantae; phylum Streptophyta; class Magnoliopsida; order Santalales; family Viscaceae; genus Viscum; species Viscum album. The sequence goes on along the minus strand of OY728127.1, from coordinate 124,406,325 downwards.
AAAAGATATATGCTTATGTCATTTTTGTATTTATTTTAAGTTAATTAATATAAAGTGTCATTATCACTTACAAGTGGCTCCATGGGGTCCCAAAATCGACCCAAAGATGACCATGGTCGGAAATATATCAATCAATAAGGTTAGGACACATTTTAGGATAATTTATTATTATTATAATATTATTTTTTTACCCTAATTTACAGGATTTACACTTTAACCATGGTAAATAAAATTTTTACCGAAGTAATTATTCAAAATGTATAAAAATAAAAGTTACCTATTAACAAAATTTGGAAATCCTGATTCCAAATATGGAATCCATTTTTCCAAATTCAAAACACAAAAGTGGCAGAAATTAATTTAAAATTAATTCCCGTTGTTAAAACAAAAAGCGTGTTTTTAAGAGATAATAACTATCAAAAGATTGACACTGGTTCATGTCTGGTTTCATTGTGAAATTATGTCTGATGACCAACATTGTATTAAATGGTAAAAATATATTATAAATATACTTTAAAACCACTCAAATTCATAATTTATCACTATTAAATATTTTGATTAAAAAAGTTGTTTTTAAATAAAATTTAGTAATTTTCACTATTCATCAAAATATAAATGTTATCCGAAAAGTTCCAAAATTTTACCCTAGGATAATTTTGATATTTCGAATCCAAAAATGAAGTCATTTTTGAGAGTTGAAATTTATAAAATTTCAAAAAGTGGGTATTACTATTCATAACGGCTCGTTTGATTGGTTGTGGTGTGTGTTAGAACTCGAAGTTGCGTACAACACACGCTACTGTATTATTCAAAGGGAAGAGTACCGTGGAAGCTTGGGGTGTTACATTCTCCCCTACTTTAAATAATTTTGTCCTCAAAATTTCTAGAATACTACCACATGAAAAGACTCAGGTGGTTCTTCATCATAAGTTCCTCGGGTTCCCACGTTGCCTCTTCCATCTTATGGTTTCTCCACAAAACATTTACCAGACGAGTCATCCAGTTTCTCAGTACTTGTTATCTCATATCAATAATCCTGATGGTATCTTCGTAATAAGACAGATCGGGTTCCAGTTCTAATTCCTCATAGGTGAGTACATGCGTTGGGTCAGGCATGTATTTCCTCAACAGTGATACGTGGAACACATCGTGAACTTTGGAGAGACTTGGCGGCATTTCCAAACGGTAAGCTACAACCCCAATTAGTTCTAGAATTTCGAAAGGTCCGATGTACCTAGGACTCAATTTACCCTTCTTACTGAAACGTATAACTCCCTTCCATGGATATACCTTCAAGAAAACATGATCTCCTACCTAAAATTCCAAATCTTTCCTTCGGTTATCAGCATAGCTCTTCTGCCTACTTTGAGGTGCTATGATGTGGGTTTGGATTACCTTTACCTTTTCCATTGTTTCCTCCACCAGTTCTGGGCCTACAAGTTTTCGTTCACCAACATCATCCCAACAAGTTGGTGTGCGACATCTCTTTCTATATAACGCTTCATATGGTGCCATCTGAATACTTGAATGGAAGCTATTATTATAGGAAAATTCTACCAGAGGTAAATATTGATCCCACATACCCTGAAAGTGAAGAGAGAAGGATATAAACATGTCTTTTAAGGTTTGAATAGTCTGTTATGATTGTCCATCTGTTTGAGGGTGGTAGGCAGTGCTAAATTGAAGTTCAGTATCCAAGGATTTTTGAATACTCTTCCAGAATCTTGTAGTAAAACGAGGATCACGATCAGAAAAAATTGATAGGGGTACTCCATGAAGTCTCACCACTTCATTAATATATAGCCTTTCTAGATGTTAAAGTGGTAAATATTCTCTTATAGCAAGAAAATGTGCTGACTTAGTAAGACGATCAACAATGGCCCATATTGTATCATTTATTCTAGGAGTCTTTGGTATCCCCATGACGAAGTCCATCGTAATTTTGTCCCATTTACACTCCAGTATGTGAAGAGGTTGCATGACTCCTCCAGGCTGTTGCCTTCTAGCTTTCACTTGTTGACAGACCATACACCCTGACACAAAATCAGAAATCTCCCTCTTCATGTTGTCCCACCAAAAATGTTCTTTCAAGTCTCTATACATTTTGGTGCTCCCAGGGTGTATAGAGAAATTGGAACTATGAGCATCATCCAACAATTCCATTTTTAGATTAGGTATATTGGGAACACAAAGTCTCTTCCCAAATTTCAAAATTCCATCTTCATACCCAAAGTCATTCAATCTCCCATCATTCATAGCTTTAATATTATTTTTAAACTCTTTATCACCGGTCTGAGAACTCTTTATCCTTTCTAGTAAAGATGGTTTGGAAACAATTTGAAAAAGCACTGATGTTTCACCTTCCATGGTTATTCCCATGTCCATATTCACTAGATCCATGAAAATTGGATCCCTTTCAATTCTCATATTGTTCAAAACTCCATGATCTTTTCTGCTCAAAGCATATGCCACCTTATTTTCCTTCCCCAAGTGGTAGTGTATTGTACAATCATAATCCTTGAGAAATTCAAGCCATCTCCTTTGCCTCATGTTGAGTTCTTTTTGTGAGAAAATATACTTCAAACTCTTGTGATCAGTATAAATATCACATTTTTCACCATAGAGGTAGTGTCTCCATATCTTCAAAGAAAAGATCACTACTGCTAACTCAAGATCACAATTAGGATAGGTTTTCTCATGAATTTTCAACTGTCATGATGCATAGGCAAAAACCCTATCATTCTGCATAAAGACACAACCATGTACTTTTTTCGATGCATCACTATAAATAACAAACCCATAATTCCCCGATGGTATATTCAATATAGGAGCACTGAATAATCTTCTCTTTAGTTCTTCAAAAAATTCTTCACACTATTTTGTCCAAAAAAATTTAACCCCCTTACATGTGAGCTTTGTTAATGGGTTAGCCAATTGGGAAAAATTCTGGATGAAACGTCGATGAAAACCTACTAAACTAATAAAACTGCGTACTTCAGTTATACTCATAGGTGCTGGACATTATTGGATTGCCTTGGTCTTAGAAGGATCAACAGAGATTCCATCTTTAGAGACAATATGGTCAAGAAAAGAAATCTCCTGAAGCCAGAATTCACACTTGCTAAACTTCTCATATAATTCATGTCTTCTCAGAGTCTTCAAGATAATGTGCAAGTGATTTTCATGATATTCGTAGCTTTTGGAGTATACCAAGATATCATAAATAAATACCACAAAAAAATCATCGAGATATGCCTAGAAAACTCTATTCATTAGATCCATGAATATAGAGGGTGCATTAGTCAGCCCAAAAGGCATTACCATAAACTCGTAATGCCCGTACCTTGTTCGAAATGCTGTCTTCGGAATGTCTTCCTTCTTCACACACAACTGATGGTATCTAGATCAAAGGTCAATCTTTGAAAATTATTGAGCTCTATGCAGTTGGTCAAATAAATCATCAATACGAGGTAGGGGATACTTGTTCTTTATTGTTATAGCATTTATCTCCCTGTAGTCGATACATAACCTCATAGATCCATCTTTCTTTTTAACAAAAAGAACAGGGGATCCCCACAGAGAAACACTAGGGTGAATAAATCCCTTATTACTTAGTTCCTCTAGTTTTTTCTTTAGTTCAACTAATTCCACAGTGGCCATTATATAAGGGGTCTTTGATATAGGCCTTGATCCAGGAATTAAATCAATGGAAAACTCAACTTCTTGTTCTAGAGGATGTCCAGGTAAATCTTCTGGAAACAAATCTACATATTCTTTCACAATAGGTAAATCCTCTATTTCAACATTCTTTTCCTCACACACAGTCATTTCATTCTCTTCCTCCCCAATATTTGAATTTAGTTGAGCTAATGGGGGTGGATCTAGATAAGAATTAGGTGATGACGATTTTGCTCTAAAGATAAGGTGTTTCTTATCATCATCATCAAAAATAATAACCTCCTTCTTCTTACAATAAATCTTTGCATCATGGTTTGAAATCCAATCCATACCAAGGATTATATCAAACTCAATCATAGGTATGACGATGAGATCAGCAGATAAAGAACATTTATGTGCTCTAATGGGGACTGATTTAAAAAACTTTGTTGCAATGATACTTCCCTTATGAGTTTTAACTGACAACTCCCTTGTTAAATCAAATTGGAAATATCTAATTTTCTTAGAAAAATGGTAAGATATGAAACAATGCGATGATCTAGAATCAAATAATGCATTTGCTAAACTTGAGGAAACCATTAAATTACCCGCCACCACGTCTTTCGGATCTTCTACCTCAGCAGTAGTGATAGCATAAGCTTGGCCTTGATCCCTTGGACTTTTCTGAGGTAAGTTCCCCTGATGATTAGGATATTCATTTGCATAATGTCCAATCTCCCTGCAATTGTAGCATTAGACATCAGTAGCTTCCTTCTTCCACTTACAATCACGAGCTTGGTTTCCTTTTTCACCACACTTGTAATAGACTCCCATTCCTTTTAAGAAAGTACCAGGGTGTTTCTTCCCATATTTACTGCAGGATGGATATTCAACTTTTCCATTCTTCCCCTTATTTCCATTCCCAAATTGATTAGCAGATCTCTTATTCTCTTGCTTTTCTTTAAAGTCATAGGACTTAGAGAATTCTTTTTCTGTCTTGATAGCACATGATACAATGTCATCATACAATGAGAAGGATTGTGAGACTAATGCTTGACGAAGAAATGGTTTTAACCCATCAAAGAAACGATCAATATTACTTCTTGGGTTATGTATATAATCTCCAGCATACCTTGATAACCTTGTAAAGTTAGCCTCATACTTTGCGACATTCTCATCCTCCTTTTGTCTCATACTCAGAAATTGTCTTTCCATATCTGCTCGATGTTCATGAGGAAAGTATTTTTCTAAAAATAGATCTTTGAACTCCCTCCATTCCATATTTTATACTTCATCATCTTCTTTCGTGTTTTGAATCAATGACCACCATTGATCAGCATCTCCAGTGAGGTGGTAAACTGCAACGATAACGTTTTCCCTTTCACTACTCCCCAAAGTCTGAAATATTTTCTCTAGGGAACTTATCCATTGCTCAGCTACTAATGGATTTGTACTCCCATTTAATGTTGGTGGTTGCTGCTTCATGAAGCGATCTAACATTGATCCTCTATGCTATGGATCAGGGTGCTCCATACGGGTAAGGTTATTATTCATAACCTGAGTGAGCTGTCCCAGTATGGTGATTAGTTGATCAGCACCGGTGGAATCACTGACTCCACTATAATTATCTTGAGTAGGAGGGAAATACCTACAAGGAGTGCGTGCATTGATACAGTTTCCATTTCTTCCACTAGGTTCCATTTCTAAACAATGGCATAAACTAGATCAATTTATGAATCAAAATACGTAATTCCATACTTATAAAACACTTAACATAAATTGAACTATTTATGGATATAATCCATAATCATAAAAATGTTTTCTTTGAGGATGTATATACTCATAAACCCTTCATAATGATTTTTAAAGAAAATGAGAGTTATCCTAAGCATATCCCCCGGGAGTGTTGTAACCAAGAGTGCAGCAAGACCCGTTGTCGTACACCAGTTCCCGTTCGAGTCTAGATCAAAGAGGTGTTTTCGGGTTTTAACCCTAGGTACATCTGTTCCAGAGCCGCCTCTACCTGCTCGTATCCAGACAGACATGTATTGCTCAGAAAACTCAAAAAATCTCTACAATACCAAAATTGTAGGAAGTTATTCTATACTAATCCTCAAAGTCCATCTTAGGTCTATGTGATCTAATCAGAGTTTATCTAAATATAGCTTCCAAGGTTTGTACTAAACTTCCTCTGATACCAACTGTAAAGCCCTGACTCCAGTTACCCCGAGTAGGTGCATTATTACATCACATTGGTATGATCACAAGAAAGATCAAGTCTCAAAAGACTGATTAGTTTAGCAACCTTGGAATAACTAGATAAATTCATAAAGTTTACATTACATCATAAAATAAAAAACTACAACAATATAGTCTCCATATTCCACACTCTTATCCCCTCATACTATCCCTACAGGTCATTCATAAAATACTTCTTCACATCCTGGGAAAAATAAAACATAGAAAGGGGTGAGCTCAAATGCCCAGTAAGGATAACAATATAGCAGAAACTTTCATAAATAAGAATAAACATTTAAGGCAATGTATAACTAAAACAAAAGCCTTTTAAAACATAAACTTCAGCATAATATGGAAGAAATAAAATGAAATAATTCCATATACTTATTCACATTGATATTCTACTAGTCGAATAATCACATGCAATATAAATAACCACTTTCATAATGATGGAATGCATAATTTCAGACTATTATAACCACATAGCCAAGGCCTCATGCCAAGAATACAAATAATATTTTGTCAAGGCCTTTTGCCAAGACACTAGTTTGTCTCATGAGACCTACTGATGCATCGAGGAGCTATAGTGGGCTCCATCTGTCACTTATTAAGTCCAATGCATTCCTCATATGAACAGGTTTAAACATAACATAAACATTCGTATTAAAACTAGTATTCGAAATGTCAAGAATTTATTCATAAATCATGAATGGTATAAAAATAACACATCCATATTCAAACATATCACAAAACCATCAATACAATATGGAAGTTTTTTATCATAATAAATCAACTCCAAATAAACTTAAAATCCATCAAAGGATGTTGACATAGATGAAATCAAAACTCATTTTAGAGAAATATATCTTTCTATTTTGAAATCATTTAAGAGTCATATATTTATAAAATAAAACATTTTCTTTGAAAATATTCTTATAATCTTGTAAGGGAAGCTTCAACGATTTTATAACGGTGGAAAATAGCCGCACCTGCCGTATAAGTTAAAAAAACATTCTTACTTTAATTCTGTTGAAAAGGTTAAAAAGGACCTTGTTTGGAAAACGACAGAAAGATTCCTTAATAAAATTCTTATAAAAAGTAAACAAGGGTATAAATGACTTTATTCGATAGTCTTTAAAATATTAAGAATGATTTATAATACATTTTTAAGAAACATGGATGTAGATGATAAAGAGGTCCCAGTAGATATTTACGTATAAAAAACCTCGGATAATGAAGAGATTGTGAAATAAACCCTTACCTTGTACTTTTTTGTGGTTGGGGGTAGGTTAAGATCCTGTATAACGGTTAAATAATTGTTATTAAATTATACAATAATCATATACATTAATATGATATCATATATGATCTTTTAACATTGATTTGTTAATAATATCTTAGTATTATCGTTGTTTCGGGTGTTAACTTACTCGTTTTCTTTTATATGTTTTGTTACGTAAGCCGTGTTTGTCATGGATATGTTGTATCTTATTCATATCTAGAATTATATCAAGTCCTTAAATATTATTTTTAAATCATCAAATGATAATTATACTTGAATGGATACGATGGAGAATGAATCTCATCGCATTCGTGGTGACGGTAGTCCGTACGTACGCTCGAGCGACAATATCATTCTTTTGATATTAAAATAATATATAATTGGATGGTATATCTTATATATAGAATCATTATCAAGTTATATTTATTATTTACATGAATTACACATCATTATTATACCCATCCAAATAATAATTTATTGAATAACTATTACACCACGACGTGGAGACGGTAATCCGTACATACGCACGTATGGTGACATGTGATTCAACGGATGGATAGAATACTGAATATGGTTGTACCATATTTATAATAATATCACAGTATATATAAGATACTGGAGTTATTATTTATAATGGGAATAACAAAGAAAGAATAAGTTTAAGAAGAAATGAACTTGAAAGAGGGTGGTGAAAACATTACCTCTTCTTCGGGTTATTCCTTTTGATTTGATCAAAAGGGATCCTTAGGTTGGATTTATGACAATACTAAGGCATCTAGGTTTAATTGAGGGAATTTTAGAGAGTATTTGGGTAGGGTTTGGCTGAGCCAAAAGTCTTTGAATTTGTTAATTAGTGGTAAGGGCGAGTGCCCTTTTATAAGAGGGGTGAGGGGCACCTTAGGAAAATCTAGAAATATTATTTTATAACAAATTCATATTCGGTTTCTAATGGCTCAAAAGTGGATTATTTAAATTTTAAGGTGGGGATTGGTCGACAACCACTCAACCAATAGAATTTAGACAGGTTTGGGTCATTATATGAACCTTATGTTTTAGTTTTATCTCTTAGTTAATTAGTTAGACACTTACCATGTCACTTTGTATTTTTATATTATATAGTTAATAAACTTACTATATACCTCCAAGAGACCCAAAAGTGGTTAATTAATGATACAAATATCATGATATAATTCTCTTGTCTGAACCTTAGATTTTTAGGAATTGAATATAAATTAATAATATAATATTTGTTTTAAAAACTCTTTTATGTCAATTTTGACACTATTCAATAATTGATTTTTGTTAAAGTCTTAAAAACTTTATTAATTCGAAAAAAATTCATTTAAGAAATCCTATAATGTCATATTAAGAAATAAAATTCATGGATGTCATAAAAACTTTCAAATTATTTTAATTTTAACATTTATAATACCAATCATTTGATTCTTTCATTAATAAGGAAAATACTGCATCATTATTGTGTCATAAATAATATTAATTATTAAATTTCTAAAAATTATAAATAAAATACCATTATGTATAAAATCTTTTTATATTTATAATGAATATTTATTTTCTAAAATTCAACATATATAACCCTATGTAAAAATTGTTTTTCTAAAAGATATATGCTTATGTCATTTTTGTATTTATTTTAACTTAATTAATATAAAGTGTCATTATCACTTACAAGTGGATACATGGGGTCCCAAAATCGACCCAAATATGCCCATGGTCGGAAATGTATCAACCAATAAGGTTAGAACACATTTTAGGGTAATTTATTATTATTATAATATTATTGTTTTACCCTTATTTACTGGATTTACCTTTTAACCATGGTAAATAAAATTTTTACCGAAGTAATTATTCAAAATGTCTAAAAATAAAAGTTACTTATTTAAAAAATTTGGACATCCTGATTCCATATATGGAATCCATTTTTCCAAATTCAAAACACATAAGTGGAAGAAATTAATTTAAAATTAATTTCCGTTGTTAAAACAAAAAGTGTGTTTTTAAGAGATAATAACTATCAAAAGATTGACACTTGTTTATGTTCGGTTTCATTGTGAAATTATGTCCAATGACCAACATTGTATTAAATGGTAAAAATATATTATAAATATACTTTAAAACCACTCAAATTCATAATTTATCACTATTAATTATTTCTATTTAAAAAGTTGTTTTTAATTAAAATTTAGTAATTTTCACTATTCATCAAATTATAAATTTTATCTGAAAAGTTCCAAAATTTTAACCGAGGATAATTTCAATATTCCGAATCCAAAAATGATGTCAATTTTGAGAGATGAGATTTATAAAATTTCAAAAAGTGGGTATTACTATTCATAACGGTTAGTTTGATTGGTTGTGGTGTGTGTTAGAACTCGAAGTTGCGTACAACACGCACTACTGTATTATTCAAAGGGAAGCGTACCATGGAAGCTTGGGGTGTTACAATATGTACAAGAATACTTCTACATCAAACAAAGTGTACCTGAGGGGATGACTATTCAATCTAAAAATGATGTAAGGGAAGATATTTTCTGATCATGTCAATGAATTGAACACCATCGCAAGTTAGTTGATATCGATGGAAATTACAATTGATGATGTAGCATGTAAACTAGTTTTAGTATCATCACTACTTGACATTTGGGAAGAATATATAACATTTGTGAGGATTTCTTTAGTGAATATAAATCTAGTTTTGAAGGATGTGCGAGACTTGGTCCTCAGTGAGAATACTCAATGAAAAAAATCAAGTAGATTCTGTAGTTATGATATTAATGTTGAAGGAAGAGGAAAATATGTGTAGTGAGATAATTGTATAAGATGATAAAAGTAAATAGGAAAGAGTTGAGATAAAGAAAAGGGGATGAGTCCTTCCTATTGGATATGTGGGAAGAATGGACATGTTAAGAAGAAGTGTAGAGAAAAATAGAAGGTGATTAAAACCAGTAAAACAAACAAAGCGGCTGAAGGAACTGATGATGTGTTTCTATTGATTGTGGATTACCCGATAGTATCTTGGATTTTAAACTCTGGTTCATCTTTCCATTCCACTTCATAGAAGGGTTTCCTAAATAATCATGTTCATAGAAAAATTTTCAAGGTAAATCTTTCTAATAATGAAACCTTACATAATGTGTGCAAGGGTGATGCATAGATCAAGGAAAAAAATTGGGGTTTCATCATTCAAAAAAATGGGAGGTATATCCAAGGATTAAGAAGAAATATTAGTTCTCTCTGATAGATTAATGATTTAGGTTTTAATACAACATTCACTGGTGGTTCATTAAAGATTACCAAGGGAGATATGGTCATAACACATGGAGTAAATAATGAAACCATATAAAACATGATAGAGACTTACATGGACATGATTTCATCAATAAATTATTTTGGGGATTCAAAACCAAGGAACTATATGTTAGGCCACATGAGTAATAAGGAGATGAAGGTGCTGACAACAAAAATAATTCTTTTAGATATGAAGTCAATGGAAGTTTTCTTGTGTGAATATCGTATCTTTGGAAAGTAGGAGATGAAATCCTTTTAAATAGTAGGAATAAGACTAAATGATAGGAAGCTGGACTTGGTTCATAATAATTTTTGGGTTCCCTACACTAGTAAATTACCTTAGAGGGTCACAATATTATGTGACATTTAGTGATGATTCAATAAGGAAGGTCTGAGTTTAATTTTTGAAATGAAAATCTAATGTATTTACCATGTTTTTGGAGTGGAAGAGCATGGTACATAATGATTCCGGATCAAATATGAAATACTTGACATTTGAAAATGGAGTAGATTATGGTATTTAGGACTTTAGGGAATTATATTCCAGTAATATAATTCAATGGGAGAAGACTCTTCCAGGTACACCAAAATAGATTGGTCTTGATGAAAGGATGAATTGAACACTGAATGAAAATTATAGGAGTATGAGGCTATACTTGGGGTTACCCAAGATTTTATGGGTTTTGATAGTGATCATAAAAGCATATATCATTAATTGGGTTCCATCTATACCAATAGGAGAATGTATACATGAGTAGAGATGCTCTAGAAAGGAGTTTATACTATCACATTTATAAGACTTTATCTATATTTCATATGTACATATAGATGTTTATGTGAGGAATAAGTTTGATGCTAAGTACAAATCATGTTTCTTTATTGGTTTTGGTGTTGGGGAGTTTGGTTATCACTTTTAGGATGATAAGAACAAGATAATCATCAGAATCCAAAATGTGATATCTAATGAGTGTTTCATGTAAAAGGAACATCATGCAGCTGGAGTTGATAGTGGAAATAAATAATCAAAGTACCAAGATTAAGTGGATATTGAAGGTGTACTTGATAATGTGACACCAAAAACCAGTGCAACCTACATATCGAGTAGAGCTTAGGAGATCAAAAAGGATGAGAAGTCCTCTTCAGAGGTATTCATCATACTGACATTATTTTTTATTGACTAAAAATGAAGAAGTAAAATGTTTTTAAGAGGCAATGAAATTGAATGAGTCAAAGAAGTAGGAAATGGATATGAAGGAGGAGATTTATTCATCACATGTTAAAAATACTTAGGATATGACACCTTTTCTACAAGAAAATAAATAATTTAATAACTAATGGGTATACTAAATCAAGGAAGATCATTATGGTAAGAAGGGATATATTGAAATTATGGTGGTGAAATTATTTCAATATAAGTAAGGGGTGAATTTCATTTAAATTTTATCACTTGTAGAAAATCTCACTATTATCTAGGTGGTTCCCCATATTATTTCATAAGAATACTTACATCACGAGAAACTTATGTGATGATGACTTTACTTCATGGAAATCTTGAGAAGGATTTTTATATTAAACAAATAGAGGAATATGTTGAGTTAGGAAATGAAGACATGGTGTGAAAACTCCAAAAGAGATTATATGGGTTAAAGCAGGCACCCGTGCAATGGAATAATAAGTTTGATGAATCTATGATAAAAAATGAATAAAAATTGCATGTCATGGATTAATGTTACTATTTAAAGTATTTTGGTGATGTATACATCATATTAATTCTATATGTAGATGAAATGATCATTATTGGATCATGTATGTAGAGGATTGATGAGATAAAAGGGAAATTGTCTAAGGATTTTGAGATAAAAGATCATGGAGAATATGATAAGATTTTAGGGATACTGTTTAAGAGAGACCATATAGCTGGAACCTTGATTTGATCACATGATGGATATATTATAATGGTTTTGAGAAGATTTAGTATGATGGAATAAATTTAAATTTCCATTCCCTTGAAAATCTATTTCACATTGTTAAAGGATAAATCACCGATGACAATAGATGATATTCAGTACATAGAAAAGGGTTCATAGATGTAACAACCCAATGTTTTTCAATGAAAATTACCTTCTCATAATTATGTCATAAAATCACATGAAAAAAATAACATAATGAACTACTAAGTGCTAAGTTACCTTGAAAAATAAGTTCGTCACTTCTGTGTTTGGAATTTCAAAAATCCGGCATACACAGTTGTAATCGGTAAGTTATTTGGAGTCTGATAAGGAAAACTTAATTTTTTGGTGAATAGCAACCTACCCTAATAAATAATAACATACCCTTATGAATAGTGATATAAAATAATAAATAGTATCCTCACTTATGATAGTATAAAAATAATATTCAAGTTGGAAGTACGATATCTCTATATTTTATAATGAGTTAATGAGTGTTTTGAAACTGGTTTTTGATAATAAATTATGATTTTAATTAAATATTAAAATAATCATATTTAGAAAATTATTTTTGAAAAATGGAATTAATTTTTGTATTCTACACATCGAAAAATGGTCAAGGTGAAATTTTTGGATTTTTCTAAAATACTTGAAATTTTGATGAATAGTAAAATACGGTAATTTACCGTATATATACATTATAAGCTAAATGGACTATTCCTAGAATCATGGATGATTTCACCACCCATGGTTTGAATTCACATGACCCATTTACTATTATTGGTCATGGATTACTTACTATTCTTTTTCTTGTGAAGAAATAATAAATTAAGGATTATAATATCATGAAATCCCTCCTTTCCTCCACTATAAAAAACCCCCTTCACTCCCTCTTCTCTCCACTCTTCTCAAGCCCTATTCCTTGCCATTATTCTTCCCAAATCTCTCCCCAAGGTCATCCCACACTTTCAAAAGCTCTCAGCCTCCTCAAAATACCAAAACCTCTCCCCTTAAGAGGTTCTCAAAGGAGGAATTCTCAAGAGGTAAATTCCTCTTCCCAATTTATTCTTTTCTTTTAAGTTCTTTTCTCTTTTATTTCTTTCCTCACCTAACTTAACCATAATAGTATGATAAATCCAGTAACATAAATTTACTGGAATGTTTTCATGCTAGTGTTATATTTCATTATCTTCTCTCCTTTCCCCACCCTTTTATTTTAAAGAAATGAAAGCACCGTTTGAGATGTGCTAATTTAGCACATTCAAGGACAACAATTTATCAATTTATATTATTATATTTAATTCTGGTCATGAAACCATTTGTGTTATGGTTGAACCAGATTATTATATATGTAATATATCCTATTTTTGGTTCGGAAATCCTTTTTTACAAATGGTATTAATTTATAAAGAAAAACACATTCTTTGTAATCAAATCCACCGATTAACAGAAACGGTTATCACCAAGGTTATATATATAATAATTCGACTTCACTCTAATTAACCTAATTGAAATTAAAAATAGGTAATATCCTGTATGTAAACTAAATAATATAACTTCAATTCTGGACAACCACTTTAATCTTACATATAATCCAAACCTGAATATAAGTGAACTGATCTTTTAAAGCCAAGTAAACAAACGAGCCCGAACAATGAAATTGAACCTTATAACTAATAAAAAAGGATTTGAATGAAATAAAAAGGGTTATAATAAATAAATTACATATATAAGAGGTTCTGTACTTATTAATTAATAAGCCTAATTTGTTTATTCAGGTCTTTAATAACAATAGGATAACACCATCAGATTTAAGGTAAGGGATCCACTCATTTTCACTCTTAATCAAGATTGTTCTCTACGATATGATTTTTTTTGTTTAATACCAAGTTATGGGGTATGTTTTTTCACCACCCCAATACTTCCCTAATGTTTTATAAGTGATGAGAAACCCCTTATCTCTCTCATCAATCCCTCTTAGTTACACCTGACACCATGTCGATAAAATCATAACGAATTCTACCCCAACCTTCTTTGTTCTTTCGGGTTGCCTTATCTTTCCTTAAAAATGGTGTTATATTATCTATTTATGTAAATATTATGAATTTTGGTTATTTTTACAATATTATTATATCAATACCCTGTCATCACTTTCTTTCGGGGATATACATGTTTTTAAAAGATTCCCTCCTTAGAACTTTCTGATAAGCAAACCTATTTTAAGGGGACTTCCTGAATTTTTACCCAAATTTAAAGTGCACTCTATCCTCTATTGTAAGGAACCATGGTCCTTATAAAAGTATTATTTTATTATTAAAACCTTCTTGGTTAAATACTGGTTTTATATAAATTATTTTTCTCTTTTCTATTTGAAAATATCTATAGTATTTTCCTTAAAACCGCACAAAAATGTTTTACAGCTAATGTTTCTAAAATACATTTCTCAAATGTTGTCACTTATATTTGAAACCACTTACCATGTTATATGACAATTTCAACATATGAACATCCATGTATTTTTTAATTCTTTCCTTATATGGACACTTTCATGATATGCCCATTGGTTATGATTTATGTCATGATTGTGGTACCCAATTCTTTCCATGGGTACCCTTATATTTATGTATGGTTGATTATATATGATTTTATAAGTGGTAAGAATATTTATTTGGAAAGAATATTCAAGAAAATTTTGAGATGGGTGCACCCAGATAGCCCTCCAATGCATTGGGTAAGGTTAAGTCTCATGAGATGCGATGTGAAACGGGATTGGTAGTTAGCCTTGACCTGTACTGAAATGGGAAACGATATTGGTGGTTTGCCATGACCCATACTAAAGAAATGTGTTATGATCCTTCCACATTTATATGATTTCATGTTTATATGATCCCATGATTATATGATATTATTTCATATGTTTCATGTTTTGGATATTAGTATGTCATGCCTCCTAACTCATGTGCTTAAGATGTATCCTTATGTTCATTCCCTTACTGGGCTTTTCAACTCATCCCTTTGTTCATGTGTTCTCCAGGGTACCCTATGCAGATGTAAAGGCTCAAAGGAAGTTAGAAGATCTTTATGGTGACTAAATATAGAAGTGTTTTTTGCCCCATGTTTTATGTTATATGTACCTAGTTTTCCAAGACACTAGACTTAACGATCCTTGGCTTGTACTCTGATGATTAATTATACTTAAAATCATGAAATGTTATATGTAAAAGGCTTGGGTCACTATAGTTGGTATTAGAGGATGGTCTAGTCATTTTGGTGATTAGGAATAGAGTAACTTAGTGAGAACCTTAAGGATGAGTCTAAGTATAAGAAAATAGTCCTAAATTTCGGTGAGTATAGTGTAAGTGGTTTATCAAGAAAATGCATCCCTGTCTAGATACGAGTAGGTAGAGGTGGATTTGGCACAAATGTATCTAGGGATGAAACCCAAAAATATCGCTCTGAGCTAGACTCGAACAGGAACTAATGCACGATAACGAGCCTTGCTACACTCTTGGTTAAAACACTCCCAAGGGATATGCTTTGGTAGATTCACAATCTTAGTACAAACTTTTATTAAGGAAAAAAAGAAGCCCATAAGAATATAAGTTAAGAAATAGATCGAGGATAACCTAGATATAAACCTAAGGAATCCCAAGTTAGGATATAATTCTTCTTTATAAGTTCATGATTTTATGTTCAATTTTTCTTTTTATGCTCAATAGCTAAGTATTCAAGACCTCTAATTATACATTATTTTTCTTAGTTAATGGTGGGAAATAAAAGAACATGTTCCAAAAAACAATGTGATAGGCAATGTGATGATTTCCCTAATGACATGCCTGATGTGACGGAAGCGGGTGCTCAAAACATCATGGTAATACTTGCTCAGCTGGCTCGAGTTATGAATAATAACTTGAATCAGGTGGAACTTCCTCCTCCTACAAGGAAAGAGCAAGTTTCCGTAGAATCCTTTATGCAGAAAAGGCATCCCATGTTTAGAAGGTCTTCCAATCCCCTCTTTGAAAAACAATGGATTAATTCCATTGAAAATATTTTCTCTGTCCTCTAGTGCTTGGAAGAAGAGAAAGTTGTACTGACTGTCTATCGTTTTTATGGGGAAACTGATCAGTGGTGGACACTGATCAAGAATACAAATCCCCAATAGGAAATTTATTCTATAGATTGGGAGGAATTCAAGAATATGTTTTTCAAAAAATATTTTCCTCGAACCCTTCGTCTCAAGATGGAAAGAGAGTTCCTTGGACTCAAGTAGAAGAAAGATGAGTCCATCGGGGCGTACGATGAAAAATTTACAAGGCTTGCATGTTATGCCTCTGGCTTTGTCATGAACACCGAAAACAAGGTGGATCGCTTCTTTAACAGATTAAAGCCGAGTCTACGAAAAGTGTTGGTGATTCAAGACTTCGACAGCTATGCAGAGATTGTCCATTGTGACCTCAAGGTTGAAATGGAGATTGGAGACTCTCAATGGTCTCATGGGCCTAGTGAAAAGAAGCAAAAGATGTATAACAACATGGGTGGTTCATCAAAAAAATCCCATGATGGAAAGAAGCCTCAAATTCCCCTTTTCAAAAATTTTGGGAAAAAGTATCTTGGTGACTCTCTCAAGGGAACCAAGAATTGCTTCAAATGCGGAAATTTTGGTCATTTGGCCAAGAACATCCGAAGAGATATGAAAAATACTGCTAATGTTGAAGAAGAAAGGAAGGTTCAGATCAACACTCAGCCTCCAGTGCTGTGTTATAACTGCAAGGATCTTGGTCATTATGCAAACAATTTCCCTAAGCCGAGGGTCATCAGAGGCAATCGGAAACAACCTCCAAGGCAACAAGGAAGATATTATGATATCACTACTACTGAGGTGAAGCCAAAAATTGATGTGGTGACAGGTATGATAGTTATTCATTCAAGAATATCGAACGTACTATTTGATTCTGGTTCTACACATTCTTTCATATCTTGCAAGTTTAATAGAACTATTCAAGCATAAACTCAGAATTTTGAGGAAAATTTATTGGTGAGAACATCGAATGGGGAAATTATTGCTTCCATGGTTTATAACTCCTCCCCAGTTAATGTTTTTGGACTGAAACTCCCAGAAAATATCATCATACTTCCTTTAGTGGAGTTCGACGCTATCTTGGGCATGGATTGGCTATCTTTGTACAAGGCCAACATCAATTGTGAGGAAAGGGAGATCACTTTTTACATCCCAAAGCATCCTCTGATTATTTATAAGTGTAATGAGGAAGATGAGTCTCTTTTATAATCTTCGTCTCATGTTTATATACTGATTCATTGTGATAAATCATGTCTAGCTCAAATTATTGGGGAAAATGATGGAATCATGATTAAAGACATGCCCATCGTGAGGGATTACATTGATGTATTCCCTGAAGAGTTTCCCAGTCTTCCTCCTGACCGAGAGGTTGATTTCTCAATTGAACTTATCCCTGGATCTTTGAAAATCTCAAAGACATCTTACAGAATGTCCACCATAGAGCTGGAAGAGATGAAGAAGTAGTTACAAGAGAATATAGAGAAGGGTTTTATACGATCGAGTGCTTCACCGTGGGGTGCACCAGTCCTCTTTTTCAAAAAGAAGGATGGATCAATGCGCCTCTACATTGATTATCGTGAGCTCAATAAAATCATGATAAAGAACAAGTATCCCCTTCCACGGATCAATGACTTGTTCGATCAGCTTCATGGGGCCATTTATTTCTCTAAGGTGGACCTTCAGTCGAGATATCACCAATTAAAGGTGAGGAAGGAAGATATTCCCAAGACTACCTTTCGAATGAGGTATGGAAACTATGAGTTCATAGTGATGCCCTTTAGACTCACTAATGCTCCAACAATTTTCATGGATTTAATGAATAGAGTCTTTAGAGATTACCTCAAAAAATTTGTGGTGGTCTTTATTGATGATATTCTGATTTAATCCAAGAGCAAGGAGGAACATGAGGAGCATTTGAAAATAATGTTAAAGACTTTGAAAAGGGAGAAGTTGTATGAAAAGTACAGTAAATGTGAGTTCTGTATGGAGGAAGTATCATTCTTGGGGCATGTTATCACCAGGAAAGGGATATCTATGGACCCTTCCAAGACAAAGGCAATTGAGGAATGGCCGAGGCCAACTTCTTTAATGGAGATCCGCAGCTTTTTGGGTCTACCTGGGTATTATCGATGATTTGTGAAGAACTTTTCACGATTTTAAAACCCAATGACCAAGTTGACATGGAAGGGAGTAAGGTTTTTTTGGACACAGGAATGTGAAGACAGTTTCAAGGAGTTGAAAAAGAGGCTTATCACTGCGCCATTACTCACACTACCTTAAAGTGGAGAACTCTTTGTGGTGTTTAATGATGATTCTAAGATAGGCTTAGGATGTGTGATAACACAAAATGATAAGGTGATAGCCTATGCCTCAAGGTAGCTTAAAATCCATGAGCAAAACTATCCCAAGCATGATCTGGAGTTGGCAGCTGTGATATTTGTGTTGAAAATCTGGAGGCATTATCTCTATGGGAAAAAATGTAAGATATATACTGACCACAAGAGTCTCAAATATATATTCATAGAGAAAGAGATTAATATGAACCAATTAATATGGATAGATCTCATCAAGGATTATGACTACTCAATCCACTACCATCCGAGCAAGGCAAACAAAGTGGCAGCTGCTCTAAGTTGAAAGGATACTGCATCTTTATCAATGATGTGAATTGGAAAGGATATGATCTTCTTAGATTTGTAAAGGATGGATATGGGAATCATTAAGGGAGGAACATCATCAATCCTTTCTCAAATGATTTCTCAACCATCCCTCTTGGAGAAAATAAAGGATGCTCAAAGAAAGGATGTGGAAATTAAGAAAAGGATGGAAGCTATTAAAAATGGGAAATCCTCCGATTTCAAAATTTATGAGGAAGGAGTTGTAAGATTTGTGACATGATTATGTGTACCATTTGATCCAGATATAAAGAAGGAGATATTGAATGATTCATATATCTCAACCTTCTCTATCCACCCAGGGATCACAAAGATGTATCGAGATCTCTGAGAAAACTTTTTGTAGGACAATATGAAAAGGGAATTGCCAAATATACAACAAAGTGCCTCGTATGTTGATAGAGTTAATATTTTCATTATTATTTATATGTTTTTAAATGATTTAATCCCTCCCAATTATTCAATTTGAGTGTATTTGCATCATTTATGTGTTTTTGGTCTATTTTTGGCTTAAATGTGAAAATGGGGTAATTCTGTAAAATTATCAGTTTTATATAGCTTCTGGTTTTCGGGCATAACTTTTATTATATGGGTCAAATTGAAGTGAATCTTTTTTTAGGATTCCTATACGTGTGAGATTAAAATTTTCCTTCTAGAACAAGACCCAATTCGAAACCCAATTGTACAGAAAATTCAATCAAGTGGAGCAATCAGTTTGGAAGGCAGAATGGACCCCACTGCATTAAATATAGAATATCTCCTTCAGCTGAACTTAGAATGAGCTGATTCCAGATGGTGCCGATATAGGTCTTTCAATGGACGGTTCATAATAAATTTCATAAAATATTAATCTCATTAAGTCATCTTTTGGGCGCGTCCTAGTGGAGTGGGTGAAACAGTGTTTGGCGGCTAGAAAAGTAATGGTCATTGATTCGGCCATATATTTCTTTAAACCTGTCCAATGACTCTCAAATTTTGAGGGTCAGTAGAAAACTTAATTTCCAACATTCTATAAAAAGGGACATTAGTGAGTTTCGGCCGGATGGTGGGCATAATAGAGTAAAACCTCTTGAGGACAGATTCTGGAGGATCAAATTTTTGTTCTTTCTTTTCTTTGTTTTACACTTCTTAGTTTTGTAATGAATTATTCTTTCCCCTTAGTCACAATTACCCTTACCATGGTGGGGTAAAATTCTGTGTGATTGGGGAAGGAGAGGTTTTCCATGTTGTATTTCATTAGTTCCTTCTCTTAATGTTTTAAAATCCTTTTCTCTTCTATGAATCAGTTTTAATTTCCTATAATAGTTTTTATTATCATGTACGATTGTATCTGATTTTAGATTCTGTTGTTCATTTATATTTGGTCAATGATCAATATCTCCCTCCACTAGGTTCTGGTTTATGAATGATGGAATAGACCGGAACTTAGTGGTGAAGTACTCGGTGATCACCGGTACGTGTGTGAGGAGTAGTGAATGTTCTTGATTACTTGGGATAAACAAGACCCGATTGGGAATTGCCTAAGATAATTGGGAGTATTTTATACAACTCTATTACACATTGGAAGGAGAGTAGAACAACCTAAGATTTTAGTAAGGTTTATTCTCACATTTTTAATTGACCAATGGAGTGAGAAGAAACAATTATGGATTCTCACTCTTAACGATTTAGCAGAGGAGAATTGGGTAAAATGAACAATGATAGAATTACAATTGGAAAACCGACCCTAACCTGATCACCATTTCATATCATTGATTTAAATCACATCATTTTCCAATTTGATTCAAAAACTTTCACTTAATTACATTACTTTATTTATTTTCTTTCTTATATTTTCCAAATCAAACAATTTCTAAAATCAACCTCACTTCTTTCTCTTATTTTAAGGCGACAGCTTAATTATTGTGCACTCCTCTCTAGAGACAACCTAGGTAACCCACTATAATACATTTTAAATTAGGTAATATTTGTTTTTGTCACACCCCACGACAGGAACATGTCATATGTCAGCAAGTGAAGGCTGAGAGACAAAAGTCTAATAGGATGATGCATCCACTACCCATATCAGTATGGAAGTGGGAGAACATTACCATGTACTTCGTCACTAGACTTCCAAAGACATATAGAGAAAACAATGCTATATGGATCATTGTGGACCATCTTATGAAGACAACTCACTTTATCGCGGTTCTATAGGACTTCTCATTAGATCAACTTGAATGGATTTACATCAAAGAAGTGGTAAGGATGCATGGAGTACCATTCTATATTGTATCTAACCATGATCCTAGATTCAAATCGAAGTTCTCGAAAAGTCTCCAACATGCTGTAAGAATTGAACTGAACTTTAGTATGACCTATCATCCTCAAACTGATGTCCAATCTAAGTGAACTATTCAGACATTGGAAGACATGTTGAGAGAGTGTTCCATTGAATTAAAAGGAGGATGGGACCAACATATTACACTGGTTGAATTCTTCTACAAAAATAGTTTCCACTCCAACATCTAAATGGAACCATATGAATCCCTTTATGGGAAAAGGTGCATAACACCAGCATGTTGGGATGAAGTTGGTGAGCGTAAGCTGCTAGGACCTGAAATGGTCGAAGAAATGGTGGATAAAGTGAAAACCATTTAGTAGCATATCAAGGTAGCCCAAAGTCGACAGAAGAGTTATGCAGATAACCATCGACGAGACCTTGAGTTCAAAGTTAGAGACATGGTATTTTTACATATATCCCCATGGAAGAAGGTCATGAGGTTAGGGAAGAAAGCGAAGTTAAGTCCCAGGTACATCGGCCCCTGCGAGATCCTTGATCGAGTCGGAGCTATGGACTATCGATTGACACTTCCACCTACCATGTATAAAGTACATTATTTCTTTAATGTATCCCTCTTAAATAAGTAAATACCAGAACCTTCACATGTACTCTCTTTAGAGGTGGTATAGTTTGAGGATGATCTCTCTTACGAGGAGCAGCCAGTGAAGATCTTGGATCGCAGAGACAAAGTTCTACGCAACAAGACTACTTATCTGGTCAAGGTACTATGGATAAACCATAAGTACGAAGAGGCAACATGGTAATTGGAGGAAGAAATGAAGGAAAAGTACCCACACCTGTTTCTGGCTTAGAATGTAAAACGAAATTTCTGGGGAGAAATTTCATAAGGGGGGAAGAATGTAACGACCCAATATTTTTCAATGGAAATTCCCTTCTCATAAGTATGTCATAAAATCACATGAAAACATAATATAACGAATTAATAAGTGATAAGTGACCTTAAAACATAAGTTCGTCACTTCTGTGTTTGGAACTTCAAAAATCCGGCATACACAGTTGTAATCAGTAAGTTATTTGGAGTCCGATAAGGAAAACTTAATTTTTTGTGAATAGTAACCTAACCTAATGAATATTAACATACCCTTATGAATAGTGATATAAACTAATTAATATTATCCTCACCTATTATAGTATAAAAATAATATTCAAGTTGGAAGTATGATATACCTATATTTTAGAATGAGTTAATGAGTGTTTTAAAACTGGTTTTTGATAATAAATTATGATTTTAATTAAATATTAAAATAATCATATTTATTAAATTAATTTTGAAAAATGGACTTCATTTTTGGATCCTACATGTCGAAAAATTTTCAAAGTGAAATTTTGGGACTTTTCTGAAATACTTGAAATTTTGATGAATAGTAAAATACGGTAATTTACCGTATATATACATTATTAGATAAATAGACTATTCCTAGAATCATGGATGATGTCACCACACATGGTTCTAATTAAAATGACCCATTTACTCTTCTTGGTCATGGAATACTTACTATTCTCTGTCTTTTGAGGAAATAATAAATTAAGGATTATAATATCATGAAATCCCTTCTCTCCTCCACTATAAAACCCCCCCTTCACTCCCTCTTCTCTCCACTCCTCTCAAGCCTTGTGCCTTGCCATTATTCAGTACAACTCTCTCCCCAAGGTCCTACCCCATGTACAAATTCTCTCATCCTCCTCAAAATACCAAAACCTCTCTCCTTAAGAGGTTCTCAAAAGAGGAAGTCTCAAGAGGTAAATTCCTCTTCCCAATTTCTTCTTTTCTTTTAAGTTATTTTCATTTTTATTTCTTTCCTCGCCTCTCTTAAACATAATAGTATGATAAATCCAGTAACATAAATGTACTATAATGTCTTTATGCTATTGGTATATTTCATTATCTTCTCTCCTTTCCCCACCCTTTTATTTGAAAGAAATGAAAGCACCGTTTGAGATGTGCTAATTTAGCACATTCAAGGGCAACTATTTATCAATTTATATTTTTATCTTTAATTATGGGCATGAAACCATTTGTGTTATGGTTGAACCAAATTATTATATATGTAATATATACTATTTTTTTTAATCATTTTTTACAAATGGTATTAAGTTATAAAGCAAAACACGTTCTTTGTAATCAAATCCACCGATTAACAAAAATGGTTATCACCAAGGTTATATATATAATAATTCTACTTCACTCTAAGTAACCTAATTAAAATTAAAACCATGTAATATCCTATATTTTAAATAAATAATATAACTTAAATTATGTACAACCACTTTTATCTTACATATAATCCAAACCTGAATATAAGTGAACTGATCTTTTAAAGCAAAGTAAACAAACGAGCCCGAACAATGAAATTGAACCTTATAACTAATCAAAAAGGATTTGAATGAAATAAAAAGGGTTATAATAAATAAATTAAATATAGAAGAGGTTCTGGAATTACTAATTAATAAGACTAATTTTTTTATTCAGTTCTTTAATAACAAGAGGAGAACACCAATGGATTTAAGGTAAGTGATCCTCTCATTTTCACTCTTAATCAAGATTGTTCTATATACTATTATTTTTATTTGTTTAATACCAAATTATGGAGTATGTTTTTTAACCACCCCATAATTCCCTAATTTTTTATAAGTGATGATAAACCCCTTATCTCTCTCATCAATCCCTCTTGGTTACACCCAACACCATGTCGATACAATCATAACGAATTCTACCCGAACATTCTTTGTTCTTTCAGGTTGCCTTATCTTTCCTTCAAAATGGTTTTATATTATCTATTTATTTAAATATTCTGAATTATGGTTATTTTTACAAGATTCTTATATCAAGATCCTTTCATCACTTTCTTTCGAGGATATACATTTTTTTAAACGATTCCCTCCTTAGAACTTTCCGATAAGTAAAACTGTTTTAAGGGGACTTCCTGAATTTTTACCCAAATTTAAAGTGCAATATATCCTCTATTTTAAGGAACCATTGTCCTTATAATATAATTATTTTATTATTAAATCCTTCTTGGTTAAATTATGGTCTTATATAAATTATTTTCCTCTTTTCTTTTTGAAAAGCTCTATAGTATTTTCCTTAAAACCACACAAAAATGTTTTACTGATAATGTTTCTAAAATACATTTCTCAAATGTTGTCACTTATATTTGACACCACTTACCATTTTATATTCTTATTTCACCCTATGAACATCCATGTATTTTCTAATTTTTTCCTTACATGGACACTTTCATGATATTCCCATTGGTTATGATTTATGTCATGATCGTGGTACCCAATTCTTTCCATTTATATTTATGTATGGTTGATTATGTATGATTGTATAAGTGGTAAGAATATTTATTTGGAAAGAATATTCATGAAAATATTGAGATGGGTGCGCCCTGATAGCACTCCAATGCATTGGGTAAGGTTAAGTCTCATGAGATGCGGTGTGAAAAGGGATTGGCGGTTATCCTTGACCCATACTGAAATAGGAAACGGATTGGCGGTTAGCCTTGACCCGTACTGAAATGGGAAACGAGATTGGCGGTTATCCTTGACCCGTACTAAAGAAATGTGTTATGATTCTGCCACATTTATATGTTTCCTTTTTTATATGATCCCATGATTATATTATATTATTTCATATGTTCCATGTTTTGGATGTCAATATGTCATGCCTCCAAACTCGTGTGCTTAAGATGTATCCTTGTGTTCATTACCTTAATGGGATTTTCAGCTCATCCCTTTGTTCATGCGTTCCCCAGCGTACCCTATGCAAATGTAAGGGCTCAAAGGAAGTTATAAGCTCTTTGTGGAGACTAAATAGAGAAGTGTTTTTTTAGCCCCATGTTTTATGTTATATGTACCTAGTCTTCCAAGATACTAGACTTAACGATCCTTATCTTGTACTTTGATGATTAATTATGGTTAAAATCATAAAATGTTATATGTAAAAGGCTTGGGTCACTATAATAGACACCTTCTTCTAGAATACTATGCATTCCATGGACTATACTCAACCTTATACTACTTAGGTGGTGATAGTTGTGAAAAGGAACATAGATTACCTTGGAAAGAATCATTAGGAAGCTATTAAGTGGATATTGTGATATATAAAGGGAAGTAGAAAGTATCTCTATACTTTGGTAAAGGAAAATAATTACAAGGCTATGTGGATACTGAAATTGGAGGTGTTTTCGATAGTAGGAGGATAAACACATGTTATGTATACCTATGGAGGAATTTTGGTGAGATGGATATCTTAGTTTTAGAAGGTGGTGACTTTATCCACCATAGAGGTTGAATACATTGTTATAAAAGAAGTTAGGAAAGATATGATTTGGATGAGTTGGGTAGAAAGTGAGAGGAAAATTTATTGCATTGTGATAGTCAGAGTTCCATACATCTTAAAAAGAACTTAATATTAAATGCTTGAATGGAGTATATTTAGTTGAAGTACCATTTTATTAGAGGCTTGATACAAGATGAGCTAATAACATTTCAAAAGATTCACAGAACCAATAATCCAATAGGCATGTTGACAAAAATATTGGTGATAGAGAAGTTGATGAACTGTTGTGCCTTTATTGGTCTTAATTGATGATTGGAGAGAAAGAGGAATAATATGGGAGAACGCTATGGGAGTAAAAAAGAGAGAATAACTGGTATTTCATGAATCATCAACTTGAAATTGATGCATTGAATGGAAGCATACACTGATGATAAAATAAAAGGATGATCTCATATTAAGTAAATTGTCTAAGTACATAGTATTAAATAAGATTAACATATTAGATCCGGGTCTAAGTGTAAGATTATTGGAATTCTGTATCCAGATATGTTTGGATGAAGTTAGGATGAATGATAGTGGCCCACACTATACACCAGATTGAATCTCTCATGGTTTTACCTTTATAGTGAGGTTATAGGGGGTATAACACCCCTTCTTAGGGGTTTGGGGGATGAAGTCCCCTAATCCAAATTTTTTTAGACACTATAGCATATTTGAACAAACTATAATAGAGCTTACTAAAAAACACTGATAGGAAACTATAGTAGTGAAGACTTTGATATGATTACTATAGAATCTCTCTCTTTGGAGATTGTGGTAATAAAGATCCACAGACTTCTAGCCATTGGTCACTATAGAAAAGTGGAATTACTGTGCTGTTGGTGGAACAATTTCATCATCCTCTTTATAATATCATTATAGTTAGGGTTTCCGTGTGTGTCTAAAACTATGAAATTTCCATGTAATTCTACTCCTAATCATAATGATATTTATACCTCCCTATTAACATAAGGACCATTTCCAAAACCACACAAATCACTATGTCCCATGTTCATCTTCTTATTGTTCTTTTTTTCATTATTTTCTTCATCTTAAAACCATTCTCTCATTATTACTCCCAACCTTTCCACAACCAAAATAGGATCCTGAGAGCACCTATGGGAGAAAAAGATGACTAAAATGAGAGAAAATATCAATAAAAATGGGTTTTTAGGTTGATATTAAGAAGTTGAAAAATACCAAGTTACCCTTTTTTGAGGAATTATACCCAGGAGTTTATTGTGTACCTAGTATAAGGACACTAGTTAACTCATGGATTCAACAAAAAACTCTACTTCCACCAGAACCCCACTGAGTACTCAATCCAAAACCACTGGGCACCTAGTGAATTTGGGACACCTCTACCCTTCACCATCATCTTATAATTACACTCAAAATTCCTGTATCTGTCCTTAAACAAAAAATCACAACAATTATACTATTAAAGAGATAAATTTAAATAATAACTTAGTTAAAAATATGAGAGTCATTATATCCACTAAATTACCTTTCTCATCACCTATAAAATTTCCTTAATTTAACACTTAAAGAAATCAAAATAAAGAGAAATCAATGAAAAAAACAAGGTACATTACAACCTCTCCACCATTAGTCTTATAATCCTTTAGAAGTATCTTTGGACATTCGACCAATATCACTAATCAAATGTGCAAAAATAAACCAACCACAAGAATTATTTCCCTTATGAAAAAATAAGATTTATAATCCCTTCCATTAGAGAATCCTATATATATAATTATAAACTAACACTCATAAATTTTATAATAAATAATAATTAGTCAAGATTTGATTTGAAAAACCACTTTATGGATTACCAGAAAATAGAAACTTATGATTCTAAAATTTTCAATATCTATCAATGGAGACAGAGATAATAATGAACATATCATCAATATCCTAAAAATAACCATATATCCTAACCATCGTGTCACCATTGATTTAAGTTTTAACCAATGGATAAATGTTTTTGATTGATTTATGACTGTACATGTCATATTCAAGAAGGAATAATAATTAGAAATTAGGGAAATAGAGCAGAAACAAATAGGTTCAACTCCATAGGTCAAATATATAAAAGATTAAATATTTAAATTCGATTTCATAAAACATAATTTTTATTAAGACAAATAATTTAATAAAAATACCTTGATCTGAGCATATCATAAATAAACATATCATAGAGAAAATTAAATCCTCAATAAGAATGAAATTCAAAACAATCATATTGTGTTTATAGTATAAATCATCTTCCAATTGGAAAAACATTTATTATTCTATATCAATTAATAAATTAAGACAACAATTATAACCTATTTTTTTCAAGGTAACTTACAATTTATCTCAATATATCAATTATATCATCCACCAGACTATCTTATTAGAACAAAACTTTATAATGTAAAATCAATTTAATATTAATATTTAATCATATTTATAATATTATTTTCTATTGTAGGAATACACTTCTACTTAAATTATGTCAATAATTAAAACACAACCAAGAAAAATATAGCCATGTTTACTTTCTAACTAATCTAATCATGTTAAAAATATTAAAAATAAAATTTAAAATTTATTAAGTAAAACATTTTTTTAAAAGGTAGAGGGACAAGACCCCTTTATTAGAATATAAAGAACTCCTTTTGAACTAGGAAAAAGGAGGAACCCATTACAAAGAATAGATGAAAACATCATAAAAAACTGGGCACAAGGACATAAAGGGAACCAAATTCAAAAAAAGAAACAAAAATCATAACAAGAACTTGCTAGAAGTCTCTTCTCCCCTGTGTCTGAAAATGCAACAATGAATTCTGAAAAATATGATGCATTTCCCCCTCGACCAAGAATTATGTCATCCTGGAAACATAATCAAGGAAACAAACTCCTTTATGTCACACTGAAATATTAGAGGAAGACCAGATGATAGATTCCAGCACACCTATCTCTCTTTAGAGCTTCCCACCTGATGGTGCAAGCGGGGACCTTACTATACAATCAACCTGATGCACTGCAACATCCACCAGAAAACACCGTGCAAAAATAAAACAGGGTTCCCATTCATCCAACAAGAGAGGAAATATGGAAAAATGATGGGTTTCATCACACCCATCCCACTTTCATGATCAACAACTTGACACAATCTGAAAGAAACAGAAACACACCAACCAAATGAATAGAGACAAAAAGACAATTCCCACCATGATATTTTCACCTCATCAACATTCAGATCCAGAAACTAGAAGAAAAGAAACAAATGAAATCCAGAAGATCTAGAACACTATTATCCAATCCTACTTGTTTAGATACAGATCCACAACCAAACAAAATTAAGGTGGAAGAACAAAACAAAACCCCCAGTACCTAAGAACAAGTAACCAGATAAACCTCTCCACCCTCCTCCTGAGCTCTTTCGAACATCATCAAAACCACCAAAGACCACCACATGATCCCAAATTAAAAACACCTGAAGCCGCCACCATTAAATACCAATTCCCCAAAAGACCAACATGAACCTCTCCCAAAGAATTTGAAACCATTGAAGATTCTATCCTCACCTGTCACTGCTCGAACAAGAAGCAACAAAGCAAGGAAGCCCCGATCAAAGAAGACCTAGAGAAAGGGAGTTTCGTAGAAGAATCTGAGCATTCAAAGTGACATCGAAACACCAAGAGTGGGTAGAAAAAGCAAAGCCAAATCCAAAACTCAAACTGAATCCATGAGAGGGAAGAGAAAAAAAATCCTCTACCGTGAGAGGGAAGGGATGAAGGACATACCACCATGTGAATTAGGAGAAAACCCTAGTGAGGAGGATGGGGAAAGCGAGAGGGTTGACATCACCAGGAGAGTGCGGTTCCATGATATCAAACACTTTAGCAAACGTACACTAGGTTTTTAGCACTAAGGGGGTTACAAGGTATAGGTTGGTCATTACCCACCACCAAGTACCTTATATATACTTCCCTAGCTATAGGACCAAGTGTAATGAAACCATCGGCTTTTAGTCATGTTCTGCACTAGGAAGAGGGGCCCATGAGGGGTTATAATGGCATATAGTGTGCATTTCCTTATGAGGACTCGAACATAAAACCTCGGGGTTAGTACACCACTACCATTAACCAACTCACCCGTGCCCCAAGAGAAAATTTATTAAGTAATTTTTTTAATAACTTATAAAAAACGTAAAAAACATTAAAATTATATTTTTAAAATAACCATTAAAAAAATAAATATTTAAAATAAAATAATTCCATTATGCGGAAGGATAATATATAAAGAACATATTGATATACCTAAAACTATATTCACAATAAATTACTAACTAATGTATCATTATAATATAACATACCAAGAAATAAATATTTCATAACATAAAACTTATAGATTTGGCTATGTTTATAATTCTTTAAATTCATCTCTAAAAAAATTCTATTGGATTACCTATATGTTTATACTCAACCATGAAAACTTATGGTCAAATTGAACCTAAAAATGCCTAATAATTATTATATTACTCAAAGTTATAAAGAACAACTATAATACCAAATAAGAACCAAATAAATAATCCCCCAGAATAAGCTCTAAAAATCCTAATGAAAACTGATAAAAACAATGGTTTGGTTACCAATCCCCTACCCCTCTATCTTTTAATTTATTTTATCTAAAACACTTTATATTTTTAAAACATAATTTTAAAATCCATTTCTAATTTTTTCTAAAATATATGCATGAATTGTCCAACTAATAAGACTCTTATAACAACCTAGGTTTCCAATTAAAGATTCATTTGATTGTGATTGTAAATTGACACTTAAATAAAATTTAATAGATCTATTAGTGCTCATTTAATTCTAAATGAGTTACTTTAGTGGCTATATTGATCACCACGACTTATTTTTAGTGAAAATATAATTTTTTGAATAAAAATTGAAA
Organism: Viscum album; assembly: GCA_963277665.1. Classification (NCBI taxonomy): domain Eukaryota; kingdom Viridiplantae; phylum Streptophyta; class Magnoliopsida; order Santalales; family Viscaceae; genus Viscum; species Viscum album. Next base: position 124,375,519 of record OY728127.1, on the reverse strand, counting down.
AATAATAAATTCACCCTCTTAATTAAGTTAGATTGGAAAACAAATTGTTCCATTGATCTTGGAATAGGGTGTTTACCCTAAAAAAGGTGGTTGTATAATTTTTAGGTGACGTTGAGTAATCATTTAGTGATGGTGACATATTTTTAGAGGAATTATAGAAATAAATAATAATTATCCATTTATGTTTAACCCCATAAAAAATATATTTATTATTTATTTAATGAGAATGATATGGGAGTTAGGGTATTTGGAAGAGGCATTCACCAGAGAAAAATCACCAGAGAACATAGATCTTAGCCATAGAATGTTAAATTTTTGAAAAAGGTATGGTTCTTTGATTCTGACCCCTCATTTATGCCCATATGTTCTCTTTTTATTTTATTTTATGGTTCATATTTTGAATATGGAATTAAAATTAGAGTATATTGTTGCAATTTATTTTCAAAACATGATTCCAATTAAAAATTTGAAAATGGTGCATAAATTATAATAAATAATAGAGATATGTTTTTGAGAGAAAAACTTATCTATTTGATTTGAAGAAACTAATCATTAAATTTAGATAAATCCTCATAGATTAATAAAATTATTCTATAGATGGGGATGATATTGCTACTGTGCAAAGAGAATAGGTTTTTCCATTATGATCTCTTATCCCCATTCATCTTTAGTGCTTGAGCACTTGGTTAGTGAGCTAATATGAACTCTTTAATGATTGGATAGTTTTAGGTGAAACTATTAGATATCTTTACACCCTAACATTTTTTATCACTGAGCATTATTTTAGGGGTCTAAATATCCAACTGTTTTAATAAAAATAAAATATTTTACTATGTTATATTATATTTGTTTCCAAAAAATGATTTTATTATTTATTAGTGATAAAGATAATGGTATTTGCTAGAAATAATATAATGGAGAAAATAAATCCATATATTTTGTTCCAAAATGTGATTATTTAAATATATAATAGAACTAAAGGATACATAAAAATCAATTCATTTAATTTCGAATCATTGAAATCTGATGCATTGATTTCAAGAAAACATAGAGAGAAGTTTAGGCCCTGATTTTAACAATCTTTGAATAAACCCTTCACATGAATCATTCATGATACCTACCACATATCATTAGAAATATCTTTATGAGAGGATTAAATTAGATTTAGAACCACTCTAATTGGATATTTATTTTTAAGTATATTATATTTAATTTTTTATGCTTTTTATATACTATCTTGAATTGTTTCTACATAGATTCCTAATTTTGTGAAAGTATGCTTGTATATATATTCAAGGGGTTAAAATATTCTTGGTAATGAGTTTTGGTGAGTAAAATAAGTGTTTTACTTGATCAAACCACCATTTATTGGGGTTTATTGAAAGGAACGATGAAAGTGGGTTTCAAACCATCTGATTTGAGGATGAATGGTTGATATTGAGCGCCATCAGCCTCAGGGGAAATGATGCAACATGGAATGGTGTCATTGTGTTTTGATTTTTCATGATCATATTATCTATTATTAAGGAGGTGGGATTATTCCTCATTAGTGGTACATAGTGAGTGATGTGGGATCTTTATGGTTATATGATCCATCAAATCAGATAAAAAACAATGTGTCACATATCTATATGGGTGCTATGACATTATTACTCAATCCCACCCAAATCCAATGTTTAATCACATATTGGATATCCCAGATTGATTTGGATGGAATGCACATCTCAACAAAGATACTGATGCACATTTAAGTCCATGGTAGTTCCATGTGTCACTCACTATTGGCCATATTTTTAATAGGTATGTAGAGGCATATGCAGGATCCAATCTAGACATTGAAAGTTATGTTGGACTCCTATCAGTATATCAAAACTGCAGTCATGGCCATATATATTCATCATGATAATTGTGTTTGTGGTCCCTACCTCCATTAGTGTTCGGTATTTCCATGTTCATTTAAGGCCACAGAAGTAATATATCCTTAATAATGATTTAAACTATAAATATATAAAATATAAATACATAGTTATTGAAGTATCTCCTTGAGCCTCTTTGTTTATTTATTCTTTGATGATTATAATATTTTTATAGTATAATTATAATTTTTCATAGATTTTATTTCAATCTTTTATCCCATATAACATAAGTTACAATGAGTCTATTGTTAGTTTACACTTGAAAATTTGGAAAATTCTAGAGTTGAATGTGAATGAAAATTTGGAGAAGTTTGGAACTGAACGCAAAAAAGAAAGATGAATAATTCTAAAAAAGAAAAATAAAATGGCCATAATAAGAAAAATAAATTTGCCATAAGAATAAAAAACTATCCATAAGAATAAAAATTAACTGATTGTGAGAAGAAAAATAAATTCACCATAAGAAGAAAAATGAAACTACCACAAAAAGAAAAATGAACCAAAAACATTAAGAAAAATGAACTTACCATATGTAGTTGAAATTTGTCACCATAATAATTCAAGTGATCATTAGTCTTATGCAGTGTACCGGAATATTGAAAAATTCATAAGTATAATACTTTATACTGAGTGTAATAATTTAGATCAAAAGACTTGTGTAGACTCTAATCATTTGTTCTAAACATATGACTTTATCATAAGCCTTTGTTCTTAGTGCAATACATTAGAGCATAAGCCTTGTGCTGAACATGATATTTTTCTCCAAATTTATGACTTCATAGTAAGCATATGTGTGAATCATATGACTTTATATTGTAGTCCTTACACTAAATACAATAATTTTCATTAAACATATGACTTCAATGTAAAATGATAAGCTTATCATAAGACTTCAACACTTTTATTTTTTTTGAAATATCTTCTGAGTAAAAGGTCAAAATTTCAGAATTTATATTTACAAAAAATAAAATAAAAAATAGCTCAAAAGATACAAGTGAGATATTATTCATAGATCCAACATCATGATCATTTTTTACATATGGTAACTTAATTATTTTTTATATTTTAGATCAGAAAATTTAATTTTTTACTTATTCTTTTATATTATGAATTTAATCATGTTTGTTTCATATGTATCTCTTGATTTAATTTTTAGTTAAATACTCAATAATTATATTGAAAATATATAAATTTATTTGGAGATATTTTAAAATATATGTAAACTATATAAAATGTGATAATACATGTATTAATATAAAAAATATCTTTTTGTAACTTGAAATGTTTAAATTTAAATTATTTGAAATATGAAAATTCTGTCTCGCATATGTTATGGAAAATCGACAAGAAAATTTATATTGGTTTTTACAAGTTCATTTACTATTGTATTAAATTTTATAACAAGTTTTGTTATAAAAACTATTTTAGTTTAATAGATTATTGAAGTAAACCCATGTAGGAATAATTTTCATGTGTATTCAACAAAGAAATCACATGTTGCTCTGGGAAGTATAAAATGAAACTTTATTTATTATTTGAATATTTTGTGTATAAAAGAACTCAATATATTGAGTTCGATAAGATTTGATCAAGATAAATAGTTTGATGATATTCTTGAAATTTACTGTGTGATACACCTTGGTGATCAAATACCCTTGTAACACCCCAAGCTTTCATGATACGTTTCTATTTCAATAATGCAATAACTTGCATTGTACGCAAGTTCGAGATTCTAACACCCCGTGACCAATCAAAATAGTCGTTATGAATAGTAATACCCACATTTTGAAATTATATTTATTTTATAATTCAAAATGGACTTCATTTTTGTATTCGGAATATCAAAATTACCCTAAGTTGATTTTTTTTGTAATTTTCTAAGAACTTCCAATTTTCTATGAATAGTAAAAAAATACATAAAAACAAACTTTTTAATCAAAATAATTTATAGTGATAAATTATACTATTGAGTGGTTTTAAAGTATAATTAGAATATATATTTTTACCATTTTATCCAATGGTGGTCATTATAATTAATTTCACTTTGAAATTGGACATAAACAATTGTCAATCTTTTGATTGATATTCTTTCTTAAAAACACGCTATTTGTTGTGACAGTAGGAATTAATTATTAAATTAATTAATTAAACTTATATGTTTTTAATTTTGTAAAATAGACATCATTTTTGAATCCGTAATATCAAATATAGCTTAGGGTTAATTTTTGGTATTTTTCTGAAAAACTTCGATTTTTGATGAATAGTGAAACCACTAAGTGGTAGTTAAAAAACTGATTTTTTGTTTAAATGAAATTTTACAACCTCTGTGATTTGAATTTCCAAAATCTGACATACATAATTATCATTAGTAATTAAAATGTGTTTCAATGGGATTAAAATAATTTTTGGTGAATAGTAACTTTTAAGTTCTATTAATCGCGATTAAAGGTAATTAGTGTAACTTAAGGTAAATATAATGTTATAATAATATGAAATTACCTTTACACTTGTCCTACCCTTATTTGATGAGTCATGGCTGAAAAAGACAATCCATGGGTCAACTTGGGGACCCCATGGAGCCACTTGGGTAAGAAAATTACATTAATAATTTTTTATTTGATGTGAAAATAAAATTGTCACAAACATGTGTTGTTTTACTAAAATAACTATTACATGGGGTTATATAAGTTAAAATTTAGACTATAAATATCCATTAGAAATATAATAAGATTTAATACATCAGGGTAATTTTTATTTATAATTTTTAGACATTAAATAAATAAATTTATTTATCACACCATGATGATGTAGTGATTATCTCATTAATTAACGATTAAAATAAAATGAAAAGATAATGTAAAATCTAAAACTTACACTTGTCAAAAACCTATTGGATGAGTATATTTAGAACCCTTATCACCTTATCTTAGTAATATATAATTGTGGGACCTTTGAAATCCGAAAAGCATTTCATAATAATGTAACATTTCATGACTTTCCAAGAGTGCCCCTCCTCTCCTCTTATAAAAGGCCCCCACCTCTACCACATTATTCACACCATAAAAGCCATTTGGCTCGGCCCAAATCTTCCCAAATACTCTCTAAACTTCCCTCTATTACTCCTAGAATCCTAACTTTGGGAATAAGTCTTCCCAAGGAATCCTTTGGCTCAAATCAAAAAGAGTTACCCGAATTTAAGGTAATGTCTTCTCTTACGTTCTTTTGTTTTATTTTTCTTCTCCAACCCCTTAAAATATTTTTATTACTTTATTTTGTAACAAAACCAGTATATAAAATATACTAGTACGTTTTTATGAGAATTATTTGATTTACACTTACACACACCTCCGTCTAATGGTTAAAGAACATACTGTTTCTGAGGGTGGCGAAATACTGCCTCACGAAACGATGATTGTTCAATCTTCTTTTAACACATCTCACGGTGTCCATTATGATGAAACTATTTTTTATATATGATATATATTATGTCTATGTTTTCCTTATGCTTCTTAATTTTTTATTTATGGAACACCTTTATGATTTCTATTATGTATAAATGCGATAATTTCATTTTAGGAAGTGCGGACTACCACCCCCTCAAAGTGATTTGAATCGTTAATGCCATATGTGGGACATGTAAAATATGGATTAAATGATATTATATATTATATTATACTGGAATTATAATATACCTTTATATAATTATGATTTCATTCCATTAAATACGAAATAGAAATGAAAGTAGCGTTCATGCGTACGTACGGCTTACCGTCTCCATGAACAGTGCATTTCATTTCTTACCTATAATGTTATGTAATATTATGAATGAATGTATATACTCGATATATATGATATATATGATATCTACATCACAAATATAATTCTTTATATAATGGATATTTTACCACATGAACAACTTGTAATTATAAGAAGTTTATTTGTGACTCAAGTACCAAAGATCGACAAAACGACCGTTATTAACATAAATAATTACATAATGTTCATAACATGGTAATAAGTGATATAAAAGGAATAATAAACTTGAAAAAGTGTCTTATGAAATTATAAATTAACTCTAGTTTATTATTTAGGAGGTTAAAGAACGGTCGAGTCATGTCGGACATGAGGTAAGGGAACTTCTTAACCCAATTTCCGTTCTTTGGGTTAATCTCCTAATTTAAAATTATGTCATAATATTATTATGTCCTATCTTGTATTTTTACTTTCTTTATGTGTACTTATAGTGAATACTCATAATAGATCAATTTTATTTAAAAAATTATCTTTGTAAGGGACTTCATCTCAATCTCCATTCATTGAGGCATATTTTGTTTTATACACAAATTTATTTTACACGGTGTATAAACCCCTTTGACTTTTACGTTTATTCAAAAGGAATATTTTTATACAAGGAGTTTTACTAAACGAAAAAATGAATGTTTTTCTTGTCGTACTTATGCGGCGACAACGACTTCTCTTCCGCCGTGACCATTATTTGAGTTTTGGCTTCCTCTACAAGCCATAACTTTTTTTAAATGAAAAATAAATACAATGTTTTAATTTTATTTTATTTTGGTATTGAAAATGGTTTTGACAGTGTTTTTTTTATTATATCAATGTGTTGTATTGTTATCTTGTGATTGAAATGTGGAAATGTTATGTTTCCTTTATGCATGTTTTATGTTATACGATTATGTTATGGTTTATGCTATGTTTAAACCTATTCATATGAGGAATGAATTGGACTTAATAAGTGACGGGTGGAGCCCACTATAGCTCCTAGATGCATCAGTAGGTCTCATGAGACAAACTAGTGTCTTGGCACGAGGCCTTGACAAAATCATATTTGTAGTCTTGGCACGATGCCATGGCTATGGGGTTATGATAGTCTGGAATTATGCATTCCATCATTATGAAAGTGGTTATTGATATTGCATGTGATTATTAGACTAGTAGAATATCCATGTGAATAAGTAAATGGCATTATTTCATTTTATTTTTCAATATTTTGCTGAAGTTCAAGTTTAAAAGGCTTTTGTTTTAGTTATAAATTGACTTAAATGTTAATGTTTATTTATGAAAACTTCCGCTATATTGTTATCCTTACTGAGCATCTGAGCTCACCCCTTCTAATGTTTTAATTTTTCCAGGATGTGAAGAAGTATATTATGAATGACCTGCAGGGATAGTATGAGGGGATATGGAGACAAGATGTTGTTGCAGTTTTGTTTTACTTTATTATGTAATGTAAGGCTTATGAATGTATCTAGTGTTTCCAAGGCTGCTAAACTAATCGGTCTTTCGAGACTTGATCTTTTGTGATCATGCCAATGTTACGCAATAATGCACCGACTCTGGGTAACTGGGGTCGGAGCGTTACAGTTGGTATCAGAGGCAGTTTAGTAATAACCTTGGAAGCTAGATTTAGATAAACTCTGATTAGAGAACATAGCCCTAAGATAGACTTTGAGGATTAGTATAGAAGAACTTCCTAGAATTTTGGTATTTTAGAGATTTTGTGAGTTTTCCGAGCAGTACATCCCGGTCTGGATACGAGCAGTTAGAGGCGGCTCTGGCACAAATGTACCTAGGGGTAAAACCTGAAAACACCACTTTGAGCTAGACTCGAACGGGAATTGGTGCACAAAAACAGGCCTTTCTGCACTCTTGGTTACGACACTCTCGGGGGATATGTTTAGGATAATTCTCATTTTCTTTACAAACCATTATGAAGGGTTTATGAGTATATAATTCCTCAAAGAAAACATTTTTATTATTATAGTTCAATTTATGTTAAGTGTTTTACAAGTATGGAATTATGTATTTTGATTCATAAACTAATCTAGTTTATGCCATTGTTTAGAAATGGCGCCTAGTGGGAGGAATGTAAACCGTATCAATGCATGAACTCCATGTATGGATTTCCCTCCTGCTCAAGATAATTATAGTGGAGCTAGAGATACAAGTGGTGCTAATCAACTAATCACCATACTGGGGCAACTCACTCAGGTTATGAATAATAACCTTACTCGTATGGAGCTCCCTGATCCGCAATGTGGAGGATCAGTGTTAGAACACTTCATGAGGCAAAAACCGCCAACATTTAATGGGGGTACAAATCCATTAGTAGCTGAGCAATGGATAAGCTCCTTAGAGAAAATATTCCATGCCTTGGGGAGTAGCGAAATGAAGAAGGTTGTCATGGCAGTTTACCGCCTCACTGGAGATGCTGATCAATGGTGGTCATTGATTCAAAACACAAAGGAAGATGATGAAGTTTCAAATATGGAATGGAGGGAGTTCAAGGATATTTTCTTAGAAAAATACTTTCCTCGTGACCATCGAGCAGATATGGAAAGGAAATTTTTGAGTCTAAGACAAAAGGAGGATGAGAATGTCGCAAAGTATGAGGCCAACTTTACAAGGTTAGCGAGGTATGCTGCATATTATATACGTAACCCAAGAAGTAAGATCAATCATTTCTTTGATGGGTTAAAACCGTTTCTACGTCGAGCATTAGTATCACAATCTTTCTCAATATATGAAGATATAGTCTTGTGTGCTATCAAGATAGAAAAGGAATTCTCTAAATCTTATGACAATAAAGTAAAGCAAGAGAAGAAGATAACGGTGGAACAAGAGACAGATAAAGGGAAAAAGGGAAGAAGTATTTTCCATTATGTGATAATTGTTGTAAGAATCACCTCGATAATTTCCTAAAAGGAATGGGAGTTTGTTATAAATGTGGAGAAAAAGGTCACCAGGCTTGTGATTGTAAGGGAAAGAAAGAGGCTATCAATGTTGAATGCTAAAATTGTAGAGAAATGGGGCATTATGAAAATGAATTTCCTAAGCATCAGGGAAAATTACCTCAGAAAAGGCCAAGGGATCAAGGACAATCTTATGCTGTTACTATAGTTGAAGTGGAATAATTAATGTATTGGTGCTTTTGGACTCAAGGATTATATTCTGGTTATAAGAATAATGTGATATATATAAATATTGTACTGCATTACTTGTTGTTTTCATTAAGGTTTTAATATGATGAAGGTAATCATATTTTTAGTATGTGAAAATAAGATAAACTTTACTTTATTTGGGGAATCTGATGTTACAATTGATTTTAGAATTTAGAGACCTTTTAGAGAAAGTCTGGACATAGATATTTTGGATAACTATAAAGGTTGGAATGGATTAAGTTTAACTTATGATAGTATTGTTTAAGGTTAAGACATTTATGAAGATTATTTTTGGAATATTATAATACTATAGTTTTAGGAAAAGGATAACCTGCAGGTTGGGGGATAACTCGTCGCGTCGAAAAAAGATGCAGGAATAGAACCCACAAACATAGTGCGATAGGCCTTTATTACCTACCACTATCATACAGGAAGTCCCTGGTTATGACAAAATATTTTTCTTCATGGTATATGTTAATATTTGGAACCTTATACGATTAGGATAAATATAATATTTTTTAGTTCTATTATCTTTTTGAGTGAAAGATGAGTTTGTGGTATAAATTAGTTGAAGGTTGAAACTCTACTTGTCAAGCATATATATACCTACCTACCTCTTATTCTATGAATAAATTAATTCATAAACTTTAGGAAAGGGATATTAAAACAAAAAATGTGTTATCCTAATACCTTATGTTTTGTTGAACTGATGATATTTTAAATCAAAATAGATTGAAGGCTTTGAGGCCCTTAATTTTACACTTGTTTGTGATTGATGACCTCAATCAATCCCTACAAATATTTAATTTTTTCCTACAATTATATGTCTCCAATTTCCACCAATGTTCTCCTAATCGAGATCATAATTTAGTGGTGACTTTTTCATTTCCCTTTCCCTCTTATTAAGGCTAAATTTTATTAACCTTATTTCAGATGTGGGTTTTCTACAAAGGTATTTTCTATTTTCAACCTTTTATTTCCGAAGAACATTTTCAAATTTAGAGGACGCAATTTATTGAAGGAGGGGAGAATGTAACACCCCAAGATTTCACGATACGTTTCTCTTTCAATAATGCAATAGCTTGCATTGTACGCAAGTTCGAGATTATAACACACCGTGACCAATCAAAATAGCCGTTATGAATAGTAATACCCATGTTTTGAAATTATATTAATTTTATAATTCAAAATGGACTTCATTTTTGTATTCAGAATATCAAAATTACCCTATGTTGAATTTTTTGTAATTTTCTGAGAACTTCCAATTTTCTATGAATAGTAAAAAAAATACTTACAAACAACCTTTTTAATCAAAATAATTTATAGTGATAAATTATACTATTGAGTGGTTTTAAAGTATAATTAGAATATATTTTTACCATTTTATCCAATGGTGGTCATTATAATTAATTTCACTTTGAAATTAGACATAAACAATTGTCAATCTTTTGATTGATATTCTTTCTTAAAAACACGCTATTTGTTGTGACAGCGGGAATTAATTATTAAATTAATTAATTCAAATTATATTTTTTTAATTTTGAAAAATAGAAATAATTTTTGAATTAAGAATATAAAATATAGCTTAGGGTTAATTTTTGGTATTTTTCTCAAAAACATCGATTTTTGATGAATAGTGAAACCACTAAGTGGTAGTTAAAAAACCGATTTTTCGTTTAAATGAAATTTTACCACCTCTGTGATTTTAATTTCCAAAATCCTACATACATAATTATAATTAGGAAGTAAAATGTGGTTCAATGGGATTAAAATAATTTTTGGTGAATAGTAACTTTTAAGTTCTATTAATCGCAATTAAATGTAATTAGTGCAACTTAAGGTAAATATAATGTTATAATAATATGAAATTACCTTTACACTTTTCCTACCCTTATTGTATGAGTCATGTCCGACCAATAAAATCCATGGGTCAACTTGGGGACCCCATGGAGCCACTTGGGTAAGAAAATGACATTAATAACTTTTTATTTAAAGTAAAAATAAAATTGTCACAAACATGTGTTTTTTTACTAAAAAAATTATTACATGGGGTTATATAAGTTATATTTTAGAATATAAATATCCATTGGAAAGATAAAAATATTTACTACATCATGGTAATTTTTTTATAATTTTTAGACTTTAAATAAATAAATTTATTTACCACACCATGATGATGCAGCGATTACCTCATTAATTGATGATTTAAATAAAATGAAATGATAATGTAAAATCTAAGCCTTAAACTTGTCAAAAACCTATTGGATGAGTATATTTAAAACCCTTATCACCTTATCTTTGAAATATATAATCTTGGGACCTTTGAAATCCGAAAATCATTTCATAATAATGTAACATTTCATGACTTTCCAAGTTTGCCCCTTCTCTACTATTATAGAAGGCCCCCACCTCTACCACATTATTCACACCATAAAAGCCTTTTGGTTTGTCCAAACTCTGACCAAATACTCTCTAAAATTCCCTATATTACTCCAAGAAGCCTCACTTTTGGCATAAGTCTTCCCAAGGAAGCCTTTGGCTCAAATCAAAAAGAGTTACCCTATTTTAAGGTAATGTCTTCTCTTATGTTATTTTGTTTTATTTTTCTTCTCCAACCCCTTAAAATCTTTTTATTAATTTCTTTTGTAACAAAAAAAGTATCTAAAATATACTAGGATTTTGTTATTATAAGTATTTGATTTGAACTTACACACACCTCCGTCTAATGGTTAAAGAACCTACTGTTTCTGTGGGAGGCGAAATACTGCCTCACGAAACGATGATTGTTCAATATTATTTTAACACCTCTCATGGTGGCCATTATGATGACACTATTTTTTATATATGATATATATTATGTTTATTTTTTCCTTATGCTTCTGTATTTTTCATTTATGGCACAACTTTATGATTTCCATTATGGGTAAATGCGATAATTTCATTTTAGGAAGTGCGGACTAACGCCCCCTCAAAGTGATTTGAATCGTTAGTGCCATATGTGGGACGTGTAAAGGATGGAGTAAATGATATTATATATGATATTATACTGGAATTATAATATAACTTTATATAATTATTATTTCATTCCATTAAATACGAAATAGAAATGAAAGTAGCGTTCATGCGTACGTACGGCTTACCGTCTCCATGAACGGTGCATTTCATTTCTTATCTCTAAATGTTACGTAATATTATGAATGATTGAATATAATGGATATATATGATATATATGATATATACATCATGAATATAATTATGGATATAATGGATATTTTACCACATGAACAACTTGTAATTATAAGAAGTTTATTTTTGACTGAAGTACCAAAGATCGACAAAACGACCGTTATTAAAATATATAATTACATAATGTTCATAACATGGTAATAAGTGATATAAAAGGAATAATAAACTTGAAAAAGGTTCTCAAGAAATTATAAATTAACTCTAGTTTATTATTCAGGAGGTTAAAGTACGGTCAAGTCAAGTCGGACACGAGGTAAGGGAAATTCTTAACCCAATTTCCGTTCTTTGGGTTAATCTCCTACTTTCAAATTATGTCATGATATTATTATGTCCTATATTGTATTTTTACTTTCTTTTTGTGTACTTATAGTTAATACACATAATAGATCAATTTTATTTAAAAAATTATCTTTGTAAGGGACTTCGTCTCAATCTCCATCCATTGAGGCATATTTTGTTTTATACACAAATTAATTTTATACGATGTATAAACCCCTTTTACTTTTACATTTATTAAAAAAGAATCTTTTTATATGAGGTGTTTTACTAAACGACAAAAAGGATTGTTTTTATTGTCGTATGTATGCGGCGACAACGACTTATCTGCCGCTGTGACCATTATTTGAGTTTCGGCTTCCTCTACAAGCCATAACTTTTTTTAAATGAAAAATAAATACAAAGTTTTAATTTTATTTTATTTTGGTATTGAAAATGGTTTTGAAAGTGTTTTTTTATTATATCAATGTGTTGTATTGTTATCTTGTTATTGAAATGTGGAAATGTTATGTTTCCTTTATGCATTTTTTATGTTATACGATTATGTTATGGTTTATGCTATGTTTAAACCTATTCATATGAGGAATGAATTGGACTTAATAAGTGACGGGTGGAGCTCGCTATAGCTCCTTGATGCATCGGTAGGTCTCATGAGACAAACTAGTGTCTTGGCATGAGGCCTTGACAAAATATTATTTGTAGTCTTGGCCTGATGCCTTGGCTATGTGGTTATGATAGTCTGACATTATGCATTCCATCATTACGAAAGTGGTTATTGATATTGCATGTGATTATTCGACTAGTAGAATATCCATGTGAATAAGTAAATGGCATTATTTCATTTTATTTTTCCATATTATGTTGAAGTTCAAGTTTAAAAGGCTTTTGTTTTAGTTATACATTGCCTTAAATGTTAATGTTTATTTATGAAAGCTTCTGCTATATGGTTATCCTTACTGAGTATCTGAGCTCACCACTTCCAATGTTTTAATTTTTCCAGGATGTGAAGAAGTATATTATGAATGACCTGTAGGGATAGTATGAGGGGATATTAAGACAAGATGTTGTTGTAGTTTTGTTTTACTTTATGATGTAATGTAAGACTTATGAATGTATCTAGTGTTTCCAAGGCTACTAAACTAATCGGTCTTTCGAGACTTGATCTTTTGTGATCATGCCAATGTTACGCAATAATGCACTGACTCTGGGTAACTGGGGTCGGGGCGTTACAACCCTTCTCTTGAAATTCAATCATTTGATCCATTATTGATGAAGAAAAATTTTCTACCTCAACACACCTTATTGATTTGATCATCACATTTATGTGGTTCTTAATTCATTCTATTATTTTCTGTATCAAATCATGGAAGGTTATACTACTCATAAAATGTATGAGTTAGGTTATACCACCCCATAAAAAAGGTATGGGTTTTTTCATAACTTGTAAAAGAAAGGGGATCAGTTATACCTTGTCCTAGTTAAAAGGCTAGGTTTGGTTCTACTTACAATTAAAAAGGTAGATTATAGTTTGTTCATATAGGTGTGAAAACGGTAGAGTGATTAGGTTAAGAAACTTGGTGTGCATAATTCATTTAATAGGTTGTGCTTAGATGTTTTAAAAAGGTAGTTGTAAAGGGTTATGACTCCCTTAAAAAGTCATATTGTCCATTATATTAGGTTTCATCTCTCTCTTTGTTTGAGAGGGGTGAAGAGTATAGTAGGATAATTTATATCTAAAATAATATAAAAAATTGTATTCATTTATATTTATATTTCTACTTCATTAAAATAACTTTGATAACTGATTAAAAATATTTTATAAAATGTCAATTCACCCACATCTTGACAATTCTACCAATTTTATCAAGACCTAATAATTGGTATCAGTGAAGTTTCCCTTACTTTAACATATTTTATATTATTTTTTCTATTCAAATACCAACTTGAATAGTCAATGGGAAAATATCTATTTTGATATCATAGTAATTAATGTTAATGATTTATGTAAACCTCAAAGACCTCTACTCTTTGATGATATTGTTTATATCTACTAGAATTATCACATGGAGGCTTTTATTAAACATCTAGACATTTAAATTTGAACAATCATTGTGAAAATATACAAACTAAATATAGTTGATCCCAAAACAATAGTTAGTATTGATGTAAGAAATTATGTACTAATTTATAAGGAGATGGATATTCTATATTTTAAAATAATAGGAATGTGTATAGTTATATTTATTCATGTAAAAAAATACATGAAATTTAGAAAATACTACAAGTTACTCATCTAGGTTTAAATAAATTTATAAGAACTAATTTAGAAAAGTTAATATTAGAGTATTAGGAATTAAAAATGGTTGAAGAAGATATACTTAATCAAATATTTCATATATTTTCAAGTATTTTAAATGATATTACTACTTTGGGAGAAATATTAGATAATTCTATAATGGTTGAAAGGGTTTTAAAATCTTTACCTAACTAGTGGTATTATAAATAGTAGATATAGATGGAATAAAAAATTTAAAGGAATATAAATTAGAGGATATTATCATATATTTATTGTAATATGAATTAGAATTAAAAATATTTCTCAATAAGAGAATTAAATAAAAAAAGTATTACTTTTAAATAAAAAATTCATGTTACTATATACTCTTTTGAATATGAATTATAAAGTAGTGAAAGTGTTCAAGTTGTAAAGGTTTCAAAAGGGAGAAGAAATAATTTCTACTCAAGAATATACAAAAGGAATTTACCATTGAAAAAAGAAATAAAAATGGTAATGATGATAATGAAGTCATTTGTTATAAATGTAGAGAAAGAGGGAATATCAAGAATAATAATCTAAGACTCAAGAATGATAAGAACAAGACAATATATTATATAATGTAAAGGAAAGACATGGAATCATATTAGTATTATGCTTCAGATTCCAATTTGAGTGATAAATATAGTGCAAGAAATGAATAAAAAACCATTCTTAATAGCATCATAAAAATATGTAAGTCAAGAAAATTATTATTCCTCTTCTGAATCTGATTTTAACCCCTATAAATATTAGATTTATGAAAATATTGATAAAATGAATCAAAAATTTAAAAATATTACCAGACAATTCAAAAATACTATGATTAATCATAAGGATATTATTGTTAAAAATGGAAAATTTAAAAATAATTCTTATAGCTAAAAAGGTAAATCATGTGTGGATCTATAAAGTGATTAACTTGAAAATATCAGACTTAAATATTATTAGTCTAAATATAAATAATATCTAAGAATTAAATTTGATTATACTTTGGAATAAAATCATAAACTTATAAATGAAATTCAAAGGTTGAAGGGTGATATGTCCATTTTTGTTCATGGAATATAAAGTTCTGATAGAATTATGAGTTAAAAAAAGAAAATAAAACTAAAAATTAATGCGATACTGATTTTTATTACAAAACTATTACATCATTTTAAATATAAAAAACATAATAATGTTACAAATCCAAGATCCAATGGTTTAGGGTCTTGGGAAAATTAGGTTCATACATAAATTTTACATAATAAAACATAAACATTTATTTAATTATTTCTTTTCTAGCTTCTTATTGGCACTCGTGTTCTCCTTAGTACAAGTATTCACCTGAGGATATACATCAAGAAATGGGTGAGAAAAATCCTAGTAAGAGGATGGATAAGTGACATGAAACATGGGTGACCATAATCGTCATCATCATTATAATATAAGAAAAATATCATAACCATACACTACGGGAAAAATGGGTATTTGCGACGCGGATAAATCCCGTCGCAAGTAGCCCTGTTAAAAACTTATTTGCGACGAGGGTATTTGCCCGTCGCAAATAAGTAGCCTTTTGCGACGGGTTAGCTTTCCCCGTCGCAAAAGAACTGGCGCGCTTTGCGCGCCAAATCGCGGGAAACATATTTGCGACGGGCGGTTATTGCCCGTCACAAATAACCGGCGGCGGTAAAAGGTATTTGCGACGGGAATATTCCCTCGTCGCAAATACTATGACGGCATGTGGTTATTTGCGACGGGTCCCGTCGCAAATAACTATTTAACCGTTGACCGTAATAAATGATGGCTTAGGTATTTGCGACGTGTACCGTCGCAAATAATCTAACCTATAAATACCCCCATCCGTTTTTTTTCAATTCATTCTCAAACTCCATCTTCTCCTTTTATCAAAATTCTATTTCTAGAGTTTAGCGTTTCTCAAGTTTAATTTTTTTCTTCAGAGTTGATATTGAAGTTTTCAAGAACGATCAGAGATCAACCTCAGATCAATTTTCAAGGTATTTATGTTCATTTTAATTTAATATTTATTTGAAATTTTTTATTAGTTTCAATTATTCTTAATTAGTTGTAATTTAATTATGTTTACATTGTTTTGTTACTTAATAAATTTAAATCATTAGTATTGTTCATAGTTAATGGTAATTAGGAATAATTAGTAATAATTTTCAATAATTAAGTATAAATATTAATAATTAGTAATAAATACCAATAATTAGGAATAATAACATTATTACAATATTAGTATATTTTATTATTAATATTAAAATAATATAATTTTTTATATTATATACAATTCTCCTTTCATCTGTGTGTTTTCTGTCTCCACATGTATTATTTGTATGTGGAGACAGAAAACACACAGATGAAAGGAGAATTGTATATAATATAGAAAATTATATTATTTTAATATTAATAATAAAATATACTAATAATGTTATTATTCCTAATTATTGGTAATTATTCCTAATTATTGGTAATTATTCATATAATTACCAATAATTAGGAATAATTACCAATAATTAGCAATAATTAGTAATAATTACCAATAATTAGTAATACTTACCAATAATTAGTAATACTTACCAATAATTAGTAATAATTACCAATAATTAGTAATAATTAGTAATAATTATCAACAATTATCAATAATTAGTAATAATTAGTAATAATTACTCATAATTACCACTAATTAGTAATAATTAGGAATAATTACCAATAATTAGTAATAATTAGTAATAATTAGTAATAATTAGTAATAATTAGTAATAATTAGTAATAATTAGTATTAATTAGGAATAATTAGTAATAATTACCAATAATTAGTAATAATTACCAATAATTAGTAATAATTACCAATAATTAGTAATAATTACCAATAATTAGTAATAATTACCAATAATTATCAATAATTACCGATAATTACCAATAATTAGGAATAATTATCAATAATTAGGAATAATTAGCAATAATTACCAATAATTAGGAATAATTACCAATAATTACGAATAATTAGTAATAATTACCAATAATTAGTAATAATTACCAATAATTAGTAATAATTACCAATAATTAGTAATAATTAGTAATAATTACCAATAATTAGTAATAATTAGTAAGAATTACTAATAATTACCAATAATTAGTATTAATTACCAATAATTAGTAATAATTACCAATAATTACCAATAATTACCGATAATTACCAATAATTAGTAATAATTACCAATAATTAGTAATAATTAGTAATAATTAGTAATAATTACAATAATTAGTAATAATTAGTAATAATTAGTAGTAATTAGTAATAATTACCAATAATTAGTAATAATTAACAATAATTAGTAATAATTACCAATAATTAGGAATAATTACCAATAATTACCAATAATTACCGATAATTAGTAATAATTAGTAATAATTAGGAATAATTACCGATAATTAGTAATAATTTGTAATAATTACCAATAATTAGTAATAATTAGTAATAATTACCAATAATTAGTAATAATTACCAATAATTACCAATAATTACCGATAATTATTAATAATTACCGATAATTAGGAATAATTACCAATAATTAGTAATAATTTGTAATAATTAACAATAATTAGTAATAATTACCAATAATTACCCATAATTACCGATAATTACCAATAATTAGGAATAATTACCAATAATTAGGAATAATTACCAATAATTAGGAATAATTACCAATAATTAGTAATAATTACCAATAATTACCAATAATTAGTAATAATTACCAATAATTACCAATAATTACCGATAATTACCGATAATTAGTAATAATTAGTAATAATTAGTAATAATTTGTAATAATTAGGAATAATTAGTAATAATTACCAATAATTAGTAATAATTACCAATAATTAGTAATAATTACAAATAATTAGTAATAATTACCAATAATTATCAATAATTACCGATAATTACCAATAATTAGGAATAATTATCAATAATTAGGAATAATTACCAATAATTAACAATAATTACCAATAATTAGGAATAATTACCAATAATTACCAATAATTAGTAATAATTACCAATAATTAGTAATAATTACCAATAATTAGTAATAATTACCAATAATTAGTAATAATTAGTAATAATTAGTAATAATTACCCATAATTAGTAATAATTACCAATAATTAGTATTAATTAGTAATAATTACTAATAATTACCAATAATTAGTATTAATTACTAATAATTAGTAATAATTACCAATAATTACCAATAATTACCGATAATTACCAATAATTAGTAATAATTATCAATAATTAGTAATAATTAGTAATAATTAGTAATAATTACAATAATTAGTAATAATTAGTAATAATTAGTAATAATTAGTAATAATTACCAATAATTAGTAATAATTACCAATAATTAGGAATAATTACCAATAATTACCAATAATTACCGATAATTAGTAATAATTAGTAATAATTAGTAATAATTAGGAATAATTACCGATAATTAGTAATAATTAGTAATAATTACCAATAATTAGTAATAATTAGTAATAATTAGTAATAATTACCAATAATTACTAATAATTACCAATAATTAGTAATAATTAACAATAATTAGTAATAATTACTAATATTTAATAATAATTACCAATAATTATTATTAATTACCAATAATTAGTAATAATTACCAATAATTACCAATAATTACCGATAATTACCAATAATTAGGAATAATTACCAATAATTAGTAATAATCAGTAATAATTAGGAATAATTACCAATAATTAGTAATAATTAGTAATAATTAACAATAATTAGTAATAATTAGTAATAATTAGTAATAATTAGTAATAATTACTAATAATTAGTAATAATTAGTAATAATTACCAATAATTAGGAATAATTACCAATAATTAGTAATAATTAGTAATAATTACCAATAATTAGTAATAATTTGTAATAATTAGTAATAATTACCAATAATTAGTAATAATTAGTAATAATTAGTAATAATTAGTAATAATTAGTAATAATTACCAATAATTAGTAATAATTACCAATAATTAGTAATAATTAGTAATAATTAATAATAATTACCAATAATTAGTATTAATTACCAATAATTAGCAATAATTACCGATAATTACCAATAATTAGTAATAATTACCAATAATTAGTAATAATTAGTAATAATTACCAATAATTAGTAATAATTAGTAATAATTAATAATAATTACAAATAATTAGTATTAATTACCAATAATTAGTAATAATTACCAATAATTACCAATAATTACCGATAATTATCAATAATTAGGAATAATTACCAATAATTTGGAATAATTACCAATAATTAGGAATAATAACAAATAATTAGGAATAATTACCAATAATTAGGAATAATTACCAATAATTAGGAATAATTACCAATAATTAGGAATAATTACCAATAATTAGGAATAATTACCAATAATATTAGTACTATAAAAATAATAAAAAATTTATATAATATTAAAATTATCAATATTTGTTATAGGTTTTTCTTTATTCTCAATATATTTAATTCTTAAAGGGTCAATTTTTAAGTCTATCTCAATAAAAAGTTTGCGTCAGTCGTGTATGATGTAAACTCTATAATTATCCTTTCTTGAGTGTTTTTTCTAACAAATTATTCAAAACTAGTAATGATTTTATATTTTATAGAAAAATATGGAACAACGAGGTCGTCAACAATCATTATTAGGTGACCGCATATGGATAAATCAAAGTAGAAATCTAAACGGTTCTGGTTTAAATCCAGTATATATAGAGGGTGTGGAGACTTTTTTTTATCATTTGCGGCATCAAATCCAAAATTTGTTTTAGAAGGAAAAATAAAATGCCCTTGCAGAAAATGTGCATTGAGAACGTCTGACATGTTTGACAAAGTGGGGGAACATCTCTTGCGTTTTGGTTTTCAACCAGATTATGTTTTTTGGTATCAAAACGGTGAACGCAGTTCCAGAGCAGGTGATACCAACTTGATTCTGGATCCATCCAAGTTTCAAGATTTAGTACATGATGTTGCAGGTTCATCTGTTCAACATACAGAAACTCTGGCTGATATAGCTTCAAATCCTTAGTTGGCACCGTCTGAATTTTATGAGTTGTTGAGGTCTGTTGAGGATGCATTATATCCTGGCTGCAAGATGAGCAAATTAGAAGTAGTTGAAAAATTTATGGCTATCAAATTAGATAACGGAATGTCAAACACCTGTTTTGACTAGATATTTTCTTTGCTTAAAACACTATTACCCGAAGGAAATGTTTTGCCTGCAAATTACTATGAGAGTAAGAGGCTGGTTCGAAATTTGGGACTTACTTGTCAGAAGATTCATGCATGTTCAAATGACTGCATTTTATATTCTGGGGAAAATGAGTCGTTGGATAGTTGTCCCACATGTGGGAAACTGAGATATAAAGAAGGACAACATGGGAAGTCTGGTTTGATTCCTGTAAAACAGTTGAGATATTTTCCGCTTACATCCAGACTTCAGTGTTTATTCATGTCTAAGAATACAGCGACAATGATGTCATGGAATAAAGAGAATATTTCAACCGATAAAATCTTGAATCATCCATCCTATGGTGATTCATGGAAACATTTTGATAGAGTGCATCCATCCTTTGCTTTAGATGCTAGAAATGTTCGACTGGGCCTTTCCACTGATGGTTGCTGTACGTTTGGATCTTATGGTAGTCAATATTCATGTTGGCCTGTTTTTTTAACTCCGTACAATTTACCTCCATGGATGTTGATGAAGGAGCCATATATCTTTTTGACTTTACTAATTCCAGGACATCCGAAGAAAAATATTGATGTTTATTTGAAACTATTGATTGATGAATTAAATTTATTGTGGAGTACTGGTGTCATTACATATGATGTTGCAACGAAACAGAATTTCATACTAAGACCAGCATTGATGTGGACAATTAGTGACTTCCCGGCTTATGGGATGTTATCTGGCTGGAGTACACATGGTCAGAAATCATGTCCTTACTGTATGAGAGAGAACAAAACATTTATGCTCATTCATGGAAAGAAACCTTTTTATTTTGACTGTCATCGCAGATTTCTTCCAGCTGATCATACTTTTCACAGAAACAGATATCATTTCAGAAAAGGAATAGTTGAAAGGGATGGACCTCCAAAAATGCTATCAGGTTAGGAGTTAAAATCAGTTGTATTTTCATTACCTCCCATCACTTTTGGTCCCACAATAAACCAATAGAAAATTTCTGGTTTTGGGAAATAACACAATTGGATTAAATGTAGCCTATTTTGGGATTTTCCATATTGGTCTGATTTGTTGGTCCGACACATGTTAGATGTCATGCATATTGAGAAGAACTCTTTTGATAATTTGTTTCATACAGTTTTGGATACGCCAGGAAAGAGAAAAGACAATGTAAATGCACATTTAGATTTTGCCCAAATTTGCAGGCCTCCAGAATTGGAACTGTTTGAGAATGTCAGAACAGAAAGGGTACTGAAACCAAAAGCAGCTTATACACTGTCTAAAGAAAACCGTTTATTATTTT
This sequence comes from Viscum album, assembly GCA_963277665.1. Classification (NCBI taxonomy): domain Eukaryota; kingdom Viridiplantae; phylum Streptophyta; class Magnoliopsida; order Santalales; family Viscaceae; genus Viscum; species Viscum album. The sequence continues at coordinate 124,353,224 of OY728127.1, read as the reverse complement.
GTTAGTGGATTGCAGATTTGAGACTTTCAGATGGCTGTGCTTCCAATTTGGGTAGATGTGTAAAGAATGGTCATATTATTGGATTAAAAAGTCATGATTTTCATGTTATAATGGAAAGACTTCTACCCATTGGATTAAGAGGTCTGTTGAATTCTGTGATTTGGGATTCCATAACAGACATGTCTCATTTTTTTCGGGAAATTTGTGCGGCTACAACAGATTATGATGCTCTAGGAAAACTTGAAAAAGATGTTGTTGTAATTATATGTAAACTGGAAAAAATATTTCCGCCGTCTTTATTCGACTCAATGGAACATTTGATGTTACATTTTCCATATGAAGCCAAATGTGGAGGTCCAGTACAGTTTTGATGGATGTAACCATTTGAAAGATGCATGCAAAAATTGAAAAGAAAAGTACGTAACAAAGCATCTGTTGAAGGATCTATTGAAGAATCTTATTTGCAAGAGGAAATATCTTTTTCTTGCTCCCATTATTTTGAATCTGAGTATCCTTAAAAACACAACCGAATGGGATGGAATGAGAGGAATATTGATGAAATCGACAATCAATTATCTGTTTTCAACCAGCCAGAGCTTGGTTTTGGTGGAGTTTATGAACGCTGGATTTCAGATGATGAACATCATAGAGATCATACGTATGTTCTGCTCAACTGTGAAGAGATGACATCAGTTGTACTGTAAGTGTTTATATCACTTATTCTATCATTTATGTTACAGTAAATAACTTTGGTTTTTATAGGTTGTATGATAATCATATCAAGAAACAAATTCCACAAATTAAAGTAGCTTCTCTCGAAGAACGTCGACTGAAAAATTTCTCTCAGTGGTTTAAAAAACTGGTAACATAAATTCCTTATCTTTTAGCAACTCATTCAATGTATAGTTTACTATATTGATAATTATTTCACAAATTTTCAGATGTCTCGACATGCTGATAAAATTGACAAACGGCTGGGTGTATTGAGTAACCCACATTCCAAACTTGTTAAAACTTATAATGCATATGTGGTGAATGGATTTCGATTTCACACACATGCATATGGGGAATCGAAAAAAACAATGAACAATGGAGTTAGCTTGAGAGGATCTCATCATTGAGAAAATGAAGTTGACTATTATGGCATATTTGAGGAAATCATTGAACTCTGTTATCTTGGACAACATTACATAACCATGTTCAAATGTCGGTGGTTGGATACAGAGAGAGGCATGCGTGTTCATCCGACTCATGGAATCATCGATATTAAATGTAAAAGTGTTCTCGCAGTAAATGAACCATTCTTATTGGCTCAACAGGCACATCAATTTTATTACGCAAAGTACTGTGCTACATCAAGAGACTTGACTGATTGGTGGAGTGTAATAAAAATCAAAATTCGAGACAATCAGTTTAGTCAAAGTGAATGTGCTTTCACTGATGTGAAAAGAATTGATGTTTTTCAAGAGAGTACTCAAAATCAATCTTTTTTACAAAGAGACATGAGTATCGATGATGAAACCCCACATTTAAGAGTCGGTGATGATGATGATGTTAATGATGTCACATATGAATTTGAAATGGTAAGAGATAAAGCAACTGTAACTCGAATGGATATCGATGATGTTGAGGAGGAATATGAAGATGACATTGACATATATGAAGATGATGATGAAGATGAACACTGATAGAATTCCATGGTATTTATATACAATCATAATATGTATATATGTATATATAATAGTAATTATCAATTATTTGCTAACAACATTAACATTTTCTATTTCAGATGGACGACGCCACATTTCATGAGTTGGCAGATGCTGACCTACCTTTCGATGCGGATGAGTTGCTGGCAGATGACCCTCAGCCTGCAGGCGCTCTAGGGAGTACACGGAGGGGGCGCGGTCTTGCACGATTGATGATTCCTGACCCTGTCCCCGAGCAACGTCCATGTCTTGGGTTTGATCCACGCACACGGAGGTGTGATAACCCATGTGATAACCTATGGATTTGACTAAGATTTCATTAATCTATTCACATAATAAATGTTTATTATTTTTACAGTTTTCCGCATATAGCAGTCGGACAGGGCAGCGCTATTTTGCGCAACTATTTCTCTCAGCCGTGGATCACATGGGAGCAGATTCCCATTGATGTGAAGCAGGCCATGTTCGGCCATTGGTTGGTACGTACGTAAATAAATAATTTTTATTTTGAAAGTTATTTCTTTTCTAACTTGATATTTTGATTTATTTGTAGGGTTTATGGTATCCGATCGAGGATACCATGCGTGACGCCATCCACGAGGCTTGGGAGGTGGCCATGCGTGATCGTATTCGTCAGTTTTTGCACAATTTAAGAAAAGCTACTATGAAGAAAGTAGGAGTGTCAGATTTGGACGAGTCATATAGAGCACACCGACCAGAGTACATTTCATCCCATGTATGGGATGGATTATGTGCGCACTGGTTGAGTGGTGCCTTTCAGAGGATATCATCGGTGGGGAGGCAGAATCGGGGGAGACAGGAGGTGACTCATCGAGCTGGGAGTCGTTCTTTCAGTAGTCATAGACAACATCTGGTACGTACATTATTTATAAATATTTTATATAACTATAAATATTAACAGTTTATTTTTTATTCTTATAGGTTGTCGAGCACCCCGATATTACGGAGTACGACGTATATCGGAGGATGTATAGTGATCCTGCTACTGGGGAGCTCAGAGGTGATCGTCAGCATCACATCGTGGTCAGTATTATTTGTTTTCATGTTTAAAAATTAACTGCATATAATATATTCACAATTTTAATTTTAAATTGCAACTACATGAGTCATATGAGGCCGCAGCGTCACAGGCCCGGCCTGAGAGTCAGGCCGAGTCATTAGATCAGACCACTGGCCGTCAGTTTGATGAGGCGACATTGATGCAGGCCACCCAGTATGCCTTCAAGAAGGGCCGGGTAGTTGGTATCAGCTCTCGACTGACTCCCAGAGATTATTATGGCTGTGCTGTGATGTCGGCGTCCAGCTCGAGAGGAGCTTGTGCATCTTCTTCTGCTACACAGTATGAGGATCAGTTGCGATCTCAGACTGCACTGATAGAGATTCTCCTATAGGAGCAGGAGCATATGCGTCAGCAGCATGAGGAGGAGCGTCGACGCCAGCAGCAGCTGTACGAGGAGCAGATGAGTCAGTGGCAGCAGCAGCATCAGGAGCAGATGAAGTACATGCGCCGACTCACTCATGCTTTAGGGATGGAGTTTCCTCCACCACCATCTGCAGATCCCCCCTCCCCCCTCCTTCAGATTAGAGTTTGTTTTTATGTTATAAAATTTGTGAAATCAAAATATGATTTTTTTTTCTATTCGTAGTTTCTGTCTCATTATAAAATATTAATAATATTATATTTTGAAATAACAATATTAATATGAATAATAATATTATTTATATTTTATAATATTAAATTTTATATATATATTAAAATTTTATAATTTTATAATTTAATTATATTTTTTTGTAATACTCGAATTATTTTAATATTTGAATGTAAAATAATTCTATTATTTTTATATTAATTAAAATAACTTATTAATATTTTTTTTATTTATGAATTATAATTCTAATATTATTATACTAATTAAATCATTTATTAATATTCTATTATTTTTTATTTTTGAATTATAATTCTATTATTATTATATTAATTAAAATAATTTATTAATAATTTATTATTTTTATTTGTGAATTATAATTCTATTATTATATTAATTAAAATCATTTATTAATATATTATTATTTTTTATTTTTGAATTATAATTGGATTATTATTATATTAATTAAAATAATTTATTAATAACTTATTTTTTTTTATTTTTTTATAGTATTTGCGACGGGATACTATGCCCGTTGCAAATAGTATTACTATTATATGCATTAAAATAATTTATTAATAGTTTTTTATTTTTATTTTTAAATAGTTTTTGCGACGGGACCCGTCGCAAAAACTATTTGCGGCGGGCCCGTCGCAACAGGTATTTGCGACGGGGCCCATTGCCATTACTATTTGAAAAGTTTTTTACAAATATACGGAGTACTATTTGCGACGGGGAGAATCCCCGTCGCAAAATATGGCTTTAGCGACGGGCCCGTCGCAAATAATTGTTGTTGTGACACCGTTTTCCGCAACGGGTCATTTGCGACGGGATCCCGTCGCAAATGACCCGTCGCAAATACCTGTTTTTCTAGTAGTGATAATCATGGGAGGAAATGTAACACCCCAGGTAAATAAAGTGTATGAAATTTTCACATTTATCCATATTTGTGAATAAAATATTAATATTAATTTAAAGGGGACGCTATGATCGATGGCGTACCCAATACGCAACAATGAGTTTCTTGGGAATCTTACGTTGCACTCTAATAATAAAATAGTATTATTTTAAATGGTAGTTAACGCCTAACTGTTGTGATGGCGGGAATGAATAGAACTAACTACAAAATGATTATATATGTTTGTCAAATATTTTTACTTTTTACAATAAATGTTAGAGGATTAAAAATGCGAATGAATCCAATTTTAAGCGTAAACATTCTAATACTCTTTAGAAGGTCGATTAACCGCCTTTTGATGGAGAACCTCTTTTAAATCCACTTTTTGAAAATTTTATGTGTTATATTTGACAAAATAAAATTCTTCTTTAGAATTGGGGCATCAAAATTTACTTTGTGTGAATTTTTGGTATTTTTCCGATAAAGTTCATTTTTTAAAGAATAGTGAAAAATGTTGCCTTTTAATTCAAAACCTCTTTTTAATCTAATTTATTTATGTGATTAGATTATCTTATGAATTGGGTTTAAAGTGAAATTAGAATATATTTTTACCATTTAATCCAATTGTGTTCATTGGAATCAATTTCACTTTGAAATTGGACTTAAACTAGTGTCAATCTTTTAATACTTATTGTTTCATAAAAACACGCTATTTTTCATGACAGCGGGAATTAATTATTAAATTAATTAAAGTATAATATATGATTTGAATTTTTTAAAATAGACATCATTTTTGAATTCAGAATATCAAATATAGCTTAGGGTGAAGTTTTGATATTTTTCTGAAAAACTTCAATTTTTGATGAATAGTGAAACCACTTAGTGGTAGTTAAAGAAACTGATTTTTCGTTTAAATGAAAATTTGCCACTTTTGTGATTTGATTTTAAAAAATCCAATATACATGGTTGTAATTAAGAAGTAAAATGTGGTTCAATGGGATTAAAATAATTTTTTGGTGAATAGTAACTTATTAAGTTTTTAATCGCGATTAGAGGTAATTAGTGTATTTTAAGGTAAAAATAATGTTTTAATAATTTGAGATGAGCTTGACACATGTCCTACCCTCATTGGATGTGTCATGGCCGACCATGAAAATCCATGGGTCAACTTGGGGACCCCATGTATCCATTTTGGTTGGGAAATGACATAAATAACTTTTTATTTAATGTTAAAGTAAAAATGACACAAACATGAGATGTTTTACTAAAACAATTTTTACGTGGGGTTATACAAGTCAGATTTTTGATTATAAATAGTAATTGGAAAGATAAAAATATTTCCTACATCATAGTATTTTTTTTTATAATTTTTAGGCATTAAATAAATTAAATTATTTATGACATCATGATGATGCAGCGATGACCTCATTATTTAACGATTTAAATAAAATGGAAAGATAATGTAAAATATAAGACCTAAACATGTCCAAAACCTATTGAATGGGTGGATTTCAAACCCGTATCACCTTATACTCGAAACAAATCAATGTGGGACTTCTAAAATCTGAAACTCATTTTAAAATAAAGTAACTTTTCTTTACTTTCCAAGAGTGCCCCTCCTCTCCTCTTATAAAAGGCCCCCACCTCTACCTCATTACCCGCACTGCCAAAGCCTTTGGCTCGGCCAACCCCTACCCATTTTGTCTCTCCACATCCCTCTCTTACTCCTTGAAGCCTCACTTTGGGCATAAGTCTTCCGAAGGAAGCCTTTTATCTCAAACCAAAGGGAGTTACCCGATTTTAAGGTAATGTCTTCACTTGAGTCCTTTTGTTTTATTTTGCTTCTCCAACCCCCTAAACTCTTTTTATTCTTTTATTTTGTAACAAATACAGTATCTTAAATATACTAGGATGTTGTTATAAGAAGGATTCGAGCTACACTTACACACACCTACATCTAATGGTTAAAGAACATATTGTTTCCGTGGATGGCGAATTTCTGCCTCCCGAAACGATGATTGTTCAACATTCTTCTAACACATTCAAAGGTGGCCATTAAGATGAAACTATATTTATATATGATATATAATATGTTTATGTTTTATTTAATCTTCTTTATATTTCTTTTATGGAATACCTTTATGGTTTCCATTTTGGGTAAACGCGATATCTTCATTTAAGGAAGTGCGGACTACCGCCCCCTCAAAGTGATTTGATTCGTTAATGCCATATGTGGGATGTATAAAGGATGGAATTAATGGTATTTCATATGTTATCCGACTGGAATTATAGTATACCTTTATATCATTATTATTTCATTCAATTGAATACAAAAAAAGAAAAGAAATGAAAGTAGCGTTCATGCGTACATACGGCTTACCGTCTCCATGAACGGTACATTTCATTTCTTATCTCCAAATGTTATGTACTATTATAAGTACATATATATAATGGATATATATGTAATATATTACATCTAAATTATGGATATCATTCTGGAATGATTATATATATATATATATCTCATTTTGTTTTAATTTTATTAATATGACAACAAATGAAAGTAGCGTTCATGCGTACGTACGACCTACCGTCTCCATGAACGGTGCTTTTAATTTTTTATATCAAAATGCTATGTAATAGTATAAAATGAATATATACTGGATATTTATGATATTTAAAACATCAATACTATTCTGGATATTATGTACCTATAACTACATGGAAAATTCTTTTCCAACAAGTTCAATTTTTACTCATGTACTGAACATCGACAAAAACGTATGATACGAACTCACTTTATTAACCAATTATTATAACATTATAATATGTGATATAAACTAAATAATAATATTTAAAAGAGGTCCTTAAGCAATTATAAATTGACCAAATTTTATTATTCAGGAAATTAAAGAACGATCGAGTCATGTCGGACACGAGGTAAGGGATCCTACTCCTCTCTTTCTTTTTAAGTACACTCTTTTATGTCATTCCTTTTAAGCTCATCTTTCTTATGATTGGGATGTTATTTTATATTAATATTACTTTACTTATTATGTTCATATGATGATAGACCCTATTTTCTCTCATCAACAAATTTTGGATGTTTTGAGTGGCGCTGTTAGGCTGCCGAATTTTCGTAAGAGATCTATCCTCTCTCTTTCTTTTTAAGTACTCCACTGTATGTCACTTCTTTTAAGATCCTATTTGTTATGTTAGGGGATGTTATTTTATATTATTATTGCTGTACATTTTATTTTAATATGATGAGAGACCCTATTTGATCTCATCAATCCATTTTTTTAAGTTTTAAGTGGCGCCGATAGGCTGCCGATTTTTCGTAAGGGATTTTTCATTTGACTTTTATTCTCGTGATATTTGTGCTAAATTTGCCACCATTTCCTTTGGGTGGTATATATACTCCCCATTATTCTACTCTTTGTATAATATACTTTCGTTTATGAGTATTTACATCAATGTTTTATTGTCCTTCTTTCATGGGGTGTATGTTTCGAAAGATACCCAAGTTGGTAAGGGAACCTTTCACCCTCTTTTTAAAAGACTTCTTTTGTTGGGTCTTTTAATTTACATATTGTAATGTTGGGATATGTTCTTCTATATCCTTATTGATGTAAATTTTATGTCCAAGTGATGAGATACCCTTTATCTCTCTCATCAACTCTTTTTCTAAAATTTTATGTGATGTCGTTAGGCTGTCGAATTTTACCAAGGGAACTTCTTAACCCAATTTCGATTTCTTTGGGTTCAACATGTAGTTATTGAATATGTCATCCTTTGAATATGTGTGAATGAACTTTGATTGTTTTACACTCAATATCCACTTGTATTGGGTGTATTTATATTTTTCACACATAATTATGAGATTGATTTATCCTTGATTTAAGGATAAATTCTTTATTATGGATTTCATCTCATTTTACATTTCTATTGAGACTTCATTGTTTTTATGCGCCAGTTCACTCTTTTATGGTGTATATACTGTCTTTTGGAATATTATATCATGAATCCCTCTATTCTCACGATATTATAAAGTTCTAATTAAATGTTATTCCTCAATTATTGTATTCAAGTGTCTCTCATTTTGTTAAAAACACTTTAACTAAAATATCGTTTTAAATGTTTTAATGATTTATTGTTATAAATATTTCTCATTAATATCCATGTTTTCAAAATGGTTTTAAGGATTTATTTATATGGATATTAATGTTTTAAAATGTTAAAAGATTCAAAGTGGTATGGGACACTTTCATTCAAAAATCTCTTTATTAAATGTTTTATATGGTTTGGAAAATGGTTTTTAGAATGGATTCATTATTTTAATATCGTAAAATGTTATATTGTTATTACAATGTGGGAATGTTTTCTTTTTTTGTTCTTAGGTTATGTTCTATGATTATGTTATGGTTATTGGGAATTGTTTATGAATACGGGTGGTTCCGTGATAAACTAAGGGCGGGTGAGCCCGATATAGCTCTCCAATGCATTGGGTAACGCGAAGGAGTGAAACGTTAAGGTTTATCCGAAGAGATTTAGGGAATATACTGTGGTGGGTATTCCAAACATAACCAAGAGGGTTACTCCCTACATAAGAATGTTATGAATGCCTCAAGTTACCTTTATGTCTTATGATTTTTATGATTTTATGAGGTATGTAAAGTACTTATGTTTTATGGGTAAAGTATGATTTCATTATTATGTATACATGTACTCATGTTTCCTTTCCATATTTCTATATCCCTTACTGAGATTTTTATGTCCATCCCAAGTTTTTGAAATGTTTTTCACAGGTCAAGGGAAGGGTACATGATATGATGATAGTGTCAAGGAAGTGTCAAGAAATAATCCATGTTTTATTTTAAATATGTTTTCATTGATGGAAAAAAATGAATACTATCTTTTATGTAACCACTTTGTTTAAATGTGGAATGTAATGAAAGTTTTATGTTCTAATTATCTAAAACTCTAAACATAAAAAGATCCTCAGTGTGTAATCTTGTAATAACTCAAGATTAAGTAAGGTTAAAGGCTAGGGCCTTATAGTTGGTATCAGAGGCCAGTTTAGATAACTTTAGAGGTTAGGGTATCCTCTAAGAATAAGTGACATTACCATAATGGTTAGGATTTCAGAAAGAGTCCTAGGTTTAGATAAAGTGAATGAATAAGTATATCTTAGTGTTTACCTTCCTCATTAGTACATGATGGTTTTGTTGATATACTCACACTAACATTTCTGTTTTTAGTGAATGGATGGATCTAGCAGGCAGCAAAGAGACAACAGGTTTGAAAGAAATTGTGGTGGTTCTCTGATTAAGATACTAGATAAAATGGAGGATTCAATGAGGAAACTCATGGTTGTTATAAACCAACTATCAAGGAGTCATGATCAACCACTTTAACCTTGATATGTTCTGTAATGCATCATGTACGAGATGACCAATTGATGTGGACGTTCAGGTAATAATTATAAAGGTAACCATTAGAGTTTATATGATCCTTACTTTTGAGGTAATTATGGGTTATTATATAATGGAAAATGAAAGGCATGAGATAAAGCTGAGGTTAAAATATGTTATGATTATTTTTGAAGATTTTATCTCATTTTGGGGAATGTTTTGAGAATTATATAGTTTTGGAAAAAGGACAACACGCATACCGTGTGACAACCTGTCGCGTCAGACAAAGCTACGGGAATCGAACCCACAACCAAAGTGCGACAGGTATTTATCGCCTACCACTGGAATACGTGAAGTCCCATGTTAGTTTGACTGATTATTTTTAGTTAGATGATTTTATGAATTAAGAGTAAGTTTATTTTGGGTTATCTATGGAAATGATTAACCTATCATGGAGGATATGTGATTAGGTTAATTACTTTTCAATATGAGAATTTAAGAGCAACTGATGTTGTTTGGAGATAAATGTTACGATTTAACTTGGAAGACTATGTGACTAAATCCTTCAAATATTTGGGTTTCAATCTTAGTTTGGTTTACTTTGAATAATTTTAGGGACAAATTGTTTATCGAATGGTCCTCGTTGAACTTTGGGTTTTGTTGGACAAATTTTGGAGATTAAGAATAGATTTTCTTTTTTATAAAGGGTTATCCTTTTCTGGATTATCTGATCTTGTACTAACCTTTTTGGTTTTGGTTTTGGTTAGAGTCTAAAGACATGGGAAGTATATAGTTCTCTTTTGTGGATTAGGTGATTCTCTAGAAATTGATTATAGTACTCTTAATGTAAACAAGTCATCCTAAATACTCATCTTTTGGAGAAAATATGAGTTCGTGTAAGAAATATAGTAAAATTTGAAAGTCAACATGACACGTAAGTATGTTTCCTTATGTTTTAGTTAAGCTCAAAAATAAATTCCTCAATGAAAAGTAACTGAAAAAAAATGTTGTCCATTAACTTTTCCTACTGGGGAATCGAATACTATTTAACCCATCACAAGTTTGTGATTTTCTTATAGTTAACTTTCTCCTAAACATGTTTTCTATCACTCTCCATCAGAACATGAACCTTTGTTTTTTCCTCCATGTCCATATTTTCATACTTGGAATCCTAGTATGGGTTAACTCGGGTGACCTTTGTACTTATCTTTCTTTATTTTAAAGTGATTGTTTTACTGACTCTTGTTCCGATGTGGGATTTTCAATGAAGTTTCCAAGCCCAATTTTAAAATTGCGAGGACACAATTCCCAAAAGGGGGGAAGGATGTAACACCCCAGGTAAATAAAGTGTATGACATTTTCACATTTATTCATATTTGTGAATAAAATATTAATATTAATTTAAAGGGACGCTATGCTCGATGGCGTACCGAATACGCAACAATGAGTTTCTTGGGAATCTTACGTTGCACTCTAATAATAAAATAGTATTATTTTAAATGGTAGTTAACTCCTAGCTGTTGTGATGGCGGGAATGAATAGAACTAACTACAAAAATGATTATATATGTTTGTCAAATATTTTTACTTTTTACAATAAATGTTAGAGGATTAAAAAATGCGAATGAATCCAATTTTAAGTGTAAACATTCTAATACTCTTTAGAAGGTCGATTAACCGCCTTTTGATGGCGAACCTCATTTAAATCCACTTTTTGAAAATTTTATGTGTTATATTTGACAAAAAAAATTCTTCTTTAGAATTGGGACATCAAAATTTACTTTGTGTGAATTTTTTGTATTTTTCCGATAAAGTTCATTTTTTAATGAATAGTGAAAAATGTTGTCTTTTAATTCAAAACCTCTTTTTAATCTAATTTATTTATGTTATTAGATTATCTTTTGAATTGGTTTTAAAGTGAAATTAGAATATATTTTTACCATTTAATCAAATGGTGGTCATTGGAATCAATTTCACTTTGAAATTGGACTTAAACTAGTGTCAATCTTTTGATACTTATTGTTTCATAAAAACTCGCTATTTGTTATGACAGCAGGAATTAATTATTAAATTAATTAATGTAGCATATATGATTTGAATTTTTTAAAATAGACAACATTTTTGAATTCAGAATATCAAATATAGCTTAGGGTGAAGTTTTGGTATTCTTTTGAAAAACTTCAATTTTTGATGAATAGTGAAACCACTTAGTGGTAGTTAAAGAAACTGATTTTTTGTTTAAATGAAACTTTGACACTTTTGTGATTTGATTTTCAAAAATCTGACATACATAGTTTTCATTAAGAATTAAAATGTGGTTCAATGGGATTAAAACAATTTTTTGGTGAATAGTAACTTATTAAGTTTTTAATCGCGATTAGAGGTTATTAGTGTAGTTTAAGGTAAAAATAATGTTTTAATAATTTGAGATGAGCTTGAAACATGTCCTACCCTCATTGGATGTGTCATGTCCGAACAAGAAAATCTATGGGTCAACTTGGGGACCCCATGGAGCCATTTGGGTTGGGAAATGACATAAATAACTTTTTATTTAATGTTAAAGTAAAAATGACACAAACATGAGATGTTTTACTAAAATAATTTTTACATGGGGTTATAAAAGTCATGTTTTTGATTATAAATAGTAATTAGAAATATAAAAATATTTCCTACATCATAGTATTTTTTTATAATTTTTAGACATTAAATAAATTAAATTATTTATGACATCATGATGATGCAGCGATGACCTCATTATTTAACGATTTAAATAAAATGGAAAGATAATGTAAAATCTAAGACCTACACATGTCCAAAACCTATTGGATGGGTGTATTTATAACCCTTATCACCTTATCCTAGAAACACATCAATGTGGGACCACTAAAATCCGAAACTCAGTTTAAAATAAAGTAACTTTTCTTTATTTTCCAAGAGTGCCCCTCCTCTCCTCTTATAAAAGGCCCCCACCTCTACCTCATTACCCACACTTCCAAAGCCTTTGGCTCAGCCAACCCCTACACATGTTGTCTCTCCACATCACTCTATTACTCCTTGAAGCCTCACTTTGGGCAGAAGTCTTCCCAAGGAAGCCTTTGAGCTCAAACCAAAGGGAGTTACCCGATTTTAAGGTAATGTCTTCACTTGAGTCCTTTTGTTTTATTTTGCTTCTCCAACCACCTAAACTCTTTTTATTCTTTTCTTTTGTAAAAACTCCATTATATTAAATATACTAGGATGTTTTTATAAGAAGGATTCGAGCTACACTTACAGACACCTACATCTAATGGTTAAAGAACATACTGTTTCCGTGGATGGTGAATTTCTGCCTCCCGAAATGATGATTGTTCAACATTCTTCTAACACCTTCAAAGGTGGCCATTTAGATGACAATATATTTATATATGATATATAATATGTTTATGTTTTATTTAATCTTCTGTATTTTTCTTTTATTTCATACCTTTATGGTTTCCATTATGGGTAAACGTGATATCTTCATTTAAGGAAGTGCGGACTACCGCCCTCTCAAAGTGATTTGATTCGTTAATGACATATGTGGGATTTATAATGGATGGAATTAATGGTATTACATATGTTATCCTAATGGAATTATATTATACCTTTATATAATTATTATTTCATTCAATTGAATACAAAAAGAATAAATGAAAGTAGCGTTCATGCGTACGTACGGCTTACCGTCTCCATGAACGGTACATTTCATTTCTTATCTCCAAATGTTATGTACTATTATAAGTACATATATATAATGGATATATATGTAATATATTACATCTAAATTATGGATATCATTCTGTAATGATAATATATATATATATCTCTTATTTTGTTTTAATTCCATTAATATGACAAAAAATGAAAGTAGCGTTCATGCGTACGTACGACCTACCGTCTCCATGAACATTGCTTTTAATTTTTTATCTCCAAATGCTATGGAATAGTATAAAATGAATATATACTGGATATATATTATATTTAAAACATAAATACTATTCTGGATATGATGTACCTATAACTACATGGAAAATTCTTTTCCAACAAGTTCAATTTTTACTCATGTACTGAACATCGACAAAAACGTCTGATACGAACTCACTTTATTAACCAATTATTATAACATTATAATATGTGATATGAAATGAATAATAATATTTAAAAGAGGTCCTTAAGAAATTATAAAGTGACCAAATTTTATTATTTAGGAGATTAAAGAACGATCGAGTCATGTCGGACACGAGGTAAGGGATCCTACTCCTCTCTTTCTTTTTAAGTACACTCTTTTATGTCATTCCATTTAAGCTCATATTTATTATGATTGGGATGTTATTTTATATTAATACTACTTTAATTCTTATGTTCATATTATGAGAGACCCTATTTTCTCTCATCAACCCATTTTGGAAGTTTTGAGTGGCGCCGTTAGGCTGCCGAATTTTCGTAAGAGATCTATCCTCTCTCTTTCTTTTTAAGTACTCCCCTATATGTCACTTCTTTTAAGCTCCTATTTGTTATGTTGGGGGATGTTATTTTATCTTCATATTTCTTTACATTTTATTTTAATATGATGAGAGACCCTATTTGATCTCATCAATCCATTTTTTGAAGTTTTAAGTGGCGCCGATAGGATGCCGAGTTTTCGTAAGGGATTTTTCATCTGACTTTTATTCTCGTGAGATTTGTGCTACATTTGCCACCATTTCCTTTGAGCGGTATATGTACTTCCCATTATTCTACTCTTTTTGTAATATAATTTCTTTTATGAGTATTTACATCAATGTTTTATTGCCCTTCTTTCATGGGGTGTATGTTTCGAAAGATACCCAAGTTGGTAAGGGAACCTTTCACCCTCCTCTTTTTAAAAGACTTCTTTTGTTGGGTATTTTAATTTACATATTGTAATGTTGAGATATGTTCTTCTATATCCTTATTGATGTAAATTTTATGTCCAAGTGATGAGATACCCTTTATCTCTCTCATCAACTCTTTTTCTAAAATTTTATGTGATGCCGTTAGGCTGTCGAATTTTACCAAGGGAACTTCTTAACCCAATTTCTATTTCTTTGGGTTCAACATGTAGTTATTGAATATGTCATCCTTTGAATATTTGTGAATGACCTTTGATTGTTTTACAATCAATATACACTTCTATTGGGTGTATTTATATTTGTCACACATAATTATGAGATTGATTTATCCTTGATTTAAGGATACCTTCTTTATTATGGATTTCATCTCATTTTACATTTCTATTGAGACTTCATTGTTTTTATGCACCAGTTCACTCTTATATGGTGTATATACCGTCCTTTGGAATATTATATCATGAATCCCTCTATTATCACGATATTATAAAGTTCTAATTAAATGTTATTATTCAATTATTGTATTCAAGTGTCTCTCATTTTGTTAAAAACACTTTAACTAAAATATCGTTTTAAATGTTTTAATGATTTATTGTTATAAATATTTATCATTAATATCCATGTTTTCAAAATGGTTTTAAGGATTTATTTATATGGATATTAATGGTTTAAAATGTTAAAAGCTTCAAAGTGGTATGGGACACTTTGATTCAAAAATCTCTTTATTAAATGTTTTATATGGTTTGGAAAATGGTTTTTAGAATGGATTCATTATTTCAATATCGTAAAATGTTATATTGTTATTACAATGTGGGAATGTTATCTTTTTTTTTTGTGCTTAGGTTATGTTCTATGATTATGTTATGGTTCTTGGGCATTGTTTATGAATACGGATGGTTCCGTGATAAACTAAGGGCGGGTGAGCCCGATATAGCTCTCCAATGCATTGGGTAACGCGAAGGAGTGAAACGTTAAGGTTTCTCCGAAGATATTTAGGGAATATACTATGGTGGGTATTACAAACATAACCAAGAGGGTTACTCCCTAAGTAAGACTGTTATGAATGCCTCAAGTTACCTTTATGTCTTATGATTTTTATTATTTGATGAGGTATGTAAAGTGATTATGTTTTATGGGTAAATTATGATTTCATTTTTATGTATACATGTACTCATGTTTCCTTTCCATATTTTTATATCCCTTATTGATCTTTTTATGCTCATCCCAAGTTTTTGAAATGTTTTTCACAGGTCAAGGGAAGGGTACATGATATGATGATAGTGTCAAGGAAGTGTCAAGAAAGAATCCATGTTTTATTTTAAATATTTTTTCATTGATGGAAAAAAATGAATACTATCTTTTATGTAACCACTTTGTTTAAATGTGGAATGTAATGAAAGTTTTATGTTCTAATTCTCTAAAACTCTAAACCTGAAAAGATCCTCAATGTGTAATCTTGTAATAACTCAAGATTAAGTAAGGTTAAAGGCTGGGTCCTTATAGGAAATATAAGATAAAGGCATGGAATATGGAAATGCATAAAAATGAAATATCATATCTTAGTAGTCAAATACCACACATAGTTGTGAACAAATATAACATCATGTTCATGGATATTTCACTTTATCTCATGAGATTCATCAAATTACCCAATGAATTAGAGTGATATATAATTAGCATCGCACCAGTCACATCATAAAATTTACATGTGCTATATAATTCTGGCTGCACCCATCACATCATAACATTTACATTATCATTCATGCCAAATAGATCATATATCAATATTTGACATAAAATAACCAATGGATAGTAATGGGTTTAATTTTATAAAGCATAGATTCATGAATAAACTTTGGGGTTCCCAAATTAAATATGGAATATCATATTTGGTATAATAAGCATCAATATTGAGTGAAGAAGAAACAATCTCATGATAGGTAAAAGATATTTTTTTTGAAATAATAGTTCTTTTGGAAAAATCATTACATTTATCATAAAACTAGATTGAAAAAATGTATATATTAGAAAATAAAAGTTAAGAAAAAATAAATGATATTTATGGAACATTAAAGGAACATTGTAACAACCCGAGATTTTATAAGATACATTCTTTTTAATTTCATTCATATATTCTGTTGTACGATACACTAAGATTATCTTGCGCTACACGCAACACCGTATTAGCTTTCAGTATACACAACACTATTCTTGGCTCCTGTTACACACAATTTCAAGTTCATTTGATAGAAGTTATTCTACGCAACATTGAGTATATATATATATATATATATATTCAATTTATAAATAAAATATGGTTGGATTATTTTATACACAACAATAATGGAGTCTGGCGCTACACGCAACCCTAACTTGGCTTGCATTACACGCAATCGTGACCTTCTTCGATAGTGGGTGTTGTACGCAATATCGGGTTTCACTAAACAATGATATATGGTTATAATATTATTATGAACTAGCCGTTATGAATAGTGTTAAATAAATTTTGAATTTTATAACATTATTATTCATCTTACATATTTTCTAGAACATGGTATGAGAACAAAAAAAGTTTTCGGGTAAAATAAGTATTTTTCAAAAAATGCAGTTTTGCCGCCTTTTGATGGCGCACCCACATTAAATCTAGTTTTTTACATGTTTATAAGTTTAATTTGACAAAATAAAATTCTTCTTTTGAATCAAGATATAAAAATTTACATTGGATAAAGTTTTTATATTTTTCTGATAACTTTCATCTTTTAATGAATAGTAAAAACACGCTATATTTTAATCAAAAACAACTTTTTTCATCATAATAATTTATGTGGTTAAATTATAATATTGAATGGTTTTAAAGTATAAATAGAATATATTTTTACCATTTAATATAATTTATGTCATTAGCATTGATTTTACCTTGAATTCGTAGGTTAAATCAATTCAATCTTTTGCAATGTTTTAAACAAAAACCCGTTTTCTTTCGACAACGAGATTAATTTTAATTTAATTTCTGCAACTTTTGTGTATTGAATTTTGAAAAATGGATTCCATATTTGGAATCAGTGGGTCCAAATTATGTTAATAGGTTACTTTTATTTTTTTTATATTATGAATAGTAACTACGGTAATTTTTGTTTACTGCGGTTAAAGGTAAATAGGGTAATTCAAGGTTAAAAGAATATTATAATAATTAAAAATTACCTTGAAACTTATCCTAACCTTATTTGATGAGTAGTGGCCGACCATGTGCATCCTTGGGCCGATTTTGGGACTCCAATGAGCCACTTGGTAGTGAAAATGACAATTTGGATTAATTAATTTAATGTAAAGACAAAATTGACTTTAACAAAAATATTTTAGTAATTAATTTTTATAAGGGGTTTTATAAGTTATATTTTCGACTATAAATATTCTTTGGAAATATAAAAATATTCCCTACATAATGGTATTTTTTTCATAATTTTTAAACATCAAATGAATTAAATGAATTATGACACAATAATGATGTAGTGTTTACCTCATTAATAAATGATTTAAATAAATAAGATTATAATGATTAAAATATCATTCAAAACCTATCCAATTCCAATTGGATGATTTTATTTAGAATATGAGTCATCTTATATTTGACATTAATATGTTTTGGACCTCTTGAAACCGAAGATAAGTTTATAATAAAATAATGTTTTCACACTTTCTTAAAGAGCCCCTCCTCTCCCTTATTAAAGGAGACCACTTCTATGCAATTAATCACACCTATAAAGCCTTTTGGCTCGTCCCAAATCTGCCCAACTAAGCTCCCTACATCCCTATACTCCCCCTTGAAGCCTTATATTAGGCAGAAGACTCTTCAAGAAGTCCTTTTGGTTCAAACCAAAGGAAGTTACCAAAATTAAAGGTAACAATTTCTCTTAAGTTGTTTTCTTTTATTCTACTTCTCCAACCCCTAAACTCTTTTTAATCCTTTCTTTTGTAACAACAAAAATATCCTAAATATACTAGGATGTTTTTAGGAGAAGTATTCGAACTACAATTACACACACCTCCATCAAATGGATGAAGAACATAATGTTTCTGTGATGACAAACTAACGCCTCATGAAACTATGATTGTTCGATTTTCTCCTACCTCTTCTCATGGTGGACATTATGATGGCACTGTATTTATATATAATATATATTATGCTTATGATTTCCTTATTCTTCTTTACTTCCCAATTATATCAAGCCTTTATGGTTTCCATAGTCGGTAAATACGATAATCTCATTTGAGGAAGTGCGGACTACCGCCCCCTCAAAGTGATGTGATTCGTTAATACCTTATGTGGGATGTATAAAGGATGTGGTTAATTATATTATATATGATATTATACTGGAATTATAATATACCTATGTATCATTATGTTTTAATTCCATTAAAATAAGAAATAGAAATGAAAGTAGCGTTCATGCGTACGTACGACTTACCGTCTCCATGAACAGTGCGTTTCATTTCTTACCTCCATATGTTATGTACTATTATAAATTCTTGTATATGCTGGATATATAATGAATGTATATGATATATAAATCATGATTTAAATTTTGGAAGTAAGTAAATCATGATATAAGTAATAATAACATCAAGAACAACAAGTCCAAACACGTATGATAAATAAGATGATTTTACCCAAAACGCTACTTTAACATTAATTTACAAAAGAATGGGTAATATAAAGTCATAAGTGAACCATATATGATATCATAACCATGAATATGATTATGTAATAAGTCAATTACATTATTTAAATCATTATACAGGAGGTTTGGATATGTACGAGGCATATGAGACCTAAGGTAAGGGATAATTATTTCAATCTCATTCTTATCCGAGATTGTTTACTCGTAAGTATTTAATGGGGGTTATGTTTATTATCCATGTCCATATGCTCTCAAAATGTTTTCATAAAATGTTTAATTTCCTTCCATGTATGTTTAAGAAATTTTTACCCTTTTCTTACTTTTACCACATCGTATGAAAGGAATCTTTCTTTTGTTTACCATACGAGGTACTTTTTGACTTTTCCGGAAAAAGTACGAGAAGAATGTTTTTTTAACTTATACGCCACTGACAGATTTTTAAGATTTTATAAAGCCTTATTTTCATGAAGCTTCCTACAAAATATTTCATGACTTTTTTTAACAGAATCCTTTTCTTTTAAAAGTGCATGACATTTTGTGAAAAGAAATTGATTTTGAAGAAGAAAGGATATTTTCCTCAAGAATTCATTTCAAGTGTTTTATCAAAACCATTTTCTATCAAAGATGACATTATTTCATACGTGTGTGTTTCAAGTATAATATCTCTAAGATTTATATGGTTTCAATTTTCTTATTATGAAATATCCATTTCTTTTATATGGATTATGTGATGATGGGATGATGTTTATGAAACCCATTTTATTCTTTGGGTTATGATGAATGTTTTAAGTTTATTTTGTGGAACAAGTAAGAATGATTTAACTATGAGATGGGTGGGACCTATATCTCCATCCAATTAATTGGGTAAAGATTTATATCTCATGAGATAGACATGGCTGGAATGACAAGTTAAACCGGTTCAGTAATACAGGACTGGAATGAGGAGTGAACTCGATTCAGAAAGGGACTTTGTCAACTAAGATGGTATTGGCAGCAATGCCTTGGCTAATATGGAAATCATATCATGTGCTTAATGGTTTCCACAATTACATGTTTTATTCCCATGCTATTTTATCATTCTTAATGTTTCTTTATGATCTATGCCTTACGTACTTCCATGTTTTATGTCATTGCTCAAGCTTTTGATGTTAAAAAATTATGTTAATGTTTTTTAAGTTCGAATGTATATGGTATGTTTTATTTTATCCATACTTACCCTTACTGAGCATTTGAGATCACCCTTTTTATGTTTTCTTTTCCCCAGGATATAAAGGAAGGTTTTAGGTAAGAAAAAAAAGGGAAGATCTTTATTGGGATATGTTGAAGATCTTTCACCACGATTAGAAGATTTTATTCCGAGTTTCCAAAGACACTAAACTATTACGGTTCTTATGTGTATGTTTTTGTTATGTATTAAGTATTCTGCAAAAGTTATGTAATGTCCATGTACGTGAAGCTCTGGGCCTCTACAGTTGGTATCAGAGGAAAGGTTTAGTCAACCTTTGGAAACTAGGATGCGAGAACTTTAGTGAGATCCCATGAGATATGTCTAAGGTATGTCTATGGATGTCCCTAAGGTTAAGTATACGTATAGGTTATAGTCCTAGAATTGCGCTAATGATCTTAGAATTAAACCTAATATGTTAGATATTGAAGGTACTCCCCCTTTATTATGTTGTTTTCCCTAGCATGATTTTTTACTCTCACATAATTCTTTTTATGTTTTATTCAATGGAGGGAACCAGAAGGAATTCGATTAACATTGAATGTAATGGAAAAATTGGTGACTATGAGCAACGAAATTGAATAATGCCTAGAGAGGAAGATATTGTGATTATGCTGAATCAGTCATCACGATATATGATCAACAAGGTGAAATTTAGTAGTATTCCTAAGTCATCAAATAAGAGGAAGATGGAATTTTATGCATGTTCACATAGTGAGGAGCATAAAGAAAGGAAGATTGAGATTTCTAAAGAATGGAAGAAGAACCTTGAAGAATACCTCAAATGGAGGGACATATGTTATCTGTGTGGAGAAAAGGGTCATAGAGTGATAGACTGTTATGGAGTTCAATGCCTTATCTGTGGAGAACATGGGCATTGCCCAACTCAATGCCCTGACCTAAGAGGTTACATCTAAATCAAGGAAGGACTTATTCCATGACAATCATTGAAGAGGATGGTTTGAAGTGTTTATGTATTGGTATTCCAAAATAATGTTGTTTAGGTACTTTTATGGTATATTGGAATACCTATATATTGGTACATTGTGGTTTTCCATAAGAATATGGCATCGGTAACCATGGAAAGTGATGGATATATTTTTGGAAAGAAGATGATATGCGCATAATGAAGGGATAAGGAGAAAATGAAATGTTTGAAAGTATTCATGATCTCATGAATCATATAAGGAAATAGTTATATCATGGTTTGAGTATATAGAACTTTGGGGTTTTGGTATGTGGAAAGAGTTATCTTTTGACAGCACTCATGTTTTCACTAAGAATCAATAGGTATTCATTTTTCAAGAGAATACATGATTAAGGCCTTCAAACGTTTAGAATGTGACCAACAAGACATATCTTATGATATATGGGGATCAATGATGGTATTAACATGCTTGTTATATGAAATCTCTGGTAATCATTTTCACTATAATATGACAATGGACTACAATATTATGGATAAGACTAAAGATTGGAATGGATTATGTTGGACATAAGTTAGTATTATTTAAGGATAGAACCACATTCGATATTATTAATGGGATGTTATAGTAATGTTATTTTAGAAAAAGGACAACATGCAGGACGGGCGACAACCCATTGCGTCGGACAAGGCTGTGGGAATCGAACCCACAACCGAAGTGCGACAGGCCTTTATCGCCTACCACAGGCCTACAGGAAGTCCCTTTTTAGTGGCAATTAGTTTTATTTTATTAAGCGGTATGATAAATAAAGTATAAGTCCATTTTTGGAACCATATACGATTAACCTCACCATAACATGGACTTATAACTTTTGCTAACCTTTTGTTTGAAACAGATGGAATTCCCCATAATTCTATCACATGATCTATTAACACTTCACGAATAACAAATTCAACTTCATTTCTTTAAGAGATGAAGTGGAAATTGTTCAAAGCATGAACAATAGTGAGATTGTACCAAAATCAAGAAAGTATTTCTTCTAATTAAAATTTTCAACTTTAGGGAAATGATATTGAAAACCAAAAATGTTGTCCTAGTGATCTTATATCTGATGAATCAGATGGTACCTTAGATCATCACAAATTTATGGCTTTTTGATTGTTGGCTTTTTCATAGCCATGTTCTCTACCAATCTCCATCAGAACATGACGGTTAAATTTCTCCTCCTTATCC
Source organism: Viscum album (assembly GCA_963277665.1). NCBI lineage: Eukaryota > Viridiplantae > Streptophyta > Magnoliopsida > Santalales > Viscaceae > Viscum > Viscum album. The sequence goes on along the minus strand of OY728127.1, from coordinate 124,330,588 downwards.
ATATTTTCACCTATGATCTCCTATATGGAAACCCAGTGATGAGTTACTTTGGGTAATCGTTACATTTCATACTTTAGTTTTTAAAATTACGTTTTAGTATTCCTTTTTACGATGTGGGTTTCTATGAATAGTAAACAATTTATAACCCTGAAGAATTTTGAGGGAGAAATTCATTTTAAGGGGGGTAGAATGTAACAACCTGAGATTTTATAAGATACATTATTTTTAATTTCATTCATATCTTCTGTTGTACGATACACCAAGATTATCTTGCGCTACACGCAACACCGTATTAGCTTGCAGTATATGCAACACTATTCTTGGCTCGTGTTACACACAATTTCATGTTCGTTTGATAGAAGTTATTCTACGCAACATTGAGTGTATATATATATATATATTCAATGTATAAATAAAATATTGTTGGATTATATTATACGCAACAAAAATTGAGTCTTTCACTACATGCAACCCTAACTTGTCTTACATTACAAGCAATCGCGACCTTCTTCGATAGCGGGTGTTGTACGCAATATCGAGTTTCACTAAACAATGATATATGGTTATAATATTATTATGAACTAGCCTTTATGAATAGTATTAACTAAATTTTTAATTTTATAACATTATTATTCATCTTACATATTTTCTAGAACATGGTATGAGAACAAAATAAATTTTTCGGGTAAAATAAGTATTTTTCAAAAAATGCAGTTTTGACGCCTTTTGAGGGCGCACCCACATTAAATCTAGTTTTTGAAATGTTTATAATTTAAATTTGAAAAAATAAAATTCTTATTTTGAATCAGGATATAAAAATTTACACTGGATAAAGTTTTGATATTTTTCTGATAACTTTCATATTTTAATGAATAGTAAAAACACGCTATATTTTAATTAAAAACAACTTTTTTCATCATAATAATTTATGTGGTTAAATTATAATATTGAATGGTTTTAAAGTATAAATAGAAAATATTTTTACCATTTAATATAATGTATGTCATTAGCATTGATTTTACCTTGAATTTGTAGGTTAAATCAATTCAATCTTTTGCAATGTTTTAAACAAAAACCCGTTTTCTTTCGACAACGGGATTAATTTTAATTTAATTTCTGCAACTTTTGTGTATTGAATTTTGAAAAATGGATTCCATATTTGGAATTAGTGGGTCAAAATTATGTTAATAGGTTACTTTTATTTTTTTTATATTATGAATAGTAACTATGATAATTTTTATCTACTGCGGTTAAAGGTAAATAGGGTAATTCAAGGTTAAAAGAATATTATAATAATTCAATATTACCTTGAAACTTGTCCTAACCTTATTGTATGAGTATTGGCCGACCATGGGCATCCTTGGGATGATTTTGGGACCCCAATGAGCCACTTGGTAGTGAAAATGACAATTTGGATTAATTAATTTAATGTAAAGACAAAATTGACTTTAACAAAAATCTTTTAGTAATTAATTTTTATAAGGGGTTATATAAGTTATATTTTAGACTATAAATATTATTTGAAAATATAAAAAGATTACCTATGTCATGGTATTTGTTTCATAATTTTTAGACATCAAATGAATTAAATTATTTATGACACAATAATGATGTAGTGTTTACCTCATTAATAAATGATTTAAATAAATAAGATTATAATGATTAAAATATCATCCAAAACCTGTCCAATTCCAATTGGATGATTTTATTTAGAATATGAGTAATCTTATATTTTACATTAATGTGTTTTTGACCTCTTGAAACCGAAGATAAGTTTATAATAAAATAATGTTTTCACACTTTCCTAAAGAGCCCCTCCTCTCCCTTATAAAAGGAGACGACTTCTATGCAATTCCTCACAACTCTCAAGCCTTTTGGATCGTCCAAAATCTACCCAACTAAGCTCCCTACATCCCTCTACTCACCCTTGAAGACTTACATTATTCAGAAGACTCTCCAAGAAGTCCTTTTGGTTCAAACCAAAGGAAGTTACCAAAATTAAAGGTAACTGTTTCTCTTAAGTTGTTTTCTTTTATTCTACTTCTCCAACCCTAAACTCTTTTTAATAATTTATTTTGTAACAAAACCAATATCATAAATATACTAGTATGTTTTTATGAGAAGTATTATAACAACACTTACACACACCCCCATCTAATGGATGAAGAACATAATGTTTCTGTGATGGAAAACTAACGCCTCACGAAACGATGATTGTTGGATTTTCTCCTACAGCCTCTCATGGTGGCCATTATGATGGCACTGTATTTATATATAATTTATATTATGTTTATGATTTCCTTATGCTTCTTTAATTCCAAATTATATCAAGCCTTTACGGTTTCCATAGTCGGTAAATACAATAATCTCATTTGAGGAAGTGCGGACTACCGTCCCCTCAAAGTGATGTGATTCGTTAATACCTTATGTGGGATGTATAAAGGATGTGGTTAATGATATTATATATGATATTATACTGGAATTATAATATACCTATGTATAATTATGTTTTAATTCCATTAAAATAAGAAATATAAATGAAAGTAGCGTTCATGCGTACGTACGTCTTACCGTCTCCATGAACGGTGCGTTTCATTTTTTACCTCCATATGTTATGTACTATTATAAATGCTTGTATATGATGGATATATAATGAATGTATATGATATATAAATAATTATTTACATTGTGTAAGTAAGTAAATCATGATATCAGTAATAATAACATCAAGAACAAAAAGTCCAAACACATACGATAAATAAGACGATTTTACCCAAAACGATACTTTAACATTAATTTACAAAAGAATGGGTAATATAAAGTCATAAGTGAACCATATATGATATCATAACAATGAATATGATTCTCTAATAAGTCAATGAAATTATTTAAATCATTATACATGATTTTTGGATACGTACGAAGCATATCAGACCTAAGGTAAGGGATAATTATTTCAATCTCATTCTTATCCAAGATTGTTTACTCGTAAGTATTTACTGGGGGTTATGTTTATTATCCATGTCCATATTCTCTCAAAATGTTTTCATAAAATGTTTACTTTCCTTCCATGTATTTTTAAGACATTTTTACCCTTTTCTTACTTTTACCACATCGCATGGAAGGAATCTTTCTTTTGTTTACCGTACGAGGTACTTTTTGACTTTTTCGGCAAAAGTACGAGAAGAATGTTTTTTTTAACTTATACGGCACAGACAGATTTTTACGATTTTATAAAGAATTATTTTCATGAAGATTCCTCCAAAAGATTTCATTACTATTTTCAACAAAATCCTTTTCTTTTAAAATTGCATGATGTTTTGTGAAAATAAATTGATTTTGAAGAAGAAAGGATATTTTCCTCAAGAATTCATTTCAAGTGATTTATCAAAACCATTTTCTATTGAAGATGAAATTATTTCATATGTGTATGTTTCAAGTATAATGTATCTATGATTTACATGGTTTCAATTTTCTTATGATGAAATATCCATTTCTTTTATATGGATTATGTGATGATGGGATGATGTTTATAAAACCCATTTTATTCTTGGGGTTATGATGAATGTTTTAAGTTTATTTTTTGGCACAAGTAAGAATGATTTAACTATGAGATGGGTGGGACCTATATCTATCTCCAATGCATTGGGTAAAGATTTATATCTCATGATATAGACATGGATGGAATGGCAAGTTAAACCAGTTCAGTAATACAAGACTGGAATGAGGAGTGAACTCGATTAAGAAAGGGACTTTGTACACTAAGATGGTCTTGGCACCAATGCCTTGAATAATATGGAAATCATATCATGTGCTTAAAGGTTTCCATAATTACATGTTTTATTCCCTTGCTATTTTATCATTCTTAATGTTTCTTTATGATCTATGCCTTACGTACTTCCATGTTTTATGTCATTGCTCAAGCTTTTGATGTTTAAACATTATGTTCATGTTTTTATGTTCAAATGTATATGGTATGTTTTATTTTATCCATGCTTACCCTTACTGAGAATTTGAGCTCACCCTTTTTATGTTTTCTTTTCCCCAGGATATAAATAAAGGTTTTAGGTAAGAAAAAAAGGGAAGATCATTATTGGGAGATGTTGAAGATCTTTCACCACGATTAGAAGATTTTATTCCGAGTTTCCAAAGAAACTAAACTATTACGGTCCTTGTGTGTATGTTTTTGTTATGTATTAAGTATTCCACAAAATTTATGTAATGTCCATGTACGTCAATATTTGTGTCTTTACAAACATCCATACTGAAAATGATGTGAAATAGAGAAAACCCAAAGAAAGAGAGTTGGGTTCGAGAATTTCCCTTACCTTATGTTCGAATGGTTTATTCACTATAATATCCTAGAAAATCAAATTGAATTCATTAAATTATAAATAAATAACCTTTTATACATTAGTTTTATTCAATATAGTTTTATTAATTTCATTTATAGGCTTTTTATGATCTATAGAGTTAAATTTCATCATTTAGGAGTGTTCATTTTCTTGGTTTTCATGATCGATTCGCTTTTATATAAGTATGAAGATTAATGTACAATTTGAATAATTATCTAGAATTAAAATTATAGGTTATTAATGATAATACATAATTTTAAATGGTTATATATATAATTTGGTTATATTTTATGGGGATGAATCATTAAATAAGAAATTAGTTTTTTTAAAAGGTTGGGGCCGAAGCCTCATTTTATTATTAAAGCAAAGCAAGGACCTCTTTTAACTGGGTAGAGGGAGACCCATTACATAGACCAAAGGCCTAGTGGGCATGTATCCCATTACATAGCCTGTAGGCCCAAACTTTTGGCCCAAGGCCCATTCTATGAATAGTAACCCAGCTGCTACAGTACTTTCCACAACTATAGTTCTCTGCCGCCGCTACAGTACCCAACGATCAACATTACCACCATTGATACAGTAGCACTACAGTGCTACTACAGTACCCTACGCCAAATGGGTTTTGAACCCCCATTTTTCATGTAGGATTATGGGGTGCTTACCACTAAGCCAAACCCCTACTACATTAAATAAGACATTAGTGATAATCGTTTTGATTATTACGGTGATTTTTGATCACAACGAACTCGTTTTGATTTATCATTTATTATTATGTAAATATGTTAATTTTAGAACATAATAAGTGTTATAAAATAAAATTTACAATATTTTTTAACCATTAAAATGGTTCCATGACCATCCTTAATGGTGGTAATGGAAAATGAAAAAATGTTGTCCTTGAAGGTTATAAATCAACACCTCATGGAAAATGATTTCATTTTAAGAATAAAAAGGAGAGGAGAATGGGTTTGATGGTGGATTATTCCATTATCCTAATAATATTCTAGTATATATAAGGTAATGGATTTATCATTCCATTTGTATGAGGGTAAGTGAGGATATAATAAGAAAATAAAATAACTTGAAAAGAAATTAAAAGAAAAGAAAGAGGATTTTATATCTTGAATCCTTCTCCTTGAGAACCTCCTTAGGGAAAAACATTTGGTATTTTGATGAGAACAATAGATCTAGGACATGGAGGAGGGGATTTAGAAGAGTATTGGGCAGAATTTGGACAAGCCTCAAAGCTTGGAAGGTGTGAGTAGAAGACATGATGAGGGGTGGTATTTATAAGGGAGGAGAATAGTGTTTTATCATTATTTTATTCATTAGTTGATTAGTTTGGCACAAAAATATGAATAGTTTGAGAATTATCACTAAATATATTAAAATAATTAAGGGTATTTATAGATTCTGGTGAATAAATAATCAATGACTCAAAGAATAGTTTATTTAATTTATAATGTATATATACCGTAAGTTACGGTATTTTTCTATTCACAAAAATTCAAGTATTTTAGAAAAATTCCAAAAATTAACCCAAACAATTTTACAACATTTAGAATTTAAGAATAAAATCGATTTCATGAATTTTTTTTTCTAAATATGAGAAATTTATTTTTTAATTAAAATCATCATTTACTTATAAAACATTGATTTTAAAATTATAATTGATTTTCTAACAATTTGGGAAATTAATTAAGGTATCATAAAATAATATTATAACAAAAATACAATAAAAAATTAATCTATAAATATATTTTATGAAAATAAATTTTATTTTAAATCTTTATATTAATTATTAAATTGTAATTAAATATTGATAACTTTCAAAAATACCAACACTTAATAAATAATTTCTAATACAATTATTTACTTATACTGTGATATAATTATATTATATTACCATTTATAAGATACTTAAGTTTTATTTATACTTTAATGGGTGAGTTTAGTATCCTATTAGCTGATTTACAATTCATATGGGTCATATTACAATTCCAAAGGTCAAGTTACTATTCCAATAGTATATGGTCCTTATCTTCTAGAAATACCTCTTATACCATTCATTATTCACTTAATTTTTTTTATCGTGTTCTCTAAGAGATTTTATGTGATTTATACTATATGAAATAATTATAATAATGGAATTTCCATTGATAAAATTATTGGTTGTTACAAAATTGATCTTGGATATGATAATATTTTACCAATGATGTATAAAACCTTATTTTTTAAAGGTTCAAGTGGAAAATTTTCAACTGTTACATGATTTTGATGTTAAATAAAGGTCCATTATGCATAATAATGTTACTTAAGATTTAAATAGTCTCCTATACACACCAATGATTTTGTTAGAAAATCATTTTCTTCTAGATTTCTTGTAAACTCTTTCTTCAAATCCATTTGGGTTCCCAAAAATTCATTTTCTAACCAATTAGAACCAAATTTTTATAGGAACCAAAGTATTATTAAATCTATTTATATATGAAACTTTACTTGGAATAATAAAAAAGTTTTTTTTGGAACATGGATAGTGGATGTTCATGACATATGAATGGTGATATTTCTAAAATTTTAACTTTTAATTATCATGATGGTGGTAGTGTTACTTTCAGTGATAATTTAAATAAAAACTTAAAGGGTTTTTTGAGATTTTGGAATTTCAAATTCAGTTGTTATGTTAAAGGTTTTGTTTTTCAAAGGTTTAAAATATAATTTAATAAGTATCTCATAGATTTCTAAGAACAATACGAATGTGAAATTTTAGAACAACAAGTTTATTTTTTTCAAAAATGAATATGTCATGTTTTATGAAAAAATAAAAGAAATATTTATTTAATTATTTTTTTGGATTTGTCTGAATAGAATTTAAGATGTTTAAATTAAATTTAATCTAAAAATGTTTTTTGGCATAAAATATTGGGCCATGAAAGTCTCAGGTTATTACACAACACTTCCAAAAAGAAAAAGGCGTTGGATCTGCCTGAGTTTAAACAAAACAATACTTATGTATGTGATTCATGCTTATAGGGTAATAAATATAAAGATTAATTTATGTCTTTCCAAGAGGTACAAACTTATAGACTACTTTAACATTTTTATTTGTATTTATTTGGCCCCATAAAAACTGCTAGTCTTGTAGGAAATAGGTATGTGTTTTTAGTATTGATGACTATATTAGCTTTACATGAAATTATTTTCTTCCACATAAATTGGTGAATTTTTAGAAATTTATTTCATTTTGTCAATTGGTTTAAAATGAAAAGGTTTATCTAATTTTATAAATTAAAGTAATACATGAGGTGAGTTTTCTAATATGTAATTTGATAAATTCAATAAAGATAATGGGTATAATAATAATATTTCATCCCCTAAGACTCTACAACTAAATAGTGTAGTAGAAATTAACATAGACCTTTATAAGAAATGGATAAAAAATATAAAACAAGTACTATTTTCAAAAACAATTTTATTAAAATTATGTTAACTCATCCAATCATGTTTCTGATAAATTGTTTCCTTGGAAAATTTTAAAGAAGAAACATTATGAAATATAAAAGTTAAGGAGGCCTATAATTGTTTATTTTAGGGTATTTGGCTCTAATGTTTGCATTTTTAATACCAAAGATTCACTAGAAATTTTTTATTCAAAATCAGATGAAGGTATTTTTATAGGGTACTATAATTCAATTAAGGAATATAGAGTTTATAATAAAGCAAAATAGTTTTTTTAAGGATATATGCATATTAAATTTGATGAAAATCATATAAAGGGAAAAAAATATTATTTAGAAAAGGTTGATAAAGATTCTAGAAAATTTAACTTTAGAGAAAATGAAAATTTAGATATGGATACATCTATTGAGGGGGATATTATGTCTCATAAAAAATATTAAATGTTCATAATGATCATCCATTTGAAAAATTAATCTATTATATAAATATTAATGATAAAACTATAAATTATATAAGAATATTTGTGATTATCAAGTTTTTATTTCTGATTTTATGCCTCATAATATTAAATAATATTTTTCTGAATGAAACTGTATTATAAAAATGTATGAAGAATTAAATCTATTTTATAGGAATAAAGTCTGAAACTTAGTTTAACCCCTAAGTATAAAAATATAATTGGCCCAAAATAGACGTTTAGAAACAAGTTAGATGAGTTTGGTAAAATAATTAGAAAAAAATCCAGGTTAGTGGATCAAAGTTATAATCAAGAATAAGGAATTAATTTGGAAAAATCATTTTACCCAGTTTCTCAATTTTAATCAATATGAATTATTTTGTAATATTCATCTCATTGTGGAATTAAAAATTTTCAAATATATGTAAAAACTTCATTTTAAAATAAATGTATGTTTGAAAATGTATTTTTCTAAACCTAAACATGTTTCAAAACTTTCATTATCTATTTATGGTTTCAAACAAGCTCATTGTTCTTAGTATGATATGTTGTCATTATTTATTTAGAATAATGTGTTTAAAAAGGGAAAAGTTGATCCAAAATTATTTATCGAATGGGATTCAAAAAATAGTGAAATTATTTAAATATATATTGATGATATTATATTTGGATCCTCAAGTGATATAATTTGTAATTAATTTATAAATCTAATGAATTTAGAGTTTGAAAAGAGTCTTATAGGTGAAATTAAGTTCTTTTTGGGTATAAAAATAGATTAAAGTAAAGATTATATATTTCTTAACTAATAAAAATTTGCTAAAGAATTATTTAAAAGGTTTGACATTAATGGTTACAAAATCTTAAATACTCTAATGAATACTTATTGTAAGTTGGAATATGATGAAATTTGAAAACTTATTGATAATAAAATGTTTATAATAATGATTGGTAGCCTACTTTATTTAGAATTATATAGACTAGATTTTAGATTTACAGTGTGTATATGGGAAATATTATAATATAATAATAAATAAATTCATTTAAAGATAGTTAAAATGATTAATAAATCATGTTAAAGAATATGTGAATCTCAGATTATTTTATCTTTCACAAAATTTATTTGAACTAACCAGTTTTTCAGACTCTGATTTTGGTGGTGAAAAAATAGATATAAAAAGCATAACAGTTTTGTGTTAAATTCTTAGTAATTTTTTTTCATGGAACTGTAAGAAAAAAAATTTAGTGTCCTTATAAACTATTAAGAGTGAGTATATTTATACCTCTTCTTATTATTCAAAGTCTTTATATATTAAAGAATCACATTGATTTAGGTTTTATTTTTGAGAATATCCTAATTTATTATGATAATAATTCTATAATTTGTTTATCTAAAAATCCATTGTAACACTCTTGGACTAAGAAAATTAATGTTAGGTACCACTTTATTAGAGATAATGTTCAAAAACAGAAAATATTATTTTGGAATTTTTTTATAGAAGATTAGTATTCTTACATTTATACTAAACCCCTGGATTTAGAAAAATTTAACAAAATAAAATTTGAACTTGGTATGGTGGAAATATAAATTTACAAAATATTCTTAGGTATAGTTCAAATAATTTTTATGTTAATTTGAATTTTGGTTAGTATGATTAATTTTTTTATACTTCTCACTAACTTGTTTTATAATAGTTATCTATTATTTAATTCATTTCAAATCCTTATTTTAAAATTAATTAAACGATTTCATTGATCCTTGAGGATTTTAAAATATTTTTCAAAAATAAATTATACTATTATACAGAAATTTCTTTTCAAGACTGGACATACTATTTTAAAATACATGAAAATAGGGGAAATTATTAAGCTAGTTTCTTTCCCAGTAATATCTATTTATATTTATGGGAGTATCTTTAAATTTTTGGTACAATTAAGAATAAATTTGTTTAATATTTTTGATCAATTTAAAAAAGGTGTATAGATTTTAGTATTTTAATTTGTTTTATAATTATAAAAAGGAATATAATGTTGAAGTGTCTCGTTGATTCACATTTTTTATTTAAATTTTTGATAATTATAGTATTTTTTATTTCATAATTTTGATTTCTCATAGATTTTATTTGAATCCTTTATTACCTCTAACAGGAATTACAATGAGTATGTTGTTATTATATGTTTATTCTATTATAAAAAATTTGCCAATGTATGGAACTGATCATAAGAAGAAAAATCAACTGACTGCAAGAAGAAAAATTAACTGATAACAAGAAGAAAAATGAACTGATCAAAAAAAGAAATATGAAAAAACTATATGAAGGAAAATGAACCTACTATAAAAAGTTGAAATTTAGAATCAGAATACTTCAAGTGATAATATATCTATAGGAGTGTTCCGAAATGTTAAAGAATAAATGAGAATAATACTTTGTTCTGAGTTTAATACATTATAGTGCAACCCTTTCACTAAACATAAGACTTTTCTCAAAAAATAAGACTTTAGAATATTCCTTTATGTTGAGAATAAGACTTCTGAGTGAAGACTTGCACTAAACATAAGATTGTTTTCTAAACACATGACTTAAATGTAAGCCTCTATATTGAGAATAAGTATTTAGAGTGCTTTCCTTGCATTGAATGTAATCCTTTGCACTAAATGTATGACTCCAGCTTAAGAATTTAAGGCGTTCATAAGAATTCAACACTTAGGAAAATTTTGAAGTATGTGAGTGAAAATTTGAGATTCCAGAATTTATATTTTGAATAAATAAAAGAATAAATTACTCAAATGATAAAATTTTGGAAATTAAGATGTTCTACATAGATCTAACATGATGCTCATTGATGACTTACAATTATTTAATGTATTTTTTTTTTCATATTTTAGACCAAAACATGCTCTACTTTACTTATTATTTTATATTACCAATTACATCATGTTTTCTTCATATGTTTCTCTTGATTTAATTATTCCTTAAATACTAAATAATTATTTTGAAACTATAGAAACTTATTTGGAGATATTTTATATTGTATTTAAACTATGTTAATGTTATCATATATGTGTTAATATAAATACACTTTTCTTGGAACTTAAAATGATTAAATTAAAATTATTTGAAATATGAAATGTATATTTTAAATGTGATATGAGAAGTTTCCAAGAACATTTTTATTGAATTTTTTGAGATCATTTACTACTATATTAAATGATATAAATTTTTTTATAACCTATTTTATTGTTACAGATTATCAAAGTAAACCAATGTGGAAATAATTTTCATGAACATTCAATGAAGAAATAACATATTCCTTTGGGAAGGATAAAATGTAATGGAATTCATGATTTGAATATGATATTCATGAAAGAACTCTATATGTTGATTTTTATGATAACCAAATTATGATAATAAGGTTAAGGATATTCTTGAACTATACAGTATGATACAACTTAGTGATCAAATACTTCTCTCTGTTAAAAATTAATTGTTTGATCCATTTTTGTTGAAGATAAATTTGATAATTAAACACTACTATTTGAATTGATATTCTAGTTTATATGGTTCTTACTTATTTTCATTCTTATCTATACTTAATCATGTTAGGTTATACTAACCGTAAATGGTAGGAGTTGGGTTATAATACCACATATAAGAGGTATGTGTTCTTCTATAACCTTTAAAAGGTAAGGGGATTTGTTGTTCCTTATTATAGGTAAACGGTAGTGTTTTATTAGACCTCCACTTGAAAAGGTATCTTCTAGGTTGTGCCTTTAGGTTCAAAAAAGGTTGGGTGATTTGGTTAATCCACCTAGTGTGAAAAAATCATATCTTGGGTTGTGCCTCTAGGGTTTAAAAAGGAATTTGTAATGGTTTATGAATCCATTAAAAAGTTAGATATTCCATTATTGTTGGTTTCATACCTATCCATGTTTGAGAGGGGTGCGGATTAGAGTAGGATAAATTAAATCCAAACAACTGTAAAAACCACTATGTTCATTTATCTTTATATTTTTACTATATTAACTTAACTTTGACGAAAGATTTTTTTTAAAAAGGTAAATTTACCCCTACTGATAATTCAAGCATTCTCACAAAGACCTAAAAATAGTTTTAAGTGTGGGATTGGAATTATAGATCAATGGTTTTAATAATTATTATAGACATCTATAACTAATTTTTATACTAAGGATTTATGTTTGTAAGGGATGTTTGAAAAATACTATTCATAGCTTTTAAATAAACAATTTTTAACCAAAAATATCCATAAAAAAAAATATAACCAAATCATATTATACCAGAAAAAACAAAAAATTTCATATACTACCAAAAATTTACAACCAACTAATATGTAAATATATATAAATACATACTATAAATAGTTTTTCTCATCATATGACTAATCTCCACCCTCTTAGAGTACATAATCATCAAAAATAGAATTAACATGGTCACCACTAGCATTACCTCCCCCACCATCCACATCCCCACCATCATCATCCTTATCAATAAAAATAAAAACGTTCTATAAAACTATCACCATGATCATACATTGTTCACATACTCGATTAAAAATCATCAAACATAGAGGAAGTAAATAACATGCAGATGATATCACTTTGCTCAACTTTTCATTATGCCTCTTTTGATTCTTATAAGAGACCTTTAAGATATGTTTAATTGATTTCTCAATGGAGGTATCAAACTATTGTTGAGTTACCATGCCTACATTATTTCTATAAGAATCAATTTCTGAAGACCAATATCTTAATGGAAAATTTTTCTTTCCAAGTATATAATGAAATATTCCATGTTGCTCATCACTAAGGACCTGATGTAAATTATTGTATGGTCCTAAAGTTCCCCTTCCTTCTCAGATAATTCTTTTAGATCATCCTAGGAAAATAAATTTAACATTTAATTAAATAAAAATATATGTAATATAAAATATGAAATATAATATATGAAATGTACCCAACTGAACAATTAAAAGAACACTTATATTTTTTAATGTGTTTCCTTATCCATAATCATTCAATATTTATTCTTTATATTAGAAAAAAACAAGGTTAATACAAGAAAATATCAATAAATATTCAATATTTTTTTACGCATGATCGTTCATAATAGATAAATAAAAGAATAAAAATATTTTTAAAATTACCATGTTATATTACCTATGACTGTTCCTGATTAGGTAATGAATTTAACCCTAAAGTATGAATATATTTCATGATCTTTTTTGATGAATCCTATAATAAAAATATATATAAAAATCTTAAAAAGAAGAAATAATGGATAAAATATCACCATTTCATTATATGTAACCATTTTTTCCAAATTTTACTAAAATATAATCATCAAGATTCAATAATTTTAGATTTAATTAAAAAATTATCTAATTAATAATTTTTAGAATAAATGTTTTCTCTATTTATTTACTTTCATACATTAATGGTAGGTTTATCCTTTTCACGTATTTTCTATTGAACACATCAAATTATTTCTTACTTTGTATGTTTTATTACTCACTCTATTGATATATACTTCATTTCGTATGCATATTTTCTTGTCCGTTCATATTTTTACCTGGTACTAATCTATAAAAATATATAGAATTAAACCCAACACATAGAGAGAGTGTGACTTGGGGGTTGAGAGATACCAAAAATAATTTATTTATATACATGATTATTATTTCTTTTAGGGGTAATGTTTGATTTAAAATTTCAGATAGTCACCCCACATTGGGACCTACAAAAAATATTCTTTAGCTATCATTTTTTTGTTTTATTTTTTACTTCATATGAATTGTGAGTGAAAATAAGAAGAAAACATATCAAGAAAATTATTAAAGGCTATAACAATATCACAGTGTGTCAATATATTTAAAGTTTATAAGACATGAAAATGTTTTAAAAGGGATAAAATTATGAAAATTTTGTTACTTTTATTTAATCTTATATTAGTGTGTTTCTCACCAGGTCCTCAAATAATAATAATTATTAAAGAGAAGATATGGATTATTGGGTGATCTAATAATATAATGATATAGTGATGTTTGTAAATAAAGTGTAATCATGTTTTAATAAATTAATTTATTATATATGTATTCTAAAAACTTTTTAGGTTAGAATAAATCCAATTATACTAAATATAAAGTGTTAATAGTCTAGGTTTTGGATATAAATTTTATTTTTTTGGATTATTTATAAAGTTAATGTTGAAATAAAAAAAACTATAACTCTAACATAACTTATATTGTATTTAGGGATCATATATTCATATTTCATGAGTATTTCATATTTCATGAGTATTTGAAATATATGATTTACACATTTTCTATAATATGTGATGATAAATAGAAAATTATTTATTTAGACAGTAAAAATGTGTTATTAAAAAAATTAAAACAACAAAATTTATACAAAATAATTAAATTATAGTTATATTATGTTTAATACCATAAAAAAAACCTTTAAATAAATATTATATTTAAGATAATTCACATTTCTAAGAAAGATGAAAAATGTAATAATTGTCTTCTTGGATTAATGAAAATATTAAAAGGTTCATGAGGCTTCAATGTTATTTAAATGAAAAACATATAATATTTAAAGTAGAATACATATTTTCAAAATATTAAATAACTTTTTCGTAGTTAAATTTTAAGAAGTTTAATTTTAAATTATAAGAAAGAATTTAAATATAAATATATTTTAAATATTCTAAATGGATAGAAAGAAAATATATATTCAACCTTAGAAAATGATAAAACAAAATTAAAGGAAAAATTCAGCCAAATACCTTAAAAGAAGAATAGTTCTTGTATGAAATTATCTCTATGTATTATGTTACTAGATATTCATTGAGTATGGGTACATTCTCAACATTAGTGAATATTTTTCTTCTTCATTCCATATACAAGTATAGTTTTTTACTCCCTCTACATCTCACCCAATTACATTAAACTAGTTGTTTTGGCTTACTGACCATCTAAGAAATTATATCAAAGTTTTATTTTAAAATAAAAAACTAATAACAAATTATAAAGAAACTAAATAATCAATGTCCAAAAAATATATTACCCATATTTTAGGTAGTAATTTTTCTTTATCTACTATAAATATTTTCTTCATGTTATTTTTGGAACATGAATTATTTTACTATATTTTGAAAGGGTTCCCATGAAATTGTGTAGCCATTTTCCTTTTTTTCCAATAATTTTTATGTCTTCAATATATTAATCTAATATTTATGTGTGAATATTCCCAACCTATCTTATCTTATTATAACCACATTACTTAGTAAAATATGTTTATATAGAAAACATGTACATTAAATGTATATAATTTATAAATGCCCAAGATTCTATTATGTTTTTTCCTTTAAAAAATACAATATTGAATAACTTATATCATACAAAAAAACAAACTAAAATGAACTACAACAAATTTTACAATGAAAGATAAACATTAATACATCGTATGAGTAAAATCTGAAATATCATTATGAAAATTACAAGAAGAGTAAAAACTTAATTAAATAAACAGAGAGTTAAAATGATTTATTTTAAATATTATTATTTTTGTTTAATTTTATTTGTTCTAATACCAGTTATTTGAATACATTTAATAGATAAAATACAAATAATGAATAGATGTGATTAAAACCATTTAGTGTTAAAGATACCTAATTTTTAAAGAGTATTAATTATATATATTATTTATTTTTATGTTCATAAATTAAATTGAACATTGAAAAGATTTTTCTTATAAATTATTTCAGTGTAAAAATAAATATATTAACATTAATTTTATTGGTAATTGATATGAAATAAAATTAAAAACACTTAAAGTTCAAAAAAAAAACAATTTTATATAAAAATAATTTATCATAATATTTTATGTTTTGATTTAAAATTTATGTTGTTCCTAGGGGATTGAGGGACCATAGATAGGTAATGAGTGAATTAAGGGTCACATAAATATTTTTTGAATTTCATTAATTTTAAATTCATCCTTCTAGAGTTATTCAGCCGAAAACTAATATATATTATGTTACACAACCTCACTTTTATAATGTAGTAAATAGAGGCATAATAATATATAAATTTTTACTAGATTTAGTACTAAGATATACTATTTTTCTTGATTGGTTATGCAACCCAATCCAGGATTCTCCATTATAATCAATCTCCTTGAATTAAAATTAGAGTGTGATTTACACACCATAAATAGATCATAGTCTCATTGATATTATACCTTATAGATACACAATATACAATTTTCATAATTCTTATAGGGTTTCAATTTCCAGCTTCATATGGGACTTCTTTAATGGCTTCCTATAGTAGTCACCAAATCACGCAATTTTGTTCTTGCATAACTTGAGTCTCTCTGGTTTTATGGAGTTCTAATATATACATATATGAAAAATATACCTTTAATGACTCATTTTGGAAGTATATTAGTATATCTTCTCAGAATACATGTACATAAAAACATATCTCATTATTGTCACAGACCATTTTTTCGAATACCTTAATTTCTTAAAGAATGATCTGCAACCTAGTTACTTATCACAAATGATCTTCAAAAAACTTCTGAATTCACTTAAATTTCTCACTCACTGTGATACTATGATATTCAAACCCAATAAGTCCTCCTAAGACATTTACAACCATGGTAACCACAAGTTCTTCTTTTCAGTACATTGAAAAACTTCAATCTGATATTGGAATGATTTTTGAATTATTATTAATCTTCTTTAATATATAATACATTGAATTATTATTATTATTATTATTATTCTTCATCTTCTTGGAGGGATATCTTCTAGAAGTCTCATAGCATCTCAAATATCAGATTCTCAATTCTCAAAATGTACTAACAATAATAACAACTTCTTCTTTTTGTTTTTTATTCCTCGTTAAACTCATTAAAATATCACATTCATGAGTTCTTGAATTAAATATATTCTTTAATTTTAAATATCCATTCACATAATACCTTGAATTTTTCACAATTATATCAAAAAATTGATACTATCAGGTACCCACTTTTGTTCTCATGATTTTTCATGCACTGCAAATTTTAACTCAAATGACATTCCATAAATTCTATTATTTATTTAAACTCATTTTATTTTGAAAAAATGGATGAAAATATATTTACTAAATTTCTAAAGCTAGTATGTATTCTTCTTTATCTCCCCAAAATATATTCAGATAAGTTCATGACTCAAATTTTTTATAGATGTATAAAATATAGAACAAATAGATATCATGGCATGGAACTAATTTCATTTCAATGTGAGAGTTTCCATAAAAAATAGTAAAACCATTAATTTCAGATCTACACAAAACAATTACTCATCTTCATTTTAATCTTTTAGTCTTGATCAAATTCCAAAAATTTAATCTCAATCACTCACAAACACTCAAACAGACTTCAAACAAAAAGATAAAGTCTTTGAAAAATAGTAATTCAAGGTTCAAAGATTCTACATCTAAATTATTCTTGAAAAATGATGATTTCATTTTTTTCATCAAGAATAACACATAGTCATTATCCTTAATTCAATATACTGAATTTGTTTTACGATCATGGCTTCTCCAAGCTTCATTATATTCTTAACATGAAAGTAAAGATTCAACATTGAATGATTTATTTCATTAGAATTAAATAATTATGGAATCTTCATTTCGCATTTTTATTTGATCTTCCCCATACAAGGATGATGATCAGCTCATAATTCATATCACACTTAGATCACAACCTGTTGGACCATTTGTGAAATAGTTGTTTTCATAATCACAAATCATGAAAATATATAAAATCTACTAATTTATATATTAAGTTATAACTCAAGTTAGTTTTGTTAATGAATATTTATAAGTGAATAAATTATGTCACATAATATAATACTTTTAAATAAGTAAACACATTATGATTATTTATGTTTCAATATGTTTACAAGTGTATATTTATATGTATTTTTTAATTTCACTTTATCTGGTAGTGTTCTGTGTACAAAAGATACTTTATAAGTTTTTCAGAGTCCCTGGAATCGATAGTTCAAAAGGATTCACCATTGGTCAACTCACTAATAAGGACTCACTAATCAAAGGAATCTCCGATAAAAGAAGACACCGATGCAAGATTAACTGATAGAAAAATCAACACACTGATGGACTCCTCATAGATGATCAGTCACACCGATATTTCAAGTGACTCAACGATGAATAACCCACCGATGGACGACTCACCGATGGATGACTCACTGATGGATGACTCACTGCTGGTTGACTCATTGATGGATGACTCAGTAATGATGACTCACTGATACCTGGATAGACTGATAGCAAAAACAACTCACGGATACACCTAGTCACCGATATCGATGGAAAGGACTCACCGATACACAATGTCACCAATGCTGATAGACCGATGATGATAGACCGATTCCAATGAGTCACTGATACTCATGACTCACTGATAGTCATAGAAACTCTTTTAAATTTTTTATTCAAATTTATATCTAATGGTCATATTTAGACAAATTAATGTTTCTGACATTATTTAATGTTGTTTTTAGGACTTTTAGTAGACAGTATGAGGTACATGGACATGGGAAGATCTTCATGTCTACTAGACCTTGAAGTATAAAAGAATTAAAAGTTGGATAATTCGAGTAGTGTTGAAAAGTAGAAAGAACAGAAGAACTGCAAACTCCTGGAACTCTCAATATTACTTAAAAACATACGAGGAGATAAAAAAGGCAATAAAAATATGTTGGGATACACTGAACATCTTTCGAACAAAGGATCTAATCTTTTCACACATTTGGAAGCTAGAGCACAGAGGCTATGATACTCTGTTTTGAAGACAACTTACAAAAGCGGACTCAAACATCATTTCCACTACATTAAAAGAGTCCATATCTTCACTGCATAACACACAAAGATGTGTAAACCTTTATCTACATATTTAGCTCTGTTGTGTTTATTTACTTACATTTCTGAGCAGTGTGGGTATCTGTTTCTAACACATACAATAACTCCTATGCATAACTGGAGGATACTTGATATCCTCAAACTATCTTTCATTTTATCCTTTGTATCCCACATATAATAGTGGTAGAGGTCCAGTGTGACATGTTTTTTTTGTTTTTCCCATGAATAACTGTGGTAGAGGTCAAGTGTGACCTGTATAGCCTTGTGTGCTGTTCTGAACACTAATATAGGGTGTGGATCAAATTGTTTATTAAATTAAACTGCTTGGTGGTAGGTTATCACAAAGCAGAGAGGACTAAGTCTCTTCCTGAGACTGAGCCTCTTGTTTATATTTGATGTGATTTTACATTTTTGTTTTTAATTACTTTTTATCATATACTTCATAAAACTAAATTAAACAATTATAGTTAGTTCAGTAAGTTTTTATTACTGTTTTGAACCAGTAGGTTAGTTTCAAATGTTATATTAATCTTCCGATCAGTATAGCTAAGAACTAATCAATCCTCTAAGAAATTAATTAAACATTCAGGACTTTTATAAATTCACTACAAACTGACTTTGATTAAATTTTTAATTGGGGGAAGCTTTTCAAAGAACCAATTTTAAACAAATCTTTTTAGAGATACTCAATTCACCCCCCTTCTTGAGTAATCTACTCTGACCAACATTTGGTATAAGGGGATTTAGAAAATTTTAATTTCAAAACTTTTTCAACTGTGATTATAGTTGGATTTCAATGGTCTAAAATTTCTATTATTTTCAAATTTTTATCTCTTAAAAATATTATTCTAAAATTTTAATTATGGATAATAGATTGGAAGGTGCTGCTATGAACATACATCTATTTTTCAATGGAATTAATTATGTACAATGGAATATTAAGATGAAAATGCATTTCGAGAGTATGGGTTTTGAAATATGGTATTAAATTATAGATGAGTATAAGATTCAAAATACTACTAGAACTACTTAGGATAACCCAATAAAGGCCACATATAACAATAAATGTTAAATAAATTAATACCCTATACTGTTCCTTAGGAGATGAAGAATTTAATAGAATTTATTCATGTAAAAATTTCAATAAAATCTAGGATACTATCTTTTTTACATGGGGGAAACACAAATGTGAAAGAAATGAGACTTAATAATCATACTATTAAGTATGATAACTTTAAAATGAAGCCTAATGTGCCTATTTCTAATATGTATAGCAGGTTCAATGAAATTGTAAACATAATGATCTCTATTGGAGGAGAAGTTACTACAAAAGAATAGATCATGAGGATTGTTAGATGCTTACCTAATAGATGGAGTGGAACCTCTATCTCAATTAGAGAATCATGTGATATCATCAAATTACTTGTTAAAGAACTCATTGGAATACTGATTAAGTATGAAGAGAAGCTAAAAGTAAATAAATAGAAGGATGATGAACCTAAGAGAAAGTCTATAGTTTTCAAAACTACTACCTCCAAACATAAGGAAAAATATAAGGTTCTAGCCTCTATTGAAAGCTATAGTGCTGATGAATCAACATCAGACAATGATGAAGAGATGTCCCAACTGGCCAGATGATTCAAGAAATTTTATATAAGGAAGAAGTTTTTCATAAATCCCAATTATAAAGGAAAGTATGATAACAAGGGTAGATAGAGAAAGGATTGTAAGAGTAATGATAAATCAAAAGAGATAGTTTTCTACGAATGTAAAAGGAGAGCACATGTAAAGTCTGACTTTCCTAAGATAAAATAAAAAAAATAATTATGAGAATAAAGATAGAAAATATAATATAGAAATGAATGGCACTTAGAGTGCCTCTGAGTACATATCTAGTGAATATGATTCTTCTCACGATGATAAAAATGACATGAAAAATATTTATTTTATGACAAACACATATGAGGTAACCTTAGGCTCTCTTGTTCACAATTCGTATTATTATGAAAATGAAATTGAATATCAAAATATGAAAAGTGATGAATTGTTTGAATATTATTATATGCTGGAAGAGACATGTAATGAACTCAAAGATAAATATAAATATAAAAAGAAACACCATTCTCTTACTACAACCGTTAAACTTAAACTTACAACTTAAAAAGATTAAAATGGTCAATTACTCAAGGAAAATAATGAGTTAAAAATGTCTAATGAGCAATTAAAGAAGGACTTAAAAAAGTTTACCAATGAAAAAATACCCTTACTGAAATTCTTGGTAAACATATAGCTCCTAAATACACTTCTAGAATAGGATATCAACTAGGAAAAAGGAATTTATTGAAAACACATTTTATACAAAATACTGGAAAATCTTCTTCTTCATTCAAAAATCAGAATTTTTCTGCAAGTTCCAGTTCTAAAAAATCTTTTACTACTTCAAGTTTTTCTAGACTCAACTGAGTTTATTTTTCAAATACATTACATTCTGCATATAAAAAACCCATAAGATAATTTTGGGTTCCTAAAGCTCTTATTACTAATGTTTGTGGACCCAACCAAATATGGGTACCAAAATCATTTCTTGGATAGACTATTTTTTCGATAAAATGTCTATAGAGTTCCTTT
The DNA here is from genome assembly GCA_963277665.1 of Viscum album. Classification (NCBI taxonomy): domain Eukaryota; kingdom Viridiplantae; phylum Streptophyta; class Magnoliopsida; order Santalales; family Viscaceae; genus Viscum; species Viscum album. Next base: position 124,308,736 of record OY728127.1, on the reverse strand, counting down.
AGAAATCTGTTTTACTTAGATAGTGGTTGTTCAAGACACATGAAATGGGAATACTAAAGCTTCAAGACTCTCATCAAAATTTATGGGGGGAATATAACATTTGGTGACAATGTTAAAGGAAAAATATTTGGCCTAGGCCATATTGGTAACCCTAACCCTATTTCAATTTCTAATGTACTTTATGTTGATGGAATAAAGTATAACCTACTTATCATATATCCACTGTGTGATGATGGATTCAATGTAAAATCCAAAAATTATTAATGATATGTTTTTTTATTCCAATAATAACTTAGTATTTACTTCTCTAAGAAATGATAATGTGCATGATATAAATTTAGACACATTAGCCTCACAGAATGTTTCTTGTCTAAGTTAATTTCACAAAGAGTCTTGGATATAGTACAAAAGTCTAGGAAATTACAATATACACTCCCTTAAGAAGTTAAACAGAAAAGGTTTAGTTAAATACCAACCCAAATTAGAGTTTCCAGACAATAAGGTGTGAAATCCCTGTCAAAAGGGAAAGCATCATAAAATCTCTTTCCAACCAAATAAAGAAGTAACAACTTTTCAACCTCTCGATTTGTTTCACATATATTTGTTTAGACCATATATAGTTACAAGTCTCAATGGGAAGAACTATGTTTATGTTCTTGTAGATGAATTTTATAGGTATACTTGGACCTTTTTCTTAGCTCATAAAAGTGATTCTTTCTCTTATTTTACCAAGTATGCTAGGACTATAGAAAATCTTTGTAGACTTAAAATTAAATCCTTAAGAATTGACCATGGTTGTGATTTTAAAAATCAAGACATTGAGTCTTTTTTCTCACAAAATGGCTGTAGGCACAACTTCTCTGCCCCTAGGACACCTCCACAAAATGGTGTAGTATAATGGAGGAATAAAACCCTATAGGAAATTTCCCAAACTATGCTTAATGAATATGACCTACTAATTTATTTTTGGGATGAAGCTATTAATATAGCTTGTTATATTATAAATAGAGTCTTAATCAGACCTATCCTTAAGAAAAATACTTATGAGTTGTTGAATAATAGGAAACACAAGGTAAATTATTTTAAGGTGTTTGGATTTAAAGTTTATATTGTTAACACTAAAGACAATTTAGATAAATTTTCCTCCAAAAGTGATGAAGGAATATTCCTTAGATATTAAACACCAAGGGAATCTTATGGAGTATTTAATAAAAGAACAAAATGTGTGGAGAAATCTATACACGTCATGTTTGATGAAATAGATCCACATGAGAATAAAACCTCACTAAAAAATCTTGAAGAGGATATGTCCAATATGAACAATAATGAAAAACCCTCAAATAATCCTGTAAAGAAATTTGTGAAAAATTTGAGTTCTGAAAATTTTCTAGAATCTAGTCATAATGAACCAGAAAAAAATGATGAACCTAAAATAACTATCCCTACATTTACCAGACCAACTAGGATCCTTAAAACCATCCCTTAGATGTTTTTGTTGGAGATTTATATAGAGGAATAGAATCTAGAGATTCTTTGAGAAATATGGTTGAACATCGATCATTCTTGTCACAAATTGAACCTAAAAATATAAATGATGAAATAAATGATGAATTTTGGGTGATGGATATGAAAGAAGAGCTAAACCAGTTTGATAGAAATAAAGTTTGGAAGCCTGTTGATAGACCAAAAGATACATTGACCATAGGAACTAAATGGGTGTTTAGAAATAAAGTAGATGAAGTTGGAAATATAGTTATAAACAAAGCTATATTGATTTCACAATGTTATAATCAAGAAGAAAGAATTGATTATGAAGAGACATTTGCACTATTATCTAGGATTGAATCCATTATAATTTTACATTCCTATTGAGCACACATAGATTTCAAACAATAACAAATGGATGTAAAAAGTGAATTATTAAATGGTTATATAATTGGGGATGTTTTTGTTGAAAAAACCCTAGGTTTTACAAATCCACATTTCCCAAATAATGTTTTCAAATTATCTAAAGTATTATATGGTTTGAAGCAGGCTCCAAGAGCTTGGTATAAAAGGTTAAGTAATTTCCTTATTTCTAAAGACTTTACCAAAGGAGTTGAGATCATAATTTATTTATAAAAACAATTTCTAGAGAAGTTTTAATAGCTCAAATATATTTAGATGATATTATTTTTGGATCGTATAAAAATTATTTAGGCAATGATTTTTTCAAAAATGATGCAAAGTGAATTTGAAATAAGTTTTATGGGTGAACTTAAATATTTTCTCGGGTTTAAAATATTTCAAAATAAAGAAGTTATTATTATAAATCAAAGTAAATATACTAAGGATATTTTGAAAATACATGGCTTTGATATAATTAATAGTAGAAAAACCCCTATGTGTTCTATATGTATGTTAGATCTTGATGAAAATTGAAAATCCATTGATCAAACTACTTATAAAGTAATGATTGGGAGTTTGGTGTACTTAACTACTAGTAGGCCAGATATTATGTTTATTATGTTTTTGTGTGCAAGGTTTCAAGAAAACCCAAAATAGTAACTTCTAAATGATATTAAAAGAGTTTTCAAATACCTCAAATATACTACTAATTTATGATTATTCTACCCCAGAGGACAACCTTTTTATTTGGATAGTTATTCAGATAATGACTTTGGTTGATGTAAGTTTGATAGAACAGGTACCTCTGGAACGTGTCAATTTTTAGGAAAATATATAATATCATGGTGTAGTAAAAAGAAAAATTCGGTTGCATTATCAACAACTGAAGTAGAGTATATTTTTGCTGGAAGTTGCTGTGCATAAATTTTGTGGATGAAACACACTTTATTAGATTATGGATTTCAATTTAGACATATCCTCATAAACTATAATAATAAAAGTTCTATTTACATCTCTAAAAATCAAATTTCGCATTCTATATTAAAACACATTGATGTAAGACATAACTTTTTGAGAGATCACTATCAAAAAGGGGATATAAATATTGAGTTTATTGGGACTAAGAAACATCTTGCTGAAATATTCACCAAACCCTTAAACTATGAGAGATTAAAATACATAAAACAAGAACTGGGAATGATAAATATCTAATGAATATCCAATATTATCCCCTTATAAAAATCTATTTATTAGTGAAACTGATCTATTAAACCGATCAGGTGAAACTAATCTGTCAAACTGATCAGGTGAAACCAATCTGTCAAACCGATAAGGTGAAACCAATCTGTCAAACCGACCAGGTGAAACCGATCTATCAAACCATTCAGGTGAAACTGATCTATCCAACCAGTCAGTGGAACTGATCAGTGAAACTGATTAGATGTAACCGATCACATGAAGCTGATTGTGTGATACCGATCGAGTGAAACCGATGTCTATAAGGACCTTTTTTTAAATATATCTGTTTTAAGTGAAATGACACAGTTTTGTTTTATTTTTCTATAATTATTCAATTTTATGTTTTTACGAACTAAAATCCCTAAACTATAAAATAAATTCAATCCAAACTTCAACTTTTCACCACCCTCACTACCTTTGAACCTCACTCTACCCTTGAGCCTTCGACCTTTCAACTCCCTTCAGACCTGAACCTTCAAAATGGAGAGAAAAAAGCGTGCGATGATAGGACCTAGTGAGTCACCATCAGTTAAGCATCATAAGGGTTAATCTAGTGGTACCAAAGGCTATGGGAAGATAGTATTGGGAAGTCATGTTTTTACCATTGAGAAGGAAGTGTCTACAGAAAGGATTTTTTCAAGAAAGTCTCTCTTGCTAAGAGTGATAGAATCTCATGGATGTATTAATTGGTTTTTAAATAATGAGAGGACGTTTTATACCCAGGTGGTACAAGAAATCTATATCAACTTGATGATATCTCTGGAAGGAGATGAGAAAGAATGAATGAAGTCAGTGGTGAAGGGAAAAGATATTTTATTTTCTTATAAATAATGGGCTGAATGTCTGAAAATTCCTCATGGGAGCATATATGTTGATTACTAGTGAAATATTTCTCCAAACTCAAACTTATTTTCATATGAGTATGATTTGAAATAATTGACTGAGAATGAAGTGTCGAAAAGAGCTACAACTATTGAGTTTTATGGAGAGTCCAGACTACTCTTTAAGTTCATTCAACACCAAATCTACCTAAGGAAGGGAGACTTTACAACTGTGATATATCGGTATGTATTACTGATTTATCTATGGAATAATGGGGTAAAGGTGAACCTATGTAGGTACCTGATAGTACATATTTCTGACATGATAAAACCCTCCAAGAAAGCAACATGTTTATACTATTCTAGAATGATTTTGGCTATGATGAGGAAGCTGGGTTGTATAGATGATGCATATGAAGTAATCACTTCTTATAGTGGATTCTACATACACAAGGAAATATTCAAGATGATGAAGATATTATGGAACCCATGGAAGAAATTTTGGGTAGGAGATGAGGATAGATTATATGAGGAATTCAATCCTGTTGAACATCCTACCAAACCAAAGGATCAAGCTGATCCAGGACTTAGACCAGGTGAAGAGGCTGTTTATTCTGATGAAGAATAGGCTGATGCTGAGCTACCAAGAGAAGAAGGGTCTTTTATAGATGACAGAAGTGACCCTGATATTGTTGAGATCCCAAAGGATATATCTTATGGAGTTTCCAGTCCACCTTTGGAGTTACCCCTTAAAAAAGACTTTATTAGGTGATGAAGAAGAGGAAGAGATAAAGGTCTCTAGAGTGGAAGGTTATGTAAGTAAGTCTGATGATGATGATGATGCGGAGGAGGAAGATAATGGTGAGCATGTCAGTGACTAATTAAAATAAAGACTATTAAAATTCAACTAAATGGGTAGTAGTTTTAATACAGATTAAAATATTATTTAAATATATTCACCAAATAAAATTTTTATAGTTTTGTGTGATTGATTAAACACTATCTTTTAGTTTAACTTATTTTTTTCCATATGTTATCATTAATTGTGGTAACATACATTTTTTACTATTAATGGGATATAATTGTACATATAAGGTAAATATTGACACATAAATTGAAAAGGGATTCCATTTTCAACAATATAATACCCCGTTGTCCAATTTCATTATTTTAATAATTTTTGAATAATTTAATAATATATTATTTAGAAATTTTTTTATTAATGTAAATTTTACATGATTAATTTAATTTCACTTCAAAAACATCATGAAAAAGTTTTAAAAATAATATTATTAATTTTATGATCACTATAATGTCATATTTGTCTTTAATATTTATAAAAAACTACAAATCACTAAAATTATATAACTTTTAATATTTTTAATGTCATTTTTTTTATTAATTGAATATATACTGTATTATCATTTTATATGAATTTAAGGTAATTATATATATACTAAATAATATAAATAAGTTATTTTCAGTAATATAATTTTATTTTGGACAAAATTGACCTTTATATTCATTTGTGACTTTCTTTGGTACCTTTGTGAACGCTTAATAAATATTTAACACTAAGTGAGTGACATTTTCTAAATTTTTTTATTTAAATATTATATTGGTCATTTTCATGGAAAAGTGAACATTATACAAATCAATTTCAAGACTAAGATGATATAGGTATAATTACATTAATCCAATAATATTTATGATAAAATATGATGACCTTATCAATTTTTTTTAAAATTGACTAACCACATTTAACCTTTACCATGGTGATAAATATTACCATGGTTACAATTCATATTTAACAAAAATTAAATGGTTATATTTAAAAAATTTATATCATTTTATTTCAAATATTATATCCATATTATGAAATTCAATAGCTATAATAGGCATAATATAATTTAAAATTAATAGGAAAAAAATGAAAATTATTTTTTTTCATAGAAATGAATTTATGTTTAAAAATGTTTAATACCAAATTTAATTATAAATGTCACACCCATATTTTTTTTATTCTTTATTACAGTTTATCTTTTGGCTCTTTGTTTTTCTCCCATGTTCTAGGTGTTCTTGATTTAAACATTACATTTTAGAGGTTTCAGGGGGTTTTTAGACCTATTCTTGGTCAGCGTGAAAAGTATAAGGAGGGGGTGGCTTGGAAAATGGGCTTTTAACCCTCTTAGTGGAACCTTTTTATGGGGAATGTTTGTTGGTTAGTTTATCCCCTTGATTTAGATGAGTTTGGGGGTGAAAAGAGTGATTTTTGGGGACTTTTTACAGGTAACATGATTAAGGTGCACATTTTCACTAACCATATAGCCTAAGTGTGAATCCTAGGCAACTTTATATAGTGATATATTGCATAGTTTTCCCACCGTTTTTTAAACTATGTGAGATAACTATCATACCCACTCTAGAAAGTGTATTTTGGGATTTTCTCATTCTTTTTAATTTGGTTTTCTTCCCGTAGCCTCCCCTATTTCAACCCTACAACCAAAACACACCCCTTGGTAGTTTTTGGTTCCCTAAAAGTGGATTTAAAGTTTTTTTCTTGTTGAATATTTACCCAGTTAGAAAGGTTAGGGATCCTATCTCTTTCTCCATTTCTTTTATTCCATTATCCCTTTGTCCTCTAACCCTAGTGTCCATGTTTGGCCAATTTTCATACCTATGGTGGAGTAAAATTTTGGGGTTTTTCATGTAGGGTTCCTCTTGATAGATCATGGATTTTGTAACACTCATGGTGCATTTTTGGTTGTGAATCGTTGTTGCACCATGGATTTGTGGTAGGTTTCCCAGTCCCTTTCCCTTTTTGATTTATGATTCATTAGTTTCATACATTTCTCACCATACCTTATTGTTAATTAGTGATATGTGATCCTAGATATATTTATTTGGTGTGAAAAGTGAATATTTATTCTTTGTTTAATGTTAAATAGAATTGTTTTGTTAAATGGTTCACACCACGTGTTTGATTAAATGCATGGTAGAATTTTTTATGTTTTTTGTGACATATAAAGCATGGTTAGGCCTTTAGATTATATTTGTGATATGAAAAATTATTATTTGGTTTCATTGAATTGTTTTTAAATGTATTTTTTTAAATGAGTGTGTATTAGTTTTAAAATATGGGTTGGCATGTGTCTTTGATTAGTGGACCATTTGGCATTTTGATAAAAATGGTTTTGGTTTAAAAATGAAATGTGAGTATTTTGAAGGTATTGTTTTTAAAATGGTCTTGAGATGAAAAAGGATGTTTTACCCCATTTTAAGGAAATGTATTTTGTACTTTGGAAATGTTAGTTTTGTGAGGAATGTTTAGAGGCCTATTTGGTAACCTCGTGAAAATAGTAAAAGTGTTTATTATGAAAAAAATATGGATGATTCTATTTCCTTGAATATGATTGAATGTTTTGGGAGGAATCTACTGAGAATATCCCTTGTTCTTAAAGGGTTTAAGGGCAAGAGATGGATCCTTGGGGTTGATGGGGTAATGCCTGTTGTTTCTTATATGTATATATAAATGTGATTGGATGCACGGTTGGCATCGGTTAGCTCAACCCTCTTTTATACTCTTGACATGGTGAACCTGGCATAGCTAATGATTTTTCTGAGAACGATCACTGCACTGCTCAGATTATTCACTAGTTAGTGTCACATAGTATGTAGATATATGTTTGGTTTATTACGATGGGATTTTCCACTCAGTCTGTCTTGAGTTGGGGGTGGATGAGAGTGTTAGGGAGTTTTTTATTTCATTGTGTGAGACATGATTTCTGGGGATGATTCATCATGTATAAGTATATTCAAGATTATTCAAAAGCTTTTTTGGTTTCACCCATGTCTATTGGCACTTAGTTTCTTGTAGTGACGAATGAGATGCTCGGTTACTCACATTTGTTAATTTATACTGCCCTTATTATTATGGGATAATTTTAACTCTCATGTCTGGCACTTTTCCTTGGAAAGTGATGAGTTGGCTTTAAATTTTTATCAAAAATGTTTTAAATTAAAAATGTTTTATAGTATGTAGTTATATTTTGAAATGGAAATATCACTTTCCCCTTTAAAATGTTGATGCTACATTAATGGAAATGAAACTGGATTTTGAAAGAAAAAGGGAAATGGACAATTTTTGGGTTTAAAGTGAAAAATCTGGAAAAAATACTTTTATTATTATATTTCAAAGATGATGTTGATGTTTCTTTTATTTTAAAGGAAGTTTATTAGGAATATATTATTCGGGAATGCCTACTGATTTTTAATACTCACACATATAGTTTCATCTTTTTTAGCTTGTGGTGTAGGTCATGGATGGTCTTAATAACCATGGGTGATAGTGGTTCTTGGTATTGGAGGGTGAGCCTTAGGGTCACCTAGAGATGTTGGGTTTGCAGGTTTTATTTTGGGATTTATTTTACATTTGGTTTTTATTTTAAAATTATTGTATAAAGGATGTTTAGTATGGATATTGTTGTATCTATTGGGATTATTTTTTTTATTTTTTATGTTTAGTTTATTTATTATTGTGGGAAATTGTTCACTTAATTCACTCTATATATTCCCATAGCTAGTTTCCAACATGTAGGGATCAGGAATTCCTTTTAGGCCTTGTCACGGATCGGATTGGGAGACCGGTTTAGGGTCGACTAGGGTTGGTTCATGAAAAAATGGTATTAGAGATGGTCATATTATTAGAGTACCTTTCTTTTCAGATTTTCCTTTATTACTTGGGGATGTCACGATAGATAGGGTAGGATTTTCGGGACTCTAGAGGTAGGAATAGGAATAACGTCATGAACCCTTGCTCATTTTGATCCTCATGTTTCTATAAGAAGTTCGGTTTTGTTGGTTTCTTTAGTTATTATGGATATTTTGGTGTTTAGGATATGAAATGGGAGTTAGGATAGTGGTCTCTATGATCTCACAAGGCCTGTAAAGCCATGTGGAGCCAAGGGCATAGTATTAAAAGTCTCTCTGTGTTGGTGGTGTGTTTGGAATATGGACACCAACCATATGGTCAAGTCAGCCATTAACACTAGTTCCCTATTTTGAGTTGTTTATGGTATTCCATGATTCTGAAAACTATTTAGGAAACCCTTGTATTTGGGTTGTAAAAATCTTATTTTTAAATTCTAATGGTTTGGTTTTGAAGAGATGAAAGATGGGTTTTTAGAAATTAGTTAATGAGATTGAACTTTTATACAAAAATGTTGGGGTTTATGGAAATGGTCATTTGAAAGCCGATGTTTGTGTTTGAATTTGTTTTAAATAAAAAGGAGTGGGTTTTAAATCAAATGGTATTTTGTGGAATGAGAATTTTTGGATTGGTGGAAAACATTTTGAATGAAAGGAATTGAATATTTGGATGGAAATTAATGGTGTTTTATTATTAAACATAATGAAATGGATTAAAAGGTGGAATTTGAAAAATGGTTTTTGACTATGTGGTTACTGGGGCTTTGGAAGGTTTCATGAATTTTTAAAATGGGTTGGAAACAATTTTTTTTTGTTTTATCCTTTGGTGTTGTCATGGGTGCTCACATGATTGATTCTATGCAAGAAATATAGATGAGTGTCAGATATGGAATAGTTGATGGGCACACTAGATGGCAAGGGGATGTTCATGTGAGCGAGACTCTAAGGAATACCATTAGTGAGTGTGCAACCCACCAGGTTTGTTTTGTTTTTAAAAAGTGTTTTATGCAAAATATTTTGGAGTTTTTAATTACAGTGGTTTTGTGGCCTATTTTTCTATGTTTTGAAAGTTTTGATATGTGGTGTTTGGAGTTTAAATCATGTTAATTAGTTGGTTTTTATAGTGATATTGGATTTAATATCTCAATATTTCACAACCATAATGATTTGATGGAAATTGATGATGCATATATGGGTAGTTCCCCATTAGTGAGTATTCCAATTGATCAACTAAAGGATTTTGTTCTTGAGTTTTGAATGTTGAGTCCACCTCTATTTTATGGCTAGGAGGATCATGTAGATGCAGAATATTGGATGTGGAAAATGGAAGTTATATTTGATTCCCTTGAGATACCTAATTAATTAAAGGTTATGTTTGATACCTTTATGCTTGAAGGTCTGTCATGGAAGTGGTGGAAGTCAGTGTCTCAAAACAAGCCTTGGGAAGAGCTTACTTGGGAGTTCTGCAATGCTTTGTTCATTTGGTATTACTTATCTAAGATGAATAAGGAAAGGAAGGGAATGGATAAGTGTTGGTTGCAGTAGGGTGATGGATCAATGATGGAGTTCTATCGCCACTTTGTGGACCTAGTTCAATAGGATCCGAATTATGTTGCGAACAATTCCAAGAAGGATAGGGATTTTGAGTACAGGATTCATCCTGATCTGTGGTCAGAGGTGTTAGAGTTAAATCTATCTTCTTTATAATGTGCTGAAGTGAGCCCTCTATTATGAAACAGTGTTAGTAAGATTTCTTTATGCAATTGACCTTCCTCTACTCCAGGTGAGTGGTGATGGGAGTTCCATTAAGGAAGTGGAGAAGCGACATGAAGTTGTTGGTGATGGTTGTAAAATTAAAAGGCCTCAGGATAATTTGTCAATCCCTTCTAGGAATGAGATTTTTGTGTGCTATCAGTGTAGAAATTAGGGTCTCAAGAATCCATCGTGTTCAAGTAATCCAAGGCCCTACCATGCATGTGGAACCTTGGGTCACTTGTAGCTGTTTTTTCAAGGTGTTGTGAGAAATCATCATGGATCCAAATCGCATAAGTGATGTGCTGTTTGGGGACTCAATTAAAGTTTCTTTGTTGTAAGTTTCCTTCTAGTTGTAAGGGTTCTTTTTTATGGAGGTTTTTTCATTGCTAGTTTCTCATTTTTGTTTGAAATGTACGGTAATGTTGTAAGACTTCTGATAACTTCTATTTTTAGAAGATGACTGTTTGTTATTTTTGGAAATTAAGGTATCTTCTTGGAATTGAAGTTAGTAATGCATGTACGTATTATGAATATCTATTCTAGTGGACGTGTTTTGATTGAGTCCTATTTGAACATTACCAATTCAAGACTGCAGTGTAGTAGATGCTTCAAACATCATATCTCCAGCCATAGGTCTCGAAGAAGATCTTTTCACAATGTCCGGAAACCCGGTGGTGTGGGGAGTTTAGCATGGTTCTTGTATCCCCCATTTGGGTGCGCAAGTTCTTATGTTTATGTTTTTTTGGGTTGATTATATTATGGGGTGATGATTTGTGAGTAGGTTTTCCGTTTGGATCTGTGCTTATTTCATTGGGCCCCTCCCTTCCCCTTATGGTGGAGATTTTGGGTCAGTGTATAAGATTTCATGTTAGCCTAAGCTAACTGGTTATTAATGGTGGAGAGACTCACTGTGGGTCTTATTGAGTTATTCCTAAGGCCGATCAGATAATGTTGGTTTATAATGGTGGGGAGTCTGTTCCGGACTCCCATGTTGATAACCCAGTGTAGTTACGATGTTGGATTAATGATGTCTGTTTTCAGTTATTCTCTTGTTTCAGGGTATATGAATAAGTTCCATTTGAAATTTTTGTGATGTTTTAAGATCAAGGGGTTAGATCATGTGATTTTTGAGAATCCTTAGTCGTTGATCGAACAACTGGAAAATGTTGTGGCTTTCTAGGGGATTAAAATATTATAGTGGAGAGAATTATCACACCGGGATTTTTGATTTCATTCTTTGTTCCAGTTTATCTTTTGGCTCTTGTTTTTTCTCCCATGATAAATGTTTTCTAGATTTAAACATTATGTTTTAGAGGTTTTATATGGTTTCTGGACCTATTATTTGTTAGAGTTAAAAGTATAAGGAGGATGTGGCTTGGAAAATGAGTTTGTAACACTTCCAGTGGTACCTTTTATGGGGTGTGTTTGTTGGTTGGTTTAGCCCATTGATTTAGATGATTTTTTGGGAAAAGGGTATTTTTTGGGGGATTTTTCTAGGTCACATAGTTAAATTCCATGGTTTAACTAAGCATGAAACCAATGTGTGTAGCTCGTGAAACTATAGATAGTGGTCCATCACATGGTTTGAGCATGGTTTGTTAAACCGTGTGAGATAACTGTACAACCCACTTGGGAAATGGTATTTTGAGCTTTTATCCTTCTTTTTAATTGGGGTTTATTGCCTTATCCTCCCAAATTTGAACCCTACGACCAAAACAACTTCTATGGTGGGTTTTGGATCCTCCAAGCCCTACAAGTTTATTTCACGGTGGTTTCTTGGTGAACCCTCACCGAGTTGGAAAGGTTAGGTCTCCTGTCTCTTTCTCCGTCACTTTTCTTCCATTTTCCCTTTCTCCTTTAACCATATTGGCCATGTTTAGACTATTTTAATACCTAGGTTAGTGTGAAATTGGGGGTTTTGTTTGTTTAGGGTTCTTCATGGTAGATATTGGATTTCGGAACCCTTGTGTAGTGTATTTTGGTGTGTGTCACTAATGATCCATGGATTTGAGGTCGCTTTCCCACACACTTTAAATTTTCAATATATGATTCATTAGTTTTATGCCTTTCACTCCTTCCGCGATTATTAATTTATGACATGAGATCCTTGAAATATTTATTTAGTGTGAAAAGTGAATATTTATTCCTTATTTAATGTTAAATAGATTTTTTTTAAAGTTTGCACATCATCTGTTCGATTATATTACTGGTTGGATTTTTCATGTGTTTTGCGACATTTAAAACATGATTAGGCCTTGAAATTATTTTTTTGATATGTGAAATGATGATTTGGTTTCATTAAATGATATTTCAATGTATTTTTTTCTTTTAAAAGAGTGTGTATTAGTTTTAAAATTTGGTTTGGAATGTTTTTTCGATGAGTGGATTTTTTTGGTATTTTGATAAAAGTGGTTTTGGTTAAAAATGAAATGTAAGTATGTTGAAGTTATTGTTTTCAAAATGGTCTTGAGATGAAAAAGGGCGTTTTCCCCCCTTTTTAAGGAAATGTATTTGGTCCTTTTAAAATGATGGGTTTTTGAGGAATATTTAAAGGTCCATTCGACAACCTTATAAAAATAGTGAAAGTGTTTATTATGAGAACCTCCTTGGATGATTCTCTTGAATTGGTTATGATTGAATATTTTGGGAGGCCCATGGAAAGAGGATCCCTTTTTCTCAAAGGGTTTAAAGGTATTACATGGATCCTTGGGGTGGCTTAGGGTGATTTCTATTGTTTCTTATATGTATATATGATTGTGATTGGATATTCGGTTGGAATTAGTTAGCTCACCCCTCTTATATACTCTTGACATGGTGAACTTGGCACAAATATTGAATTTTATGAGAATGATTGATCCAATGGTTATATTACATTTTAGCTAGTGGCCCATATTAGGTGGATATATGGTGGGTTTATTACGATCATATTTTCCCCTCGGGTTGTCCCGAGTTGGGGGTGGTCGAGAGTGTCACAGAATTTTTTATTTTATCATGTGAGGCATAATATTTGGGGATGAGTCATTATGTAGGATTATGTCTTAAATTATTCATGAGATCCTAGGTATCACCTATGTCAATTGGAACTTAGTAACTTTCAGTGATAAATGAGATTCCTCATTACTAACATGTGTTTAATTCTATTTCCCTTATTATTATGTGATAATTATAGCTATCATTTGTGGAACATTTCTTTGGAAAGTGATGATTTGGATTCAAAGGCTTTTTAAAAATTTTCTAAAATAAAAATGTTTTATAGTCTATAGTTCTATTTTGAAATGGAAACATCACTTTCCCCTTTAAAATATTAATGCTAAATTAATTGAAATGAAACTGGATTTGGAATAAAAAAGTGAAATTGGCTGTGTTTGGTTTTAAAATGAAAAATGTGGAAAAAACACTTTTCATATTCTATTTCAAACTTTTGGTTGATGTTTATTTTATTTTAAATAAAGTGTATTGGGAATAGATTGTTCAGACACACTTACTATGTTTTAATTTTCACACCTACGATTTCATATTTTTAGCTTGTAGTGAAGGTATTGGCTTGGCCATGATCAACATAGATAATAGAGGTTCTTGGTATCAGAGGTTGTCCCTCAAGGTCACATGAAGATGTTGGTCTGTTAGGTTTCAGTTTGTGTTTTATTGTATAATTTTTTGGTATTTTCAGGATCTTGTAAAAGGATGCTCAGTTTGGATATTATTATATCAATTGGGCTTATTTGTTTATTTATTATGTTCTGTTTATTTATTATTGATAGAAATTGTTCCCTTCATTCTCTTTATTGATGCTTGACACTAGTTTCCAGCCCGTGGGGATCGAGAATGCCCTTCGAGCCCTGTCGCAGATCAGTTCAGGTGGCCAGTTTGGGGTCGAATTGGGTTGGTCCATGACAAACAAATTGATTAAAATTAACATAATTGAATTATTAATAAAATTATTGAACTATTTATTTTAAATAATATTAAAATATAATTTATCATTTTAAATTTTTGAACCAAAAATTATATTTTTAATAAGTTCAGTATTATTCACTATTTACTGGATAATATATCCTAAAAAAACCCATAATTTAACCTAATATATTATTTATATGAATATTTAAAAATTACATTAATTTCATAAAATTTGTTTTATAATTTTATCTACAAATAAAATTGAATTCATTTTTATTGAAAATATATCTCTGAAGAATAAAATGACTTTACTAAAAATTGAATGTTTATTTCTAAAACATTAATCATAACATTTAAATTGAGAAGGTCCTTTATATATATTTCATAATTCTTATAATACTATTCACAACCACCAATTCAATATATTAGTTAAAAACGATATATAATAACATTTTGTGGGGTTTAATCTCATTATTACATGTTGTATACACTATCAAACTAATTTTTATTTAAACATCATGGGGTGTTAAACCTACTTCTTAAGTAGAAACCCACTTTAAACAATAATTTATTAGGAAAATAATCTTAGTAATATTAAATTTACTTATCATGTTAAATTAATGATATAGTTCAACATTTAAAGGGAATGTTATTAACATTATTGTAGAGACCCAAGCATGACGTACATGGAAATTAGATAACTTTTTCCGAATACTTAATACATAAAAAAATAGATACCCAAGGGCCGTAATAATTTAGTGTCTTTGGAAACTCGGAACATAATCTTCTAATCATGGTGAAAGATCTTCAACATCTCCTATAAAGATATTCACCTTTTTGTTTTCCTACCTAAAACCTTTATTTATATCATGGGGAAAAGAAAACATATAAAGGGTGAGATCAAATGCTCAGTAAGGTTAATCATGGATAAAATAAAACAAACCATATACATTTGAACTTAAAGACATGAACATTAAGTTTAAACATCAAAATATTGAGCTGTAAAATAAATCTTGGTAGTACTTAAGGAATAGATCATAATGGAACATAAATAATGATAAAATATCATTAGAATAAAAAATAAATTATGGAAAACCATTAAGAACATGTTATGATTTCCATAGTAGCCAAGGTATTTCTGCCAGGACCATCATAGTAGACAAATTCCGTTACTGAACCAGGTTTACTTCCTGTTCCAGCCCTGTATTACTGAACTGGATTCACTTTCCATTCCAGCCATGTCTATCTCATGAGATATAAATATTTACCCAATTAATTGGAGGGAAATATAGGTCCCACCCATCTCATAATGAAATCATTCTTACGTGTGCCACAAAATAAGGATAAATCATTCATCATAAACCAAAGAATAAAATGGGTTTCATAAACATCATCCCATCATAACATAATTCATATAAAACAAATGGATATAATTTCATCATAGGAAAAATAAAACCATTTAAATAATAGAGACATTATACTTGAAACATAAACATACTAAATAATTTTATCTTAGATGGAAAATAGTTTTGATAAAATAATTGAAATGAATTCTTGAAGAAAATATCCTTTCTTCTTTAAAATCATTTTCCTTTCACAAAATTCCATGAAATTTTAAAAGAAAATGATTTTTTTAAAAATAATCATGAAATATTATAGATTAATATTCTTGGAAATAAGGTGTTATGAAACTGTAAAAAATCCGTTCATGCCGTATAAGTTAAAAAAACATTATCCTCGTACTTTTTCCAGAAAAGTCAAAAACTACTTTGTATGGTAAATAAAGAAATATTCCTTCCATACCTTATGTTAAAAGTAAAAAAGGGTAAAAATTAATTTAAAAATACATGGAATAATAGTAAAAATTTTATGAAAACATTTTGAGAAAACATGGACATGGATGATAAACATAACCCCAGTAAATACTTACGAATAAACAATCTCAGATAAGAACGAGATTGGAATAATTATCCCTTACCTTATGTCCAATTTCTTCCATATGTGTTCGAGAATCCTGAATAGTGGTTTTAAACATATTATTAACTTATAAAAGAACCATAATAATATTTATGATATCATATATGATTCACTTACGACTTAATATTACCCGTTCATTTGTCAATTCCATGTTAAAGCAGCATTTTGGATAAAATCGTTTCATTTATCGTACGTGTTTTGACTTATAATTATTCATATAATTACTTAGATCATAATTAATTACTTAAAAAATGTATAACATGATTTATATATAATATATATTCAGAATATATATATATAATAGATCGATAAATGGAATTAAATACACCGTTCATGGAGATAGTAGGCCGTATGTACGCATGAACACTGTTTTTATTTCCTTATTAAATTGAGTGGAATTAAATGATATATATATATATAAATAAATCCAGTAACATTATTATGTCATATATTTCATGATTACTTATTATATATATTTTATAATCATTCTTTAATGGTTAACATGGAGAATGAATCTCATCGCATCGTGGAGATGGTAATCCTTACGTACGCACGCACGATGATATCGTTCCCATAATTATTGAATGGAATTAGAGTGGATGATATAATATTGAAGTATTAATATTATGTTATTATAATCATATATATTTATTATTTCCACCATTATACACATCCATGTAAGGTGGTGGTGGAAAAATAGATTACACCACGGTGTGGAGACGATAAGCCGTACGCACGCACGCACGGTGATTTCATTTTTCGTAGGATGGATAGTAGGTGAAATATGGTTGTTTCATATTTATAATAACATACCAGTATATTATTTATACTTATGTTATTACTTTATAATGAAACAACTAAAAAAGATGAAGTATAATAATAATGAAACGTGAAAGAATCGGTAGAAGAGATTACATCTTTTCGACATACTTCCTTTGAACTTCCTCTTAGGGGACTAGAGATGGTCTTTTGATAAGACTAGAATCTACAAAATGTTACAAGGGAAGTTGAGAAGTGTAATGTGCAGGGTTTAGCCGAGCTTGAAGGCTCAAAATGGTGTGAGGAGGAGAGGGATGAGGTGCTCTTTTATAAGAGAAGAGAGGGGCACTTTTGGAAACCTCAAAAATATTAATTTATAATAAAATCAACCCCACATAAAAACATCCAAAGTGACTAAAATTTGTATATGAGATAATATAGGGTTGTAATATCATCAACCGATCAAATTTAGACATGTCTTGATTTTATTTTAAATGTTATCATTTTGATTTATGCTTATTTAATCTATTTAATTTTGTTTGTGGTAATAATATTCTAAATTTTAAATTGTTATAAATACTTACTTATGTGTTGTGAATTTTACATAATTAGATAAATTATTACATTTTCTACCATATAATTTTTAATTTTTAATTTTTAAATATTTTTGTGATTTTCAAAAAATTTAATAATATGTTATTTTTATAAAATATCAATAGTGTCAATTTTGACACTATTCAATTATTTGAATTTAAAAGAATACACACAGAAGATATATTCGAAAAAAATATTTAACAGATTAATAACATGTCAAATTCATCTAAAAAATCATGGATCACATTAATTTGTTCATATAATATTTATTTTAATGTTTCTAAAACCATTTATTTGATATTTCTCTTAATAAAATAATTATTACGACATTTATGTATAATTATTTAATATACTTATTTGTTGCATAAAAATAATGAAATAATATACTATGATAAAGATAAATCTAATATATTTCATAATAATATTTTTACTCTAATTTATCATCTTAAAATTACAACATTTAAATTGCTATATTTATTAAATTATGAAGGTGACAACTTTGACATCTTTTAAAATAAAATAATATAAGTGTCATAATCACTTTTATAAGGCTCCAAATGGTCCAAAATTAGACCATTGGATTATTATGGTTTATATATACACGAAAAATAAGTTTTGGTCAGGTTTTGGGGCCTTTTATGGGTATTATTATTTGAATAAAAACTATATTATTGATTTTTTCACTAAATAAATAATTTCTGCATCATTAATGTATAAGCTATTTAGGTAATTAAATATTTCTTAAAAATTAAAAATAAATTAACATAATAAGGAAAAAAATTATATTTCAAATGAGTATTTATAATTGAATTTATATTCTGTATAATGTTATATTAAAAATACTTTAATTATTAATGTTTGAGTGAGACAAATTTCACTTTCTTTAAATAAAATAAATTAATGGTCTTAATCATCCAAGTGGGTTCCAAAAGGTACCATTTCGACCCAAGTATATTTTAGAACGAAATATAATCATACAATTATATTAATACAAGTGTTAGGGTAATTTTATAATATTATTTTTACCCTTAATTACCTGATTTACCTTTAACTATGGTAAATAAAATTTACCATAGTTACTATTCATAATTCCTAAAAATAAAAAGTAGCCTATTAACATAATTTGGAACTACTAATTCCAAATGTGGAATCCATTTTTTCAAATTCAATACAATGAAGTTTCAGAAATTAAATTAAAATTAATCCCATTGTCAAAAAATGGGTTTTTGTTTAAAACAATGCAAAACATTGAATTGATTTTACCTACAAATTCAATGTAAAATTAATGCTGATGAAATAAATTATATTAAATGGTAAAAATATATTCCATTTATAATTTAAAACCATTCCATATTATAATTTAACCATATAAATTATCTTGATGAAAAAAAGTTGTTTTTAATTAAAATTTTACATATTTTTACTATTCATCAATATATGAAGGTTAACAGAAAAATATTAAAAAATTATCCAAAGTAAAGTTTTATATAATTATTGAAATTAATAAGTTTATTTTTTCAAATTTAACTCATAAACGTCTAAAAAACTAGATTTAATGTTGGTGCGCCATCAAAAGGCAGCAAAACTGCATTTTTTGAAAAATACGTATTTTACCCAAAAAAATTATTTTGTTAACATACCATGTTATAGAATATGTGTAAGATGAATGATAATGTTATAAAATTCAAAATGTGGTTAATAATATTCATAACTAATAGTTCATAATAATATTATAACAATATATCGTTGTTTAGTGAAACTCAGTATTGCGTACAACACAAGCTATTGAGGAAGGTCACTCTTGCATGAAACAAAAGCCAAGAATAGTGTTTGCGTATACTACAAGTTAATCCGATGTTGCGCATAGCGCAAGATAATCTTGGTGTAGCGTACAAAACAAGACATCAAAGAAATTAAAATTAATATTTCTCATAAAATCTTGGGGTGTTACAATTATCAAAAACTATTGTGTTATTTAAATATTTTCCCCTATAACAACTATAAACACCCATCCTTAAAAATTAAATAAGACTGAGTTTTTTATTCATGTTTCAATTTTCATAAAATCCATATAATCAATACAGATTAGTTTTTTATAGAATTAGTTCATAAATCATTCCTAATAAACTCATACATTACAAGGGGTCAATTATATTTTGTATCCATTTTTACCATAATATAATTTTTTAAAAATGAATCATGTTTTATTTTCAAGAAAATTTATCTTCAATTTCATGATGAATAATTATTTGTTCCTAATCATCATTAAACCCTATTTTTTTTTAATAATTTAATGATGAGAAAAAAATCTATTTGGAAGGGGCATAAAAATAATAAATCTATTACTCTAATGATAAATTTCAAAAACCATAAAATTACTACATATATCAAATTACCCTTTAATCATACCATATAAACTATTTTCACATACGAAACATATAGTTTATTCTTAAATAAAACATTAAGCCTCATATCAATCACATATAAATACATTTTTGGTGACTAATAAAATCATATTCATAACCCATTTTTAACTCCTATAAAAAATAACTGGATGCCAAAAAAATTCATAATAGAAACCATACTAATGAAATCCATAATCATTACCTTTCATAAAAAGTAAATTTACACAATGAATTGGGTACTTATAATGGAAATCACCCTTTATATAAGCTATATTAGGCCCACCCATACTCAAAAACTATAATTGGTCTCATTCCACCATATATTTTGTATCTAGATCACACATTTCCTCTATCTAGTTCCCATGTACAATATCATCAACACAAATTTTATGCTTGAATATTTTCATCATAAAATCCCTTAAAAAATCTTTTTAACCCATATATAAATCTCTTTTAGATATTTAATTACACTTTATATTGATAGAACGAATATTTGAAACTAAAATACCCAAAACAAAGGGGAATGATGGTTTTTCTATAAATAAAAAAATTAAATATTGAAAAGAAATCCAAACATAATATAATGTTAATAGTGACATTAATGACCATTTATGATTTATATGTCAAAATTTAATATTACATTTTAGTTTTGTAAAGATATTCATACAATTCTATATAAAATACATAAATGAAACCTTTTTAAACTATCGAAAGGAATTCAAAAGAGACATTAGAATTTCACCTATAATTATTTTATCTCCACATAAAACCATACATATTTGTTTTAAAAAATATAGACATGGAAGGGAATAATTAAGGAATTAAATCTTGAAAACCATAAAAATTATGTATTATTATAAATGTTCATTTTCATTGAATTAGACTATTAAGGTACTGTCTTTGGGTTCTTAATTTCCAAAAATATGTTAATTATTGACTTATATAATAATCCTATTCATTTTCATTAATATTTTTAATTTATACAATACCATTTTATATTTAGTTACTAAATCATTTTATCATTATATTAGATATTTTAATGTTATTTAGTTCTTATGCCCAGCATGATATCGATAGGTTGACTACAGTCAAATAGGACATAATGAAATCTTCTAAAGAATAGTAAAAAATAAATTATTATAATTTTTATACATAAATGATATTTTTAAAACCAATAAATAATTATTGTTTTGATAACATGAAATGTGCTATAATCATAGAGATGGTAGTTCATACATACACATGAGAAATGTTTCTATTTTTCAACTATCATTATAGAAATAATGTAAGTGTTATTAAGTATCCTTAAAATTATAATCATATCATAAATACCATAATATATATTTTAAATGAAATTATATATATCATTCATGTGATGTGGTGAAGAGAAAAATCACATCACTTCATGTAGGTTGTAGTCGACACGTAAAAAAGATCAACACTATAATTTTTCAGTGAATGAAAATATAAGAATATATATGTAATTTTGATTATTTGATATGAAAAATATGTCATGAATTTCATATATATATATATATATTATCAATCATTATAACTATCTGTGTGAAGTGATTCTAGAAAATGAATAACATCAGTTCACGAAGAGATATTTCATCAAACACATGAACGATGCATACTTTTCCAAGTTGATTGAGTAGGATATGGATATAAGTTATATCATTAATAAAATAACATATCAGAATATATGAGATACTAATGATACAATATAATCATGGTTGGAAAATATTTTATGTAGGTGGAGGAAGAAACAAATATGAAACACTTGATTAAGAGTTTTACAACTTTTTCAGACATCCACCTATGGTTTACAACAAAATCCCTTTAGGATGGTTTTATAATCAATTCAATGCTTCTATTAAATGGGTATAAATTTAAGGTTGGTATTTGGGTATGGTGTGTATGATCCATTTTTTTTAACTATGATAAAAATTGGAGTGGATGATCCCTTTAATAAGAGAGTGGATGGGAACACTTGAAATTTATTATTTTATACAATTAATTAAAAATAACTTCCAAATACATGTGGGTAAAAAATTATAATACAAGAATATCAAATTATTATTATTCTAAATATTCTAAACAAATGAAAATATAATATTTTTAGAATATATTATCACTGATATTATTCTATTTTAACCCCTTATTAACCCTTTTTTAATATACAATTATTTCAATATTTTTTAAACATTAGGAGTTAAAATAGATACAATAAATGAAATAAGAGACTATAAATTCATGATGGTATATATTTTAAGATAAATCACAATAACATTGTTGATTATATGATTTTTGAAAAATTTAAATCATTTAATAAAATATCAATTCTAATAATATATAATTAATGTAAAATTTGTAACTATTTATTTAATTCAACATTAAAAATAGCATAAATGAATTTTTTTTGAATACAATCCTTGAGAAAACCCTAATATTATATATTTATCTATAAAATATATGAAACATTATTATTAGTTAAAATTATAATATTTTTATTATTTTAGAAATAATATATTTTATTTTCATATTAAATAAATCAATATTGTATTGAAAGTGCATAAATATATACAGAATTTATCTCAACACTAAAAATTAAAAATAATATACCACGATAAATAAATATAATATAACATTTAAATAAATATTATTAATAATAAATTCATTCTTTTTTAATCATGTCATAATTTAAATAATATAAAAGAATGATATTTATATTTTTTACTTTTCTTGAAAAATAATATAATATTCATCAAATGACGTCCAAATGGTTGAATGAGTTATAATATTAAAGGTTTAGATGACTATAGTGGAAAAAATGAAAAATTTAAATTATGAAATGTGTTTTGGTAACTTTTTAGTCTTTATCATTATATTTTTACCCTTGACTAACCCATTTTAAATTTAATGTCGAATCTAAATTTACTATGACTAATATTAATAATCGATAAAAGTAAAAGAGACCTATTTAACAACATTGGAATTCTTGAATCATATATGGAATCAATTTCTAATGATTCAAAACATAAAAAAGTAAATATTTAATTTAAACCATAACTAGAAAAATGAAAATAAAAATAGTTCTTTAGAAAATTCTTTCTAAAGTACCAAAAACATTCTATGCAAAATTCAAGTATAAAATTCATTGAAAATACTTCAATGGTATTTTTATTAATAAAAATTAACTAATTACATTTTATATAATAAATATAATATAATTTAACTCATTAAATTACATAAACAAAATTTCATTTTTAAAAAAAAATTGTTTTTTTCACTATTCATTGATAAATATTAATTTTCAATAAATTATAAAAAATTATTTACATGATAATTTTAAAACATTTAATAAAAAAAATTAATTTTTTCCAATTGAAAATCTATAATTTGAAAAATATACCATTAAGTATAACTCTGTAATAAATGGCATTAATAAATTTGCTTCTTTTTTTTTATTTTAAAAATTAAATAATAATTTTACAAGAAATATAATTACATAGTTTATAAAAGATAATTAATATTAAAATGATTTATTCTCTTATTACATGGGGTTTTAGTGATGAGGAGCAATAATAAATTATTGAATCATTATTGAAATTGTTGAAATAATTAGATGATACTATAGTAAGGCTCTTGAAGGATCTCATTGATAAATAAGTTCAATGAACATATTTCCTTGATTTTTTTATTTCTCATAGAGATGGTGATATATATAATTTATCAATTAATAAACTTAAAGATTTGTTCAACTCAGTAGCGGTAGCATTGAAATCTAAATAGTTATCATGAATGTGAAATTATATGTAAAAGAAAAAAAATTAATTATTTAACATTAGAGTTCTCTTGTATATCTATAAAAATGAAATGAAAATCAAGCCAGTCTTAAAAAAATAGAATATAAAAATAAATAATAAAATCATTTTTAGATGTAATATCATATCTCCCCATATTGTGCATCAGTTTAGAGGCATGTTTGATAAATATTGAGAACATGATAAAATAAAATAATAAGAGTTAAATAATATTTTCTAATTCATAATGAAACTATATAAAATATCATGATACTAACACATTAACTACTGAAAAAACTATTTTAAGGGATATTACATCATTATCTAATAAAATAAATAAATATTTATAGAACTAGATGATTAAGTACATGGATATGATGAATTCATATCTTGTAAATTAATTCATATAATGAAAATAGAGAATGAATCAAATAATTGGACTCAATGAGAAGAATATGAAAATTTCTATATCAATTATGTAATTTCTAGTCATATAGACTCATTTATTGAAGTATCCACATGAATTATTTGAAATTTTTAAATGATGAAAAGAATAAATTATTCTCTTCCATGGGATAGAATTTTTAATCCACACTCATTGGGTTCTTATTCTTTTAATCCTCGAGATGGTAGTTTTAGTAATATAAATTTATATGGAGGTAGAAGTATTCCCAAAAGACAGTTCCCATTCAACATAATTTGTTTCATTTTCTATTTTCTAATTGAATGGACACATGGTGAATAAATTTTTAAGGGAATATATTGTAATAAATAAAAAAAATCAATTGATGAGAAGTATAAGCGGTGGATATCTTAAAATAAGTTGTTATGAATATTGAAAAAAAGGATATATCATAAGAAATTGTGATATGAAATGAACAAAATGAATAATGATTAGGGACACAACCAATGAAACACATTAAATACAAGATTTTTTTGGAAATATAATGCATTTAATTAAATAATAGGTTCATATACTTGTGGAATAAGATAAAGCCTTTTAAAAATGTGAGAGTTAGTTTAAAATGTTATTTTTTTCATCTGAAAAATCATTCATACAAGAAAATGTATTTTTTTTGTAATATTTTGTTGATGTTCTAATCCATCATCATTGTTTAAAAGTATAGTGTACAATAGAAAAATTATTCTCAATGTATGAAAATTAATGAACAAGAGGAGGCATATTGAACTCGAGTATGATATCTTATAAAGAAATATAATGAAGTTACAAAAAGTGAAATCATAGAGAAGAAGTTTATTAAATAATTTATTTTAAAGAATATTTAATTTTTATATTCATTGAATTAAATATAAATTATATATATTATATAAAAAATGGAAGAAAAGGTTTATTTTTTATGCAAGTCCAGTGTCTTATACATTAGGATGTCAGATGTACTACTCTATGGGAGGTGTAAATATCCCATTTATTGGTGGAAGGTTAATGGGGAGATATAATCCAATGTAAATCTTCTCTATGATTTCATTGAAGGAAGTAAAATATGCACTTTTTATGCCCAGATAGAGGCTATGCATGAACTTATTCATTCATTAAAAGATGGCGATATTGGTTTATTTGTTGTAAATGAACAAGTAGAAATTTGTTTTAATAAGGTGGATCAATATTGGAAATATAATTAGTGGTTTAGTATAATATTATGTTGACATATTAAAATGAAAACACTATTATATATAGAGATAATAAAATTCAAAAACAATATCACGTGTTTTTAGGTATATAGTGATCTATAGGCTGATTTAGTAAGTTTCATATATCAATCAACAAAATAAATATCATTATGTATGTGGAAATGATTAATTAAATTCATTATCAAACAATATATTATGTATCATCTATAAAAAATAAAAATATAGGTTTACCATATTTTTTAAATACAACCTTTGAAATCTATTAATTGGTATCATCCCTTACAATTTAGTGGTAGTCCCTAATATTATATACAAACTACTTTATTAAGTTCCAACTATTTTCAGGGAATAATATTTTTTTATAAACAAATAATTTTGTGGAATATATGTTTATTTTATGATACTTGAAGATATGAATTAATTAATATCATTAATTTAAATATATGTTTTAATTCCACATATAATTTTTAGTATTCAAAAATAATAAACTATATTGGATGTTTCAAGAACATTCCATCGCTATTTAGTGTCATATAATAATAGAGAAGCCTTTTAAATAAATTAAGATCATGGATATAAATTGGTATAACTAGTCTACTATATATAATTGGTATCAATTTTATTCAATATGTATTATGTCATAAACACTAGTTATTAACTTCTTATGACATAACATTTTTTCTATAATTTTTTTAGATTATATGATTATTGTTGAAATTTAAATTTTAGTTGATCATGTTTCAATTGTCTCATGTATTTTAAAGAGTGTCATGGATATAATTTTTTCATATTCAATGAATCTTTATTCCAATTCGAAATTATAACTATATAGGATTAGAAGAACTGTATATGACTGATTGATAGTGTATAAAAAGCACACTTTAAATCTATCGAGTAGAATGTTTTTATCAATGAGAATTTTTTGAAAGTGTAATTATTAATGGTAAATAATATTACAAAGGATTTAATGATGTTTAAAAGAGTGGAAATAAAATATCATTTATAATTAATACTAAGGGTATGCATACTCTCTCTTAATACACAATTCATGTATTTATAAAAATATGATACTTTCTATAAATATTATTACGTTAAATGATTTTTTATAGAGGAGTAAAAAAAATTTGAGGCCTTGTATTTTTTTATCAAAGGTGGAGAGTAAAGAGAAATAAAAAATTTGGATCATTGGAGGATCATGAATTATGAATGTTAGAGGTAGTTATTACCTCTATATTTTATTTCAATACATATTATGGATTTATTTTCATCAAAATATAATGTTAAAAAATGTTATAACAAAACTGTGGAATGTTGTATTGGTGGAAAATAAAGATAAAGACCTTATACGATAACTATAACTAAGAAAAGTTTTCATCCAGTGATAATTTATATTAAATAATTTCACTCCAATGATATAATTCCTTCTATAGATTGTTCATTTACAATATTTTATTCTTATTCAATATCCCTTGATGATTTTTTAATTTAAAATATATTTTTTTGGTGAAATTTTCATTTTTAACAATTATAGCATTGATAGGATATACCATGAGGAAAATCTGTATAAAATACTATTTTAGATCGTGGCCATTAATAGTGTTGTTTTGAAATATTGGTGAAATTTTTTCATAAAAATGTTTTAATATCATGAAATTTCCAAGATATGAGTTATACTACACACACAGTTGGTGCACTGTTAGGAAAAATATGTAGACAAACTCTACGGTCTACATAATTTTAAAATAAATACTTAAATTACATTTCTCATAATAAAAAACAATAACCATAACCTCTATATTTACAACAATTTACCCCATCTTTCATCAATGAAAATTATTCCCTCATACTCCCCTCTATAGAACCATTTTGTGGTGTTTCAAAATGGATTCATCAGGGAAGACATCATTAAAGTACATCATAACATTATTTTTGTTTCTCTTCTTAATTATTTTCATAGAATCCATAAACTCTTGAAGTAATAATTACTAGTGATTTTCGAATTTGAATTAATACATTTGTTTACTAGTTTTTAGGATCTTCTATTTTTATTACACGTCCTTTATTATTCTTTTAAAGCGATTTCATCCAGATATCATATAATTGCATCACTTAATGTTGGTAGTTATGTATCTATTCCATTGTTAGGTTAACTAATAATTCATGAAATCGTTAATTGAATAATAAAATAAAATTAAATATGGATATATAATTTTATGAATTGATTTAAAAACCCACTCTTGATTAAATTTTTCTTATAGTTTAACGAAAATTAATGTTCATGTTTTATATATAATAGGGATGTTTTTTTTGGATTTTTTTGAATAAAATGATATCTTTAGTGAGTGATATAGTTTTCACTAAACCTCATGGGGGACCATAGGTACATATTCAGGTTTTACATGATGGGATTATGTCCCCCACTACCATCTATTATAATGACGAAGTTTAATCGATACTCCCATAGATCAGTGATATAGTTTTATATCAATTCGAAAATTTATGGGAATTACTGTAATTCATGATTTTGTATCAATAGGTTCCTTAATTTTTGAAACCATAGGTTATAGTCCCATGAAGATAATGATACATTTAATATATAACTAAATACTTTTTGAATTTATTATTTCAATATTAGTAATGAACATTATTCTTATAGTTCAATATATTATCAAAAATCTATTTTAATTTATTATGTTAGCACTAGTATGTTTTTTTAATTATGTGTTGGTATAAATCATTTGGTGGGAAACCTCTTATATTTAATATCACACACTATATAAAACCATGAGTTTATACATGTTTCATTTATATGGTTAAAGGAAAGGGGAAATCACCGGATGGAGGCATTGGATGTTCATGGTAAATGTTTCTGAGTTTATGGAGGTGACATGGTGAGATTACCCCTTTTATAAAAGGGTGATGGATAGTTATTTTTCTTCTATATAATTTACCTTTTTATCTATATATTTCCTTATCAACTCTTTATCTCATTGATTTTATATTTTTTAAACTTCATACCTCTGAAATTTTTATTTTAGTTAGGATCCATTATGATGTTTCATTTACTATGATATTCTATTGATATTATTTATTGTTGTAATGATGATTATTATCAACATTTTAATTAAATTATTCCCCAATAATGTGTTGTGGGGCCATTTCTAGTTCAAAAATAAAGACTATTGATTACATGGTTATAACCATCCCCTTAGAGTGTTATCAATGCATAGTCACTAGTTTCCGACCTTTTGGGATCATGAACACCCTTAAAACCCTTCCATAGTTATGTTTGGGTGCTCAAGATATAGCCAACAGGGTTATTTTGGGATAAATGAAAATATGGCTACATTTCTTGTTAATTAAAAAAGGGTATCTTGTATTATAAGAGATATGACTATAGGGGATTAAGGTCTAGGTATGAAGTAATATTTGGCCTTATTTTATAGTACCAACCTTATTTTTCATGGGATGTTATAATATAATGGTTTATATTCTGATTTTATTTTATTATTAATATTTCATCAATGTAATATTTATTCAAAATTAATATTGTGGGAGTGGACCTTATATTATGAATGGATATGAAATATTTAATTATTTCATTTAAATTTATACAGCTGATTTATGAGTTTTTTTTGGAATTTATCTGTACATTGATGGGTTCTTATATTTTAATTGAATACCATGTAGTATAAATCCACCTTGAGGACCCTAAAAATCCCTATTATGTGGTTAGGGATAGTTTTCAATAGGGAAATACTAACATTAATTAGAATCTTATTTAGACGATAGTGATAATAGTCTAGGTCATTTTGAATAGAGAATTTTATGGTCTACCCCATCCTTTAGGAGTTGGTTGAAATCCAAATATAAACAAGGATCAAGTTTTGGAGTTTCTTCAGCATAATACACAAATTATATTAGTTAATAATGGACCTCCATAAGTATAGTATTAGTAAGAATGGACACTTTGAATCATGTAATTTTGTGAGAGGCCTAAAGAAGTTAAAGTTAGATTTACAGAGTTCACGCTTTTGGGTCCCTTTCAGAAGGGGTATGAAATTTTTTCCTAGAAAAAACTATATGATATAAATAATAGGAATTATTTTTTTGGGATATATCATCATATTTTCCCCATATTCGATGGTACATTCTTTGACGAATAGAGTTTTTAATACATCAAAAGGGTGATCATATTATGATGGGGTATGTCAATTAGTTCACATTCCTCACCAATATATCTTCAATTATAACATATAATAAATTTATAAATGTTTTTTTAGAACGTTTTATCATTAAGAAAATATATAATGGCTCATACCGTAATCACTCAATAATTACAATTTTTTATCCCAATGGTTTTATTTTTCTCACATTCCTATGATATTATTGGTTTTGAGTTTTTGTGAATTAGGAAATCCAATACAACAGTAAAGTAATACATTCACACATTATCAATCTACCTATAAAAACTATTATATTTTCACTAATTTTTCAATCAAGTAATAGTAGTTTCATCTAAGTAAAATCATTATAATTAAGATATAGAACTAAAAATTATTCAGATAAAATTTTAGGACAAATGAAATAATTTTAAAATGTTAGATGAGAAAAAAATGCTTCGTAAAGGATAAAATGTAATGAAATATATTATCCAATTTAAAAAGATTAGAAATACGAAAATTATTTCCTTTTCACAATAAATCATTGAGAACATAAATTAAAAAACATCGATAATAAAAAATAACCATTTTATAGAAGAAAAGATTCAAAACCCCATTCTAATAAATTTGAAACATTATTTTCATTTCATAGTATTAAATTTTTATCATATATTAACTTTTTTCATACATTAATAGATCATATTAAAAATAAAAGGATATACCTTCCTCCTAAACTCCTCTATTATTGACGCTAATGAGAAGGAACATTACCCAATACATTGGAGAGATATATCGGGATCAATTGCTGTATATGTTGTATTCGGATCACCCATAGTGTACATTGTATCGGGATCACTCATCATTAAATATATATTAGAAATAATATATCATGAAGAAAACATTTTTATTACTTCTCTAGTTAATCATAAATTCATAATATGAACTCTTTTGAACCCTTGATAAAAATTGTATTAAATATTCATATAAAAGGAGAAATATCCATTTCATTTTTAATGTCACTAAAGATAAAGGTTTATAATATATTAGGGAAAAAATTTAATTTAAAATAATCATTGAAACATTTAAAAAAATAATCGAATCAATCAATTATTGAGATGGTGTGAAATATAATGATGTGAAAGGTAAAACATTTATTCCTGTCACTCCTTCGATAAAATTACATCATTTAGAAATAGATGAAAATATTACTTTGAAAACATTATAAATAAATTGAAATATAACATATAAATTGTTTTATAACCTATATATCATCCTATAATATATTATAAAAAAATCAAAATTAAAACATTTATATGGGAGAAAAAATGTTTGTACGGAAACATCAAAATAGTTTTTAATAAAATTATATCACTGGATACATTTAGAAAAGATGGTAATTCAATTAATAAAATTTTAATGAAATATAAAAATGATATTTTTTATATTATAACGATAAATTATATCCAAAAGGTAGTTTATACTCCACAAAAAATAAATCATGTGGTGAAAATAGCTTCATTTGTCATGGATGTGAATTGGGACTATGAATGCAATATATCCAGTCTGAATCATCACATAATCTATTTGATATCAAGAATAGTATACTATAATTAATTATTCACTTTCTTAATAAAAATTTACTTTTTTATTATTAAATTTTTCTTATTGATACCCTTATTATATTCAACTATATATATGATTAAGTTCACATTTGATTTTTTTGAATATTCAACTCATTTATACAAAAAGACATTGGAATTATTTTCATCTAAAATGGTTTCATTCTACCATAATATACAAAATATAAATCAAGATATATTTATTAATGTTATATATTAAATGAATTTTTAATACCATCCATGTAATCCAATTATTGGAAATGAGTCACAACACTTCATGGTGGTGTCCATCCACACCAACGCATGAATTGCATTATTATTTTTCAATAGATGGAATGGAAAAAAATTTATATAATATCACACTAGAATGATAATTATGTCATTAATATGACATATATATATATATATATATTTTATTTCCACCAATATATAATTCCATGAAATATAGTAATGGAAAAATAATTACTTTAGTTTGTGAGGTCGTCTTCCTTATATACACACGAATAATGGTTTTGATTCATATTTAATAGAGAATGAGAAAAATAAAGGTTCTATTCTCATCAAAAAAATATCATACTATACTATAGATATTTGTGTTTATATATTGGAATGTTTGGGATTAAATTAAAAGAGGTCAAATAAGAATTATAATGTATGATATTGGTTATGACTACTACCACATCTTTAACAAATGTCAACTGGATCTCCTCTTAAGGTCCCTAGGTAGAAAAAAACCTCAAAAACCGATTCAAGTGAATAAAATTATTAAATTTTCATAGTTAAAAGATTCAACTCCCAAAGGATTGATCAATTTTGAAATTTTGGAAGCCAAATACATACATGATACCTATTTTACCTTGGGAAAATAAAATAAAACCTAAAACATAATAAAATTCATCCTTGAATAATAATTTCAAGATCTCTTATTTATGACCTGAATATAGGATTAAAAATAAGGGTTATCTCAAATTCATAGTAATGGTTATGTAGAATGGAAGCTTTCATGAGTAAATGAGAATAAATCAACATGGAAACATAAATATTTGGGAACGCATTCCATTAAAATAATTGGTTAAGGAATAAATAATATGGAATGATAAATAACTGAAACTCAAGACATTTAATAAATAATTTGAAAATTAATTTAACCCATAGATTTTTTCCTAATGTAAAACCTAGGAATGTTGATTGAAATTAAATTTTTGTGAAGAAAATTCTTTAATATTGGGAATCATGTATCTAGAAGATGAACCACTATACCATAATGATCTATTCACAAGGTAGTTTAAAGTACTTTAATTTGTCCAATCAATTAGTTCCAAGATATTAGTGACACATCATAGAGATATATATAACTAGGACCTACATTTCTCTATCAATCCAAAACATTTATCATATATCAAATAATTGATTTAAAAAATTTATTTTTAAATCAAAGTGTCCCATAAAACATTGAGATATTCGAATCATAATACCCATTAAATTAAATAATTATCAAATGAAACATTTATTAGCATAAAGATAAATAGATTCATGATATGATATATTAATGGGGATATAAAACCTTAGATAATATACATGGACATTACATCATTTTTTATGAACACATATACAAAAACCAAAGGCCATTTTAGTTTAGTGCCATTGGAAACATGGAAGCATAAAAAAACTGGTTCATAATACATATGAATATTTTTGTACTTATTTCTTCTTATCTATAACCCTTTTTTACATATCATACTTATACAATTACACATATCGTATATAAAATAATCATAATAAAATGGTGAACTCAGATGCTCAGTAAAGGTAAAAAAGGGAGATATGTAAGCATAAACATGAGCATAATGGGTATAAGAATGAAATAATAACATTATAAGATCATAACCTTAATATTAAAGATCATAAACATTAATCATGGTATAAATCTTATTATTTATTAATACATGAATCATAAGGTAATCAAAGAACATAATCCATTAGACCATAACATTGACATAAGACCTGAAATTGTGGCATACACATAAACTTGTAACTTTGCGAACATATATAAATAGTAAAAGGACCACTTATTAAATTAAGGAAAATAAAACATACCTTCACATAAATATATTTC
The DNA here is from genome assembly GCA_963277665.1 of Viscum album. Classification (NCBI taxonomy): domain Eukaryota; kingdom Viridiplantae; phylum Streptophyta; class Magnoliopsida; order Santalales; family Viscaceae; genus Viscum; species Viscum album. Next base: position 124,275,341 of record OY728127.1, on the reverse strand, counting down.
CATGAAAACTAGGTCTATGCCTAAAATTATGGACATTAAAATGATGTCCATGTATAGATTTTTTAACATGAAATCAGGTTCATGCACAACATATATACCTCATGTGTTATCAATATTTACCTAATGCATTGTAGGGAGATATAGGTACCACCTATCACATAATTAATACCATAAATATATATACCACAATAAAATATATCATTCATCATATCAAAACCCATGAAATAAAATGGGTTTAATAAACCCCATTCAATCATAATATAACCCATGGAAAAGAAATATAATTCATAAAACTCATTCCATCATAAATATAAAAAATTACTATAAAAAATAAGAGAGGTATAATGGAATCATATTCCTATTAAAACATAAAAAAGAATCAAATACCATTATCTTATATGGAAAGTATTTTTGACTGATCGCATGAAATGAATTCCAAAGGAAAATATCATATTTTCAATGAAGATGTTTTATTTTTATAAAATGACACAAAATTTTAAAAGAAAAAATTATGTTTTAAAATAAAATTGTAATATTATAAAGTATGTTTGAAATAATAAATGAATTAGGATGGTGGATAATTATTTTCATTCCATATAAGTTAATAAAACATTTTTTTCATAGTTTTTTTCGAAAATGTCACAAAGTACATCATTTGGAAAATGAAAAAAAGATTCCATTCAAACCATGTAGTAAATAGAAAAAAATGGGTTAAAATGAAATTAAACAAATGCATTTTATTAGTAAAAAATATTTTTTTTGAAAAAAAACACATGGAAGATAAATATTCCCCAATAGAGACTTAAAAGGAAATAACCCCAATTATTGATGAGATTGTGCAATAAATACTCACCAATTTATAATCAGAAGAATTGTATGAGCCATGAAAGAGTGAAAATTATATTTATAGGAAAATACCACAATATTATAAATAAGACTCATAAAATACATTATTGGTTATTATATATATCATATAGAAGAAATAATTAGTTTATAAGGCTTGTGTCCCGTACAAATAAAATTGATACATAAATCCCATACCTGATGTCTTGACTCACATCATACACATAAAGAAATCATGAATAATAAATATATGTTTATTATAAATCTATTACATGACCATATTTTTATATCTAATACCATTTATTATTTCAGTATGAATTTATATTAAACATTTAATAACACGTCTATGTTAATGTTATGCTTCAAGTAATATTCAATTTGTTTTTCGCATGTGTTTTGAGTTGTTTTACTTGGACTTATTACAGAGATCATGATTTCAACATCTATGGAATTATAACCATGGAAAAATATCATATATATTGAGAATATTTTTTTACTATAGTTATTCATAACATTTAATGGTATAAAATAAAATACACCATTAATGGAGATGGTAGGTCGTATGTACAAATGAACATTACATCCATTTTATTCTCATATTAAAATAAAGAAAAGTATATGATATATTATCAGTAAAGAATAAATTTTTTATATCATATATATTCATAAAATTTATCCTTATTACCATCCACGTGAAATATATATTAAAAAAAAATCAAATCGCATCGTGGAGATAGTAAGCCATTCATATACGAGTGTAACATTATCATTTCACAAAATAATAGACGGTAAAAGGTAGATATGATATATTCATTAAAGAAGTATAATTATTTAAAAAATATAATATATAAAAATTATACCCAAAATAATCCCCACTTATAAAATATACTGAAGGAAAATGAATTGTGTCGCTACATGGAGATGGTAAGCCGTACGTACGCATGAGTGATTCTTTCACTTCTCGTCTGTTGGGAAAGGGGATGTACAATGGTGGTTTCATAATTATAATAAAATTTATAAATATTTATGATGATTAAGTTATTATTATATGATATATATATATATATCATACATTTAGGGGATGTATAGAAGAGTATAAAAAGAGAGTGATCGATTAGGGTGATTACCTCTTCTCTAAAACAACTCCTTTAGATCGTATCTAAAAGACTCTACGGTGATTACTTTGGTAAGAATACCACCTCTAGAATGTTTATATGTAAATTTAGAAGATAATTTGGAATATTTTAGATGATATATACTACTAAAAATGTTGAAATGATATATCGGAGGAGGTTTCCTTTTATATTGAAGGTGAGCTGTACTTTTGGAATTTCTCAACAGATCAATATATATTAAATTAAAAGTCAATAAAAATATCACCAAATGTAAATGAATTAAAAGAAAAATTTTATATGGTGACAATATCATCAACCAATATATTTTAGATAGGTTTTTTTAATTTTAAACCTTAATTTTTTTATTAACACTTAATTAACCAGTTTTAGTTTCAACTACGGTAACAACATTTTTGATATCCAAAGGTTGGAAATGTTACATTTAAGGTGTAAATTTAACAATAAATTGTCACTTAATTATATTTTAGAACATAATTTATATTATTTTATTATTAATTAGGATTTTTATTATTTTAAACTAATTTAATAAGATTTTAATTTCATAAAATATTATTGGTGTCAATTTGACACTTTTCATTACACTAACTTTAAAAAAATAAATAAATAAAGATAAATTTTAAAAAATTAATTTAATAAACCCATAAAATGACATATTATCCTTTAAAATTTGTCTATAAAACTAATTTATTCATATTGAATTTATTTTAATATTCAAAATAGCATTAAATTAATTGTTTTGTTAATCGAATAATTATTACATCTTCATTGTGTCATTATTTATGAAAATTATATATTTTTGAAAATTTAAAAATAAAATAAAATCAGGTAGTTAAACCTATAATATTTAAAAAAGATATATATATTAGAGTATATCTTATGTTTATCCACAAATTAACAAATATTATACTTATTAAAAGTGAGAGTGTGACATTCGGTCACTCCCTTTGATTTTAACAATATCTAAGTCATTATGAATATGTATCAAATAAATTATTAAAATTTGAAACATATTTGTTAAGGGTCAGATTTAGATAATAAAAAGAAATTTTAATATTTCATTGGGTAGTTTTCTTATATTTATACTATTATTTTTTACTCTTAATTTCTTGATTTACCCTTAAAAGTTGTAACCAAAAATACTATTGTTAATATACATATAGTACATAAATAAATGGTATCAGTTTGATAAATTTATAAATTACGAATCCTGATATGGAATCCATTTTTCCAGATTCAATTTATTGAATTTGTTGAAATTAATTAAAAAATAATCCTACAGACTGGAAGAAATAATAAGTTTTTAAAGGGGAAGTGTTCAAAAGGTTGATATGGTTTTATATCCAAATTGAATGTAATATTTATTCCAATGACCTATATTATATTAAATGATAATAATTTGTTATAAATAAATAGTAAAACCAATACAATACATAAATATCTATATAAATAAATTGAATGAAAAATATGTTTTTAATTAAAATTTATCATTTTTTCACTATTCATAAAAACATTAAACATCCTCGAAAAATAACCAAAGTTGAACACAAATAAATTTTTATATGTTAAATTAAAATAATATTTTATTATTTCAAATATAATTTATAAATTTTTCATAAAATAGATTTAAAACTAGTGCCCCATCAAATGGGTCCAAAACTAGTTTTTAGGAAAATACATCTATTATGAGAAAAATTGGATTTGATCTTATATCATGGACAAAAAACATATAATATGAATTTTAAAAATCATATTAAATATATATATTACCAATATAATCTAGTTAGTGTGATTTATTAATTTTTTTTTTAAAAAAACACTGCTGTACATTTAAATATTTTTCCAAAAAACATCTTTCACTCTTTTTTTAAGGGTTTTAAATGTGTACACCATAATTTCATAATTCTTTTAATACTATTCATATAATACATTATAATTTCTAGGCTATAATTTTCTTGTATAAAAAATTATAATAATAAAATAATTGTTTGTAGAAACTCATTGTTTTGGGTAACCCAAGCTATGCTAGTGGTGCGTGTAGTGAAAACATAACTTGGTATAACATGAAATTAAATCTATAAAAGAAATAAAATTACTTAAAATATATTTCATAAAAATTTATGGGTGTTAAATTCTACCCCCTAAAATTGAATTTCATTCTCGAAATTCTTCTAGGTTATCAAGTGCTTAAAAATTTAAATTTCATTTCATATAATCCCAATTCATAAAAATGAATAATAAAACTCAATTTAAAAGGGGAATATGGAATAATTATATGTTACCCAAAGTAACTCATTATTGGGTTTCTACATTGGATAAAATAGATGTGAAGTTTAATCATGGACATATAATAGAAAAATAAACATCATGTACTAAAGGAGAGGGATGGAGAACAAGGTCAGGATATTGTTAATAGTCACAAAACCATAAAAATGTGATGATCTAAGGGATGATTTGATTCATCATAAAAAATAATATTCAATTATATTTTTTAGTTTCAAGATCATTTCCATTGAGTTGATGATTTTTTCGAGAATAAATAAATAATTTATTAAATTTAATAAGAAAAATCTAATCCTTTAATTATGCCTTGATCAGTTTCCCCTTCATCTATTATTGAAATAAATGAAGGTGAATTTTTTATTGTTGAAGCATTAAAAGATCATGAGAATCATATGTAGAATGATAGGTCATTCCATAGATCTTCAGTTAACATCATAAAAAAATGTTAACACATGTTATCCAATATGCATAAATATTTATATTATGAAACATTAATCTACAAAACCTCATAAAAATTTCAATGTAAATAATTTCATAAATAATTACCCAAATAAACCTTATAAGTGATTAAATATCCAAAAATTATGAAACACGTTTACTTACTTTACAAAATCAACTAATCATTAATCCCCTAGAAAACTTTATGTAGATCCCAATTGTCACATACTAAATAGTGAATACCTTTATCATATATTCTATTGAGAAATGGTAATATCTTGAACCTCATGCTTAAAATAATTATCTATTTCATTATACCATAAATCTAAAAACTCTATAAACTCAACCCCTGATATCATAAACCATATTTTCATCTTATCAGTCCAAATATTTTTAATACTATCTATTTTTTTATTTAAATCAAGAAACTATTTATTTCAATATCCCAACATTATAATTATATTAAGGGCTATCCTTCCCTTAATCATGTGTTTTAAAAAAATATCACCATAAACCCTCAATAACATTCCACTGTTAGATATACCATTCTACATATTCTATTAAATAATTAAGAAAAAACATTTGTGGAAAAATATTTGGATGATTTATTATTCAATAATACTACAAAAGTACATCTACAACATTATTCATGAATTCTAATACATAAACAATCAATAATTGCACATCTTTTTTCCATAATCCACATCGCCAATTGTGATCACATGAAATTTCCATTTATATTTGTTATTAAGGGGTTTCTTATGTCAATCATCATTATTATACAATATATTTTAGAAATGGTTAATATAATTCTCATTTTCATTACACTCAAAGCATTAAAGTGTGGGTGGTGCATTTTTTTGAGCTTTTACACCATTTATTTCATTTATTGGATTGTTTAAATTATTCTAACACACTTTTTCTTAATGGCTAGGATTCCCACACATTATGAATGTTCTTCTTCCTTTTAGGCATTCCCAGGATTACTCCATTACACATTTTTGGAAAGTAGTAGGTTGAAATTTTTTCTTCACACTATGTGGAAACCACTAATGTTTGTATTCAGATCCATCTTCTTTTTGTTATCAATATAACAATGAGGGTTAACAACTTCTATTTCCACTTTTATTGAACACTAAATGATTTCATCATAGCTTCTAAAGTCTCTTAGGGATAATTAATTTCAAGGATTTAGTTTCATAAAACTAAGGAATATATCAATTTTAATTTTTGGTTGGATGATAATTATAGAATCCTATCTCTCAATTCTTGTATAAATTTCATCATAAGATCCAACAGATTCAATATATTTTTTTTAAATCAAGGAATTACTTCCTCACTTTAATAAAAATAATATTAGGAAATTAGTTATTAAAAAATAATTTTTTGAACACATTCCATTCCATGGAGTAAATTTATTCCTATTGCATAGTATTCTTGATTATAGTACACTATTCATATGATTCAACTTATAAATAATAAACATCTAGAAAAACGTTATCATGCCTTAAGCATTTAAGAATAGAAAATATTTTCCCAATGGTGTTGATCCATTTCTCAACCGCTAGTGGATCAAAAGTCCCCTTGAGAGAAATGGGGAATTGCCACATGATGGAATCAATAAAATTTTGTTCCCCCATTTTCTCAATTGAATATATGTAATGGTTTATAACTTGGGAGATTATAGAGATAATATTTTTAATTCATGCTCTGAAAAAATTTAGTTGCTCCAGAGGAAAATCATTCCATTTCCCATTTCATTTAGCATTAGCATGGTACCCTTGGGTTGAATTCATTAATTAAAACAAAAAATAATAGTGTGATAAATACTAATCATATTAGGAAACCACATATTCAATGAAAATTACTAATAAAATTTCAAGATATAACACCTTAAGTTTAACCAAGGACATTCATGATCATCACCAAAACTCTATGATTGAAACCTCTAAAAACACTTAGTTTTCATACTAAGGTTTTATCATCCTAGTTTTCAAGGGTTGACAAAACCTTTTCTCTAATACCAACTATAACAATACATGATTAACATACATGTATATTATATCTTTTTTAGATTAAACATACACATTCCCAAATACTATATTATTTTAGTGCATTTGGAATAATGGAACCATAAACAACAGGTTCATAATAGATCAATATATTCTCCCAGCTATTTATCTATATCTAGAACCTTTTTTGACATATCATACGTAAAATAATTATTCATTTCCTAGGGAAAATAAACAAAAGAAAAGAGAGATCTTAAATTATCAGGAAGGGTAGACAAGGTATATATGAATGAATAAACAAGATCATAAAGGTTATGAGAACATGATCAAAACATTAGAAGAAAAAAATGATCTTATTAAAGATCATAAACATTAATAATGTCATAAATATTGGTAGTTAAAAAGACACAAAAAATAAGGTAATAAAAATACATAATCCATAAGGTAAGAATATTGACATATGATAGGAAATTATTGCATACACATAAACATGTAACATTGGGAACATGTATAAATAGTAACAGGTTCACTGATTAAATTAAGGACATAAAATCAAAACCCCACATAATCATATATATATGATCTCCAGAAGATCCCTCTAGTCATGTAGTGACTTCATGGGGCGTGGTTGAAGGCAGATTGTAGCTCGAGTTTTTAGGTACTGAGGTGATGGGATGCAATGCTTTTTATTTTGGAATTTCAAATTTGGGTTGTGGTTTGCTGGTTTATCATTTTGAAATATATTCTGGTTTGTTTTGAATCTGGTTGAATGTGAGGTTCCCACTTACCCATAATGAAACTTTTGGAAAATAATAAAAAAATGGATTTGGAGGTCCATGGATAAAATTATAAACATGAAAACTTGGTCAATATAGAGATTTGTTAAAATGAAATTAGGTTGTTGAAAAACTTATATACCTCATAAGTTATCCATAAATAACCAGTTATTTAGAAAGAGAAATAGGTATGATCTATCACAGAATAAAATTCATACATATGTGTTCCACAAGAACATAAATCATTCATCATATCAAAACCCATGGAATGAAATGGGTTTTATAAACATTAGTTAGTCATAATATAACCCATAGAAAATAAATAGGTTTAATAGGCATCATTCCATCATAAAAATAAAACATTACTAGAAGGAGTAATAATGGTATAAATTAATCATATCTCAAGTAAAACATAAATATAATGAGATAATATTATCTTATATAGAAAATAAATTTTATTGATCGTATTAAAATAATTTCTGGGGGAAATATCCTTTATTATTTGGAAGTATTTTTGTTTATTATATTTCCACATAATTTCAAAAGGAAAAATTTTATTTAAAAATAAAATATTAATATAATAAAGTAATCTCCAAATCAATAAGACTTTATGATGGAAGAAATTTCTATTCATTCTGTATAAGACAAAAGATGATTCCTTTCACACTTTTGTCAGAAAAGTCACAATGTACCACATTTTTAAAATGATAAAAATAACCCTTTAAAACCATGTAATAAAAAGTCCAAAATGGTTAAAAATTACTTTAAATATCCACAGTGAAATATTAAAACCATTTTTGAAATAATTTTTAGAAAACATGTTCATGGAAGATAAAAATTCCCCAAAAAGTCTTAAAATGAAACAATCCTTAATATTGATGATATTGTGAAATAAATAATCATAAATTTATTATTAGTATAATAGTATTCCCTCTGAGGGAATGAAAATTATATTGATTTGAAAATGCAATTATATCATTGGTAATAATCATGTAATACATTCATAGTTTCTGTATGCAACATGTAGAAGTGACAAGTAGTGTACATGGAATGGTATAGAAGAAATAATATCCAGCCATAAAACCCTTAACTAATGTATTGAATATCATTTTACTCATAAAATAACCATTATAATAAATATATGTTTATTAAAGATCTATTATTTAATAATATATGATATGATTAAGATTTTATATTACTCATTTAGTAATAATTTTATGTTAACATTATGCTTATGGAATTATCATCTTTTTTTGTATGTGCTTTGACATGTTATCCTTGGTACTCTTAAATAGATAATTATTCATTCAAATCCATAATTATAACCATGAAATATATATCCTATATATTTATCATATATTTATTTAATGTGATTTATAAAATTTAATTGTACAAAATAAAATTCAACGTTCATGGAGACTGTAGGCCATACATATACATAAATGCTATTCTCATTTTCTTTTCATATCAAAATAAATAAAATTAGATGATATATTATAATTAAATATTCATTTTTAATATTATATATACAATATATATTCATAAAAATAGTCCTTATTACCATCCTTGTGAAATTTTGAGGAAAAATGATTCACATCGTATCATGGAGATGGTAAGCCATAGGTAGGCATGAACAATGTTATCATTTTCCAAAGGATTTGATGGTAAAAAGGATGCTATGATATTTTAATTAAACTATTATTGTTATTTAATATATATCATATATTAACATCATAAGCATCATAATTACCACTTTTAAATGATGGTGATGGAAGATGAATTTTATCACTACATAGAGACATTAAGACATACATATGCACGAGTGATACATTCACTTATCAGTCGATGGGAAAGGGGACATATAATGGGATGTTCATAATAATAATATAATTTTAGAATATTTAGGATTTTAAATTTACTATTTTATTATATATAAATCATATATTTAGAGGAGGAATAGAGGTGTAAAAGAGGAGAGTTATCGATTAGAGCGATTAACTCTTCTTTGAAATGAATCCATCAGATATCCCGTACAGGACTATTGAGTTGATCATTTGGTAATACCATTACATATATAATGTATATATGGAATTTTAGAGTGTGAAATTTTTTCACTCCCTATTATTTTAACAATATCTAATTCATCTTCATGGAATTGTTTACAATAAAAAATTAAATTTCAAACATCATGAGTTAATGGTAGAATTAAAATCATGCCAAAATTTTTGGTCATGTGAACAAGTAGTTTTATAATATTTATTATATTAATTTTTACACTTAATTACACTATTTAAACGTAACCGTGTTAATAAAAATTACTAACATTATGATTCATATTGTACAGAAATAAATGTGACATAGTTAATAAATTTAGACCTTCATATTCCAAATATGGAATCCATTTTTCCAGATTTAATTCACAAATTTTTTTAAACTTATTAAATATTAATCCTATAGACATAATGAAACATTGCATTTTTAAAGTGAAAATGTTCAAAAGATTGATATATTTCCATATCCAAATTCATTGTTAAATTGATTCCAATTCCCTAAATTTTATTAAATGAAAAATATTTTACCTATTTATACATTAGAAAAATACAATACATATTTTTACAATATAAATAAATTTTATTAAATAATAGTTTTCAATTAATATTCTGTATTTTTTTACCATTCATTAAAAAATAAATCTTCTCAGAAAAAGTCTAAAGGATCACCAAAATTAAATTTCTATATATATATTTCAAATAAGTTTTTTATTTTTTCAAACAGATTTTATAACAGTTTTAAAAACTATATTTAAAACAATAGCGCCATAAAAAGGCATCAAAACATTCTTTTTAGATAAATATTTATTTCATTAGAGAAAATAGATTTTATCCTATAACTTTTCTAGAAAACAAATAACATTAATGTTAAATATTATATTAAATATATAAATATATATAATTATTATAATATAATAAGAGTGATTTATTTAATTATTTGTATAAAACACACTTTTGTACATTTAAATAGTCTTCATAAAAACATATTCTCTCCTTTTTTTTGTGTTTTCATGTGTAAACCATAAATTAATAATTAATTTAAATCTATTCATACCCTCTATTATAATAAGTATGTTATAATTTTCATTTTGAAATAATTAAAATAATAAAATGATGTGTCCTAGAAACTCAGTGTTGCGTGTAACAAAAGATAAGCGGGTGTTGTGTATAGTGAAAGCTTAAGATAGTGCACCATCAATTGCAATCTATTGAAGAAATAAAATTATTTAGAAATATATTTAATAAAATTATCTAGGTGTTAATGGGTTAGTACACCACATAAAAAAATAATCTGTGAACAAGACATATCTCACAAAAATAAAAGTTATATGAAAAAACCCTTACATTGAGTCTAACTTATAATGTGTGTATTTATCATCCTGAATAATAATCATATATTAATTATTTAATTTTTTGAGTGAAATTATAAATTTTTTTATAAATTTTATTTCACTTTTTATGATTTCATATACAAATACTTAAAAAATTAATCTTACATCGAGTGTTTTGAGAAAATTCAGTTCATGTGTAAAAAATGACTTTAGTAGGTTAACTATAGACAAGGGGGTTATTATATACAAATATCCAGAATATTAATCATTATATAATTATCATATTTATAGACCATTTATATATTTAAATCCTATCATGATTGATGGTTATAAAAAATGAACCAATGTTGAGATCAAGGAGGTGGTACGTCATATGTACGCATAAGTAATGTTCCCATTTTTGAATGATCATTATGGAAAGAAGGTAAATGAAATTTTAACTTTGAAAAATTATATTTTATCATAAATATGATTTTATTTAATCATATATACTTATCTTTAGAAATAATATTATTTTAAAGGAATCAAATCATGTTAAGTAGTTGGTAGTCCACTTTTCCATGAGTGATATTATCAATTATTACTATGTGAAAAAGGTAATGAAGAAAATGAAATATGTTATTTCTTAAAAGGATGTAATGTAATTAATATTATATATGTTTAAATTATATAATATTGTTTTTTTCTAAAATATTCTATATATTCCTTTTATTGTGTGAATGAATCACATCTCTTTGAGGAGATGGTAGTCCACATGTCCATAGACAATGTTATCTAATTTACACAAAATGAAAATCATGATGGTATGTTAAATATAAAAATTACATAATTATGAAGAAAAAATAAATATAATATATATGATATAATAACATTATCTCCTTTATAATTCACAACCATATGTGGTGGTAAAGGAAAACATATGACATCGTTTCTCAAGGCGGTAGTCCACCGTATATATAAACATAAAATTCATTACCCATTTGATGAAATATTCTGTAGGTGTAACTATAACCATTTAAATTAAAAAATATTATCATATTGAGGATAAAAATATTATTATATAATCATATAAAATGAAACATTTTATTTTTGGAGAAATTAAAAATATAAATGTGATCGTTGAAGAATGTAACCTCATTCTTTAGGTAACTCCTTTTTGTTTAAACCAGAATGATTCCTTAGATTTATTTATGCCAAAAGGATGGATTATAAGACAAGGGAAGTTATTTTTGGAGATTATTTGTGCATGGTTGTGATGACATAGAAGGCTAAATGTGGTGTGACTAATGAGGGAGGATGTTCCCTTTTATAATTGAGGTAATGGGAACTTTTGGAAACGCTGTAATTATTAAATTAATAAAAATTAATTTTAAACAAAAAATAGTTCCAAAGTTAGTTATTTAGTAGATAAATTTTTTTATGGGTAAAAATATCTCACCAATAATTTTTTATACATGTTTAGGGTACATTATTACCCTTATAAGTTCTCTTTAACTATTTTTTATCCTCTTTAACTCTTACTGTGAAAATATGTATTTTTATTCATTGGGTTAATATAGTTACTCTAAAATTTCAAAATAACCATAAATTGTTCATTAATCAAATATTTAAAATTATCCCATAAATTGCAATAAATTAATATTTTTATGAATTTTATATCAATTAAAAAAATGTTATTTGTTTTAAAATATCATTTATGTTAATTTTGAAACAATTCATTACATTACTTTTTAATAATATCATAAACACAATATAACTTAAAAAAATTTTAATACACCCATTAGATATTTAAATAATCTATAAAATTGTTGGAGGATATTAATTATATAAAATTAATTTTTTTTACTATTTTGAATAATATTTATTTGATTTTTATATTAATTAAAAAATTTTTACATCACCATTCTGCAAGCCTTTAATTTAAATACATATTCCAAAAAAAAATATCATGATGAATGTAAACATGTTATATTTAAAAGTACTATTTATAGTGTAATACATATTCTGATGAACCATATATTTATAATGTGACATTTATTAAAAACATGGGTATGACATATTTCTCTCTCTATAGAATAAAATACAATAAATGGATTAAAGTTATAAATTATTCTCCAATAAGCCATAAAATCATCCCAAGTATGATTTTTGTTAATAATCACTGATACATTAAAATTTGGACGTGTGTTGGGGTAATTTTCAAATATATATTAAATTATTTTTACCCTTAATTACCCGATTTACACAAAACCATGATAATAAATGATTACTAATGTTACTATTAATATTTTCCAAAAATAAAAGGAGTATATACAACAAAATTAGGCCTTATTATTTTATAAATAGATTAAAATTTTCAAAATTTAAAATTCATAACTCGCTAAAATTTATTTAAAATTAGTCATGCTGACAGAACGAGAAAACATGCTTTTAAAGTGAAAAAATTCAAATGATTGAAAAGTTTTTATATCAAAAGTGTTTTAAATTGATAACTATGAAATAAAATAGATTAAATAATATAAATGTTTTTCAATTTATACTTTAAAACAATTCAAAAATATAATTTAACACATTAAATTATTTATATGAAAAATTTGATTTTAATTAAAATCCTGTATTTTTCTGTATTTAGTAAAATAAGAAAAATATCAGAAAAAAAAAACAATTCAACCTTTATAATTTTTGATATTTCTATTTCAACTAAGAAATTTATTTTTCATATAGATTCTATAGATGTGTAAAAACAATATTTAAAACAAGTGTGCTATAAAAAGGCATTAAAACTACTTTCAAAAAAATATTGCCTATTAATCCATAAAATTTGATTAATTAGTAACTTATGACAATAAAAATATATTTTATGAATTTAAAAATATTATATTATATAAAATTAAATAATTTTTGTTAACACTATTAATTCCCATCAATTTAACAACTATGTTATAAATTTAGTCTTAAAATAATGATACGTAATTGTGTATCATTGTTTATATAATCATGGTTCAATGTGTAATGTATATTGTAGGAGAAATTAAATCTAAAAAGAGACATATAATAATTATTTGGGGTATTAAATTCTCCCCTCATTCAATATTTTTTTCCTTTTAATATGAAATTGGACATCAAAAAATCAAAGGTTGATACTGGAAAATTCCATTGTGAGAAACCCCAATTTTTGCAGGATTAATAAAAAATATTCTTAATATAATGAAAAGAGAAATGTAAATGTTACCAAAAAAGAATGATTTTGAATAAAATAATATTAGTGAAAACATTGATATGGAAGAAAAATAAAACTACCATGTTATAATAGAGAGTGATAAATATCATGGTCATTAGCATATTTACCATTAAAAAATTGTAAATTATTGATTGGTTAAAAAAACATTGATTTCTCAGAAATAAAATTAAATGGATAACATTTTTGTTCCAAAATAATTTTCCTTGAGTTGTGGGAATGTTTTTCTATTCTGATAATCACTTTAGATAATATAAATACATTTTTACTTTTCATGTTAAAAGCATAATCTCATCCTTTGGTTATGCATCAATATATTTTCAATTTATTTCATAAATAAAGAGTTGGATATTCAAGATGAATTTTATGCCTCAAGAACCATTATAAAAATATAAATTAGTCATTACTCTATCCTTAAAATATTTATGAAAAACTAAATTTTTTAGCAGAAGATATCCAATATGATAAATAATACTTTAACCTCAGACAATAATATTCAACGATCAACATAATACATTACATAAGTAGTGAACCTTAAGAATCATCCTAAATACATATTTATAAATTCAAAGTCTAATAATTATGATGGAATGTCACTGAATTTTCAACATCAACATAACATTAGATTCCCTAAAAAATATAAGGCAACTCTTATTGTCACAAACATAAAATTTAATTTTCAAAATCAAATAATCAAAAAGAAATGATAACCATTTCTATAAATAATATAAATCACCATAAGTATGTAATAAAATTATATTTTAAATCAAATAGAAATTCAACATTTATTCCTCATAAATTTTTATTTACCTTAATCTTGTAAGTCTCTAAATATAGTGAACGTGTCACACCCTGACATTAGATATTCTTATTTTTTTATTCTTTTCCTGGTCCCAGGTCTTTTGTTCAAGGCTTAAGTTTGAGGCCAAGCTTAAATTTTTGGTGTTTTAAATTTTTGATGGGTTTTGGGCTGCTGCACGAGAACTGTATAATTGGCCCAAGTGACCGTGCAGATGCTCAATATTTATAATCAATAAAATTTTATGAAAATAAAACAAGGCAAATGTTTAAACTAGAATAATAATAATATTATTGTGTAGATAATAATAATAATATTAAATTGTTATTAATATTATTATTTTCTAAAATAAGATGAATAAATTTATTATTATTAAGTTTATTATAATTATTAACATTTTTATAATAATAATAATAATAATAGTAATTAAGAGGATTATTTTTTTCCTTTTTTATTTCTTCGGTCTATTTTTATTACCCTAACCCATCACCCCCTTCCCATACCCTCACCCGGTGACCCCCCTCTCCTCCTCCACCCCCATAACTCATGACACTGCCACCCTCCTTACCTTGAGTGTCGTACTCCCGTGTGCCCTCCCTTTATCTTTGCCGCCTTCCTCTGAACAAAATCCCTCTGACGGTGTCCCAACCCTACTCTCGTGAGTCAGGCATGACCTCCCACTTTTGGCTAGTGCCCCCTCCATCGCGCCACCCTTTCCCTCGGGCGAGCGACCCTTACTCCGATGGCAGCCTTTCTCCGGCCGCACCCTCTTCTCCCCCATAGTGAGTCTCCATGTGGCTTTCCTTGATTTTCATAGGGCACCTAGTCCTTTCCCAAAACCTAAGGTTAGGGTTGGCTGATATTTGGGAGATTCTTGGTGGCTATTCCTTGGCGATCATTAGAGGGGATTGATTCTCCCTTCTCATGAAGTCTCTTTTCATCTGCGCATGTTTTAGGTAGTCATTTCAATACATTTTACATTCCAATACAAAATAGGGATCCTTTCATGTGGTCAAATAATTTTATAATATGATATGAACCTTTATAATTCATTTGGTTAGTTTGTTTCAATGTTTATAAATTAGCAGAGTTTGTTAAAAATTTGTTTTGAACTGAATTCCTATGCAGGTCTAAGTTTTTTCACACAAAATGGTGTTTGTGCATTTTTTTTATAAAATTCTAACCATATTTTTCAACATAATAGTAATATTTTTTTAACATATTTTAGTATTTTTGTGGTGATAAAAATGGTTAAAACTGCTTTTTAGGGAGATTCTTCAATTATGTCCTTGTGTTGGAAACTTTAAAATGTTTGATAAAATAAACCTTGTTTTCATAGATGAAAACATGCCTTGTTATGATATTTTCCCCTTGAAATATTTTGGAAACATAGTATTAATTTTATTAATTTGGATTAAAATGCAAATTTGGGGCCTTTTTGGTTTAGTGGCTATAGTGAAATGGTTTCAAAACGGGTTTTCAATGGTTTTAAAAGAAAGTTTTTTAGATTCTTGAAATTGTGTAGAATGGTTGGGTCTGGTTCCTCGAGTGGTTTCTTAGTGTGGTTTCAAATGTAGTTTTCAAATTTTGACCAGTTTTATAATTGAAATGTGTTTTGGGTGTTTGGATAAGTATTTGGCCTTTTTCTTTGTAATTTTTTCATTTTTTTTCAAATCACATCATGGTTCCTTTGTGTGGTTATTTTTAGGGGTTTTTGATTTTTAGTTGTTGATAATGATTATAGAGTGCGTTGGACTTTACTATGGTGGTTTAGAGAAGTGGGTGTTAAGAATTCCTATAGGTTTATGCATAAGATAAGGTGTATATATATATATATATTTCGACTTTGTAAATATTCCCTCATGGTTTGGGGAATATATGCAATGTAGCTAGGAGAATATGTATATATATATATGTGTATAAATGCATGTCTGTATAAGAAAAGAGGGTTGATTCGAGTGGTTGTCAAAAAGCGGCATTTTTAAGTAGGTTTCCCTATGTATTTGCCTTTAAATTAAAGAATTATTTATTTATTGTTTTTTAACTTTTATTTAATGCTTGTTAGTAATTTATGGTTGTTAGAATAATTTATTATTGTGAAATAAAGTATGAACCTCTATATATTTTAATTTCATTTAATTGATTGTTAAATGTGCTTACTATGTGTTTGATGAAATTCAGCTTTGGTCCGTATAAATGTTATTCATATTTAAGGAGGTGAATTGGGTTTCTGAAATGGGATTCCAAGTGCATTTTTGGTTTTCATAGTGGTGTGTGTTTGATTCTTTATGAAATGGTTTGGCATGAGAAAAACTTGTGTGGCCTTGTAGGAATTTTTGTAAAACTAGTTATCTTAAAATCTCTCTTTTTATGGTCCTATTGAATTTGTTATGTTGTATGTGGGTGATCCACCCTGTAGGAATCCCTTATGATTAAATGGTTGAAAGCCAAGGGACATGTTCCTTTTGGTGACTTGGGGTTGAATTTATTGTGTGTGTTGATTTTGTGTGATGGATGTGCTTGTGACTGGATACTTGTTTGACATTGTTAGCTCACCCCCCTTTTTAGTCTGAACATGAGAACATAACACAGTGATCGAATTCTTAGTGAAAGATTGTTGCACTAGTCTTGGTTATTGCATAAGCTAGTGGCCTATAGAAGGGGGTTATTTTGTTATCATTATTGTGGGATTGGGCCCCTCAATCAGGCCAGGTTGGGTAATGATCAAGCATTTGGGTTTTATGATTTCATCAGGTAGGGAATGCCTTCGTCATGAGTCACATGCATAGTATGTTCCAGATTATTCACGAGCTCTAAGGTTCTCTGATGTTGTCTGATAGTAAGTTATTTGAGGCAGATGATTGAGATGCATGTACTAGTTGGTTACTCTTGTGTGGGGTTTCTCTATTTCTAGTGTTGTATGACTATTGATCTTGTTTCCTTGGTTAGTGTATCTTCTTTCTAAAAGTGATAAAATCATTTCAAGTTTTTATGGAAAAATGTTTTGAAAATATTTTACACTTCCTTCATCCCTTTTTAGGGTAAACATCACTGATTTTAAAATGAAAATTCTAGTTTCCTAAAAAGGGAATCTGATTTTTAATTGAAAAAGGGAAATTGACAGCAATTTTTTTTAATAACAAAATGTTGTAAAACCTTGTTCTATACCCTCTATTTTAAAATTTATATTGATATATTTTCTATTTAAAGGAAAATGCATATGGGAATTGATTTTTTTGAAATACCTACTGATTTTTAATATTATCACATATTATTTTATCTTTTCTTAGCTTCTATGTTGCGCCTTGCTTAGATTCAGTCTCTATCGTGAGATGTTGGTTTTTGGTCAGTGGTGTCTTGTAGGGTCACACTGAGGTATGTACAACTTTATTTTCTCTCTGATGATAGTTTTTATTTTCGTTAATTAGTTTTTTGTTTATTTATTTTTCTTTAATTTATGGGAAAAATTGTTCCCACATGTTTAATTTTGATGTCTAGCACTAGTTTGCACTGCGTGGGGATTAGGAACACCCATCGGCCCATGTCGCAGGATGGATCGGGTGACCAGTTTAGGGTCGAACCAAGTTGGTTTGTGAAAAAATGCTATCAGAGAAGGCCCCCATTATTTGCGGTGTCCAGTAGATGGATATTAGGACTTTTTGGGTTCCATAGGTAGGTTATGGATCGGTTCATGATCACCACCACCCATGATGAAACTTGAGTTACAAGGGGTTGTTCAGGTTTTGATTCGTTGTTTTTGTTTAGTATTGAGGGATGAAAACAGAGGCAAGATGATGTTATATCGTGATTTCACATAGAGTAGTGTCCCATGTGGAGTTCAAGTACATGGATTAAGTCCCTCCTTGTTTTTGATGCTTACTTGGGTTGTAATTCACTACCATGTCACTGGGTTAAGCATAAATACTAGTTCCTCATTCCGCTACTTTTTTGTGATTTGAATTCTATTTAGTTTAGGTTGTAATGAATGTAACTTGAAAATGGAAATGGTTTTGGAAAAAATTATTTCACTATAGTGGTTTGAAATTGGAGAGGTATCTATAAAATGAAAATGTGTCTTCCAAAGTAAACTGGTTTATTCTAATTGGTTTCTAAATTAGTAAAATGATTTGTTAAATAAATTTTTTCAGATAGAAAATTTGGATTATGTTTGTATTTGATAAGAAAAAAGATATGTGACCCTTGGTACTCTGAATAGAAGGTCACATGTGTGTAGGGTATGTAGGAAATATGCGTGGGGGAATATGTTTATGGATGAAATGGGTAAAATGGATGGACACATGTGACGATTCATAGGATTCTATGGGTGAGGTTTCAGAATGTGAAGGTTTTGAAAATCAATTTTCATTTTATAGTGTGGATTTTGTGTGTGAGTATTTTCTTTATCTTTTAATAAGGATGCTTGATATTTAAATGAAAATCATGGATTTTCATATAATTTTATTGGTTTTTTTTTATTCTTTTGTCTTCTAATACAATTGTTTTGTCTTAATGTGTTGTTTTTCATTTTTCTCTGGTTTGGTGCGGGTTTTGGTTTGTGTCTATCATGCTTTTTAGAATGTGTTGTTTAAAAAATCCCGCAATATTACTAATTCATCTTTCCCAGTTTTTGAGTATTCCTGGGTGATTTCTATCTTTCACAGGTGTTAGAGGATCCTTAGAGGTTGATATATGGAATGAAGAGGTAGATCATGTCTTTGGGGTGTCGGGAACTCCCAAAGATGTCATAGTGCATTTTATTTTGGGTCTGTTCGAAGGTCCATCTCTGGATAAATGGGAGTTGATCTCCCCACCATCAATAAAATTTGAAATGATGTGGAATGTAATTAAATACATATTCATAATATGGTTCATACCTGAAGAGGTGAAGACAAGGAAAAGGGAAGAGCTTATGGGTATTCAATAAAGCCAGCAGTCAGTGAAGGGCTACATTGATCACTTTAAGGAACTGGTTTCCTTTTCTCCAGAGGTAGAATCAAAGGATTTAATGAAGACTTATCTTGTTATCAAGGGTATTCTCATAGAGATCAAGGAGAGACCCCTCTCTTCTATAGACCATTGTTTTGATAAGCTAATAGATGAAGCATTTATAGGCGAGTTGGTATCCCAAGTGAAGATGGATGGAAATATGAAATCTTATTCTGCTCATGAAGGTTCCCCTTATGGTGAGTGGTGTGTGCCATAGAGACCTGTTTTTGAAAATATCCTTCATTTTTTCCGGATTAATGTTCTTCGGATCATCCTCATGTGTGGCACCAGTGTGGCCAGTTTGGGCACTCGAAGCATTCATGTTGCATCACTCTGAAGATGTTCCAGAATTGAGGCCATTCGGGTCCATGGGGGATGTTCTGTAGGAAGAATCATTTCAGGAAAGAGTTCTTATTAGGGTATTCTAGTGCTTAAATTAGGTTCAAGAGATGCTTCAGCCATTAGATCCCTAGACTCTTGTCTTGGGGTGAACATCACGCACAGTCAGGAGTTTCTGGGATGTGTTAAACATTATCCCGAGGTATGATTCATGCTTTGGGGTGAAAATATATGATATTTCCTTGTTTTAGTCTTATTGCGGTTTTATTTTCAACTCTTGTTGTAATGGTGTGATGAACTCACTATATCGCTATAAAGATCCAACCTTAAACATTACATAATCTTGAATTAAGTTAATAACTGACATCGAGGATATTTTTGTGTTTAGAGAATTAAGTAATTAGGTCACAACATAAACATAACAACTTGAATATTACATGTATTCACTTCTACACAGTATCCATTTTTTTTATAAAATAAAAAATCTTAACAAAAAGAGCCATGTCAAGTTTTATGATTTAGACAACAGGAATTTTCCTTGATCCCAACCTTTACCCTATTCATCTTCAAGTCTTGTGAAAAACATTTCAAAAACATGGGATGAGCAAAAAAAGCTCAGTAATGATTACAAAACAAGGAAAGAAAACATTAGTCCATTAATATATAAAAGTTAGTGAAATCATAATTTTCAATCTTTAACATACCACACAAGATCATAATATTTATGAATAACACATGGAAATCATAAATCATATAGGTAACTTGTGGCAAACCTAACATACCAGCATTCTAGCCTTCACAGCTACAAAGGGAGTTACATTTGGAATACCCCTCAATGTATATTCCTTAAACCTATTAGGAGAAACATTAACATTTACCTCCATCACGTTACCCAATGCATTGGAGGGATATCTCGGGTTCACCCTCCCTAGGTTTATCATGGAACCACCCGTATACGTAAACAATTCCCAAGAACCATAACATATTCACAACACATAAAACAAACATAATGGAATTAAAACATTTCCAAATTGAAATCCCAATATATCATTTAAATATATTGACATAATCAATCCATTATCAAAACCATTTTCAATACAAAAAAACATAAAGAGAGTATATGTTATCTATTTTCCTTTTAAAAAAACATTAGAGCTTGTTAAGGAAGCCAAA
This sequence comes from Viscum album, assembly GCA_963277665.1. Classification (NCBI taxonomy): domain Eukaryota; kingdom Viridiplantae; phylum Streptophyta; class Magnoliopsida; order Santalales; family Viscaceae; genus Viscum; species Viscum album. Next base: position 124,253,939 of record OY728127.1, on the reverse strand, counting down.
GATCAAATAATGCGCACGACAGCGGGAAGGTCGTTGTCACCGCATACATTAAATATTTTTTTGTTTAGTAAAACGCTTCTTAGAAAAATATTCCCTTTGAATGAAATGAAAAATAAAAGGAGTTTATACACTTTATAAAATAATTTTGTGTATAGATCAAAATATGCTTCAATGAAAGGAGATTGAGACGAAGTCCCTTAACTTGTGTTCAACTTGACTCGTTCGTTATTTAATCTCTTGAATAACGAAATAAAGTTAATTTATAATTTCTTAAGAAACTATTAAAAGCCTATTATTCCTTTTATATCACTTTTTACCATGTTATAAACATTATTTAATCATTTATGTTAATAATGATTGTTTTGTTGATATTTGGTACTTGAGTCAAAAATGAAATTCTTATAATTAAAAGTTGTTCAAGTGGTCAAAATTCCATTATATGCAGAATTATATTCATGATTTTGATATCATATATATCATATATATCTATTATATATATGTATTCACAATAGTACATAACATTTGGAGCTAAGAAATGAAATCCACCGTTCATGGAGACGGTAAGCCGCACGTACGCATGAACACTACTTTCATTTATATTTCATATTTAATGGAATGAAAAATCAATGATACATAGGTATATTATAAGTACAGTATATTATCATATATAATTTCAGTAACTCCATCCTTTATATGTTCCATGTATGGCATGAATGAGTCAAATCACTTTGAGGGGGCGGTAGTCTGCACTTCCTCAAATGAAATTATCGCATTTACCCATTATGGAAACCATAAAGGTATGATATAAATGATAAATAAAGAAGTATATATACTATATAAATATAATATATATCACATATAAATATAGTTCCATCATAATGGCCACCATGAGAGGTGGTTGGAGATATTTGAATAATCATCATTTCGTGAGGCAGTAGTTCACCGTCCACAGAAACAGTACATTTGTATCCATTAGATGGAGGTGTGTGGAAGTGTAGATCGAATAATTATCATAACAACAACCTAGTATATTTAGTATATTGGTGTTTTTATGAAAGAAAAGAATTAATTTAGTTTAGGGGTTTGTAGAAGTAAAATAAAAGAAAAGAACTTAAGAGAAGATGTTACCTTTAAATCGAGTATCTCCCTTTGGTTTGAACCAAAAGGTTTAATTGAATTTCCTTCTACCTAGGGGAGGGATTATAGGAATAATAGAGGGATTTAGGGAGATTAATTGGGTAGATGTTTTATGAGCCAAGGGGCTTGAGAGGTGTGATTAATGGGTTAGAGGTGGCGGCCTTTCATAAGGGGGAGAAGAGGCTCTTTAGGAAATCATGAAAGTATTATATTGTTATAAAATGATTCTCGATATCAAAAGGTAAAAAACTCATTAAATTATAATATAAGATGAATATTGTTCTAAATAAAATCATCCAATAAGAATTGGATAGTTTTTGGATATTTGTTTAAATTTTATATCCTCAGTTATTTAAATCATTCATTAATAAGCTAATCACTGCATCATCACTGTTTCATAAATAATTTTATTTATTTGATGTATAAAAATTATCAATAAAATAACATGATGTAGGAAATATTTTTAGATTTCAAATTAATATTTATAGTGGAAGAGATAAATTATATAATCCCATGTAAAAATTTATTTACTAAAAGATATATGTTTATATCATTTTTGTCTTTACTTTAAATTAATTAATATAAAGCGTCATTATCACTCACAAGTGGATCCATGTAGTCCCAAAATAGACCCAAGGATGACCATGGTAATACATGCATCAAAAAATATGATTATGAAACTTTTTTTTTGAAATTTAATATTATTATAATAAAATTTGTTTACCCTTATTTACCATATTTACCCTTTAACCGTGGTAAATAAAATATTTACTGAAGTAAATATTCAAAATTTATAAACATAAAAGTTAACTATTTACACAATTTGGACCTTCTGATTCCAAATATGGAATCCATTTTTCAAAATTCAAAACAAATAAGTGGAATAAATTAATTTAAAATTAATTCTCGTTGACAAAACAAAAAGCATGTTTTTAAGAAATATTATCTATCCAAAGAACGACACTTGTTTATGTCTAATCTCAAAGTGAAATTACTTCCAATGACCAAAATTGGATTAAATGGTAAAAATATAACCTAATTAAACTTTAAAACCAACTAAAAAGATAATCTAACCATATAAATAAATTATATTAAATGACAGTTTTGAATTAAAATACAACATTTTTTACCATTCATTAAAAAATGAACATTAACATAAAAATACCAAAATATTATCCACATTATATTTTGATGTCTTCATTCTGAAGAAGAATATTATTTTTTTAAATAAAAAATTTAAAAGTGATAAAAAACAGATTTAAAAAGGGTTCCCCATCAAAAGGCGGTAAATCGACATTTTAAAGAATATTAGAGTATTTATGCTTAAATTTGGATTCTTTCTTATTTTAAGCCTCTAAAATTTATTGGATAAATGTAAAAACATTTAACAAAAATGTATAATCATATTATATTTAGTTATTTTCATTCCCACCATTAAAAAATTTAGGCATTAACTATCATTTAAAATAAAAATAATATTATATTATTTTTCGGTATAACTCAACATTGTGTGCAACATAAGATTTATGAGAAATCTGTTGTTGCGTGTTGAGTATGCTACCAGAAATAACATCCCCTTTAAATTAAAATTAATATTTAATTTAAAAATACTAATAAATATGATAATGTCATATTCTTTATTCACCTGGGATGTTACAACTTCCCCCCTTTTGGAAATTACGTCCTCAAAATTTTATTCAATTATCAAATAAATGGGGGTATTTATCCCTCATAGCATTTTTAGATTCCTATGTTGCCTCTTTATCCATATCATTTTTCCACAAAACCTTTACCTGATGAATTACCTTATTCCGTAACATTTTCTCTCTTTGGTTAAGAATCTGGACTGGTTATTTCTCATAAGAAATATTATTTTCCAATTGAACTAACTCTGGACTCAAAACATGAGATGGATCTGGAAAATACTTTTTAAAAATTGAAACATGAAAAGCATTGTGTACCTGGGATAAACTTGGAGGTAACGAAACTCTATACACAACTGATCTAACTTTCTCTAGGATTTCTTAAGGTCCAATGAACCTCATACTCTACTTTCCCTTCTTCCCAAAACACATCACACTTTTCCATGGAGAAACTTAGAGAAAGACATGATCACCTACCTCAATTGAAAGGTCCTTCCTCCGGTTATCTGCATAACGTTTCTTCCTGCTCTTAGCTATTATCTTTTTCTTCTGAATCAAATGAACTTTTTATGCTATCTCTTCTACCAATTTTGGTCCCGTCGACTTTCTTTCACCTAATTCATCCCAAAAATCTAGAGTTTGACATCACTTTCCATATAATGCCTCTAACGGAGCCATATGTATACTGTAATGAAAACTGTTATTATAAGAAAATTCAACCAAAGAATGATGTTGATCCCAACTTCCCTGGTAATCCATTGAACAAGAACGTAGCATATCTTCCAAGGTATGAATTGTTCATTCTGACTGCCCATCTGATTAAGGATGAAAATATGTACTAAAATTTAATTCATTTCCCAATGACTTTTGAAGGCCCCTCCAAAAATTAGAAGTGAACCTCAGATCACAATCAGATACAATGGTGAGGGGAACTCCATGTAACGTAACTATTTCTTTAATATACAACTGATAAAGTTGATCTAGAGACAAATTATCACTAATAGGAAGGAAATGAGCTGATTTAGTCAATCGATCAATAATAACCTAGATTACATTGTTTCCTCGAGATGTTTTCCTTAATCCCACAACCAATTCCATGGATATATTTCCCATTTCCACTCTGGAACTAGAAAAGACTAATGCACCCCTTTAGGTAACATCCAATCTGCTTTAACCAGTTCAAAAATGTCACACATTTCCCAATAAAGTTAGCAATATATCTTTTCATTGCATCCCACCAGTAATACTCCTGAAGATCTATATATATATTAGTACTACCTGGATGAACTGAAAATGGAGAACAATGAGCTTCACATAAGAACTCTTTATTAAACTATAAATCAAAAGGCATGCATAATCTCTTTCCAAATCTCAAAATACAATCATTTTCGATGTTAAATTTAGGAAACTTACCCTTTTGAACTAACTCTTTTTTTTCTATAACTTACTGTCGTCCTTATGCACTTGCTTAATTCTGTTTGAATGAAATGATTTCAATGAAACCTGAAACAAAACAAGAATAATTTTATTTACCAACAACCTCTATGCCAAATTTCATCAAATAATTAATAAAAGGATCTAGTTCCAAACATAACATGGTTAATGTAGCATTAATCATTCGACTAAAAGCATCAACCACTTTATTTTCCTTCCCCAAATGGTAATGAATCGTTAAATCATAATCCTTGACTAGTTCTAGCCATCTCCTCTGTCTCACGTTCAATTTTTTTTGTGTGAATATATACTTTGAACTTTTTTTTGATATATATTTCACATTTACTCCATAAAGATGATGGCTTCGAATTTTCAAATAAAAAAATAGTAGATAATTCCAAATCATGTGTAGGATAATTTAACTGATGAGGTTTCAACTGACGTGAAGCATAAGCAATTACCTGTTCATTCTTCATTAGGACAAAATCAAGTCCTTCTAAATCATCACTGTAGATAACAAAATCACCATTTCAAGAAGGCAGTGCCAAAACTGGGGCATTTACCAATATTCTTTTCAATTCATGAAAACAATTATCACATTCTCTTATGCAAATTAACATAACACCTTTTCTATTTAACTTAGTTAGTGGGATATATAACAACGAAATTTTTACAAAAAACCTTTGATAATCACCTGCGAAACTAAGAAAACTATGGGTATCTGTTATATTTGTGGGTCTTGACCGTTATTCAACTACTTTTGTTTTAGTAGGATAAAGAATTATGCCATTTTTAGAAAGAATGTGACCAATGAATGAAATTTTTTGTAACCAAAACTCACACTTTCTGAATTTACCATACAATTTCTCTTCTTTTATGGTTTTCAAGACAACCCTTAAATGACATTCATGTCGCTGTTTACATTAAACAAAAACCAAAATATCATCAATGAAAACCACCACAAAATTATCCAATAACTCATGGAAAATTATATTTATAAGATCCATGAATACAATAGGTGCACTGGTTAACCCAAATGGCATAACTAAAAATTCATAAGGGCCATATCTTGTATGAAACTCAGTGTTCAGAATGTCATCATCCTTTTCTTTCAACTGATGGTAACCCGATCTCAAGTAAATATTTGAAAAACACCGAGCTCCCTGGAGCTTATCAAATAAATCATCAATATAAGGAAAATGATACTAGTTCTTAATAGTGATGTTATTAAAGGCTCTATAATCAATTCAAAGTCTCATTAAACCATATTTCTTTTTAACAAAAAATATAAGATAACCCCATGTTGATGTGCTAGGTTGAGTGAAACCTTTATTTAATAACTCCTGCAATTGATTTTTGAACTCTAAAATTTCAATATGAGCCATTCGATAAGGGGGTTTTAAAATTGGATTAGCATCAGGAACTAAGTCAATAGTAAATTAAACTTCCTGATTAGGTATTATACCAGGAAACTCATCAGTGAAAACATCAAGATACCTATTTATCCCTACCACATCATTAATCTGAAAAGTTCCTTTGTTTTCAAAAATATGTGCAAGGTAACATTCATTTCTATTTTTTACTAGTTTTTCAGCTTCCTAATATGTTATAAAAAGTATGGGTTCATTCTTGTACACAAACTGAAATTATTTCTGAAAATAAACCTTGTTAGATATGTAGTAAATCTTAGCATGATAAATAGAAATCCAATTCATACCCAAAATAACATTAAAATCTACTAGAGGCAAAACAATAAGGTTTGCAGGTAGATTCTTTCCGTACACAAAGACACAAAGGTTCTTATAATTTCTTTTTGTCTCAACATTTCCTCCCAGTGTTTTTACCATAAGTTTAGGATTCATATCATGAGAAGGAATTCCTAATTTACTATAAAACTTCTTAGAAATGAAAGAGTGTGTAGACCCTGAATCAGACAACACGTTGACATAATCTGAATAAATAAAGAGTATACCTAATACTACTTCATTCGATGAACCAACATCTTTTGAAGTAGTTGAAAAATATTTCACTACCATTTACTCTTGTAGTTTGGTTTCTTTGCCTCAGTTGAGTTCCTCGTTGGACACTCATTTTCCTAATGACTCATTTGATTGCTCTTAAAACATTTTACTGACTATAAATCAGATTTTGTATTACCGTTACCTTGATCTTTTTCAGTGCAATTACAAGACTTATGCCCCATTTTACCACATCGGTAGCACTTACCAAAATTCAAAAGACATTACCCAGTATGATTTTTACCACAATTTTCACAAACTGTAAACTTAATTTTCTTACTATCAGACTTTTTGAAGAGTTCTTCCCTTTTGTCTGCCACCTCGACCACTTATTTTACTATTTTTCAAAGAACAAATGATCATTAGAAAACTCTATTTTCTAACTTCTCCGCACATAAAACAAGTTTTTCATATCCTTTGAACTCATGAGAAGCTAAATCCCTTCGATAATTTGGATTTAATCCTAAGTAAAAATGTTTGATTTTACCATCAAGATATCATATGAAATTTGGACCATACCTTGCCAGTTGAGTGAATTTTTCTTCATAAGCAGTCACTAAGTCATCCACCTATATCAATTCCAAGAATTGTTTTTCCATCCTAAGATGAAACACATTAGGAAAATATTTCTCAAGAAACATACCTTTGAATTCATCCCAATCAAGAGTATTAATCTCCTCACTATCCCTGATATCTTTCACCATCGACCACCACTGGTCTGCTTCACCTTCAAAATGGTAAACAATGAGACTAAAATTTTAATGTTATGAACACCCCATGACATCGAAAATCTTTTCTAGTACTTTAATCCACCCTTCATCTAGCACATGTTCAGTTAATCCTCTGATTGATAGGGGATGTTGTCTCATGAAATGATCTAGCACTGAAATGTTCCTCTGTGGTTGATCTAGATGATCTCGTGTATGGATACCACCACCATCTATAGCCTGAGTCAACTGCGCCATCACTGCAAAACAACTATTTAGTTCCAATTCCAACCATCTCAGGTTGCTGATTTGGAAGGTTGTCTTCCTCCAGATGTCGTCCCATCATAGCTGTCATGTTTCCTCTGCAGAAAACCATTTTGAACACATAAATATCTTAGGCGAAGCAACATGGTAATTTATAAATTCTATATCATTTTAATCATAACATAAATTAATTTATGGATATTAATTTAAAAATATTCTAACTTTTAAAGTTATCTAAATCGATCTTTGATACCAACTATAAGGACCTATCCTTAAACATTACAAAATCTTGAATTAAGTTAATAATTCATACCAAGGATCTTTTCATGTTTAGAGCTTTTGAGAATTAGGTCAGAATGTATACATGAAAACTTGAATATTACACGTAGAAACTTCTACACAGTATCAATGTTTTTTCATAAAATAAAAAATCTTAAAAAAAGAGCTGTGTCTAGTCCATGTTTTAGACAACATGAATTTTCCTTGATCCCAACCATGACCCTATTTATCTTTAAGTCCTGTGATTTTTTTTCAAAAACATGGGATGAGCATAAAAATATCAGTAAGGGTTATAAAACAAGGAAACAAAAAGTAGTCCATTAATACATACAAGTCAATGAAATCATACTTTTTAATCACTAACAAGCCACACGGGATCATAAGATTTATGAATAACAAATGGAAATCATAAATCATAAAGGTAACTTATGGAATACATAACATACTTACATTGTTGCCTTAAGAGAAACATAGGGAGTTTTTTTGGAATACCCATCACAATATATTCCTTAAATCTCTTAGGAGAATCATTAACATTTACCTCCATCATGTTACACAAGGCATTGGAGATCTATCTTGGGCTTGATACCAACTATAAGGACCTAACCTTAAATAATACATATTCTTGAATTAAGTTAATAATTGACTTCAAGTATCTTTTCAAGTTTATAAATTTATAGAATTAGGCCATAACATATACATAACAACTTGAATATTACATGTAGAAAGTTCTGCATAGTATCCAATTTTTTTATAAAATAAAAACTCTTAAAAAAAATCCATGTATAGTTCGATGTTTTAGACAGCATTACTTTTCTTTGATCTCGAACTTGACCCTATTCATCTTTTTGTCCTTTGAAAAACATTTCAAAAACTTGGGTTGAGCATAAAATTCTCAGTAAGGGTTATAAAATAGGGAAAGAAAACATTAGTCCATTAATACATACAATTCAATGAAATAATACTTTTCAATATTTAACATACCACACAAGATCATAAGATATAATAATAACACATTTAAATCATAAATCATAAAGGTAACTTGTGGAGCACATAACATACCTACATTGTAGCCTTCACAACTACATAGGGAGTTACGTTTTGAATAACCATCGCAGTATATTCCACAAACCTCTTAGGAGAAACATTAACGTTTACCACCATCATGTTACCCAATGCATTGGAGGGATATATTGGGCTCACCCTCCCTACGTTTATCACGTAACCACCCATATACATAAACAATTACCAAGAACCATAACATATTCACAAAACATAAAACAATCATAAAATAAAGATAACATTTCAAAATTAAAATCACAATATATCATTTAAATATATTGACAAAATCAATCCATTATCAAAACCATTTTCAATACCAAAATACGTAAAAAGAGTATATGGTATTTATTTTCCTTTTAAAAAAACATTAGATTTTGTTAAAGAATCCAAAGATCAAATAATGCTCGTGGATGCGAAAAGGTCATTGTCACCGCATATGTTAAAAAGAAAAATTATTTTTGTCATTTAGTAAAATGATTCATTGAAAAATATTCCCTTTTAATGAAATGAAAAGTCAAAGGTGTTTATAAATTGTATAAAATAAAATCATGTATAGGTCGAAATATTCCTCAATGAAAGGAGATTGAGACGAAGTCCCTTACCTCATGTCCAACTTGACTAATTCATTATTTAATTTCATGAATAATAAACTAAAGTTAATTCATACTTACATAAGAACTTTTCTGAAGTTTATTATTCCTTTTATATCAATTATTACCATGTTATAAACATTATGTAATCATTTAAGTTAACAACGGTTGTTTTGTCGATATTTGGTACTTGAGTAAAAAATGAACTTCTTATAATTAAAAGTTGTTCATGTGGTCAAAAGTCCATTATCTACCGAATTATACTCATGATTTAGATATCATATATATCTTATATTCCTAGTATGTATATGTATTTATAATAGTACATAACATTTGGAGGTATGAAATGAAATGCACCGTTCATAGAGACGGTAAGCCATACATATGCACGAACGCTACTTTCATTTCTATTTTGTATTTAATAGAATGAAGAATTAATGATACATAGGTATATTATAATTAAAATATAATATCATATATAATTTCTGTAACTCCATCCTTTATATGTTCCACGTATGGCATGAACGAGTCATATCACTTTGATGGGGCGGTAGTCCACACTTCCTTAAATGAAATTATCGCGTTTACCCATTATGGAAATCATAAAGGTATGCTATAAATGAAAAATAAAGAAGTATAGATAAAATATAAATATAACATATATCACATATAAATATAGTTCCATCATAATGGCCACCATGAGAGGCAGTTGGAGATATTTGAACAATCATCGTTTCTTGATGCAGTAGTTCGGCGTCCACAGAAACAGTATGTTCGTATCCATTAGATGGGGGTGTGTGGAAGTGTAGTTAGAATAATTCTCATAACAAAAACATATTATATTTTGGATATTGGTGTTATTATAAAATAATGTAATAAATAGAGTTCAGGGGTTTGGAGAAGTAAAATAAAAGAAAAGAACTTAAGAGAAGATGTTACCTTTAAATCGGGTATCTTACTTTGGTTTGAAGAAAGAGGTTTACATTAATTTCCATCTACCTAGGGGAAGGATTATAAGAAGAATAGAGGGATGTAGGGAGATTAATTGGGCAGAGTTTTGATAAACCAAGGGGCTTGAGAGGTGTGAGTAATGGGTTAGAGGTGGTGTCCTTTTATAAGGGGAAGAAGAGGCTATTTTGGAAAATTTGAAAGTATTATTTTGTTATAAAATGATTCTCGGTTTAAAGAGGTACCAAACTAATTAAATTATAATATAAGATGAATATTGTTCGAAGTAAAATCATCCAATAAGAATTAGACAGGTTTTGGATATTTTTTTTAAATTTTATAATCTCATTTATTTAAATCATTCATTAATTAGGTAATCACTGCATCATCATTATGTCAAAAATACTTTTATTTATTTGATGTCTAAAAATTATAAATAAAATACCATGATGTAGGAAATCTTTTTAGACATAAAATTTATATTTATAGTTGTAGAGAAAGCTTATATAAACCCATGTAAAAATTGATTTACTAAAAGATATATGTTTATGTCATTTTTGTCTTTACTTTAAATTAATTAATATAAAGTGTCATTATCACTAAAAAGTGGATCCATGTGGTCCCAAAATAGACCCAAGGATGACCATGGTAGAACATGTATCAACCAATATGATTGTGAAACATTTTTGGGTAACTTAATATTATTATAATAATATTTGTTTACCCTTATTTACCAGATTTACCCTTTAACCATGGTAAATAAAATATTTACTAAAGTAAATATTCATATTCTATAAAAATTAAACTTAACTATTAATTTTTTTTTCACATACTTATTCTAAATATGGAATCAATTTTTCCAAATTCAAAACAAATAAGTGGCTGAAATTAATTTAATATTAATTCCCATTGTCAAAACAAAAGGTGTGTTTTTACGGAATATTATCTATCACAAGATTGATGCTTTTTTATGTCCAATTTCAAAGTGAAATTACTTCCAATTACCAACATTATATTTAATGGTAAACATATAACATAATTACACTTTAAAAATAATTAAAAATATAACTTAAACATATAAATAAATTAGATTAAAAGGCGGGTTTGAATTAAAATACATCATTTTAACTATTCATTAAAAAATTAACATTATCAGAAAAATACCAAAATTTTATCGAAATTATATTTTGATGTCCTGATTCTAAATAAAAATATTATTTTTTCAAAAAAAAAACATTTAAAAGTTAAAAAAACCTGATTTAAAAACGGTTCCCCATTAAAAGGCGGTAAATCGTTCTTTTAATGAATATTATAGTATTTATGCTTAAAATTGGATTATTTCTTATTTTAAGCCTCTAAAATTTACTGGATAAATCTAAAAACAGTTAAAAAAAATGTATAATCACATTTTATTTAGTTCTAGTCATTCCCTCCATTACTTCGGCTAGACATTAACTATCATTTAAAATAATAATATTATTATATTATTTTTCGGTATAACTCAACGTTGTCTGCAATATAAGATTTTAGAGAAATCCATTGTTGTGTTATGAGTACTCAATCAGACATATAATCCCCTTTAAAGTAAAATTAATATTTAATTCAAAAATATTAATAAATATGAGAATGTCATATTCTTTAGTCACCTAGGATGTTACATATTTCCCCCCTTTTGGAAATTTCATCCTCGCAATTTAATTCACTTATCAAATAAATGGGGATATTTACCCCTTATAGTATTTTTATATTCCAATGTTTCCTCTTTAGACATTTGGTTTTTCAACAAAAACTTTACCTGATGAATTACCTTATTCTGTAACACTTTCTCTCTTCAGTCAAAAATTTGGATTGGTTGTTCCTCATGAGAAATAATGTCTTCCAACTGAACTACCTCTAGACTCAAAAAATGATATGGATCTAGAAAATACTTTCTCAACCTTGAAACATGAAAACAATTGTGTACCTGGGATAAAATTGGAGGTAAAGAAACTATATATGAAACTGATCCAACTTTCTCTAGGATTTCTTAGGGTCCAATGAACCTCAGACTCAACATTACCTTCTTGACAAAATGCATCACGCTTTTCCATAGAGAAACTTTAAGATAGACATGATCACCTACCTAAAATTACAGATCCTTCCTTTGGTTATCTGCATAACGTTTTTGGCTGCTGTTAGCTATTCTCATATTCTTTTGAATCAACTCAACTTTTTCTCCCATCTCTTATACCAATTCTGGTCCCATCAACTTTCATTCACCTACTTAATCCCAAAAAGCTCGAGTTTGACACCACTTTCTACATAATTCCTCAAACGGGGCCATCTCTATACTTTAATGAAAACTGTTATTATAATAAAATTCAACCAAAGAAAGATGTTGATCCCAAATTCCCGAGTAATCCATTGAATAAGCACATAGCATATCCTAAAAGGTCTGAATTTTTTTTGACTGCCCATCTGATTGAGGATGAAAAGCTATACTAAAATTTAATTCAGTGCCCAATGAATTTTGAAGGCCTTTCTAAAAGATATAAGTGAACCTCAGATCACAATCAGATAAAATGGAGAGGGGAAATCCATGTAACCATACTATCTCTCTAACATACAATTGAGAAAGTTGATATAGAGACAAAGTATCTCAAATAGGAAGAAAATAAGAAGTTTTAGTCAATCGATCAACAATAACCTAGATTACATTTTCACCTAGAGATGTTTTCCATAATCCCACAACAAATTCCATGGTGATATTTTTCCATTTCCACTCTGGCACTGGTAATGAATGAAGCATCCCTTTAAGTAAATGCCACTCTACTTTAACGTGTTGAAAATTCAAACATTCCATAGTAAATTCAGGAATATCTCTTTTCATTCTATCCCACCAGTAATACTTCTGATGATCTCTGAACATATTAGTACTACCAAGATGAACTAAAAACAGAGAACTATGATCTTCACATAACAACTCACTATTTAACTGTGAATCAATAGGCATTCATAATCTCTTTCCAAATCTCAAAATACAATCATTATCGATGTTAAATTCAGGAAAAATTCCCTTCTGAACCAACTCTAACTTTTTATGTAACTCACTATCTTCCTTATATGCTTGCTTAATTCTGTTTGATAGAGACGATTTCACTAACCCCTAAAATAAAACAGAGTAATTTCCTGCACCAACAACCTCTATGCCAAAGTTCATCAAATCATTAATCAAATGATTTTGTTTCAAACATAACATGGTTAATGTAGAATTACTCTTTTGACTCAAATCATTGACCACTTTATTTTCCTTTCCAGGATGGTAATGAATCGCACAATCAAAATATTTGATTAATTCTCTCTATGTCCTCTGTCTCATGTTCAATTATTTCTGAGTGAATATATACTTCAAAATTTTGTGGTCAGTATATATTTCATATTTTAATCCATACAGATGATGCCTCCAAAATTTTAAAGCAAAAACAACAGTAGAAAATTCCAAATCATGTGTATGATAATTTAACTCATGAGGTTTCAAATGACGTGAAGCATAAACAATTACTTGATAATTATGCATTAGGACACAACCAAGTACATTCAATAATGCATCACTTTTGATAACAAACTCACCATTTCTAGAAGTTAGTGCAAAAACTAGAGCATTCACCAATCTTATTTCCAATTCATGGATACAATAATAACATTATTTTTTCCAGATGAACTTAACACCTTTTAGAGTTAAGTTAGTCAATGGGCTAGATAAACAAGAAAAAGTTTCTACAAACCTCTGGTAATAACTTTCCAATCCAAGAAAACTACGGATCTTGATTATATTTGTGGGTCTTGACCATTCTTCAACTACTATTGTTTTAGTAGGATCAACAGTTATGCCATTTTTTGAAATAATGTGACCAAGGAATGAAATCTGTTGTAACCAAAACTCACACTTTCTGAATATCCCATATAGTTTCTTTTATTTTAAGGTTTTAAAGACAACCCTTAAAATGACTTTTGTGTCCCTCTTTAATTTTTTAGAAAACCTAAATATCATCAATGAACACCACCACAAACTTATCCAAGAACTCACAAAAAATTCTATTCATAATATCCATGAATACAACATGTGCATTGGTTAACCCAAATGGCATAACTAAAAATTCATAATGGATATATCTAGTATGAAAATAAGTCTTCAGAATATCTGATTCCTTTACTTTTAACTGATGGTTACCCGATCTCAAGTAAATCTTCAAAAAATACTAAGCTCCCTGGAGCTGATCGAACAAATAATCGATATAAAGTAAATGAAATTAATTCTTAATAATGATGTTATTCAAGGCTCTATAATCAATGAAAAGTCTCATTGAACCATATTTATTTTTAACAAACAAGACGAGATCACCCCATGGAGATGTGCTAGGTCAAATGAAACCTTTATCTAATGACTCCGGCAATTGATTCTTTAACTCTAAAATTTCAATTTGAGCCATTTGATAAGGGGGTTTTAAAATTGGCTTAGCATTAGGAACTAAGTCAACAGTAAATTCAACTTCTCGATCAGGTATTATAGTAGGAAAATCATTAGGAAAAACAGCAAGATACTTATTTACCACTAACACATCATTAATCTAAACAATTCCATTGTTTTCAAATATATGTGAAAGGTAACATTCATTTCAGTCTTTTTATAGTTTCTCAACTTCCTGATATGTTATCAAAAGTAATGGTTCATTCTTGTAGACAAACTGAAATTATTTCTGAAAAGAAATATCTTTAGCTCTGTAGTCAATCATAGCATGATATACAGAATGCCAATCAATACCCAAAATTACATTAAACTCTACTAGAGGGAAAAAATAAGGTTTCAAGTAGATTTTTTTCTGCACACAAGGACATGAAGGTTCTTATAATTTATTTTTTTCTTAAAATTTCATCCCAGTGTTTTTACCATAAGTTCAAGATTCACATCTTGAGATAGAATTCCCAATTTATCAGAAAACTTCTTAGAAATGAAAGAGTGTGGAGACCCTGAATCAAACAACACATTGGCATAATCTGAATAAACAAACAGTGTACCTGATACTACTTCATTCGATAAACCAACATCTGCTGAAGTATTTGCAAAGGATCTCACCACCATTTATTTTTTGTAGTCTGGTTCCTTTCCCTCAGTTGAGTTCTTATTTGGACACTCATTTTCATAATGACCCATTTTATTGCCCTTAAATCATTTTACTGACTATAAATCAGATTTTGTCTTACCATTACCCAGATCTTTTTCAGTGGAATTACAAGCCTTATACCCCATTTTACCACATTGGTAGCACTTACTAAAATTTAAAAGAAATTCCCCATCATGCTTTTAACCACAATTTTCAAAAACTGTAAACTTAATTTTCTTACCATCAGACTTTTTTGAAGAGTTCTTCCCTTTCTTCTACCATCTCGACCTCTTATTCTGTTATTTTTAAAAGAAAAACTAATCATCGAAAAAATCAATTTCCAAATTTATCCGCACATAAAACAATTTTTTCATAACTCTTGAACTCATGAGAATCTAAATCCATTTGATACATTGGCTTTAATCCTCAGTAAAAAATGGTTGATTTTACTATCAAGATCTCATATAAAATTTGGAGCATACCTTGCCAATAGAGTGAATTTTTCTTCACATGTAGCCACTGAGTCATCCTCCTATCTCAATTCCAGGAATTATTTTCCATTCTAAGACGAAAAACCTTAGGGAAATATTTCTCAAGAAACAAACCTTTGAATTCATCCCAGTAAAGAGCATCAATATCCCCACTATCCCTCATATTTTTCACCATTGACCACCACTGGTCAGATTTACCTTCAAAATGGTAAACAGTGAGAGTAACCTTTTGATGTAATAAACACCCCATGACATCAAAAATACTTTTTAGTGATTTAATCCACCCTTCAGCTAGAACATGGTAATATGATCCTCTGAATGACGGGAGATGTTGCCTCATGAAATGCTCTACCACTGACATGTTCCTCTATGGTTGATCTAGCTGATCCCGTGCATGGATAACGCCACAATTTATATCCTGAGTCAACTATTCCATCACTATAAAACACTATTTAGTTCTGATTCTGACTATCTTAGGTTGCTAATTTGGAAGGTCATCTTCCTCCTGATGTCGTCCCATCATAGCAGTCCTATTTCCTCTATAAGAAACCATTCTAAATAGAAAAATATTTTAGGTGAAGAAACATGGTAATTTATAAATTCTATATCATTTTAATATTACCATAAATTAATTTATGGATATTAATTTAAAATTATTCTAACTCTTAAAGTTATCAAAATTGACCATTGATACCAACTATAAGGACCCGACTTTAAACATTACATAATCATCAATTATGTTAATAATTCATATTAAGAGTATTTTCAAGTTTAGAGCTTTATAGAATTTGGTCAGAACATATCCATAACAACATGAATATTACATGTAGACACTTCTACACAATATCCATTTTTTTAATAAAATAAAAACTCTTAAAAAAAGATCCATGTCTAGTTCAATGTTTTAGACAACATGACATTTATTTGATCCCAAACCTGTCCCTTTTCATCTTTAAGTCCTGTGATTTTTTTTTAAAAAAATGAGATGAGCATAAGAATATCAGTAAGAGTTATAAAAAAAGGAAAGAAAAAAGTAGTCTATTAATACATATAATTCAATGAATTCATACTTTTTAATCATTGACATACCACACAGGATCATAAGATTTATGAATAACACATGGAAATAATCAATCATAAATGTAACTTATGGAATACATACCATTCTTACATTGTAACCTTCACAGATACATAGGGAGTTACTTTGGAATAGCCATCACAATATATTCCTTAAATCTCTTAGGAGAAAAATTAACGTTTACCTCTATCACGTTACCCAATGCATTGGAGAGCTATCTTGGGCTTGATACCAACTATGAGGACCTAACCTTAAACATTACATAATCTTGAATTAAATTAATAATTCACATTAAGTACCTTTTCAAGTTAAGAGATTTATATAATTAGGTCATAACATATACATAAGAACTTGAATATTACATTTAGACACTTCAACGTAGTATCTATTTTTTTTTTCATAAAATAAAAACTCTTAAAAAAAGAGCCATGTCTAGTTCAATGTTTTAGACAACATGAATTTTCCTTGACCCCAAACCTCGACCTTATTTATCTTTAAGTCCTTTTAAAAGCATTTCAAAAACTTGGGATGAGCATAAAATTCTCAGTAAGGGTTATAAAACTAGGAAAGAAAACATTAGTGCATTAATACATACAAGTCGATTAAATCATACTTTTAAATATTTAACATACCACACAAGATCATAAGATTTATTAATAACACATGGAAAACATAAATCATAAAGGTAACTTGTGGCACACATAAAATACCTAAATTTTAGGCTTCACAGCTATATAGGGAGTTACGTTTGGAATACCCATCACTGTATATTCCTTAAGCCTCTTAGGAGAAACACTAATGTTTTCCTCCTTCATGTTAACCAATGCATTGGAGATCTATCTCGAGCTCACACACCCTGGTTTTATCATGGAACTACCCATATACGTAAACAATTCTGAAGAACCATAACATATTCACAACACATAAAACAAACATAAAGGAAAGATAACATTTCCAAATTGAAATAACAATATATACTTTAAATATATTGGCATAATAAATCCAGTATCAAAACCATTTTCAATACTAAAATATGTAAAAAAATTATATGGTATTTATTTTCCTTTTAAAAAACCATTAAATCTTGTTAAGGAAGAAAAAGATCAAATAACACTCATGGTAGTGAAAAGGTTGTTGTCACTGCGTACGTTAAAAATAAACCTTCTTTTTGTCGTTTAGTAAAACGCTTCATAGAAAAATATTCCCTTTGAATGAAATACAAATTCAGAGGTGTTTATACACTGTATAAAATAAATTCGTGTATATATCAAAATATGCCTCAATGAAAGGATATTGAGACGAAGTCCCTTACCTCATGCCCAACTTGACTCGTTCTTTCTTTAATCTCCCAAATAATAAACTAAAGTTAATTTCTAATTTATTAAGAAGATTTTTTAAGTTTATTATTATTTTTATATCACTTATTACCATGTTATAAACATGATGTAATCATTTAAGTTAATAACGGTTGTTTTTTTATATTTAGTACTTGAGTCAAAAATGAACTTCTTATAATTTTATGTTGTTCATGTGGTCAAAATTCCATTATCTCCAGAATGATATTCATGATTTAGATATCATATATATCATATATATCCAGTATATATATGTATTTGTAATAGTACATAATATTTGGAGGTAAGAAATGAAATGCATATATGATATAATACTGGAATTATAATATACCTATATATAATTAATTTTTAAATCCATTAAATATGAAATAGAAATGAAATTAGCCTTCATGCGTACGTACGCCTTACTGTGTCCATGAAATTATCGCGTTTACCCATTTTGTAAACAATAAAGGTTTTATATAAATGAAAAATTCAAAATTATAGAGAAAATATAAATATAATATATATCACATATAAATACAGTGTCATCATGATGGCCACCATGAGAGGCGTTTGGAGATATTTGAACAATCATCATTTCGTAAGGTAGTAGTTTTCCATCCACAGAAATTGTATGTTCGTATCCATTAGATGGAGGTGTACGGTAGTGTAGTTTAAATAATTCTCATAAAAATAACCTAGTATATTTAGGATATATATATTTTTGTTATAAAATAAATAAATAAAGAGAGTTTTGGGTTTTGGAGAAGTAAAATAATAGAAAAGAACTTAAGAGAATACATAACCTTTAAATGAGGTACCTCCATTTGGTTTGATCCAAAAGGGTTACCTGAATTGCTATATTCCATGGTAAAGGATTCTAGGAAGAAGATATGGATGTAGTAAGAATAATTGTGTAGAGGTTGGATGATACAAGAGGCTTGAGAGTTGTGATTAATGGGTTTGAGGTGGTGGTATTTTATAAGTGAGAGGACGGGTTCTTGAGGAAAGTTTGAAATTATTATTTTATTATAAAATGATTATCGGTTTCAAATGGTAAAAAAATAATTAAATTATAATATAAGATTAATATTTTTTGAAATAAAACCATCAAATAATAATTGGACTAGTTTTGGATATTTTTTTAAATTTTATAATCTCATTTATTTAAATCATTCATTAATAAAGAAATCACTACATCATCATAGTGTCATTAATAATTTTATTTATATGATGTATAAAAATTATAAATAAAATATCGCGATGTATGAAATATTTTTACCTTTAAAATTAATATTTATATTTGAATACATAACTAAAATAACTCTATGTAAAAATTTATTTACTAAAAGATATATGCTTGTGTCATTTTTGTCTTTACTTTAAATTAATTTTTATAAAGTGTCATTATCACTCCCATGTGGTTCCATGGGGTCCCAAAATCGACCCAAGGATTCCCATATTATGAAATGTATCAACCAATAAGATTAGTAAAAATTTTAGGGTAATTTAATATTATTATAATAACATTTTTTTACCCTTATTTACTAGATTTACCATTTTACCATAGTAAATAAAACATTTAATGAAGTAAATATTCATAATGTCTAAAAATAAAAGTTACCTACACAATTTAGATCTCCTGATTCCAAATATGTAATCCAATTTTCCAAATTAAAAACACATTAGTGGCAGAAATTAATTTAAAATTAATTCCTGTTATCAAAATAAAAAGTGTGTTTTAAGAAATAATATCTATCAAAATATTGACACTTGTTTATGTCCAATTTCAAAATAAATTTACTTCCAATGACCAAAATTGTATTTCATGGTAAAAATATAATCTAATTAAACTTTAAAACCAATTAAAAATATAATCTAACCATATAAATAAATTATATTAAAATCCAATTTTGAATTAAAATACTGTATTTTTTACTATTCATTAAAAAAATGAACAATGTTAGAAATATACCAAAATTTCATCTAAAGTAAATTTATATGTTTCTATTCTAAAGTATAATATTATTTTTTGAAATAAAACATATAAAAGTGAAAAAAGTATTTTTAAAAATGGTTCACCATCAAAAGGCAGTAAATCATCCTTTTAAAGAAATTTTAATATTTATGCTTAAAATTGGATTCTTTCTTATTTTAAGCCTCTAAAATTTATTCGATAAATTTTAAAAAATTTAACAAAAATTTATAATCATATTTTATTTTGTTATTTTTATTCTCTCCATTGAAACAGCTAGGAGTTAACAACCATTTAAAATAATAATAATATTATATTATTTTTTGGTGTAACTCAACATTGTGTGCAACGTAAGATTTCAGAGAAATCTGTTATTGCGTGTTGAGTAAGCTATCAGAAATAGCATTCCATTTAATGTAAAATTAATATTTAATTCACAAATATTAATAAATATGAGAATTTTATATTCTTTATTCACTTGGGATGTTACAATCGCCACCCAAGAAGTTACATCTATTCTATATACAATTTTTCTAAATTTTTTGTTTTTCTTAAAGTGTATTTGGATCTTTTATATGATGGTTTTAGTTTAGTGGTTCTTACTTGGAGATATTTGGGTTTTGTGAGATATGGGGAAAGTTGATCTAGTTCATCATTGGGTTTCATTTGGAGTTTTCTTGTGAGTCTTCCTGAAATATTTTGGTTTTTGTTGGTGTGTGAAAGGATTATAGTCCTAGTGGCAGAGTTGTTTCTCTCATGATATATATGTTGGTTTGAATCCATTGGGAGTTCCCACATTATCCCTCTCCTCCGTGTGGTGTGTTTGATTTTGAAATTTCAATGCCACTTGAGTCCTTATGGTGGGGAGTACCCTCTCATGTTATCCCTTTGTCTTGTGTTATTGTTTCTTATGAATCAGTTTGGTGTGAATTCTGGAGTGCATATTCACCTAGAGGTTTTTGATTTATATCTCAATTTTGATAGGGCATGGACTTGAGTTTTGATTATCCATTGTTTGGGTGACTTTATGGGGGTAAAAAGTTTCTGGGTAGAGGAGAATTGTCAAACCCCGACCTTAAATAGTCTTATTTTTTTATTCTTTTCCTAGTCCTGGGTCTGTTGGTTGATGATTCAGTTTGAGACCCGGTATAAATTTATGTAGTTTGCAATTTTTGATAGATTTCATGTCGATTCACCCACATGGTTCATTTTTTAGCCTATTTTAGTGTTTTAGTGTTGGTATAATTTTCTAAATTTAATTTTTAGTGTGATTCTTTAATTATTCCCATGTGTCGACACCTTTAAATTTTTTGATAAAATACACTTTGTTTTCTTAGATGAAACCAAGACTTGTTATGATATTTTCCCCTTGAAATATTTTGGAAACATAGTATTATTTTTATTAATTTAAATTAATATAAAAATTGAGATCCTTTTTGGTTTAGTGGGTATAGTGAAATGTTTTGGGAAAGTGTTTTCATGGTTTTAAAAGAAGGTTGGTCAGATTCTTGCAATTCTATAGAATGGTTGGGTTTGGTTCCTCAAGTGGTTTCTTCAAGTGGTTTCAAATGTAGTTTCCAAATTTTGACATGTTTTATAATTTAAATGAGTTTAGGGTGTTTTGATATATAAATTTGGCCTTTTTTTTCTTAAATATTTCATTAGTTTTTTAATAGCATCTTGGTTCCTTTTGGGGATTACTTTTACTTTAGGAGTCTTTTTATTTTTGATTT
The DNA here is from genome assembly GCA_963277665.1 of Viscum album. Lineage (NCBI taxonomy): Eukaryota > Viridiplantae > Streptophyta > Magnoliopsida > Santalales > Viscaceae > Viscum > Viscum album. The sequence goes on along the minus strand of OY728127.1, from coordinate 124,232,102 downwards.
GTCGATAAAGTTTATATAGTGTGTTGGACATCACTATGGTTGTTTCTAGATATAGGCATCAAGAAAACCTACATGTATATGTATAAGGTAAGGTATATATATATTCCATATTTTTATGTATTCCATTATAGTGTGGGGAATATGTGCAATGAATCCGAGGGAATTTATATATATGTATAAATGCATGTGTGTGTAAGCACGAATGGTCGGTTCGAGTGTTTTTCATCAAAAATTGGCATGTTTGAATTATGATTCCCTATGCGTTAGAATTTATATTAATGAATTATTTATTTCTTGTTTTCAAACTTTTATTTAATGCTAGTTAGTAATTTATGGTTTTCAGAATAATTTATTATTGTGAAATAAAGATTGATCCTATTTGTATTTGCATTTCAGGTAATTGTTTATAAAATGTTCTTACTCAGTGTTTGATGAAATTCCACTTTGGACCTTATAAATGTGCATCATATTTAAAGTGGTGAATTGGGTTTTTGAAATGGATTTACAAGTGCGTTTTAGGTTTTCAAAGTGTTGTTAGTGATTCATTAAGAAATTCTTTGGTATGGGAAAATCTTTTGAGGACCATTTAGTATTTTTTTAGAAAATAATTATCTTAAAAAATCTCCTTGTATGATCCTATTGTATTGGTTATGTTGTTTGTTGGGAGTTAATACCTTTAGGAACCAGCAACATTTAGGAAATGATGGAGGTAGGAGGTAGATATATAATGTAGGAAGGGGGTTAGTAACTCCATATCAGGCATAAACCTGGATCACCATGGGTCGTACTGGTAGGGGTGGTGGATTTGGAAGTCTAGGTTTAGAGCATTCACCCCAACAAGGCAGTGTTGTGTAGGGTGATCAGTCTGGACCCCATGGTAGATGGGTAGGTCATCTCTATGTAGTTCATTCTACACTTGGAGGTGGCATGGATGGACAGTCTACTGTTCGATGTAAGATTCATGTAGATTCCATTATTTCTAGTGATTTATTTGATATAGGTGATACACATTCTTTTATTTCTTCTAAGATCATGGTTGTATTGGGATTGACCTTGGAAATTGTATGTGGGGTAATGTAACTGGATACTTCGAAAGGGGTATGCATTGAAGACATCAGAAAGTGTAAGGGTTGTGCTTTGGAGGTTGGTGGGTATCATTTTCTATGGGATCTGTTTATTCTAGAGAGGTCAGGTTTTGACCTAATATTTGGTATGTATTGGTTGGTGTAGTACCATGACCATATCAGCAGCTACCGACGTCAGGTAACATTCACACCTCCATAGGGATGTGATTATGTATTTTGTGGTGTATAAGATGTGAGAGTGGGCCATGAAGGACTGATTTCTCAACCGATGGGGGAAATCATAGCCCAAGTAGCTTGTCTGTTGCTAGATGATGAGGAAGATGAATAGCCATTACTTCTTTTAATTGTGGACTTATTTCAAGATGTGTTTCCTGATTATTTCTAGGGGTTACCTCCCAAGGGAGATGTTGGGTTAATAATTGAATTATTGTCAGGAGTGGATCCAATTTCCATTTCACTAAACTGAATAGCACCGATATAGATCCAGGAGAATAATTTTCAACTAGATGAGTTGGAATGTGAAGGGTTTATTCATCCTAGTACATCACCCTGGGGATCTCTATTACGATTTTCTAAGAAGGATAATGGATAATTGAGGCTATGTGTTGATTATAGGATGCTGAACCAAATGAAAAATAATAATTGACACCCTCTTCCAAGAATCGATGACCTGTTTGACCAACTTAGAGGTTCCTCAGTGTTTCCTAAGATTGATTTGAGGTAGGAATACCAGTAGTTGAGAGTGAGACCTTTTAACATAACCCAGAAATCATTCTGAAGCAGGTACAAGTTTTATTAATTTAGGTGATTCCGTTTGGTTTGACTTGTGCATTGGATGGGTTAATTGCTTTGATGAACCAAATATTTCATCATGATATGGGTCTGTTCATACTTTTATTTTTTGATGAAATCATGGTTTACTCTAGAACTCATGATGATCATGAACAACATCTTTACATCATCTTGAGAACACTGAGAGAGAATAGGCCTTACACCAAGCTATCAAAGTGTTAGTTTTGGATTAATAAGGTTCATTTCTTGGGATATATAATTTCTGAGTATAGTGTGTCAGTTGATCCAGAGAAAGTGTAGGCAATTGTGTTGTGGGAGCAGCCCAAGAATGTTTCCGATGTTCAGAGATTTTTGTGTTTGGATGGTTATTACTAAAAGTTCATTAAATATTTCTCTTTCCTAGAATCACCACTCTCAGGATTAATCAAGAAAGAGGTTAAGTTTGAATGGTAAGAGGCTTGTGAAGGTACATTGTAGGAGTTAAAGAAGTGGTTGAATATTATATAGATTTTGATCTTACCCGAACTGGGTAAAAGGTACACCTTGTTTTGTGATGCGTCCAATGTTGGAATTGGGGAAGTGTTGATTTTGGAAGATCAGGTTGTGGTTTAAGGATCTAGATAGTTGAAACCAAATGAAAAAAATTATCCTACTCATGACCTTGAACAAGATGTTGTGGTTCATGACCTCATGTGTTATAGGCATTACGTGTAGGGATAAACCTTCATGTCTTTACTGACCATAAAATTATTAAGTACATATTCTCCTAGTATGATTTTAATATATGACAGTTAAGGGGGTTGAGAAAATAAAATTTATTGATTTTTATTTGGTATACAAATCAGGAAAAGGGAATCATGTTGTGGATGCCTTGATCCAGAAAACACAAAATCAGGTGGGGCATAAATCTGACACTAAGTGGATAATGATGGCCTTGTTTGTTGAGATGCATCTGGATGTATAGGAGGTGCATGGGAAGATAAACCTTGCATCAATAGAATTTTATCCGACACTTTTGAGATGGGATAATTAGAGTCAGATGTTGGACTCTATGTGTTTGGCAATGAAAGAAAATTTTAAAGGTGGGGAGTCACCTTTTAGTTAGAATTGTGATACGAATGGAGTTTCTTATATCCATGTTAGTGTTGTGGTATTGGAAAGTGTATGAGAGGAGTTTATGAACATGTTCCATGAATCAAAGTAGGTAGTTCATCCTATATTGACTAAGATGGTTGATGATTTTTTAAGGCAGTGTTGGTGGCTATGAATAGAGAAATAAGTTTCAGGTTTTGTGGTTCGATGCCTAACCTGTCAATATGTGAAAACCAAACATCAAAAAACATTTCATTTGTTTCTATCAATGAATATTTCGGATTGGAAGTGGAATGATGTAACAATTTACTTTTTAGTTGGTATTCCAAGGATGCCTAAAAAGAGTGATTCAATTTGGGCGGTTGTGGACCAACAAAAGAAAGTATCCCATTTCCTGTCAATCTTGGAGACTTATATAGTAGACCAGTTGGGTGATTTATATATTCATGAAATAATGGGATTTCATGCTGTACAGAGAAACATAGTTTTGGATCGTGATACGAATTTTACCCCATGATTTTGAAAGGGATTATTAATGGCACTTTGTACCCAAGTGTTTTTGAGTACGACTAATCACTCATAGATAGATAGACAGTTGAAACATATGATTCAGGTATTAGACGACATGTTTTGAGATTGTGCTTTTTATTTTAGTGGTTAATGGGAAATTTTTTTGTCACTCATCGAGTTTTACTAAAAAATAGATTTTAGGATACAATTTAGATGGCTACTTTTGAGGAAATCAATGAGAGACAATTTAGATATCGGTTTTATTGGTTAGAGGCTAGGGAGTCTATGTTATTAGGATCTAGTCTCATGAAGGAGACATCAGAGAAGGTTAAATTGATTCAAAAGAGTATGGACATGGCCCAGAGTAGGAATAAGCCTTATGAAGATCAATGTCATAGACCCCTTATTTCCAGTGTGGGTGATAGTGTGTTTCTTTAGGTGTCTCCAAGGTTGAGTCATCGTCAAATTAAGATACATGGAATGTTGGAACCGAGGTATGTGGGGCCATTTGATATTATGGAGAGAATCTGAATGGTGGATTAATGATTAGCTCATCTACATTAGTATACTAGAATGAACAATGTTTTACATATTTCAATACTATGAAAGTATCAACCTGATCCATCTCATGTGATAAAAGTTGGTGATGTTGAACTTGAGGCTGGCATGTTTTTTGAGGAGCATCCAGTTCGTATTTTAGATTATAGTGAGAATGTTCTGCGAGGCAAGGCAATGCCCTTGAATTTCATTCTATGGTAGTAAGGAAATGTTCGAGAAGAAAATTTAGAGTGGGAGGTAGATATCCAGGCCCAGTGACCTGATCTATTTTCTTTAGAAACTTGGTGATGCTTAGGAAGAGTGGTTGGAGGATGAGACATCATAAGGTGGGGAGGTTGTAAGATCCCATATTTTGTTGAGGTATGTCCTTGAACAATTTTTTGTTTTCATCTTATATTTTTCTTAAAATGATTCCTTAAGAGATTATGTGGGGTCTCAGGGGTGTTCCATGGGTATGATATATGAAAGGGGAAGAAAAAGTGGCTTCTGTGCATGTTGTGTAGTTTATGCACAATTAGTGAAAATCTGGGGGAGTAGTTGAGGTAACCGTGTGAGGGTAGATGTTCTTGAAAGAAGCATCCACACATTGTGCACACTATACTATATATAATTCCTAGGTAACCATTAAAATAGGGTGATTTTAGGGTAGTATCTTCCATATGGTTTATGCATTGTTTAAAAAACCATGTAGGTAAACCATGAGACCCAATATTTTTGAGAAAAAAAATGCCATTACGAGATTTTTTATACCAATTAAGTATTTAACTCCTACATTTTCCACGAATCCCTAGGAATGATCCAAAACTCCCAAGAGATCCCTTGTTTGATTATCCCTGAACTCTAGGTCATTTGGAGTGTCTTCGGTTATGAAACAATGATCTAGGTAAGGCTAATCCCCTCCTAGATTCCTTTTCTTATTTAGGGGTTCCAATTCTACCCCATCTCCCCCCAAAGCTCTAGAACCCTTATTTTTTGGTGAAATTTACAGTGAATCATTTAATTTGGTTTAGATCAGTATCTACAGTCTTGATTTAGGGTGTGTTTGCCAATGTATTTGAGGTATGTGGTCTACAAGTTACATCCCTTAGTTTTTGTATAGATTTGTGCATGTTGGGTTTTTATTATTTCCCTGTTTTGATGAGTTTTTGGTTCATTTGACAAGATGTGATGTATTGTTTGTATAAAAAACCTAATTAACCCCTAATGATTCTTATAGGATGCATGGAGTATGATGTGGACATTTTTAGGGCCACCCATGGGGTGTTCCGACCCTCCTGAATTGGGCTAATGGAAACATAGGGTGTGAAATTGATTCATGTTGATTTAGAGCCTTAGATAATGTGTTAATTTATTTATGTAATGGGTTATAAGGGTTTTGGATAGTTGTTTCTATGGTGGTTAATGGTTAAGGGATTTTTTGGTTGGAATGTAAATGGGATAAATGGTTTTAAATGGGAATATGTAAGGAATTATGTTTATACTTGAAAATTCTTAGCGAGTTAGGCATAAGAATGGGAAATGGTGAAAAATGAATATGTGATAGAGAAGATAAATGTGTTAAAGGATTTTGGAATAATTTTAATTTCTTTTTTAATGATATTATTATGATATTACTAATGATATTAAATACTCTTGGTTATGATGTGAAACTTTTTGGAAAAAATGAATAAGTATATAGACGTGGCTTGATAAAGTGGGTTATGGACATGAGGTTCTACACCCATAGGTCGAGTTGGATAGAGGTTCTAAGATCCTCCCTCTAAATTCATGGTTTAGGGAAGGGGATGGAGTTTTATTCCACTAATAGTTGTATTCCGCCCAGATTGAATATTCTAGGTGAGGATAAGGTGATCGATGTGTTATGTGATGCCTAGGGAGATAAGACATGATTTATTTCCTATATCCATTGAGAACCTTAAATATGCCCAATTAATTGGAAACATAATAAAGTGGTGGAATAAACCACGAGATGATTTTGTAGTGAACTTGGTTTCAATAGTAGTATAACATAGAGGAACATAACTTTAAAGGGAATCTTGAATTTAATTTTATTTAATTTCCATTATTTATCACTTTAATAAACTATATATATTAACTAGATATTTTTTAGACACTGTTAGTGGTGAGATATTGAGTTGTAATCACACCCTTCTCAGGCTTCCATTAGGTACTCAACCAGATTTCATGGTCGTAAGCCAGGAAAGAGGTAAGGGCCTCATGCTTGAGAAATGAGTCGGGTTTGATATGTGCATGGGTGATTTTTGGGACTTAAAACCAGTACAGTTTTAGGGAATCCAATATTAGACTTTAATTTTTGGGTTTGGATCACATGGAATTGTAGTAGGGCAAGACATATTTACTTCTATTGTGCTTTATACCCTGTTTGGGAGATGTTTGGTTGTGTACATTGTTAATTGTTTCTAATTTTTTCCATTATTTATATTGTATACTTCTATGGATTTCTCTGGTAAAGAGGGTATAGTCTCCCCACATGACTATTTAGACCTTCAATGCTAGTTGGAAACCTCTAGCATATGAGGAGGCGTGTTTGAGGTCATGTGGTGACGCAGCTTCGGGCACCTGTTTAGTTGCTCTTGGGTCAGGGACATTACATGCCTTTCTTCGATTTGGTCACCATAGTGAAAATTTGGTTTGAGGTTGGTGTTGACCTATAGGGTAACATGAAGGTATGTAAAACATTATTTTCTCACTGCTTCTTGTTTTCATTTTAATTGATTAGTTTTTGTTTATTTATTTGTCTTTCATTTACAAGAAAAATTGTTCCCATTAGTTTAATTTTGATGCATGACACTAGTTTCCATCTTGTGTGGTTTAGGAATGTATGTTAGGCCATGTCACAGGCCAGCTTAGGTGACGGGCTTAGGGTCATCCCTGGTTGGTTTGTGATAGAATATCTTTCGAATTGAAATTAATCACTTAATCAAAAAATTATTCTTCAATTTCAAGTTTCTCTATTTGATAAAAAATTTCCCTAAATCAAAATAAAATTTATCCATTAGGTATTTTAACTAAAAAAATTCATCCTAACCTAGACATAAAATAGTCTAGTCGTAATCACTACACCATTATCACTATTTAGTTGTGGTTTCAAACCCCAAGGCTTTGCTAGACATGATGGGTTTTCACCTGGAATGTGGGTTCTTCATTTTCCATAACTAGATTAATGTTATCATAACATTTGATAATAATACTAAAAATAACCAATGTTTATTCAAAATTAATTTGAAATGATTAGGAATGGCTAAGTACAATGAATGATATCACGATTAATAGAGAATAAATCAACAAGAAAATCAAAATATCAGATAACACATGCCATTAAAATAACTGGTTAATGCATAAAAAATATGGCCAGGTAAATAACTAAAACACATTAAAATTAATTAATTGTCTAAAAATGAATTGAATATATAGATTTTATTACATTTATAATATTCTGGATAATTACTGAAATGAAATTTTCATGACGGAATGTATTTAATGTTGCATGTAATATATCTTGCTTATGAACCTCTATACCATTATGATATATTGTCATGATCATTTAGATAACTCTTATTCAGCCAACTTGTTCATCCCATGAGACAATTGATGCATCATGGGGATATTTATAACTATACCCCTCCCATGTATACCAGTCCAAAACATTCCTTAGATATCAAATAATCAATATAAAAAGATATATTCAAATCAAAGTGTCTCAAACAAATTTTAAATATTTGAATCATAATCCCTATAAAATTAAGGAATTATCCATTGAAACATTTAATAGCATGAATATAATGTGATTAATGATATGATATATTAATGTAGAGATATATAACTTAAATGAAATACGGTTAGAATTAGATATATCTCAAAGAAATAAAAGTTAAATGAGAAAAACTATTATGTTTAGTCGAAATTGAAATTTTTGACTTTACCTTCAATATTAATAAATTTTATATTAATTGTTTAATTTATTTACATCATTTTCAGGTTTATTAATAATTTTATTTTGATTATTAAAATGTTTTATATAACTACTTAAAAAATATGTTTATATAGGGTGTTTTGACCAAATTTGGTTCATGTGTCAAAAAGGACTTTGGTAGGCCAACAATATTGAAGGGGTAATTATATAATCATATCAAAAATAATAATCATGAAATAATTATAATATATATATATATAAATATAAATTAAACTTTAAAAAAATCATGAATTTTGGTTGTAAATGATGAACCACTGATATAATCTTAGAGATGGTAGGTCGTAAGTACACAAGAGTAACATTCTAATTTTTCACTGATCATTATGGAAAGATGGTAAGTATAATTTTATCTTCCCATAATTTAAATAAAATCATAAATACCATGTTATATAATCATATATAGTTATATTTATAATTCTAGTGATGTAAAAGGAATCACATCGAATCGAGGAGGCGATAGTCCACACATCCACGAGCGATGTTATCACTTTTTTACATTGTGAACAGTGTAATAAAGATAATGACATATTATATTCCTAGGAAAGTAATTATTAAATTAATATAATACATACGTATTTAATGTAACATATTTATTAATATTATCATAATTAACACAATCCTAGTACAGTGTGACCAAATCACATCGCTTTGAGGTGGCAGTAGTCCATACACCCACAAACAATGTTATTGTATTTACAAAAAATGGAAATCATGAAAAATGTATTATATAAAAATTAAAGAATTATGAGTACAAAATAAATATAATATATATACTATAAAAACAACATTTCCATCATAATACCCATCAATTAGATGTATTAAAGGAAAAAATGAATGATATGGTTTTGTGAGGCAATATTCCACTATACACATGAATAGAAAATTCATTACCCATTTTATGGAAGTGTGTGTAGGTGCTGGTCGAACACTTGAAACACACACACACACACACACACAAGATTTATATTTAATTATATAAGCACCAAATATGAATAAATTAATGGTTTTAGAATCAAATAAAATAAAAGTGAATGTTAAAAAATGCTTCCACTATTTCGGGTAAATCAATTAGGTTTATACCAAAATACACCCTTGGTTGATTTATTCCAACTGAGAGGATTATAGGATTTTTTATGGAAGTTGGGAGATTATTAGTTATTTTTTTTGGATGATATATAATGCTCAATGTTTTTTGGGGACATGATGGAGGGTGATCCCTTTTATAATTGAGGTAAGTTTCACTTTTGGAAACTCCCATAATATTAAATTAATATAAATTACATTCAATTTTAAAATGGATAAAAAGTGATTTATTTAAAATATAAGATTAGTAGGAGTCTAAATAATATCTTCCTATAATTTTTCGACATTTTTAGGTCACACTATTACCATAATCAGTTGGTATTAACCCTTATTTAACCTCTTTAACTATTACGATGTCAACATGTGTCTTTATTACTTAAGGGTTAATATAGTTTTTATAAAATTAAAAATGAACTATAAATATACCATTGCTGAAATATTAAACCTTATAGAAATAATTTTTATGGATGTTATACTTTTATAAAATTTATATAATTTTAAAAAATATTATTTATTTTGAAATATCATTACTATAAATTTTTACACTATTCATTACATGATTTGTTGAGAAATAGTATAAAACAAGATAAATTTATATATTTTTTTAATAAATAAATAATATGTCTATTTAATCAATAAAATTTGTGAATGAAATTAATAATATAATATTATATTTATTTTAATATTTTTAATAACTTTTATTTTGATATGCACATTAATTAAATAATTAATGCATCATCATGGTACAAGACTTTAATTTATCTATTTCATTTCTAAATATTAAAAATAATTTATCATGATGAATAAAATAATTTTATAATTTAAAATAATATTTTTAGTGTAAGATATCTTTTGAATGAACATATTTAAAAATGGATCACTTATAGAAAACATTAGTATGATATATTAGACATTCCTTAGAATAAAATACTATAAAAGGAATAAAGTATTCCAAGTGGATCCAAGAGGACATAAAATCTATCCAATAATTATTTTGGTGAACCATAACTCATAAAATAAATTTAGGACACATTTTAGTGTAATTTTCTATTATTTTTAATATCATTATTACCCTTAATTACAAGATTTTCCATTAACCATGGTAATAATAGATTGCTAAATTTAATATAAAATTTATCTAAAACTAATAGAGGAATATATACTAAATTTTTATATTCTAATTCTATATATGGAATCAATTTTTTAATATTTAAGACTTATAATTTTCTATAATTTATTTAAAATTAATCCTATTGTTGGAATGAGAAATTGAGTTATAGTAAAAACGTTCAAAAGGTTGAATTTCTATCCCTATAGTCAATGCGAATTTGATTAAAAAACCTAAATCAAACTAAATGAAATAAATTAGATCTAATTATACTTTAAATAAAATAAAAATTATAATTTTACACTATAAATTATTTATATGAAATAACTGTTTTCCATTAAAATCTAGTATTTTTCACTATTTATCAAAAGTTAAACGTGTCTAAAAAATTCAAAAATTCATCCAAAGTGAATTTTTATATTATTAATTAAAATAAAACATTTAATTTCTAAAATAAAACTTATAAATTTTTTATAAAACTAGTTTTAAAACAAGAGTTCCAACAAAAGGCAACAAAACTACATTTAGAAAAATATAGCCTTTTAATACGTAAAATTGGATTGATTCGTATCTTATGCCAATAAAATCTAATGGATTAATGTATAAATTTTTTAATATATTAAATTTCATAATTTGGTTTATATTTGTCATTCCTATGAATTTAATAGTGAATTTATGATGATCATGTTAAAATAATGATATTTAATTATATAATATTATTTCTTTATGCTTGGTGTTGTGTGCAATGTATATTGTCAAAGAAATTAAATCTAAATAGAGATATAACATATGTTATTGGGGTCATACAATAGGTATTGTATTATTAAGAGAAAAAAAACCTCTAGAACATTGAATGTAATGTTGATAAGAGTTTCTAAAATGTTATGGTAGAGATATGCTGAAAATTGTTGAGTGAAGAATTGAGGATAGGTGATGTCCCTTATTGTGAAGGAAAGGAAACATATTTAATTTAGTAAACTTTAATAAAAAATGCAGTTTTAAGTGAATATTGAATCATGTCCCCAAACAATAATGTAAATGATTAATATGAGTCAAAATTATCTCATTACATAAAATTTAAACATATTTAGGTGATCTTTGAAGAATTATTAATTTTTTTATCCCCACGTTTATCTTTTGGATGATGAGCATGATTTCAGGTGTTTTTACCTCTATATAAGAAAATAAATATTCTTTTAGAGGAAATGTGATCCATAATTCAACAATGGTTTATTTTTTAAACTATATCCCAATTATTTGGAAAAAGTTTTTTTAATGAATTTTAATTCATTAAATCAAACATTATATAACATAGTATATTATTAAAGTAATTTGTAGGAATATTGAAGAACTGTCAATTTAATATCATCAATAAAAATATTTAACTCTGATTTAAATAATTTACACATCTAACATAGGTGATATTTAACTTAAAAATTTGTGGAACACAATAAATAATCCAAATTTTATTACTTTTAATGTTTTAATAATAATTTAATTGATTTTTCTTTTACATGAAGAAGAACAATAAGGGAGTTTCATAAAAAGTTATGTTAATTATTCCTTCCCTGAAAATTAAAATAAATTACCTTGATAAATAATTAAATAATATTTAAAATATAAATTTACAACAGAATACAATTACTTTTTCTCATTGATAACATATTATAGATATTAAAACAACATGAGATTCATTTTGATTTTATTCATTACATAAGATTATATTATAGTATTTTTGAAAGGTGGGTGTAAAATATAGACACATTTTAGAAACTTCAATGGTAATTGTTGAGAAAGTCTAATCTTAAAAAATAATGAAATGTTTTAGGTCTTTTTAAGCCACATCACATGGATTTATCCTTATTTTATACATTTTACCCTTATCAAGGTTATAAAAATATATTATGATTACTATTAAAAATGAATGAAAATGAGACATATTTACAAAATTTAAACATCCAAATTCTAAATATGGAATTTATTTTCCAGGTTTTGATTTTTTTATGTTTTAGAAATTAATTTTAATACAAATATATAAAAATGACGATTTTTTAGAAAAATACAATTTATCACAAAATGAAATTACACCAAAATCAATCATATTTTTGATTACTACATTATCATTTAGATTATACCTAATTGAATTTGGATTATTTTATTTTAATATAAAAACCAAAATTTAGCAATTAAATTACTTTATTTAATGAAATGAAATTATAGGATTACAAAAATATATATCCTTAAATATTCCATAGAAAAATATATAATTTGATAAAATACTAAAACAATTCAAAATATATTATTTAAATTATTATTTAAATAAATACATTCACTTTATCAAAAAATTATAAAATACTTAGAAATTATTTATAATTTCCAGGTAGAAAATATAATAAAAACTTTTTTTTGATGAAAACGTATTTTTAACTAAAAAATGAGTAAATAAATTTGAGTTATTATGAGTTAATAAATACATTATATAAAACCCCTATACAATTTTTTTAATTTGGTTATTATTACTCATACCAACAATTTAATATATAGGTTATAATGATCACATTAAAATAATAATAATTTATAAAACATCTCAATCCACATAATTCTAGGTGATGTGTGTTAAAAACACTATCAAAATAGTTTTTTTATAATAAACATTAATGTTGTAGAATTTTATCCAATATTTAAATAGTGTCCTCAAAATTTCATAACATTTTTGATAAAAAATAGGATTGAATTTTTTTTAATAATATATTCCATGGAGTGAATGATAAAACATATGATCATGAAATTTACACCCCTATTAACATTTAAAAATAGATTATTGGAAATCCATAAAGTAAAAAGATATAATGACTTATCCCTCTAAAAAATATAAATTTGAAATATAAGGGAATCCTATAAAAACACATAATCTAGTTATACGAAAAGGAAAAAAATGGTGGGTATAAAATAAGGACATGGAGGAAAAAATAACATCCAAGTAATAATTGATGGTGATAGGGAACTTGGTAATGAGAAAGTTTGTGAACACAAAACCATAAATCAATATGGGACAAAGAAGGTCATTATTTTATAAAAATGAAGTTAATAGGATAACATTTCTATTACATGCTCCATTTTCTCAGTTTTTGGTATTATTTCATATAAAGAAACAGAGCATAATAAAATATACTTGATTTGTATTTATTCTAAATGAATAATACATCATTCAGTTATAGTTTGAGAGGTTTTTTTTATCATATCTCACATATCATAATCAGTTAATTGAATATTAATTATAAATTTTATTCATTCCTAAGATGAAAAAGTAAACATTTAATGGATTATAAGATCTATAAAAGGATAAAAAGTTGTTCCACTTTTCTATAGGAATTAATGGAAATAAAAATAGTTTGATGAAGATAAAATCATTTTAAATTCAGAAAATCCTTCATAAAAAATATCTAGAAAATAAATAATAAAACCCAAATTTAAATGTAAATAATTGAATAAAAAAATAACTATAAAAATCATAAAAATATATTAGGATATGATTGAAATTGAAAGATTTGAATGATATCATGGCATATTATTCAATGATAAAAAATAAAACTTATTTCAGAAATATGATAATCATTTCAATAAATAAAATTAATCACTATAATGGAATAATAAAATCATATATGCTTCCCAAATATAATCAATCCTTATTATTTAAATAAGCTCTCATATTAAAAAATTATATTTTCATTAACCTTAACATTAAAATGTTTGGAATATAGTAATATTTTTCACAAATTTCATTAATAAATTTTTTACCAAAAAACATTAAAACCCCATACTTATCTATATAATAAATAATATGTTCCTAAAATGTAAGAATCCTGTTATAAAAAATTAAAATAATTTCCCTGACATCAGTGATCATATTTACCCTATAGGTTATAAATACCTTTTTAATTATATAAAAAATGTATAAGTATTAGTTAGAAAATATCATATTCACATGTTAAACTTAAGGTATATATATACCTAATACATCTAAGAAAACTAAACAGATGTCTCCCAAAATATTTTTATTACATTAAATCTTAAAAAATGTATCTATTACTTTAAACATATGATGAATAATATTCTCTACACCACATGAAAATTTTGTTTTATCCCAATAAATAAGAATTATCATAGGTTTCCATAGGTTATACACATTAATTTCTCTTAATTTTTCGTAAAGATAATGTGAACAAATCAATGAATAATCTATCAGTAGATTCACACCAACACTATCGATTAGCATCATGGTCTTGTATCATGTGAAGACTAAGATAATACTCAACAATAAATTTTATATTTCATAATGCTCTATAAATCTATTCTAAATCCTGAATCAAGATGATATTTATCTATATAGGAATTATATTGATATAAAAAAACAACCTATTTCTTACTAAAATAGTGATGTGTTGTCATATAATTAGAATTATCCCTATGGATTTAATTTTTTTTAATTATAATCACTAGATTTATCTAAATCATTAAAAAAATATAAAATATACAAAACAATTACTTAATCAACCTACAATTACATGATTTGTAAACATGGTTTCTCTTTCCATTAATTTACTTTAACTTTTAGGTTTTTATTTTTTATGAATTTGGAAAAATATTAAAATACCTATGGAATACTATCACATATTTTCATTCTTCACAAAAATATAATTTATAATTTTTCAATCATGTCTCATTCGTGACATGGTTTCTTCTCTAATAGACAACCCCCATATTATGAGATATACATCATACTAGTTTCTACTCATCTTTATTCAATGTTAAAAGCCATTAAATTATTGGATAAGTAAAAAAATATTATTAAGAAATATAAAGGAATAAAATCATTTTGTATAATTAAAGACATGATAACCTAATTTTTTTACATTTTATCAATAGATTATTAAACACAAAAATAAAACATATGCTCAATTTGGAGTCATTTTTTTATTGAAACCCATTAAAAACCCATTATAAGAAAATTATAAACAATTCATAAGTTTTAGAAAATTATATTCATAACACATTATTACTCTTATCGGAAATAAATTTCCCTGTTAAATCCATGTGAGAAAAATCCATGAATAATATCAAGTCCCACCATTTTTATATTTAAATAATTCATTACATGGTATAACACTTGCTAATAAAAAATATATTTTATGTGTTATTTTACATTAAATTGGATTAATAATAAATTAACAAAATATACTTTATTCTAATGCACTTGAAATAAATCGTCATAGGTTCATATTTTGTTTCAAAATATCTCATATCATGGGGATATACATCAAAAAGGGGTGAGCATAATCACTAGTAATAGATAAAAAATGCAACAGAGCATGGATAATCAAAATGGATAATAAATGAGGCATAAAATGAGAGAATAACCATAAGTACATGATATATAAAATTTATATATGGATATAATATAATAATGTGATATTCATAAGAATATCACTATGTTTTTTTCACTCAAGTGTCGTAAATCAAAATTACTAAGGTTATTCTCCAAGGAATTGTAATACACGCCATGGATAGAGAATAATTTTTCTCCCAATTAATTGGACCAATAAAATGGAGAACCTATCATATATATTAAATCATTGATTTAAAAAATAGTATAATACACATGGATTTTAAAATTTTATGGGTTGTCATAATATAAGATTATTTTATAAATAGGGAAATGAAAATAGAAAATATAGATGAAGGAAATTTAATAATGGATGGGGATAATGTTGTCAAATTGGTAAAATGCTATTTTGGAAGTAATAAGTCAAATAAAATTTTATTGGAAAAATTTCATTCAAAATTTTTATGTTATAAAACAACTATGGTACATAAATGGAAAAAATAGATATTTCCTTTACCTTAAATCCCACTTTATATCATAACATTTGTTACTTATGAAAAATAAACATTTTATTTTAATAAAATTTAAATAGAGTTGAATTATGGCCATTTTTTGACAATTTATCGAATATAATAATTATATTATATTTATTAATTACTATTATTAATGGATAATCATTTAAATTTCATACTTTCCATCAAATTTCCCTTCATTATCATATTTAATGATCTTTCTTGATCTCTATTTGTAAATTATTAAAATTAGTCCAGAAGAAGAGAAATAATTTGATTTATTTATTTTATAATGTATATAATTTATTATAAATATCCATTATAGTTCTGAAATGTAAAAGGTTGTCAATTTTATCATGGGTGGTTAAATGACTATTGACAAGAAATTATCAAGAAAAAAGAAAAGGGAATCATAAAATTTAAATATTTCAAAAATTAAATAATTATATTAATATAAAATTAATAATATAACATTAAAAAATTAATTAATTAATATTTTATGATTTTTTTTTCAAATTTGATAGAGAAAATGAGGATTATAAGAGGAGAAATAGGGGAAAATTGATGAAAATTAACAATCTTCCAAGTGTTTCTTCCTATCTATTGCACTAAACACCCATAATGAATTTAGATGTATATCTCTAAAATATATCTAATAATTTGAAGGGCCTTTTGAGAGAGAATTTGAGATCTTTTTTTTGGCTATGGTAAGTGTGGGAGGTGTGATTTTATATGGGTTGGTAGAGGGGTAATTTATACTTGAAGATGGGTATTTTTTAAAATTTAATTTTGAATAAAATATAATCTCCAAGGTGAACCTTTTAATACTTTTCTTAATTGAAACTATAAATCATATATCAAATTTTTTTTTCTATTTTATACTCCATTATTATCTAAATTCATTGGTTTTTTAAAAATGAATGTGGGAAAAAAATAATAAAACATATATTAAGAGACATTTTTGACATCAAACTTTGGAAAAGGTGTGGAAATTATGTTTAATGTTTTTTTTAAATTATCAATTAATATTAATAAATTAAATGTGGTATTATTTAATTATTTCAGAATTTACTAATCTATCATTTCATAATCATTATGTCATAAAACATGTAGTATTTCAAAAATAGTATTTTCTCTATTCTGATAAAAATTATAGTATCTCTAAAAATAATGAAAAAATGATTCTTAAAATATTACTCATGATTTTTCCAAATAGTAAATTCATTTATCAATATAATTTTTTAGCATATATAATTTTATATTTTAAAATTTTAATTAAACCTTTTAGGATATACATTGAAAAAAAATTTCTTAATAAGAATACTTCAGTTTGATTTATTGATATTTATTTTATGGTGTTAAAATATTTATATTTTCTAAAATTACCAAGGATAAATATTATTTGAATGAAATAATTTTATTTTAGGATTAAATTACTATTATAATAGTTAGATTAATATTCACATTTATTAGTATACAAATCCAATGGTCATATTACCTCTAATAACATACTATTCATTGGTTTACTAAAAGTTCACTAGAATTAATCTCACTGTTATATATTTTCATTTTTTATGATGGATTTTGGGTTACTAATATTCATTTATTTTCTATAGGTTTCTTCTTTGGAGTGAATATGTATATAGATTGAGGTGATGTAAAATTTTCCATTTTATTTTTTCATTTTTATATTTTTTTGTCATTTTGTAATGCTTGGTATATTCATGGGTTTAGTTGTGGAATAATGTGAAAATATGAATTAATGAAATAATGAATATTTTATTTCACAATGTGCTATTATTTTATATTTCTACATATAATAATATAAGAGACATTTATTTATAAGAAAATATTACTCATAAGGTATTGGTTATTAAATTCATCCCCCCTATGGTCATTTCATAACTAAAATGCTAACTCATATTTTTAGTTTTGAATAGATGGAGGAACATCTATTTTGATCTTTCCTCGACTTTACATAATTAATATTCAAATACATGATTTCACCACAGCACTTTTACAAGGATAATTTTTTTTTGTCACAATAATTTTTCTCTATGATCTTTGATCTTTACTAGTTTATCCTCATAGAAGAGGAAATTTTATAGTTATAATATCTCTGAATTAAATACATGTGGTGGATCAGAAATATACTTCTCGATGAGTGATAAATGGAGAACATTATGAACATGATCCATATTTATTGAAGTAATAGCTGGCATGCCACCGTTCTTATATGATCAATGATATTAAAGGATACAATTTAACTAGGTAGAGACATTATATTGTTTCCAAACTTCATGAGCCTCTTCTATGGGGGTATTCTAAGAAAAATTATTCCCCCAAATTTAAACTCTATGTCCCTTCGTGGATTTTTAGCATATATATTCTACTGAATATGAGAAATTTTTTTATCCTATTAGATGTATTGATCATTTTATATCATATCTTGAATAATATTGGGTCCATGTAGCTTCTATTCACCAAACGTATTCCCAACATGCTGGTGTTCTACATTACTTCCCATAGAGTTAATCATAAGGATATATTTGAATACTCGATTTGAAGATGTTATTTTACAAGAACACATGTAATTGGAGTTTTTTATACCATAAACAAATAAATTTAACTGACAAATATTTTATCAATTCATTGAGTTTATAAATGCTCCTTTTAATTTGGATATCTCTTTAGTAGTGATAGTTTTACTTAAATTCAACTAAATATTCAATACACGATGAAGACATCTCAAGATTTTATAAGTGATCCATGGATCACTATTAGTCATGCTTCAATACAACCACCTTTACATATAACATGGAAATTGGGTAATTTGAGAAACCATCCCAAATATTGATGATGATGGTACAATTGATGTGTTGATCCACCACAACCCATATAGAATTTTTTCTGATGGATGTATTCAGGAGAATAGTGATAATTTCAATGGTGATATTTTCCCACTTATACATAGGTATTTGTAGTGGTTTCATCATCCCATTTTAATTATGTCACACTTCTTTATCTTAATGAAATTCCAATCACATTGAGGTATTTGCATTGATCTTATTCTTTATATTGTTCCATTAGAAGTTCTCTCAAATATCTAGTTATTTTTTAGTATTTCAATTATGAGTAGATAAAGATGTGGTCTGTGTGTTATACAATGGCTCTATTATTATTTCTAGTGAAGAAGTAATAAAAATAATATTTTTAAATTGAATAAAAACATCTTCATGGATATTGAACTAATGAATTGTCACATATTTTACTACTTTCAATATATTTTAAATCTTCATATCTTCCCTCTATGCCTCCCTGATCCTCTCTTAAATATAAGATATGGAAATCATTTGGGAAACATATGATGTATTCCCTATTGTAATTATTTCTTGGGTCATCCTTTATATATGCAATAACATAGGTTTTATCTTGATCATCATCATGGATAATGTCGTTAAATTTACAAGAGAATCAAAAAACATATTTGTCCTTAATATATTATAGTTAATAGATAAACCATAGTCATTAATTAGTTATGATCATATTCATGGATTCATATTTGGATCCTTCTATGTGAATATTTACTTCAATAATTTTTGTTCTCTATATATAACACATTTTATCCATAACCATATTGTTTCTATATATTCATAGTAAAGAAGACTATATATGAATCTAGTTCATTAGTAGGATTGTTCTATTCATGGGGATTTGACTATTAAAATGAATAATCAATTATATTTTCTTTTTTATTTAGTAAAATTCTATGATCTTTTAATGATCCATAAATATAATTTCAAATACTTACCCACTAAAAGGTAAGGGTAGAATAGGTGCCCAAAAAATATCCTCTTCATTCCACGGAATCAATATTCACACTTATTGTTTCAAAAAAAATTGACTCACTTTCATGATTACATGTTTATTGAATTATATATCCATGTAATTTCCGCCAAAATCATTCTATAGTACCCTTCTATAAAAAATAAACTATGAACATCAGTTAAATTTGTAATATGTGGCCACTCCTCCATGGGATTTATCAGGGAATAATCAACTGATTTTCCTTTAGTGGAAACTATGTTCCTAAACAATGTTATTTTTTGTATTGTGAATTCATATTTGATGAATTTATATTAAAATTAACTTTACTCATAGTTATTAATACGATATTTAGTTAATCATAAACGTCCTTTTGACTTTTGGATTATATTATAATTTCATGAAAATAACCACAAAAAAATTTATCATGGTATTCTTTGGATACATTATTGATCAAATCCAACTATATAGTAGGATAATTAGTCATTAATAAGTGATTAAAAACTATCTAAAAATTACCCTATATTTTTATATGTATTTCATAGATATATATTCTATTTTCACCCATAATTGATTATACTCTAATTAGAGTTCAATTGTAGAATAGGATTGATCCCCATGAGGCCAGTAAAACAAATGATAAATCCTTTGAAGATGACATTTTTTATTTATAGTTATTTCAATGAGTTCTCTATAATCAAGGTACAAACGTATTGATACATACATTTCCATGAAAAAGAGAACATGTTGTCCCCATGTAGACAAACATGGTTAAATAAAAACGTTCCCAAAATGATCTTTAATGATATTCATTAATTCTCAAAATTCCACATATTTCATTATATATAGTTTCATTGATATTTTTTTGATCAATGTATGTTTCCAAAAAAGAATTCTAACTCTCTTTTTTGGTGAGTTTCAATTAACTCTTAAAGAAATAAATCAAATTTTTTATGATTAGTCAGAACATTTTTTATATTAATTCATTATCTTTATTCTTTTTTATTAACCAATAATTTCCACTAATATAGATATTGGAGGTTATTTTAAATAGAGTTCAGGCTGGGATATATATCCATTGGAAATAACTCTTGGTTGTCTATCCATGACTTCTAAAATTTCCTTACATCTATAGTTGATCATAAAATTTTACCTTAAGAGCTAGTCTTATTTTTAGTATAGTGTAAAATTCAGCAATGGTAATGACTACTTTATTTTTGATGGTAGTGTACTCACCAAGGCTGATAATATAATTTTTATATACAATTTATTCTTGGATAATTCCTCCATGGGTTTTTATGGATAATTATACTTTTAGTAGTTATGTTTTTTATTATATGTTCTTTGAAACCATTGATGAATTAAGGTCATGTGTGGAACATGAGAGAAAAAAAAGTTCATGATAATATTGAGAGAATAATGATTGTACTCACCACTCCATTTTTTAGATCATATACTTTATTAGTTGTGATTTTCAAAACTCAAACATTATTAATTGGACTATGTTGAGGTTATTTATGGATACCGTCAATTATCATCATATTTAGACCCTGATTATAAAGTTTATAAGATATAAACACATGAAACATTGAATGTTCGGTTATGATAGAATAATATTCCCTTTTTCATTTACATTGAGAGGTTTCCTCATCACCTTACTAAAAATTTTCTAAGCTATATGGTTATCTTTTCTACACTTGTAGCAATTTACACTCACATCCATACATTTCCCCAAATGTTTCTTCCAAAATTTGATTCACGTGTGTAGTTTTAGTTTCTTTCCCCAAATTCCATGATCAAAATTGATCCGTCTATTTTTAATTATTTATATCATATATTCGATTGGAATATACAACCACTCTTTCTTTGTAAATTCCATGTCAATATTTGATGCACATCAACCCATATCCTCATAGCTATCATAGTACTGATTTTATAGATAAATTCATATATGGGGTAAAAAAATTATAAAAAACCTATTATCATCTTCCTTTTCATCCTTAATAAAACTATACCTTTATCGAGAATGTCTAGTAAAGTTAATTTCATAGCTTCCCAAAATTCCTTTTCCTTGTCCTTTAACTAAAAAATTCCTTCTCTATTGTAATTATCATCAGTCATGGAAGATATTTTTTGAATATTATTCCTTATAACTATTACCCCTCTATAGAATCAATCCCATATCTTAGAATCTTATTCCTTATCTATTTGCATCACTTAACAACTTCCTCTTCTAATTTGTATACTTCCAAGATGAATTTATCAAGCTCTGAAAAACATATTATAGAAAAAATATTTTTTATAGAGTAAATAATTTTTTTTGAAATTAATGTATTATAAGATCTAATAATGTAAGGTTGTCGTTGATTCATGAAGGACTCAACTATATGAATTTCCCATTGAGGTAGACCAGACATATCAACATGATTCATTTTGTTACTCATAACTTGAGATAGTTGATTCCTAATTTTCATGAAGTTATACATTCCATCTTACAAAATTATAGTTATTCCTTTAGTAAATAATTAATTTCACTCATTATTTATATGGTTCCCCCTATTTCTATGCATTTTTATAAAAAAAATCTTATTAAAAAACATGTCACTTTTAGGGGGAATTAAATTCTAAATGGAGTTTTAGTCCAAAAACTACATGATTAAATATATTAACCATTAAAATCAAATAATAATTACATTTTCTATATATCTTTCATAATGGAACATATAAAACATGTGATCAACCAAAAAATACCACATGAGTATCAAACTAGGTTTACAATAAGGCCCCTTTCTAGAACCATGTGATGATCAAGTCATATTCTAATGCACCCTTTTTATTCTTATTACCCATGTGTAAAATGTTTCCATAGAAACATAAACTTATAGTATCTAGATAGATATTTTTTTCTTGGAAACAACTCAATTAATATTTAATTTTTTTTAATAATTTTTCTCATCTTTAAACTTATCCATATGGTTATTACTAAGGTTTTATATTCCAAATTTTCACAAGTAACTAAACCATACTATCACATGATCTATTAAATCTCCTCTTTTTAATACAAAAAACAATATATGTATTGTATAATAATTAATAAACTAAAACAAAATTAATTATTAAATTCATGAAAATTATAAACATAATAATTGAATATCATAGAAACTCATCTAATCCACTTAGAATTATTATTCCTTGGTTCATGTGTATGATATATTTTATGCAGCTCATATCCTAGGAGAAAACATTAAATGACTAGGGTGAGTATATTTCCAAATAAGTTATAAAAAGGCAATGAAACATTATAAGTCTTCATGCATAAAAAATGGAACATAAAATAATAGAATAATAATAAGTACATGATACCTATGATAGAAATGGGGCTACAACATAAAAATGATTCATTTAAAAACATATCACCATGCATTACCACTAATGTGTCATCAATCTTAATATCTAAGGTTATTAACCAAAGAATCAAAAACAAATTCATATATTGAGATTAATTTTTTACCCAAATTCAATATATCTATATCATGGAATAACATTCATATAACATAATTAATAAATTTGAAAAAAAATATGAATAAATCATATCATTAATAACCCATTGAAATTAATGATATGGTTTCATATAAAATTGTTTAGTTCATATTTTCTTAATTTCATAAAAATTAAATTATTTTTAACCTAGATAATTAAAATGTGGGTTTTGTTCATGTAAATAAACAATTAAATAAATTATATTTATATCTTGTTTAATACCCATAGATATGAAATTTGTTTTTAAATTTAGAATATGAATAATTTCATGTGAAAGAGAGAAGTAATGATATAAAATATGAATTATGGAAATGTAATAATGGGAGAGGTTAAAGGAAACCCATTGATAAAAAAATAAAATGGTAAAAATGGATCAAATAAGAATGTATTGGAATAAATTAATTCAGAAATTAAAAGTCATACTAAATATAGTATTCCTAAAGAGGAAACAAAGAGGATAATTTTGGTAACTAAATTTGTGATTCATATTACCGCTTTTGTGCCAAAATAATAAAATTATTAGGGTTTTTAAAACATGAAACTAGAACATAATAATGTTTATTATTTCATTATGTATCAATAATAATCATTAAATTATTTTTCTCAACTTTGGTCATTAATAGAGATTTTTTCTTTAATATATTCCTTAAAATTTTGGGTGTTACTTATATTTTGTAATCTTGATTAATTAATATTTAGACATTATTATTATTAAATACAGAAGATATGTAATAAATATATTTAAAAATTTAATATTATGAACAATTTATTATAATAATCTATAATAGTAATTACATATAGAGAGTTAGCAATGTCCTTGTGGGTGGATTACTGACCGTTTCCAAGAGATTATCATAAATGTGAGAAAAAGAATTATAACTGTTAAATATTTCATAAATAAAATAATTAAATTATGATAAAGTTATTAATATAGATAAAAAATGTTTCATTATTAAACACAGAATATTTTCTGGTTTGTGATAGAAAAAAGAGACAGATTATTGGATAAAAGAGAGAATATTTGTGGAAAACTAATCATCTTCATGTTTTTACTTAGTCTTTTGGACACTAAACTACCTTTATTCATGGATTTGGTTTCATCCACAACCTAAAAATAAATTCTACGGGGCCTGAGATACATGATTTAGGTATATGTTTTTATTTGGTAAGTGTGGTAGATGTTTTTTTCCCAGTGGAGGGAGTGGGGTTATTTATACTTTTGAGGATGTGCATTTTTAGAATAAAAATTGAATAAAATACACTATCTAAGGTAAATATTCTAACAATGATTTATTTGACATTATAAATCATATATCAATAAAATAATATGGTATTTGGAAATTAAACACCTTTTTAATATGTATTTATCAGTTAATTTAAATGGAAAGTTGAAAAAATAAAAAAAAACTTATTTTAAGGGAACATTCTAGACTATAGACATTGGAAAATGTATTTAGGTTTGGAAATTATGTTTAATCTTTTCAATTGGTCCATTTAACTTTTTAAAATTATTTGGGGTATATATAACCATTAAAAAATTCACCAAGTCATTATTTTATCATATTTATTTCATAAAACACACAGTATTTTAAAAATAGAATTTTTACTATTCACATAAAATTAAGGTATATCAAAAAATTACCAAAAAATAAAATTTCAATATTTTCAACATGCTAATTCCATATATGACCATCATCTGAAAAAAAATAATTTTTTACCATATCCAATTTCAATTTTCAGTAATAAATTTTTTATTTTTTTAACAGACATGAAAATAAAATTTGTTTAATATAATTGTTATATTTTTTATCTTGGTATTTTTTGAGGGATGTATAAAATTTATATTATATTAAACAACCCATGATCTATATTTGTTATCACATTTTATTATTTTGAGGATAAATTATTATTAAAATGGTCGGGTTTATATTTTCAATGGTCGAGTTACTATTCTAATAGTCATACTATGATTTATAGATACCTCATCATTAATTTTTTAAATTGTAGTACCATAAGGTTTTAGGAATTTTTTTCAATGAATTTTAATTTCTTCTATTAGTTGCGTGACACACAAAAATGAGTTTAGGGAAAACAATCTATGTTAATAAAATGTTATTTTCAACTAGTTATTGGATTACATAGTGTGAATATGACAACCTATATTATGATAATTAATTTTCTAAAAATGTTTTAAATAAATTCATTATTTATTAATTAATTATAAATGAAACTGAAAAGCATCTAAATATAATTGATTAATTTTTCTATCAAAACGTTTTAATGTGCGCGATGTATTTTTACCAAAAAAATTTAAATTTTAATTATTTTAAAATGAAGTTAATAAAATTTATATAGTATATATTCATTTATATGTCTTAATGTTCCTATTTTTTTATGTATAGTATAATAAAAAATCATGTTTGATGATTAAAAATTTATTTCTCTATAAAAGAAGTTTTCATTTCTTTTTTAAAACATAATATAAAATTAATTTATTCTATTTACTTGTATTGAATAAGAATAAATGAATTATATATTTTTAATCCATATGATAAAATTTGGTAAATAGATACCTTTTATTTTTAGTCAATATGAATAATAACTGGGGTAAAATTTATTACATTAGTAATGTATAAATTGGTAAAATCTAGGATATAAATATGTGGTATGGAAATATGATTTATTCCGAAATTTTATTTTATAATTGGAATTTTAAACTTAGCACCGTATACTCAAAATAGATTTTTTAATTGATATTGTTTCATGAACATGAACTATATAGTATTTAAATCAATAAAATATTAAAAATGTCAGGCTCTTTGTTTTTAACATCTCTTATGTGTCCACATAAGGAAAAAATAGTTTTGAATGAATATAGGATTATATTTTGGGATTAATTAAATTAATTAAATGATGTAATTTTATTGTTATCTTTTAGTAATTACATAATAGCATTAAATTATTATGAAATACCAAGGAAATATTAATCCATTTAATAAAAACATATAATAAATTATCTTAAAAATATTAAAAGGGATATAATTTGTATGAGTTAATTATTAATAGGAATTTTAAATATATATATGAAATATTGTAGCTGTTTGTACACATTAAATTGTAATTTACCCATTTTATTGATGTATTATAAGCTATATGAAATAAATAGTGTTCAAATGAACTTAATGATATTTTATAATAATTAATATTTTACTAATTGATAAAAAATTAGAAATATATGAGATTTAGAAAAATTAGGTTAATATAGTATTAAAAATCAATCATGGTTCTTTTATCAGTCATTTTTAATTTTATTATATCATTATTAACAGTTAAAGTGTTGAAAAGTTTAATATTACGTAATTTTTAAATGGGTTAATGGATGATTAAAACCAAATTATTTGTGTATAAATATGATCAATAAATTTCAAATATTATTGGATGATTGTATTTAAAATCACCCTAATCATATTTTTGAATATTATCAATTTGGATCCAGTTCCAAATAAAAAATCATTTATATTAATTTTATTTGTTAAGATATTCTTAGAGTTCCCACCCATCAATTTTAAATGGGAATCCTCCTTTCTCTTATTCACACCAAATTGTTGAATATATATCAAAGAAACACTATGAATTTCTATTCTCCATATACATATCCATATCTTAGAGGTTTTTTATCCCAGAATTCTAACCATAAATTCTTTTAGAGTAGACTTAATGAAGTCATTTCAAAGAATATGTTATCACCTTAATCGATCACATTCATTTAATTTTTTTTCCAATGGCCTCCAATAAATCAGTTACATTATTCATAAAATAATATATTTATTGTTTTAAATATACTAAAATTCTATTATGATTATTAAAAATAAATTATACACCCATTTTCCCATATACATAGAATTTGATATTTCTCTCTTGTGTAGGTATGGATTACCTTCCCCACAGAGCGATATAATTGATTTTTCATCAGTATATTTTTTTTGGATGGGTATTACTATAGGATTAATAAATTTATATGATATTAATTTTTTAATATAATAATGAAATTATATTATCATTTTTTCTTTCTTATCTTCTAAATACTTATGATATGATAACATTTCTCATGTGTAAATGTGGTATACCACCTCCATGAAGTATTATGATTTATTTTTGATTTATATTATTCTTTGATGGTATTATATATGAAGTTGATGAATAAAAATGAAATATATTATATAATAATTTTCTTATAAAGATGAATTAGGATTTACCAATATTTTTTTACATTTGATGAAAAATTAAATAACATTCATGCATTAGTCTGACATACCGTCTCCATGAATGGAGTAATTTATTTTCCAACCGTAAAATTTTTAAGTGGATAAAAATATATTAATATAAAATATATATGATATTTATACATGGATTAAAATTACATATAAAATTTAACTATGATCAATTTAAAAGTATTGAATCTATCCAACAAAAACATACATGAAAAATGAATAAATTATCACTCAGAATAGTTATTTTTAGTAATGATTTTTTAATAAAAAACCATAAAATGTTAAAAGTAAATCATATATGGTTTTATATACATTAATATGATTCATAAATAATATGTATAATAAATATATATTTATTATACCTGAGATTTTAATATTTTTGAAGGAATTCATACCTATGGTTAAGATTTTTATCTTGCAATCTCATTGTTTATCATGTTTCTTCATGATTATGTTCTGATGATAAAATATTCTCAAAAACATATCATGATACAAATTAATGTTATCCTATTATGGTTATTTTTTTTAAAAAATATTTTCAATTTTTTCCCAACTAATGTACCCAAGCGACATAATATTTTTAAAGAAAGATTGTGTTCATTTCTATCTTTAGTATACAAAATTTTTTATTCATTATCCTTATTTTCTAAAAATGTTAAAAAAAGGTTTTTAATATTATCCAATAATTTTTTAAGGTAAATTTTAACCATGTTTTTAATTATAAAATATGTTTTGAATGAAAAATTCTTCTCATTTTCCAAACAAATAGAATTTTTAGTTTTCCAACAAAATAATAGAATAAATGTTGTTTTAACATATTTGGCATGAATGGAATTTATCACCATCATTTCCACACAATGTTTTGATAATTCCTTTTAAAATTTCAAAGGGTTATTATCAATTGAAATTTATTATATTATATTTTGGATTTTTATTTATTTTTTTTAATTTATTTAAAATTACAAAACTTATTTTCCCCAAGATGGATTTACTTTTTTTATTTAGTAGGGATAATAAATTTTAATGATACATGAAATTCAATGATAATATAAATAAAGGATAAAATACTTATTAATTATCTATACGGTGTATGTTTATGATGGAATTATGTTTATTAAACTCATTCATTTTATAGTGGTTAGCTATGATGACATGTTTATGAAACACATTTCTATTCATGGGTTATGATATGATGAATTTTATTTGGTATTCTAAAAACATATGTATGATTTTCATTATGTTATAGGTGGTACCTATATCTCCATATAATTAATTGGGTAAAGGATTACATCTCATAGGATAAATATGGCTACAATTGCGAATTAACCCAGTTCAGTATTGTAATTTATCTTATATAATAGTCTTAGGGGTACACCATTATTACTAAAATGGATTGGGGAGTGAACCTATTCATCTAAGATGTTTATTGAAAATAACCCTCACTACTATGGAAATTATTTTCTATAATTATGTGTATTCTACAGTCCTATTTCATATTCAAATATTATTCTCTTATAGATCATTTTATTTAATACTGTTATTATAAATTTAATATAAACTACTATGAGTAAATATTGTGATCTATCATATGTAGGGTATGATTTCCAATTTTTTTTCTCATTTTCTCATAGCACAGTTTAATGTTTTTTTATATGATAATTAATATATCCCTATTTACTATTACTGAGAATTATATCTCACCCTTTATTATGTATCCTTTCCCCAGTTATGAATAAAATGGTTTTATGTATGATTCAACTAAAGAGAGAGATAGTAATGATGATATAAATGGGAAAATATTTGAAACTATTTAAAATTAGTTTTTTAAATTTCCATGTTTATAAAAATATAATACCTATAAAATTTTATCATGTATCATTATTATTTGAAATGAATATTAATATATTTTATCAAAATATCTATATATGAAATGTTTTGGTTTTTATATTTGGTATCAGATAAATGATTAGTTTTAGTTTGTAATCAATGATGAGAAAATTTTAATTAGATCCATAGAAATAATAATATGTATAAGAAAAAATTATAATGTTTTGGTAATGATCATGAATGGCCATGGTTAAACCTATGTTGTCATAGATGATGATTTCATGATTAAAAAATCTTATACATTAATTTTCATAATTTTGTGGTTTCCTAATATGATAATTATTTCTCACCCTATGATTATGGTTTTAGTTATTAGATTTGACATGAATCATCATGTCAATATTGAATGTGATGAATAATGTAATCATATTCTTCCACTAAAGATGAATTATACAAGAGAAGGAATTCAAAATCTCATTACTATTATCACAACACTTTTTCAATCTACGAGTCAAACTATGCTTCAGAAAAAACAATAGAGAAAAAAATAATTAATTGAGTTCTTAATGAAGAAAAATACAACTTATTTTTTTGGGTCGACTATCCACTAATTACTGATCGATGGACCAGTTTCCCTAAAAAATGTTTTTCATTATCTAATGTTAAGAAATGAAATTTTTATTCTTCTTTTTTGTCTTTTTAAAGGTGAAGTAGATCATTGGTGGGCCTTTATTAAGAACATGATGAAATAATATGAAATTGACTCTATGGTTTGGTATGTGTTTAGGAGACTATTTTTTAATAATTATTTTCTTGGTATGATTCCTATGAAAATGGAGTATAAATTACTTGATTTGAAATATATGGATTATATATATGTTGGTACCAATAAGGGAATTATTTCAATATTGAGAAGGTACGATAATTGATTTATCATCAATTTAGAATGTATGGTTAGTGAATTCAACTGTGTCCTAATACCATGTATCAAAATGGTATTAGCCAAAATGTACTTTAGATGTATTAATAAAGTGTTTTATCTGATTCCATGATGGCTATGAAAACTGAATTTACCTATAAATCTTATGATTTTTACATGAAAAGAAATATCGGATTTGAAGAGAATTTTAATACCCACATATAGAAGAACATAAGATTTCTAATGTGATAAAATGTTATAAAGAAACATTGTGTAAATTTCCTTATGGGGGATTGTAAATTATTCAAGGGTGGAAACAATGGTCATCCGGAAATGTAATACCAATTTTAAGGAAAGAAGATGAAAAAAAATGAGAATAAATAGAAAATAATACAAAATTTTCCACTAACATAGTAGTAATTTAAAATCAATGTGCTCAAGCATTATGATAACTAGTTCCAAAATCCAATGGTTAATGATCATGATAAACATCAATGACCTCTTAATCCTAGAGAAAAAGGTAAATTTCCTATGATCACTATCTTCGACGAGGGGTATGATAACAACATTGTTAAAGGAACATTTACCATCTACTCTAGAATGTTTAATATATTATTTTATTATGGATGTACACAATAATTTATGTCTAATATATTTATGATGGTATCAAAATTACACATTTCAAACTAGACATTTAGATATTAATAAAGACCCCAAATGCCACAATGATTGCATCCCAAGTCTATGATTCTTTTTTGGATAATGTCTATGAGAATGTTTTTCTTATAAATTGTTTCATCCTTCAACTTCTTCAATTTTTTATTATTTTTTGAAGGGAATGGAGTTATTTACACAAATCTCAAATCAATTTAAAATTATTGAAAGTTACATTTAACACTATGAACCATACGATGATCACATATAAATGTGATGAAAAAGAAAACTTCTAATGGAAATTACATCCAACATATGAGTCATTATTCCTATTCAAAAGGGGGGGTTTTGATCATAGATGTTCAGAGAGAAACCAAAAATCAACGATAAACCTATTTTATAGGAGATTATTGATTCCTTTACATATGAATTTTATGTTTTTACTTTGAATATAGATGTTTATTTTTCAATAAAAATCATACATTATGCTACAACTATGTCCAATAATCCATATAAAATAGACCATATTGAGTTTTATTAACTGAATAAGAAACTCCAAGATAATCATGAAAATGGATTCATTTAGCCATGTGTGTCGCCACACGTTGTGGCTATTTTTTTTAATATTATCAATTGGACAATGTGACTATACATAGACTATAAAATACATAATAAGATCAAAATCAATAATACGTATCATCTTCCCCATATCAATGTCTTGTTTGATAAACTACGTGGAGCGTAATGCTTTTCCATGAATGATCATCATTAATTATATCATTAGTTTAGGTTCAAGAATTAGAATATTCCCTAAATAGATTATCATATAAATTATAGACACTATGAATTTTCATTGATTTATTTTTGTCTTACTAATCCCCCCACTATTTTAAATGATTTAAAGAATAGATTATTTTGAGAATACCTTGATGAGTTTGTGGAAGTGTTTATATAGGTAATTCAAATATATTCAAGTAAAAAGGAATATCATGAATATCACATAAGTAATATGTTGAATACCATGAGTAAGGGGAAGCATTAGGAAAAATCTACCAATTGTCAATTTTGTTTTAATAATCTTTTATTCATGGACCTATATTCTCATGGATAGTATTTCAAAAGACCCTTCAAAGATAGAAGTTGTTAAACATTGGAGTAGACCAACCACTATGATTGATATACATAGATTTCCTAGTTTTTTTGAATATTATATACACATTTTCGATAATTTTTCAGGGCTATCCAATCCATTAAACTTTTTCTCTTTAAAGGGAGAGATGTTCGTTTGAAAATATACATGTTAGGAATATTTTGAAAAAAATAAAGAGAAGGATAGTCAACAAACATGTAATGAAAATACCTAGAATTTGAAAATGGTTTGTAAAATATATTTATGCATCAAATATGTGACTGAAATTCATCCTTATGAGTAATAATATAGTTGTAGATTATGACTCTTTAAAATTGACAGTCAATGAGAAAATTACCCAACACATGATTTGGAGATAGATATAGTAATTTCTTAGTTAAAAATATTGATGTATTATCTCTGTAAATAATGTTTCAACATATATACTAATAAAAACATATAAATTACATTTTCACCCAAAAATAGAGAAACATGCACTACAGAAGAAGGTTTGACCTAATTAAAGAAAATTAATTATAAAAACATTACCATGCTGGGAAAGTGAAGAAAGTGGTATATGCTCTGAGTAAAAAGGATCATGCTACATTATATATGAAGAGGATCACAAAATAACTGATATTTATAGTTTTTAAGAGCATAGATATTGAATTCATTAATGAAGGTGTGAAGTATTATCTTTCCCAAACAAGTGTTCAATTATATACCCATGTGAATATTAATGGGATATAGAAGGGAATTGTTAAGATACAATAAATGGTGTGAAATGATCATAATTTCTACACTAATAGTGATGTAATAATATTTTTTTGGGAAAAATGTATGTCTTACACTAGTAGAGTATTTGTATAAGAAACTATTGGATGAATCTCATAGTTATTTGTTCTCTTTTATCATATAAGTAGTAATATATATTGATATTTGAAATATTATTTATTATCGGATGACTTGAAAGGAGGTATTGAAGAGTCTATTTCATAGTGATTGGTATGTTATAATGTTTAGTGTAAGAGATATAATTTTATAGTGGTGTTACAACTATTAACCATATAATAATAAAATTGGGAAAACATCATTGTGAATTTTGTCAAGAGACCCCTGAAAAATCCATTATGAGTAATGATATATGGGTAATAGTAGATTTTTATATGTATTCAAAATACTTTCATTCCACTAGAGAATATTTATATCTTGATCAACATAATTTGTCATAAATTATGATGGTGGTATTATTTCATGACTTACAACAGTCAATTATATATGATCAAGATCAAAAGATTACCTCAATATTTTTGGGAAGTATTTAGTGGGATCTGGATACATAGTTATGTTTTAACACTACTTATCATCATTCTATAGATGGTCTATCTAATAGGACCATAAATAATCATGAAGAAAGGAGGATATATATTTTTTTTCATTACAAATGTTTCTTAAGAGAACAAATATCATTTGGTGAAACATTATTACAGTAATAACATTCACTTCAGAGATCCTATTATTCCATATAATACCCTATAGGGTAGGAAGTATATAACTTCAAAGTAAATAAATTATGTTGGAGAAAGAAAGATTTTAAGACCTTATCTAGATTATGAATATATGAGAATGGTAGATCCATTTAGAATCTCATAACGGCGTCTCATAGTCAATAAATAATTTATCTATATAATCATTGGAATGAACTAGTGTTTGAAGTTAGAGATAAGGTATTTATATGAATATATCCCTCAAATAGGGTGAATATATTTGGAATATAGGGAAATATAAGACATATCTGTATCTTTAAATTTTAAATTATTGATTGTATCTGGATGATAGAATATTTATTAGTATTCCCATCATATCTCACCCAAGTTAATGATGTGTTCCATGTATCTCCCCTATGGAAGTACATACTCTATAATTCACATATAATAAATTAAGAGTCCATAAAAAGAGTAAAAATACCATTCTTATAAGGAACAATAAGTATATATTCTCGATTATATATGGGATATGCATTGAAAAATACCACTCTCTTAGTCAATGGTTTGTAAAAAACCATCTAATTCGAGAAAGCTATGTTGGAACATGGGGTATGATGAGGTATAAGTTTCATCATTTTTGGTAATATAGTAGAAAAATTTTGATATAAAAAATCATTTAATGGGTTTATAATTTAATACCATTAGATTTTATAAAATTTTTATTTTCAATTAAATTTAATTTTTTTGATATCTATTGTTACATGAAACATGGAGTTTAAACTAACTATTATATTCTATTAAAATATAATTTTCAGATAGATATTGGATTGGCGAGTATGAATTAACCTAAATAATTTATCCACATGTATTATTTTCACATGTATAATTTTAAAAAATTACTTATCAATTAATTAGAAATATAAATATTTTTTTAATAAAGATATGTTTTTTCTGAAAAACATTTTTTTTGTTAAATGTATTTTTTATCAATAAAACAACTTGATTAGAATTAGTTAATTTTCTCAAAAAAATTTATAAATTAAACATTTAATCAAATTTTTTAACATTAATTTATTATTTTTATTATATATAGGAAAATAATAAATATACTTTTATTCTTAGATGTTTATTTTCCTAAAAAATTAATTTTTCATAGAAATATTTGAACCAAATTAAGAATAAATATTTACCATTCATAAGTATTGAATTAGATAAAATTAATTGTGTAGTTATAATTAGGAGGATCAAATATGTAAAATGTGGCTCTTTTGAATTTGGTTAATATGAATAGTAATAGTTACATAATTTATTACCTCATTAAAGTGTAAATTGGGTAATACAACATAAAATAATGTTTTAGGGGCATGATTTTTCTTCATAATTATAAATTTGTGAAGTTAATTCAACCATTATATCCTCAGTATAAAATTATTTTAGTTTAATGGAAACATGCCCATGAAAATAAAATATATAATTTTTAACTCAAATAATGTTACAAAATCTCACAATCTCTGTTTTTAATATATCTTATGTGTCCACATAGAAAAAATGGACATTTATTAAAAATAAAAGTGTTTATTATAAGATTAATAAAATGAATTTCTAGATACAAATTTATTTTTAATTTTACATTATTTTATAATGGCCATAATTTTAGACTAAACACTAATTTAGTACTTCTCTATTTAGTAAAAAAATATAATATATGATTTTTTAGCATCCCATGTTTTTTAACCAGATGAAATTAAAAATGAATTTGATTTTTATCATTTATTGGACATAACATTCATTAAAAATATATGGAAAATAAAAATTCTTGTTTTTAAACATATAAATGAATTTTTAGAAATAGATGAAGGATTGAGAGGTGTGCTGAGTATTCTGTTTAGTTTAAGGAGGGTTGGGATCATAAAAATGAAGTTGAGAAGAACTTGTTAGGGTGCACAGTTTTTCTATAACCATATGACCATACATAGGAAATTTTGATGCTTTTTCCTTAGGGCTGAGGTTGTCACACAATTGTTTTAAACTGTGTCTACCATTTCAGATGGCCATGAAGCTAGATGAAAATCTTGGATAATGGGGAAATTCACTATTTTAAATAGTTTCCAAAACCATGTGCATGAATATTATGAACTCCCTCCCTATACAATGGATTAATAATGGTTGGCGTATGGGTTTTCCAACTATGCGACTAAGCCATGCACCTCATTAAAGGGAGTGGACATTTCATTTCCCCCTAAATAATTTATCTTTTCTCATTTTATTCTTTTCCACTTACCCACATGCACTACCTATCTGGATCAAGATCCCCCTATCCTCTCATAGCGATAGGGGGAGATCCTTCATCTGGTGTCCATTTTGAGCATTGAGTGTTCTGGATAAGTATAGGTGATTATGAAACTCCCCTACGTCAAACCATGTTTTTTTTACATTTTAAATTATATTATGTTTTGAGCACATTCACCATATTTTCCTGGAGTTGGTCTATTTTTTCAGTATCTCTCAAATAGGTAGGAATACAGACTCGATATTCGATGAAAATGTTATCCTAATAATGAGATAGGTGGTATATAGATATTTCTAAAAATTAATAGTTCTTTATAAATTATGCCATTATTTTGCACACTTGAATTTATATGAGATGCTTCTTAAATGTATAATTTAATTTGTAGAAACAAATTCAAAAAATTAGTTTTAATTGGGAAATGTTTATTTTCCAATAGAGGTTGTTCCCCTAAACTAAAATTATCCACTTGGGATATATTACCTTTATAAATTGTAAAAAATGACTCAATATTAAATTGAGTCACCACCTTGGGGTGTTGTTTGATAGCTCTTAATTATAAAACCACCTTATTGGGATACCCTTTAGGTATTCATGATTATACTATTTGATTTTGAGTCATTGGTTAGGTTAAATGATTTTTTTTGGAATCATTGTTATCTTTTTTAATAATCCCCTATTTGAGGCACAATGTCTACTAAAATAGAAATGAAATTATTAATGATTTATATCATGAATGTCCTTTCAGCATGGGTGTCTCACATTATATCAATATATGTTTTAAAATTAATGAATTTATCAAGTACATCTCCACTTTATTTTAATAATTAGAATGATGAATGGGTCATTCCCACTTCTTTGATAAGTTTTATTTTTTCAAATGATTTAATGTAGTAAATCATGTAATGAGTTACAGTCGAGTTACTATTTGTGGAACAAAGAAGAATGGATAATATAAATTTCAGATTATACCCGCCTTTTAATCCTCATGTAAGGGTAGTATAGATATTTCCTTGAGTGGATTCCTTGAAATAGAAACATGAGTGTTACCTATTGGACTTCACATCTATTACTTGACTATAAAATATAGTATAGAGACCAATGATTAAAAAATATTGATATTACATATTATTTTATGAACATTCATTACCTTTCACAAATACATACATTAGGAACTTAATAGTTTAGTACCTTGGGAATCATGAAAATCTTTTTTTTCATGTGAAATATCTTCAATGTTTCCGCTAAATATATTCCCCTTTTCTACTCCTACATAAAAACATTCTTCCAAACCTAGTGGAGGGTAACATAGAATGGTATAAGATATGATTCTTAGTGAGGGTAAAAAAGGTAGATAGAAAAGCATAACATGAAAACATGAGTATGAGAACATTAGAATAATATTTGGAAACCATAACCTATATATTGGAGATCATATTCATGATTCATGGAATAAATATTAGTAGTTCATAAGAAATGAATAATAATGGAATCAATAAAATAATACAAGATATCATAGTATAAGAATAAGGCATAGAACTATGGAATACACATAATCATAAGAATTCATATGTTAAGGATACATACTACGACCACCATAACATGCCAGGCCTGGGATATTCACCAGTGTACCTACATCGGGATTGGTCTAACAATCTATGTACCCTTTTCTTTTTGGTCATTTACTACAACCTATGAACCGTCTTGTTTTCAGGCTTGGGCCACAATCCCTTTAGCCTCTTTTTTTTTCAGTCATGGTATACAACCCATCTACTATCATCTTTATAGGCTTGGTCTATAACCTATGATCCCACTTGTTTTTTATTCTTCTAAAACTTGTGTACCCACATGATTTTTACTAGACTATAACCCATGTAACCTCTTTTTTAGGGAGTGGTCTAACAACCCATGTTCCATATAAGCTCAATTTTTTTTATCATTACTATATACATTGGAGTGGGATATTATCCCCACACATCACATAATGAAAACTATATTTAAGAGTTACACAAGGTTATAAAACATTCAACACATCATAATATATTAAATGAAATGGGTATTATAAAAATTTCTTAATATTATGGCCTATCAAAAAGAGATAGGTTTCATAATCATTTCCTCATAGCATAACCAATGAAAGGATGTGGGTTTCATCATGGTAAAACCAGTGGAAAAGAAATTGGATTTATAAAAAACATTTAAAAATAAACATAAAACATTCAAATAATGAATAAGAATGGTGTCCTTGGATCATATTCTTAGTAATTCAACAGTAACCCCAACATATTTCATTCTATATGGAAAATATATCTGACATATCATTCAAATAATTTCTTATGGAAAATATCTTTTCCACTTTTAAAAAGGTTCATAAAATATTATTGAAACCCATTTTAATTGTATTTCACTTAAAAAAAATGAATTTACATAATTTTGGGAAAAATATTTCATTTAAAAATACGCTTATAAAAATGAAATGGATGCATAAAATAAATGACAGTCATGGTAGAATATAAATATATACATGCTCAACATTATTTTTTCACCATAAAATGTTTAGAAAAATTACTTGATTAGAAATTGATAGGAAGATTTAATTTAATTTCTCTTTTTTTTAAAATTTAATAAGGAAAAATTTATTTTAAATATCATAAGTGAATAATATAACATTTTTGAAAACATTTTTAGATTTAAAAAAAACTTTACAGCTGAAAAAATAAATAATGTTATATTTTCTTAAAAAAACTAAATTATCTTAATGAGGAAAAGTGATGAAAAAGGGTACCATTGCATGAAGATATCACGAATGACCATAAGAGAATAAAATTAATGAGAATTACTGAGATATTTTAAATAATATTTAATCAATGGAAGCATAATCTTAAATAATCTTGATAAATAATGACACTATATCAATAAAATATTACAACATTATTATCATTGAATAAAAATAAGAATGATATAATAACATTATAGAAAGATTTTTTTTATAAAATTATGAATACTCATGATATATCTAGTCAAAGGGTTAGTATATACAACTCTTATTTATATATAGGTTCATAACATAACATGTTTCTCATACAAGTAAATTCAGAAATATATCTATTACCACTTTTGTAAAATTGAATCCATAACACCATAAATGATATATCATCAAATGGATGTGTAAATAAAATAAAATTCATATAGAATAATCCTAAATTATATTCATGGGAAATATATACACCACATTAAAGAAATATGTAGTGAATATATCCTATATCTTAGAAAAGTAAAAGCGAGACATAAATACCTGAATACATAAGTATATTTTTAATCCTGTTATTAATGAAATATTCACACAAATTGAATATATTAATATTATAAAAAATATTAAATTCATTATATAAAATTTCATAGGGAATTATATACACCACAAAAAATAAATGAATGGTAAATATGGAATAAATATCACATAAAAAAAGAATGAATAAGAATCTCCTTACCTCACGTCTTAACTTCTATTATACTCATTCAATCCTCCTTTATAATAATTATAAGTTTTTTATACATCTATAAATGAAAAATTATAATTTATATCATACCATATATTATTTTCTTTTTTCATTTTATTACCCATTTACTATTAATTCCTTGTAAAATTTACATTTTATGAAATAAATGTTTTGTTTTTCTTATATCTTTTGACTTGATATTTTTAGTCCTATTACATTGATAATGATTAACTTATTTAAAATATGTATCCACTAATATAAAAATCATATATAGTCAGTATATAATTTTTTATAATTATCTATAATAGATATACATAGGAAATGAAGTTCACCGTTCTTGGAGACATTCAGTCGTACATATGCTTGAATAATGTTTCTATTTTATTGAAATTTTAAAAAACGAAAAGTAAATTATATATATATATTTTAATTAAAATATAATTATAATTTCATATATATATATATATATATTTATATTAAACCCATCCTTAATACATTCCATTTAAACAATGGATGAATCACATCACTTTCTAAGGATAAGTCCATCGTACAAATGAACAACTTTATTGTATTCTCACAAAATAAAAAGAACAATGTTATGTGTTATATAATTATTACATAAGAATAAATAAATAATAAAAATAATATATATCATATATAAAATATAAATCCATAATTGTTGCGAACCTTAAAAGGTTTTAATAGAAGAATAAAGGACATCTGTTAGTGAGGCGGTAGTACACAGTACACAAATACGATGATTGCATATTCCATTTGATGGATGTGTGTTATGTTGTAGGTAAGAAACCATACATAATAAAATCTGAGTATCTTATTTATTATGAGTTTATTATATAATCGTGATATAATAAGAATTTATGTGGGTGGAGAAGTTTACAAAATAAAAATGTTGGTTGATGAATGTTACCTCTTCAGGTATCTCCCTTTTGTTTGCACCAAAGGAATTACATGGTTGGATTTATGTAATAATCGGAACTTCTATATTTATTATAGGTATTTAAGTAATATATTTTTCTAGTTATAATCCGATCTGATTTTATTTATATGTGTTATAAAGTGATGGTGGTTGAGTGTCCTTTTATAGTGGAGGATGAGTGACATTCTTATAAATACTAAAAGGTAAACACTATTGGGAGATATCCCTTAAATAATTCTACTAAAATAATGGAAAAAATTCAATAAAAAATTTCATATGGTAGAAATATTTTCTAAAATTGGGTTTTAACATTTTTCTAGGTAATTTGACCCCTTATGTTAATGTTTAGTCTCTTGGTACACTCATTTTTCTCCTAATCGCTCTAATTAATTAGAAATATCCTCACTAATAATTTTGGTACATAGTTAATTTAAATTATTATAAATTATAAATTATAGTGACCTAAAATAGATATTACATTTTCAAAATTTCAATATCATAATTTTCATAAATTCATTTGAATATAATCCCACTTAAAGGACAAAACAACAGGTTTTTAAAGTGAAAATGTTCAAAAGATTGAATTGTTTTAACGTAAAATTTTAATGGGAAATTGAATCCAATGAACTAAATTGGAATTATTTATTTTTTTCTATAAAATATTCTCTAAAACCAAATTAAAATAAAATGTAATTATATAAATATAGTATATAAAAATTCTTTTTTCAACTAAAATTCAGTATTTTCGCTATTCCTCAAAATATGAAACTTGTCATAAAAATATAAAAAACTTAACCCCAATATATTATTGCAGTTAGGATTTAAAAAATAAAGTTCATTTTGTCTTGTAATATTTATTAAAGAGTCAATGTTTAGTTTTAACACATTTTTACTATAAAAGGCTCTAAAATTGCATTTTCAAAAAATACTTTTTTTAATACATAAAATTGGATTTATTCATATATGTTTTCTATTAAAAATAAGATAAATGATAAATAGTTGATTGAATAGATAATATAAAATAATAATTAAAATAATTCATCAATTTTATTTTTAATTTATTGAGATAAAACAGGTTTGTTCATTGAAACATAATTTTTCATAAAAGTAATTTCTTTATTTTAAAATAGTTCTAACTCCAATTTCTAATTAATTTATAAGGAGTCATTTTATATTAATGTGTATGACCTATTTTTAAACTTTTCTTAATATTATTCATATTTTATATTCTAATGGATATTTGATAACTATAATTATATTTTAATAATATTATTAATAGAATATTGTACTTCAGTAAAACTCAGTATTTGGTATAACGCATGCTGCCGAAGGAACACTGTTTTTTGTGTAAAACAAGCCAAACAAAGTACTAAATGTTAGAAAACATAAGATCTGTATTGCATATAGTGGAATAATAACATGGTGTTGTGTGTGAATAAATAATAACTTGGTTAAGTTTTCAATGTAATCCATGAATCATTTTAATATATTTGAAACAAATATTTTATAAAAAGTCAGGGTGTTACATTATACCCCCCTAAATTAAAGTTTCCCTCAAAATTCATCTAGTTCATCAAACATTTAACACATGAATATAACACTCATAGAAAAACACATCCTAAAAATTAATGATAGAACCTCCCTTTAAAAAATAATGTTGGAAACATAACAGTTACCCTTGTAAAATCAAAACTAGTTTTCCACATTGGAGAACATATGATGAAGGTGAAGACTTGGATTTGTAATAAAAGCATAAATAATTATAGATAGAGAAAAATATCACTGATCATAAGAAAGTTGTTGATCTAGATTTGTTTAGTGTCGGTAATACCATAACCCAATTAAGAGTGAAGAGGTCATTGATATCATATAATTGACTATAATTGGATTTTTTTTAATTTTAAGACAGTTTTGTTAAGGATGATGAATTTTTAGAAGAATAATTACTTAATTTATTTCATTCCATTCTATATAAAAAAATAATATCATTTAATTGTGGCTTAATCAATTCCCTCTAAAACTCTTACTCTGGGGAATGAAGGTGAATTTGTTATTCCTGAATCACATATAGATCACGTGCTCCATGAACTGAATGATAAGTCATTCAATATGTCTTTACTTAAAATAACAACAAAATGGATATCAAAGTTCATCTAATATGCATAAAAAAATCATACTGTGAGATAATAATTTTATCTATAATTCCTCATTCTATGATTAAAAAACTGATCTATAAATAGTCAACCTTGTAACCCTTTAGAAAAATGGAAATACAAATTATATGAAACAACATTTCCAAATTTCTCAAAAAAAACTATACTTTGATCCCACATATATCATAAATTAGGTCTTGTTTTTCAAATTACAAAAATGAGAATACCTTTATCATGTAGTCTGTTAAAATATGGAAATTATCTAAATAACCGTAAATACTTATTCAAATGGTTATTAATTATATTACAGAAATCCAAGAAACCTGTAAGCTTCATCAATGATAGAATAAACAATTTTTTTGACAAATCAATTATTAGTTCTCATGTCAAAAATAATATCTAATTTAATTTATCAATATAAATCACCACTTTATCCAATCTAAAAAATAGTTTTCTCATCTTAAAGAGCATGTTAAGGTTTATCTTTCCATAATCATAATATATAACACCATCATAAAATAACTTTTCTAGGTAATGAGTATTATTAATCATATTCAATTAGATCCTTACAAAATTATACTGAACATTCATTATATTTTTCATAATTCTTTTATCCTAATACCAAAATACGTTACTCGTACCACATCCTTCTAAAACTATTAATTAGCTATCATCATCATATTCTTTTATACATATTACTATTCTTATGTCATTAATAGTGTCTTGAAAGTCATCTAAAAACCAATAATTGTGCATCCTTGATAATTATGTTCATGGTATTTCCCCTTATGACATTATTTTGTTTAATTTACAAACTCTAGACACTTTATACAAAGAGAATAGGTGGTGCATTAGTTGGAGTCATATTCACATCTATTCCATTAACTAGCATATAAATTTAATTTCAACACTCATAATTTTTATAACCTTCAATTATACATTTAGATCACCTCCAAATTCCATTTAATAAAATTCTTTAATGCTTCGTCATACATTTCAGGAATATAAAAAACTTATTCTTATTTCATATGTGGTATCCATTACCCCAAATCACAGTTATTTCAATCCTCATATACATTTTTGAGTCTGAGAGTTGTTTATGTTTCATTTTTTTAATCATGTTATATGATAAATAATTTGATAAAATGTATTTTACTTCAATTATTATCCTATTTGGATACTCATCAAAAAACTAATCATCAGATTCAATGTTTACTCAGTTCCTTCTAGTTACCGCCATTGACTACAACCATAATACATTGTTTGAGAGATATTTATCATAATGGAGTCCAAATAATCATTAACATCTCATAGGGTGTCTAAATCATGAAGCATTATTCATTAATCTATGATACCTTTGCTTTAACCTAGGTTATTCATAGTAATTATCAAATTAAATAATTCATGGTTTTTCATAAAGAGTATCTGAATTTTAAAGAATATCCCTCAGAAGTTTCAAACTAGGTGTGGAAGAAGTCCCCCTACTGTGCAATAGTTCTTGATTGAGTATAGCTCAATATGGTCATTTTATGGGGTTTTACACCTATATACATCTATGGAATAGCCACATCCAATATTAGTTTCTAGACATGGATGTATTTTCATGTAAACCACTCTCTTAATCCTTCATCATTATTCAAAGACATTTTCCTAAAAACTGACACATCTTTAGACTTATCTTTGGATAAATTCCACAAAATATCCTTACAAATAGACCAAGAGTTAAAAATAATATATTATAAACATAGTTTCAAATTTTTTTTTATGAAAATCCATTGATACCAACTATAGAGTCCCATGATTAACATATATGGATATTATATATTTTATGATGATTATTCATTACATTAAAAAATACTTTCTTTGGGACCATAATAGTTTAGTGCCTTGTAAAACATGGAATAACATAATATAGTATACTAAATGATCATCATTGTTTCCCACATAGATATTCCCCATCAGTACTGCTACTTTAAACATTTCTTCATAACATGGGGAAAAGAATCAAAATAAAGGAGTGAGATTTGATTCTTAATAAGGTAAACAAGGGAGATACATAATAATTACATGAACATAAGGGTATGATAATATGAACATAGAATTTTGAAACCACATCCTACATAACATAAATCATAATCGCGAGTCATTGAATATATATTCGAAGATCAAAAGACCAGAATCATAAGGAATTCTAGAGAATATTTCATGAAATAATAGAATATAAATAAAACATATAATTGTGAAATACACATGAGCAATGGAAATATTTTTTAAAATATACCTCAAAATAC
Organism: Viscum album; assembly: GCA_963277665.1. Classification (NCBI taxonomy): domain Eukaryota; kingdom Viridiplantae; phylum Streptophyta; class Magnoliopsida; order Santalales; family Viscaceae; genus Viscum; species Viscum album. The sequence continues at coordinate 124,187,168 of OY728127.1, read as the reverse complement.
CGTCATAACATGTTAGGCTTGGGCTAATCACCCTTGTACCTTTATTGAGATTCTGATAAAAAATCATGTAACCTATTTCTTTTGGACATGGGCTATAAACCATGTTCCATCTTATTTTTAGGAACAGACTACAACCTTTGTAATATATAGTCTTCCGACATGGGTTAATACTTGTGTACCCTCTAATTTTTGGGCTTGGGTTATAACCCATGTACCCTATTTTTTTGTGATTGGGCTGCAACCTATGTAACCTATTGTTTTTGATCCTGGGATACATCCCATGTACACTCTTTTTTTAGGATTGGGAAAACAACCCATTACCCCTATTATATCATATAATATTTATCATTACCAAATGCATTGGTGGGAGATAGAGGTCCCACCCATCAAATAATTTATAAATTATTAATGTGTATCATATTTCAATAAAGCAGTAACAATATCAGAACCAATGAAATGAAATGGTTATTATAAAAATTTTATAATATTATAACCTATGGAAAATAGATATGTTTTAGAATCATTTCTTCATATAATAACCCATGAAATGAAGTAGGTTTCATCATGTTATAACCCATGGAAAAGAAATATGTTTTTTAGAAAACTATTCATCTTAGACATAAGACATTAAAAGAAAGAATAATAATGATTTATAGGGTTTATATTCATAATAATACTTGTGTAAAAACAGAAAATTTCATCTTAGATTGAAAATAATTTTAAATCATCATTTAAAACAATTCTGGAGGAAAATTTATTTTTTTCTATCGAAAACACTTTTTAAATAGTACTTGAAAACCTTTTTCATTAAAAACAATATTACAAAATTTTTTTCTTGAATATTAGGGAAAAAAATTCCTCTAAAAATATTATTATAATTAGGAATTGGAATCTTCAATAAAATTTATATCATGATATAGAGTAAATATATAAAATTTGAAAATTCATTTTGTATAGTAAAACATTTTAAAAATTGGCTTGATCAGAAAATTAAAAGAAGATTAATTTTTAAAACATTTGGTAAAAAGGTAAAGATGTGTAATGATGTATTTTACAAAATCATAGGAGAATAGTGGAGCATTTTTGGAATAAAAATTAGAAAACACAATTTTGATAGAAAAAATAATTCCCACAAAAAGTGAAATTATGTTAGATTTTTTAAATACATTTTGTTAATTATATTAAGTATCAAAGTATGTAAAAATTGTATTATAACTTGATTATATTTTTAATAACTAGAGTATATTAAAATTAATGAGAATTCATGAGATATTAAAAATATGATTTCATAAATGGAAGAATAATCATAAACAATCCCAATAGATTAAGTGATTGTATGTAAAATATCAAACAACGTTAGTTTCAATGAATCAAAATCCGCCCTGAAAGAATAAATTTACAAGGTTTTTTAAATATCATGAAAAGAAGAATATTTATGATATGACATGTCAATTGGGTAGTATGTACACCTTTTAGAATAATATAAGTACATAACATAACATGTTTCCCAAAAAAGTATAAATTGAAACAAAATTATATTACCTCTTTGGTATCATTGAAACCACAACCACAAGAAAGATAGATCCAAAAATTGATTTTTAGATATAAAAATTATGTATAGGAATCATAAATTATATTTTTGGGAAATATATACACTTCATAGTGGAAATGGGTGTTGAATATATCATGTGTATCAAAAAAGTAAAAAGTGAGACAAAAACCCATTACTACATAAGTATCTTTTGAATCATGAGAAACATGAAAGAATAACATAAATAGAAGAATTAATATTACGAAATAAATGAAATTCATGATATACCATATTATATGGTAGTATATACACCACACAAAATAAATAGTTAGTGAATATGGCATATGTTTCATAGAAATAAAATTTAGATTATTAATCTTCTTACCTTAAGTATTGAAATCCGTTGTATATGATCGAAATGAGATATGAGATACTCAATTACCAGATGGGGGGGGGGGGTGAATTATATGTTTTAAAAACTTATTTTTTAACCTTAACAAAATATATATTTAAAATATTTAAACAAGGTGAATTCACAAAACCTATTTGTTTTTTAAATAAAGGGATAATTGGAAGGGACCACGTCCAATTATAAAGAATATAAACATAAAAAATTTATATTAATTAAATATTCTAACAAAAACCATATAGAATCTTATTTATTTTATAATACACTAGAACAAGATAGTATAAGAATGTTACACTATCTTTCTTTAACAAAATGTAAAGGAATTAAAACTTGTAACAAAAATAATTAAACATGTATGAGAAATATTTTAACCCAAAGAGAAGGGTATCCAACAACCTTGGATAAATATCACTTAATTTATACATTCAACAAAGTATGTCTTACCCACACAAGGGTAAGACCTTGATAAGAATATCAAAATCTATCTTGCTATTCATACAACCCCTCGATCTCTAAGGTGATTAGTACCTCTGTCTTCCTATCCTCGGACGCCCTCAATTGCACACAACTACAATCAGAGTCCCACTAAGTAGGATGAAAAATTTGTTCATAGTTTGAAAATTTTGTTTACAACATTTTCAAAAGGTAGGTTTGAGCATAAATCTCATTGCACCGATTCTATCTATAGAATTTTTCACATCTAGTACTTCTCAGTCTGTGTTGAACTCTTTAAATGGCTAGGGTATTTATAAGTAAAGGTTCCAATGGTCAGATCACTCCTCCAATAGTCATATTTTTCCTTAAATCTCCAAGGGACCTTTAAACATTTCACCCTTCCAACAACTATTTATAAATAGAATTTACATCATTGTTTCATAAAAGAAATAAAGTGAAACATTATTATTCATAATAAACATTAACATGTTTAAGAAACATTAACATGTTTGGATCTGATAGAATGAAATGATACTTTATGGAAATGAGGTAACTATATGAAAATAATTTAATCATATTGTAAATTAAAATATAATTGCAGTATGATTTCAGAAGAAATCAGAGTCCCAATTATAGGAAAATCAGATTATAAGGAACTTTAAGGTTCTAGCTTAGGTATGGATCCAATTTAATGGCTTAAGAAAAATATGGTTAATCTTGGTTTATGAAAACACTAGATAATGCAATGAAAACCATAGATAAGTTAAAAAAATTTTATAGAGAAAGTAAATTTTCCATAATAAAATATATCTTAGAGAAAGATAGTTTTCCTTAAGAAAATGTGTGTGATTTTCAAAACAAAAAGGATAGAATGGTAATAATGTAACTTATTGAATTAACAATATCCCCCTTTTTGGAAAGAACAAATTTTTTTTTGTAAAATAACATAAAGAAAAAGTTTTTCATTTTAATCTTAAAATAAATACTTATCTCACTTTACTTATGACCCATGATGAATAAAAATAACTCCACTTTTGGTTTTAAAATCCCTAAGGATCGTATTCTTGTCTTTATTAAAGAAATAAATATTCCTACTTAATAATTTATTCTTTATGTAATCTCTCTTTACTTAATATTATTCTTTATTAATATTTTTTTTATCATTATTTCCTCCCCTATAAGATTTTCAAAAATAAATGGATGGAAATGAAAAAAATTGTACCTAAAATGTTAGGAATATACAAAGAAAAAAAATGGAAAGATAAAAAATTTCATTATGATGGGAAAATTTGTTATAAAGAAAATTCAAAAAAAGATCATATTTGGGAAATAATTCATCCTTATTTTCTGCAATCATTATTTTAGGGTTGATTTCTGCTTCCTGAGCTCTTTATGACCATTTTCATTATTTTTGATCAATTGATCCTGATTTTTATTTTTCTTTTCAAGATCTTTGATTATCTCTTCACGAGATTTATGAATTTCAACTTGGGAATTTATTACCGCTTCTTGATCTTTGAATTATTCTTCCATCTCTTCTCAGAGTTTCTTTCCATTTTTAAATTTAGAGTAACTGAATTTTGATTTCAATTCATGTCTTTATCCTCATGGATACGGGAAGCTTACTCTTGATTTAACTTCTCTGAATGACTTGTTGAAATATTCATTGTTGTGTCATTTAACTTATTAAAGGAATTATTTACATAGTCATTGAAATTGTCCATAATCTACAGACTATCAATCAATGAGTTAGACAACTTGGTTATCTCATTACAGGATATTCTATGAGTATCATAACTGATGTGAAAATTCTTGAACTCATCTTCAAGTTTGATAAACTATTCCATGAGAGTTCTTGTAGAATCTGACTTCTGATTGATTGTTTTTGGAATCATTTGGCACCAGGAATAAATACATGGAAATAAGGGAATAGTATTCAAAATATTATTTAATGACTATGATAAATAATATTGTCTTAAGGAAGATGAGTATTCTAATGATTAATTTTTTTAGTGAGGGAGCTTTATCTTTATCATCTTCTTTTTTATTTGATGTTCCAACAAAAACTTCTTTCTTGGATTTTGAAACTTTAGATTTATTTGGTGTTTCAACAATAACTTACTTACCTTTCTCAGATTTAGTGATTTATTTCTCAACATTTTGAATCTCATGATTTCTATTAGAAATTTTGACTATTTTATCATCATCATAAACTTATAAATCAAAAAAGTTTTCCCAAAATTTCTTTATATTCATTAGGATGAATAAAATCAAGATTACCAATCTCATCATCGAAATGTTTATCAACCTCATCCTAAGCATCATCAATTTTTAGAACACATTTTTCATCTAAAATGATCTTGGTGGAATCATCTTGGTATGTTCTCATGGACAACTTATTAGAAATATTATCCTTCTATTAGAATTCTTCCACCATACTTATCATATCATCACTTTCCTCTTCCTCTTCTTCTTCTTCTTTTTATTCTTATTGCGCTACTTTTTCTTCTTCATCAATGGGTTCTGGAATTGAAACCTTCTTTCTCTTATCTTCACTCAGAGTTTCAACTTGAAATTATTATTATAAGAAAAAGTATGGTACCTAATATTTTTCAGATTCTTTCTATGTATCTCTAAGAAAATCATGAATAATATATTCTTTTTACATATTCTTCTATATATTCTTATCTTTAGCTTGCTTCTCAATCTCTTCAGCTAATTGAAACTTTAAGGCCTTGTCCTTAGCTTGTTCTAACCCAAAAACTACATCTCCTTCTTTCTTTTTCTTCTTTTCCTCTCTCAAATTGGATACCACTTCACAAAAAAATATCTTTTGCTTTTTTGGCTTGGGTAGAGCAGATACTGACTCATGTACTAGTAATTTCTCTTTCGGTTTTGATATTATTTATTTTCTTTACTTTGTGGTTTTCTTGGAACTCTCTCCTACTACACCTTTCTTGATGATAGCTTGATCATCCTTATCAAGTAGATCAAAATAATATCTTTTCATAATACTAAAACCAATTTTCACCCTTATTAGAGTATCATCACTCAACAACATTATATTGAAAATTTGGTCTTTGATATATAGGGAATTATAAAGGATTCTGAGAACAAAAAGATAATCAACCAAAATAATTCAGGATACATTATGATCTGTGATTTGAGGGTTAAATTCTTGATATTTATGATTACCAAGAGAATTTACATGATGAGGTTTATCTTCCTTAGATTCACCAGGAAATCCATTACAAAGATATCACATTTCTTAATGGAATCCTTGTCTCCCTTTCTCAAAATGAGAAAGCCTAGCATCCATAAATCTAGAAATCTATAATTAGGTGAAAGATGGGAAATATTCGGTGAGTTTACTCCTTTAAGGAAAAGACACTCAATTTCTATAACCTTCTCAAAATATCCTTCCTTGTCTAGTAATTTTTGTGGGAAAAATATTGATTCACCTTTATAAGGTATATCCATGATACTAATGGCCTCGTTGAAATATAGAGAATACATCTTCCGATAAATCTTGAAAGAAAACATCTCTCTTCCATCTAGTTCATAAAACTAAACTGAATTATAAAATTCTATAAGAATATAAGGATAAATTAGATCAAAATTATTTGGTTTGAAAACACATAAACTTTCCAAACTATTTTCCTTTATGATTTTTGAGATCTGAGAATCATACTTCATAAAGAAATTTGGATCCACAAACCTTTCTTTGTAAATTTTACAATCCTTGAGTTCCTTGTTTGAGGTTATCAGAGTTTGCGAAGAAATATCAAGATACATTCATATCTTAAGGAAATAGAGAAAAGAAAAAGGTGGATTTGAAGATCAGCAAAGCTTAAGGTGAAAAACACCAAAATAACTGATGTGGGATGAGAATAGGGTTGAAATTTTTATAGGCTTCATGGAGACATTTAATATTCCTTAATCAATCCAATGGCTGAGATTCACTTGATCTAATTTTATAGATGATTTCAATGTTGATGAAGGATTATTAGAGTCTAATATTTTGAGGTTTTAAGGAAAAATATTATTTAAGGAATGTGAATCTGATATTTTTTCTAGAAAATAAGATAAACATACCAATAACAAAAACATAATTACAAAGATTTATGTAATGAAATATACCAACTGGATTGTTCAGAAATAATTTTCAATAATACTAAAGTTCTTATTGAATAACAGAGGTTCTAAAAAGTTTTATTAGGGAAAGAAAACTATTTACATTCCTAAAACTATTTTGCTTCTGTAAATTTTAGGCTCCGAATTATTATTTTCAATGAAATATAAAAGAATTAACATATGTAATCCCCCTATGAAATGGAGTCACATAGTATAAGTATATAGTTTTAATAATAAGTTATTATGGATGATTACATAATGGTTATCATTCCTAACTTTTATTTAATATATTTAAATCTTTAGGTGGGTAAAGATTTTGTAAAAATGTTAGCAAGTTAGTCTAGAATTCCGATAAATTAAAGAATTATATCTTCTTTAAGTGTGTTATTCCAAAGAAAGTGATTCTAGATATCTATGTGTTTTATAAAAGAGTGATGTGTAGGGGTTTTTCTTAGGGAAATAGAACTAGTATTATAACACATTATCAGTGTTTTAGTAAAACTCATTCCATAGTCTGTGAGTGTGTGTTGCATGCACAACACTTGAGCATAATAATATCCAGCTGCTACATATTCAGCTTCAGCATTGGAAAGTTCTACATAGTGAATATTCTTTAATGACCAAGAAACTAATTAATCTACAAATAAATGAAAAGCTTCAGATATACCTTTCTTATACATTCTATATTCACCAAAGTTTTCATCCAAAAATGTTTTTAAAGAAAAATCATTTCCAGAAAAATAAAAAATTCCTAGATCCATGGTTCCATTTAAATATCAAAAAATAATTTTCACTTCTTTTAGATGGGATTATTTTGGATTAGATTGATATCATTCACTTGAATATACTGAAAAAACAGAGTCTGAAAAACTTTCTATTAAGTATAATAAACTTCATATCATACCTCCAAAATATTTTTGATCTATCGGTTTCTAAGCTTCATTAAGATCAAGAGTGCTTGAGGTACTGATTGGTGTACTTATAATTTTAGTGTTTTCATATCAAAATTTCTTAAAAAGATATTTAATATACTTATGTTGATATATATAAGTTTCAATTGGTTCTTTTGAAATTTTAAAACCAAGAAAAAATGTTAACTCACCCATCATACTCATTTCAAAATCATGTTTTGTGAGATTCAAAAATGAATCAGTTATGTATTGATGAGTTGATCTGAATATAATGTAAAAAACAAAATTTTTAACAATTACCAACATTTTTCTTACCTTTATTTATAAAAATGGTTGGATCAACCATTCCCTTAACATAATCTGTTTATAAAAAAAATCATTCATGTCAATCATACCAGGCTTTAGGTTCTTTTTTAAGTATATATAATGCTTCAGTATGTTTAAACACATGTTAATGATGTTTTGTATCTTCAAAACTAGAGAGTTATTCAACATAAAAATCCTCTTGAACATATCCATTAAGGAAATCACACTTCACATCCATTTGAAAGAGTTTGAAATTAAATAATGTTATAAAGGATAATAGAATATGAGTAGATTCAAGACTATCTATGGAAGCATAAGTTTCTTCATATTCTATTCATTCTTGTTTATTATATACTTTAACAACTAATCTTGATATATTTATTACAATGATTCAATTTTTATCACACTCATTTTTGAAGACCCACTTTACACAAATTGCAGAAGTTTCTTTATGTTTTTCAACCATGGTTTAGATATTATTCATTTCAAATTAATTTAGTACATTTTGAATAGATTTAACCCAACTATGATTACATAAAGCTTCATCAGTTATTTTAGGTTATAATTGTAAAAGAAATGATTGATGTTCTAATTCTTTTCATAAAGAACTTATAGTCTTTATTGGTTGATTTACATCACCAATAATTCTATCACTGAGATGATTCTTAAGAAATAACTTATTTGGGTTTTGTAAAACATTTTCATCAACATAAGGTAAAAATTATTCTAGGGTAAATACTTCAGATAATTTTTTTGATCATTTTCTTTATCAGAAGAATATTCATTAAAAGGTTGATAACATGGTTTTGAAAACAAATCCAAATATGTTGGTTAGGGTTTCTTAAAAACAAAAGGATCAGTTTCATCAAATTTAATGTGTATTTTTTCTTCAAAAGTATAATATCTTTTTTAAAAAAACTATATAATCCTTTTATGTAGTGGAATAGCCTAAGAAAATTCCTTCATCGGATTTAGGTGCGAATTTATGTAAGTTATCATTAGTGTTCAAGATGAATACATTGCATCCAAAAACTTTGAAGTAAGAAACTTTTGGTTTTTGACCAGTCCATAATTCATATGGTGTTTTATTATGAAAGGTTCTAATTAAAACTTGATTTATATAATAACAAGAAGTACTAACTACATCAGCCCAAATTGTTTTAGCAATACAATATTCACCGAACGTGGTTATTATTATCTCTTATGGATTTTTTTTCTTCTTTCAAAAACCCCATTTTTTGGAGGATTTCATGGAGATGAAAAGATATGAGTAATGCCTTTATTACTACAAAAAGTTTCAAAATCTGAATTTTCAAATTCTCCCCCATGATCACTACAAATATTTATCAATGGATGGTTTTATCATTTGCAACATTAGATGAAAAATATTTAAAAAATTAAAATGTTTCAGTTTTATTTACTAGAAAATAGACCCATGTAAATCTTGTGTAATCATCAACTAAAACAAATATATAGAATTTTCCTCCAATAGTTTCAATTTATATTGGAATGAAAAGATCCACATGCACTAGATGTATTGCATCAGAAGTTAATACTCCACTAATTTATTTAAAGCTAGACTTATGTTGCTTTCTATATTTACAAGGATCACAAACTTTTAAAGAATTAAATCTATGATCTGGTATATCCTTAAAATATATTTTCTTTGAGAGTTTACATATGTTCCTAAGGTTAAAATTTACAAGTCTTCTATTCTATAACCAAGATTTATCTTCCATTGCATTAGGGAAAGGTAAGTCTAGGCTCTTAAGATCTTATAAGTTACGTGTATAAACATTCTCTTGACTATGGGAAGAAAGAATAAAAGCTTCCTTGGAATTGTGTACTAAACATTTATCAATACTAAAATTCAGAAGTTAACCTTCATCACATAATTGTATTATGATTTTAATGTTGTGCTTAAGACCTTTACCAAATAAAACATTTGAAATTAAATCTTTTCTAAGAAGAAAAATATTACCTATATCTATAATTTATCCTTTAGCATTATCTCTGAAAGTTTCTTTTCCACCATTCATCTTGATAATATTTTCAAATAAGTTTTTGTTACCAATCATGTTCCAGGAGCATCTGCTATCCATGTACCATATATTTTTGTTGGAACTTATTTTGTTTTCCTAAAAATAAAATTATTATACTTTTGGAATCCAATCTTATTTGGATCCATAATTGCGAGAAAGTAAAATATTAGGTATGCACATTTTATTAGAAAAATAATATTTATGAAATCTAAAGGATTAGTTTTTGTTTAAAAAACACATTTTCACCCAATGTACACCACTTTGACACTTGCTACAAAATGAACCACTTTGGGGAACAAAATAATTATGACTAAAAACTAGTTTTGAACAAGAATAACCAAACCCAAATTTATTCCTTAGAGGACAAAGATATGAATACATTTTAACAAATTCATTTCTTCCTAAAATAAAATTTAATAAAATTTTCATTAAGGAAAGAATTTCAGATTTTAGTCTGATGACTAAATTCTTATCCTCATCGTCATTAGTCTTAGAAATTGATTTAGTCTCTTAAACACTTTTCTTAGTAATAACATTTTCAAGATCCTTATAAATCTTATCCTTCTTAGAATTATCTTCCTTAAGTTTTCTAGAAATATTTTAAAAACAAAATTTTTTCTAAACAAGATCTTTTGAAAGATCTAAAACTTCTTTTCTTAGAATATTTGTTCTATAATTTTCTTCATCTAACTTATTTTTTATCATATAATCCTTATTCTCAATTAATTTAGAAAATATGTAAAATTATTAAAATGAAGGTATGATATTATCTTCTGAATAGGAATATTATTCATATGAAGATTCATAAATTTCATTATTAGTATAATTATAATTTAATAATATATTGGTTAAATATTCAACAATATGTACCTTAGCTACAAGATAATGATTTTTTATAGGTAATCTGGAAAAAACCAATATTCTTATGAATAGAAGATTCATATTTGGAGGATTCAACTAAAGAGTCTCCACCACTAGCACTCTAGGTGTTGTTAGCCTTCAAAACATTCTTAAACTTAGATTTGTAGTAATTATTTTTTTTCCTTTCATAATGATTGTCCTTTATATCTTTATTCTTGTGCACAGTACAATCATGTCTAATATTTATAACCCCTTTTTATTCATAAAAAGTCACTTCTGAATCATTCTTGTTCTTTCTGTCTTTATTCTTATATTTGTACTAAAAATAATTCTTTCCCACAATCTTGTTCAACCTTCAAGAATGATTGGAATATTAAATCTTAGACTGATCACTATCACTTGAATCATATATTACAACAAATCACTTATCTTTAGATCTAGTTACACTTTATGAAGTATTTGATTTAGATTTAATAGTGAAATTAATTCTTCCATTAAAATTATTCGTCTTATCAATGACTGTATCTATCTTCATTCTTGTTTCATGATAAATAATATTTCCAAATGACTCATCAAGAGTGATGATAGATACTTTCCAATTTTCATCAATAATTATCCTTTTAGATTCCCACTCATTGGGCATGATATAAATTATCTTTTCTACACGAATATCATAATCATTTCCTTTTTCTCCAATATATTTAAAACTGTTGACGATAGCCATAAATCTTTGTTGCACATTGAAAACTGGTTCTCCATAAGGAAACATAAATCCATGATATTTAGTGCTTAACATAGCTCTTCTTATTTCTATCACTTTTGATGTTGCAAAGTGTAAAATTTCAGGTTTTTTTAAATACTAGTGGTATCTTTACTAGTGGATATTTGGATATACATATTCCATCTTATAGAATAAAAAAACAGTATTACATACCTTGTTGTTTAGTTGATATTACTATTTTTATTGATTTGTGATGGTTCTAAAACCATTTTATGGTATCTTTTAATCTCTAGTGAGCATTAAAATATTGTCTACTCCAGTGTTAATAACAAAGGTATTCATTAGGTCACTCCATTATTCATAATAATTGCTGTCAAATATTGAGGGTTTGGTAGGATTTAGGTTGTCTATAGAACCAACATCAATTCTTTCTATTTTATTAGAAAATAAAAAATATATTTTTTACAAAACTTGTTTTTAGTAAAAAGTTTATAAATAAATAAAATATTTAATAAAAACATGAATAGGTAAATTTGAGTAAGTAAAGTTGAGAAATAAAAACATATATGTAAGTATACATATTTTAGAGACATCCTCTTATACCAATTGTTGGGTCGAAATGGAATATGAGATTCTCAGTTACTAGAGGGGGGAGGGGGTGAATTGTAAGTTTAATAACTTTGATTTTTAACCATAATAAAATCTTTTTCTAACAAAGTTAAACAAGGTGAATTCAAAAACCCTATTTGGTTCTTAAAAAAATGGATAATTGGAAGGGCCCGAGTCCAATTATAAATAACCAAAACTTAAACAAATTTATCTTAAATAAAGATTCTACCTTAAATCATATAGAATCTTATTTATATCAGACCATACAAGAACAAGAATGTACAAGAAAGTTACACTATCATTATTTAACAAAATTTAGTAGAATTAAAACTTTTAACAAAAACAAGTAAACATGTATAAGAAATATTTTAAACCGAAGAGAAGGGAATCCAACAACCTTGGAAATATGTCCCTTGATTTATACTTTTAAGAAATTTTGTCTTAATCACACTAGGGTAAGCCCTCAATAAAAATATTAGAATATGTCTGGCTATCCCTAAAAGCCCTTAATCTATAATGTGATAGGAACCTCTATATTTCTATCCTCATAAGCCCTTGATTGTACACAACAAAAATAAGAGTGGCACTAATAAGGATGAACAAGTTGTTCACATCTTGATCTAGTTTTTCAAATCATTCACACAATGAATATTTGAGCAGAACACTCATAGAACAGATTATATCTCTAGAATTCAGCACATCCAACACATCTCAGTGTGTTTTGATATCTTAAAATGGATGGAGCATTTATAGTCAATGGTTGAAATAGTCAACTCCCTCCTCCAATGGTTATATTTTTCCTTAAATCTTAGAGGGACCTGTGCATGTATCACTCGACCAACGATTAGTTAGAAACAGACTGTATAACATCATTTTATATAAGAAATCCTTGGAAACATTATCATAAATAAGAAACATAAACATATTTATAAAACATTAAAATATTTAAGATCCAATAAAATGAAATGATACATTAAGTAAATGAGGTAACTATAAGAAAATAATTTAATTAGATTCTCAAGTGAAAGATAATCGAAGTTTGAATTATAATGAATTCAGAATCTAATTTTTGAAGAAATGAAAGTACAATTAGAGATGAAATTAGAGTATGATTTTAGAATAAATTGGAGTATATTTTTTGAAGAAATCATTGTCTGATTTCAAAATACATCAAAGTATGAATTTAGGAAAAATTTGAGTATGATTTTAGAACAAATAGAACTTTGATTTCCAAAGAAATAAGATTATGATTTCAGAAGAATTTAGAGTCTAATTATAGAATCCTGAGAAATATGAGTCTATTTTTAGAAGAAATCAGAGTCACAATTATGGGGAAATAGGATTTTAAAGAATTTTAAGGTTCTAATTTAGGTAAGGATCAAATTTTTTGATATAGGAAAAAGCAATTCAATATTTGTTTAGGAAAATTCTAGATAAGACAATGAAAACCATATATAAGTTAAAATTCATTTTTTGTGAAATTAAATTTTCCTTATGAAAATATTTCTTAGAGAATGAAAATTTTCATTAGGAAAATGTGTTTGTGATTTTTAAAACAAAAAAGAATGGAAAAGTCTTAAAGAAACTTATTGACATAACACGATGAACTTGTTCATTCCTCTTATATAATAAAAACAATTTTATTATTGATATATTATAGAACAATATTCATTTTTATCATACCATATTTTTTTACCATTTATTACCTATTAATTAATAATTACTTGTTAAAGTTACATTTTTGGTAATAAGTTAATTTTTTCATACAGGTATTGAATTTTTAATTATGGTCCTATTAAATTAATCATAACCACCTTATTTCATTAATTTAAACCACAATATACACATCATGTATATTTAATATTTATGTATTTCAAAATAATCCATGAAATATGTAAATAGGGGATGAAATACACCGTTCATAGAGACAATAGTCCATACGTATGTAGAAACGTTGTTTCTATTTTCATTTTATATTTAATGATAGAAAAAATGATATATATATATATTATAATTATAGTATGAATTTTATGTAATATATTCACATATTTCTATCAAACCCTTTTTAATACATCTGATTCTAAACATGAATGTATAATTTTTCTTTGCATGGGTTAGTCCACCAAACACACGAACAACATTATCATGTTGTTAAAAAATGGTATGCATAATTTGTTGTGTTATATACCAATTTAAGAAGAATAAAGACATCATAATCATAATATATATCATATTTAAGCTATAAATACATCATTATTTCCATCCATTAAAGGTAGTAATGAAAATATAAAGGTCTTCGTTTCATGAGGGAGAAGTCCACCATACACATGAATGATGATGGCATATTACAATTGATGGATGTGGGTGATGTTGTAGGTGATACTTATAACAATATAACAACATATAATATTTAATATTCTGAGTACATTATTTAATAATGATATAAGAATAATTGAAGGTCGGGTGGAGGAAATTAAAAAATACATGTTTATGAACATTACCTCTTCTTCAGTAATCACATTTTGGATTTATCCAATTTATTTCCATGGATGGATTTCACTTTTGTTTGTGGCATCTATTTTATAAGGAGGGATGTTATGAATATATTTAAATATGTATTTTATGATACAAAGGTCTTGATTTATTATTCCATTTAATAGACTTTTAAAATATTGTAGGTCATACCATAAACATAACAATATCACAATATATTGGGGATACTGATGAAATAATATAATAATTATATAATAATAATTTAAGGGGGTGGAGAAGGAATAAGAAAAATGAACATTAATGAACGTTACCTCGTCTTCTGGTATAACCATTTGGATTTCACCATAGTAATTCTTTTTTTGGATTAATTCCCAATTTGAGGATTATTGTTGAGAGTATGAATTTTTGAATGATATTTGGTCATGTATTATATTATCCAAAGGGCTTGAGATGTGTGAATAAGTGAGGGTGGTTGAGTTCCCTTTTAAAGTGGTAGGGAAGGGACAGACTTGTAAATATGAAAAGGAAAACACTATTTGGTGGATTCTATCACATCAGATTCTTCCAATAATGAATATTTTCAATCCAGTAGAACATATGGTCAAAATATGGCCATACAATGGAGTTTGTACATGCTTCTAGTTCATTTTCCATATAATCTAATGTCTAGTTCCATGGTGAACTCATTTTTCTCTTAAGCATTGTAGTAAATTTTATCTATTTTCACTAATAATGTTGGATTAAATTTATTTGATCTTATTATGAATTATAAATTATTATTATATAAAATATATATTACACATTTTTAATTTGAAATCATACAATTGGAATAAATTAATTGAAAATTAATCCTATAGATTAGACAAACAACAGATTTTTAAACGGAAAATGTTTAAAATATTGAAATGTCTTTATATAAAATTTGACTGTGAAATTTATTCCATTGAACTAAATTGTATTTATTGATTTACAATTGAAGTAATTTAACAACATGAAAATATAATTTAAAAAAATAAAAAAATTACACAAAAAGTCAGTTTTCAATTAAAATTCAGTATTTTCAATATTCCTCAAAAAATGATTATATTCATAAAAACTCCACAAAATAAACCCAAATATTATTTATAAATTTTTCATTCAATAAAAAAATTTATTTTTTCAAATATAATTTATAGAATTTTCAAAATTTAGTTTTAACACATGTTCTCCATTAACAGGTGGTAAAATTGCCTTTTCGAAAAACCATGTTTTTATGACTAAAATTGGATTTATTATTCTATCAGGTATAAAAAATGAATGATTAATATTATATATTTGATTACATATATATTATATAATTTTCATATAAATCGTTCATAAAAAAATTTCAATTTATTGAGATACAACATGTTTCTACATAGAAATATTGTTTTCCGGAAATTTTTTTTTTATTTTCAAATTTTTCTTACTCCCATTTATAATTAATTAGTGTGGATTAATTTATTATACATGTGTGAACAATAAATTAATAATTCATTTAATATTATTCATATATTAAATTCTAGAGGCTTGGTTATGACGATAATAATATTTTATTTATAATATTAATAGTATATTGTTGTTCGTTAAAACCCAGTCTGGCGTGAAATCGAAGCTATCAAGGAAACATTGTGTTATTTATAACAAAATCCAAAAATTCTGTTGAATATAACATATTTTAATCTCTATTGATAACACAGATCACGATTTACATATATTTTATTATGAATAAATCAAAACATGGTGTAATATGCAATAAATACAATATATAACATTATTTTATTGGAAAAAAATAATTCATCAAAACTCTAGTGGTTATAGATAGACATTAGAGCCTAATGAAATTTTCATCTTGATAAACCTATAGGGATTATTCCTTCTAATTTTGTAAAGGGATAACATGAGGTAGCTATGTCCCTAAGGACCATATTGGACTTTCAAGATTCTTTTGAATATTTTCAGGTGTGTGGTGATTTTTTGGTTCCATAGTCCCATGTATGACTCTTTGTTTCTAGTCAGACACCATTTTCTAGAGTGGTGGTCATCTGATAGTTTAACCCCTTTATGCGTACGTGAGAATAATGTAGTTATGGGTTTTAGTGGGTTAGATATGCTTAGGGAATGGTTGACCATTTAGTGGTTTGTGTAACCCCCATATTATTTTTTAGGGACGAACAAATCAGTATATCATCATCCATTCTAATAGTTGTATCTGTAAATATGAATATTGGTAAAAAAATCATGTATGGGACATTAGATATAAGACTTAATAGGGTGGTAATCATATGGGTGGGGTAGTAAGAGTAGATACATGAGGTACCCATCGAGTTTCTAATAATATTAAAACAAAATGTTTGAGTTTGGTGGTCATTTTTAATCATTGATTTGTTATAAAACATTCTTCGATCATCTCCATGTAGATTGAAATGTCAGATAAAGGAATTCAAAACTCATCCCAATTCTTGAGAAGATTTTCTAATAGTATAAGGTGTTTTGAAATACTATTCTATCATTATGGATAATGTGCCTAATGTTATAGAGCATGTAGACATAACTTTAAAGGTGTGTCATGTGTATATTTATATTGAATTGGGACTTGGTGCATCTATAAGAGAATAATATATCCCCTATCTTAGTTAAACACTTTATAATGTTTTTCATACCCTCTAAGACAAGTAATTACTGGTCAGAAGAGCCAATCCCTTATATGGAGTTAATTTTTCAGAAAATCTGATGATAATAACAGTCTAAAGGTGGGGAGAATCCTATCAATTTTGGTTAATTTTTTTCCATCCATGTTGAATGATCACAATCAAGGGTGATAATTTTGAAATTTCAAGTGATTCATTTAAATTACACTGAGGTCTGTATGTTTTATTTTATGTCGGTGACTATAGGGTGAAACTATAATAATATGGTTTTTTGTTTACAAAAAATTTGAATATGATGATAGTCAGTATGGAATTTAGTGGTTATTATTAGTGATCATAGGATTCCTTAGTGTTATTGTAATTGTGGTTGGGTCAGTTATGAGTCTACAGATGCAACCATTCTCTTTTAAAATAAGTCAACCCATAATAGATTTAAGTCTCTTCATTCTAGTAGTTTTTAATGTTTGGTTTGAATTCATATCAATCACTCCATAGATGAAGTTTCAAGGGTGTGTTGTGTGATTTTGGAAATTATTCAAAGACTCATATTGTATTCTTGTCTTAACAAAAATCATGAACCCCATTTTGACATCTTATGGGTACACTGAGAAAGAATCAGTCATGTGTCTCACTAAATTTTAAAAGTCCTTGCAATTGGTAAATCTACTCCTGTGTACTTTGGTTTCAAAAAAACACATCACATATGATGAAATGGTTAGTCCTCATTGATATTTGTGTTCCAGAGTTGGAATGCAATGGATGAACTCACTTAAACTAGCCTTTTCCTTAACATTACAACATAGAAAATGTGGCATTAGATGTTGTCAAGGTTCTCATTATGTGGAAAATCTATTTTTAACAATATATTACATTCAAAATCCAGAGTATGTAATTTATTGTATGATCTCAATGGAATCTATTTGATGATCTAGAGGTTAAAAAGAATATCATTTGGTGTCAAGAATGGATATTGTAGTGGTGGCAATCAATGTGTGGCTGAACATTTTTTCACCCTCGAACATGCTGAGTCATGATAGAATGAAGATAACATTTGGCCTATGCCATCATTAGATTCTATTTATAGGAATTAGTATGCATTCTAGGAGAAAATAAAAAGGTTCTTTCATCTACAGGCACTAGGATTAGCTTTTGAGATTCATCAACTATCTAAGAAGAGTTCTTTGTGGAAAATCGATCAAAGATGGTCCAACTTGATATATATATATATATATATATATATATATATATATATCGTATTCTTTTGAATGAAGCTGGTGGAGGAACAATTTTGGAATTTCGTCAAGATTAGGATATTTTAAAGTTGTTCAACTTCTTATTTTCATTTAAATATAATTCTACCTAGAAATGAGATTTATTGGGGATGGACTATTCATTCAGACTGATAATTGTTCCACAAGCATCGTTAAAACATTACAAGAATACCTATATGGACAGTTTAGATGGTGGGTATTCCATGGATCATAATTTATTGGAGATTTAATAACATATATTAGGGAACTAAATATGCCAATTTATTAAAAAAATATGATTATGGGAACATGTATATGGTTTTAATTGATTATTTAAGTTCCATACAAGAGTTTTTTTTTGAAAAATGAGAATTAGCGTAGTTTTTAATGAATCTTGTACCCTATCCATAATTGATGATTAGAAGTACATCGAATATTTTGAAATTAAAACAAAATAATGGAGAAAAACCTCAAAACCTAATTGGGTTGGGAATTACATTATTTCTTTCCCCATGGCCTCTTAGGGATGAGATGTTTTATGATGGGGAGGTTGTAACATGTAATTATTTTGGATCAGATGAAATTCCTAAAAAAATTAATTATATCATTTGGTGGATATGATATTATTTAAGTAGATATTTTTAATGTAAATACAGGTTTTGGGGCAAAAAATTAATATTTTCTAGATGATTTTGGAGGCCAAAGAAGTGGAACATGTGTTCCTTTGGGTTTTGGGTGAGATGGACATAGAAAACTCAAGTCAGAAAAAATTGTTTAGGGAAAATGGTTTCTATGAAACTGTGCATCCCAAAAGAGAAACCATACAAACTATCTAAGGAGAAAGATCATGTATCATAGTATTTTGAAATCATGTACACCAGGTCACACAGTTTGTAAAACCATACAAGATAAATTTTTGCCCATTAAAGGTGTTAGAAATTACCATTTCCCCTATATCCTATAATCTTTTCTCCTCCTCTTCTTTTCCACTTACCATCAAGAATATCCTCTCCCCCTTGAGCTCCTCCTAACATATCCTAGGGATGGAGTGGTATCTCCCATATATTGTTCATTTTGAGTGATGTCATGTGTGTTGGATAGATCACATCGAGTCTACAAATTATATTCCCGTAATCTTGTTTTTCTTTTTCCTGGTAAAATTACATGATGGGGTGAGAACATTATCCCAATTTATGTGGTGTTTATTTATTTCTTAAATTTCTCATAAAATAGATAGAATTTATCCTTTATTTTTCATTTTTGGGTTGTCTTAAGAATGAGGATGGTTTTTGATAACTCATCCCATAATCTCATAATGATTTAAAAATTTTGAAGTTGTGTTGTGTGAGAGAATTTCAGTAATACACTTTTAAATTGGGGAATTTAATTTGTGAACCTAATTTCATATATCAGTAGACATTAAAATATGTTTTTTTACCACTGGTGGTTGTTACCCTCAAACTAAACCATCCCATTTTGAGGTGTTACTTTTGTGCACTGTCCAAAATGCATCATAATGAAAATGAATCACCCTCTGTAGGTGTCGTTTAATTGATATTAATTATAATAGTTCCTACTTAGACCACCCTAGAGGTGTGTTAAATTGTTCTATTTGTTTATGATGATTATATCAATATAACATAATTGGTTGATGGAAATGTTATGTTTTCTAATAAAACCCTTCCATATGAGGTTCTTTGTCTTCTAAACAAAAAATTAGATGATTTGTGTTTTATTTATAGCTTGTCATTATGGCTTTGGTGTATCCAATTCCCTTAATGGTTGTTGTTAGGTTAATGGAATGATTACTTACATGACCTATTTCATTTAATAATTGGAATTATTAATGGGTTAGTCCCATACTCTTTGAAAAAATTTATGTGTTCAAATGATTAAATGTAACACTTTGTGACTTTAGAGATACTCTCATTCCTATTTTTGGAATACATTGAAATGAATCATAGGTAGCTGAGATTATATGTACCGCGGGAGACACATGGGATTAATTTATGAAATTACAAATATGGGATCATAGGTTACATAGGCTGTGATAGGTCATGAGCTATACATGGTATGCCAAGGAGACATCACCATACATTTTCCATACCCATGATTTGGTGATACTCGTTCCTGTGGGTAGAAACCTTGGACGAGTTCATGGATAGATGTTTTCACTATTTCATGAGTGATACTTAGTCACATATGGGACTGACTGAGAATTATTTTTTTATTAGAAATGTAGAAAAAGATACAAGGAACTAATGATAAGGGAACCCAAAAAGGATTATGGGGGCCTATAGTGATGGAGGTCTAGCGCATCACCATAAATAATTTGGTTGTAGCCCTTTGTTAAGGAACCAACACAACTATAAACAATAAGCATCACAACTTCTCTTCCCTCTCATGCTAAGGTGTCCACTGCATGATTTCCTTCATGCCAGGTGTGCTTTATAGACATATCTTTCTTGATTTTTCTCCTACATTGATAGACCATATAGCTAAGTCTCCACAACAGATTAGTCCTTCCTTGGAGCACCTTGATAGAAACTTCCACATAAAATTCTATCTCATCCACCTTGAGATTAAAACTCTCACAAAATGAAAATCTAGTGTGTATGGAATGAATTTCAGAACAAAAGGATGAGCCCCTTCCAAATAAATCACTAAAGCTGTAGATGACCGACCTGTAGGGATTGCGAACTAGGCCTCCACCCCTCAGCTCCCCATTAATAAAAGAGCCTTCAACGTTGAGTTTCAGACCACTTTTAAGAGGTTTCCACTTCACCTACATGCCATATCCTTTGATAAGTGGACCAGTAGATCGGTGAATACCTGGATTGAGAAAGCAAACTGTGAATGAGACTTCAATTCCTTGGATGAGTTGACCAAGATCCCACAACAATGCTCACATGAAAACGTGAAGGATTAGGACATAGGGTTCCATGCCTTCTCTTGAATTGTTACTAGAACCCCATAAAATCCAAAGTATTTCTTCAACAATAACAACGTGTCCTTTCCTTTCCATATCAGAAGATCTGAAGTCATAAAACTAGCTCTCGATCACCTCCTAGAAAGGGTTTTCTTCATGAAATTCTAATAGTGTTACTTTAGATTCATTATATGGATAACCTTGGATGAACTATTATTATATAAGTAAGTCATAGAGCCCCTTGAGTAATATAAGGGATTCCTTCTAGATCAGATTGGAATGGCACCAGGAACCTATTTTTAAATTATAAAGATAATATAAATATTAAATACTGAGATTATATAGTTGTTATATAGGGATGCATTTTTCAAGACAAAACACATGTATGGGTTCTATTATTTCTTACTAAGTAAATAAAAATGACCCATTATTGCATTATATATTATATTTACATGTCCACTTATATTTATATTTATTCTAGATCAAGAATCCATTGCACTAGGGTACCTAACCATACCTCATTTGATGCAGTATTAGGACTCTTTGCTTGTGCTCTGATTTTTACATGGGAGTTAAGAAAACATGACCGAGCTAGAACTCAAGATCCATATAGAGATTACCCTTTGGGATTTTTATCAATGTCTAATTTATGAATTTTTTTTATTACATATGTGGTTCTATTATTTTTTAGTTAATTAGACTCATCCATATATTGGATAGTAGATGTATATTTTTTATCCACTATATTTCAATTAAACGGTTATTATTATTATTATTCTGCTACTTTTCATTAATTAGTACTGCTTTTGCTAACGAAATTTAATTTATTTATCCTCCAATTATTAAGAAACTATTATCACGAGGGTATAGTCTCCCCCATCATAACATATTTACATCATCTCTACCAGTCAACGACCACTAGAGTATGGGGAGGTGTAATTCAGACCATGTGGTGACTAGTCCAGTTAATGGTTCATATCAAGTTAGGATGAGACATCAAAATTTTAAAAATATAAAAAAGATGTTATTTAAATGATTTAATGTATCTTATGTATTTTTTATGTACATATGGAATATCATGAATATTTAATGAATTATATTCAAATTCCCCTTTTGTATTTATGTATTTAAAGTTAAATTTAATCAATAATTATAAAATGTCATTTATGATATTTTATAATTAATAATATTTTATTAAATGATATAAAATTTAAAAAAATTAATAATCATTGGAAAAATGAATTGGAAATGGCTGAAACCATCAACCATAGTCCATTTGTGGTTATTTTTTCAATATATGGTAACATATTTATCCATTAAAAGGTAGGAAACATTAATATTATGTTGATTTAATAAAGGGTTAACGATTGTAAAAACTAAATGATAATAGAAATAATGTGATCCATACTTGTAAAAAATTTATTTTATGAGAATATCTAGATTTATAACAATCATAGAGTCCAATCATATCAATTTGGTGAAATTTTTACATCGAAATAAATTTAAATAAATTTAATATTTTAGATAATTTTAATAATACACCTCCCCTCAATTGCAATAGGGAACCATAATTTTTCTTATTCAAACAATATTGATCATTATATCAACACCAAAATCTAACAATTTCTATTCTCCACTTCCCTATACACAATCAATAATTTTTGGTCTTACCACAATACTAACTTAAGAGGCTTTTAGATTAGATATAAATAAGTCATTTCAAAGAAAAGGTAATCCCCTCAACCGATCGCTTCTTTTTAAATTTTTCATTTCAAACCAATAAATATGTTATATTAATCATTAAATAAAAACAAATTTATCATATATATACAAAACCGTTTTTTTATTAAAACACCAATATAAAACATATTTCCTATAAAATGGGAAGAAAAAGTATCACTCATGTGTATGAATGGGTTACCGTATCCACATTGTGATACAATTAATTTTTCTTCACAATCTGTTATGGATTTTTATTATGATGAGTTTAATATTTATATATTATATTTATGAAAAAAGTATATTTCCATAATGATAATATCTTTTCTACCTTCTTACCATCCAACCCTTTAGAAAAAGATAACATCGCTTGTGCATACATGTGAACTACATACTTTATGAAGTGATGTGATCCATTTAACATTTATTTTTAAATGCATGGTAATGTTGATTAATTCGAGGAGTTTATATGATATATATTTTAAAGAACCAGAAATTACAGGTAATTTTTTTAAGTATATGGGAATTTTACAAGTCTGTGAATATTGACGGCGCGTGATTCCAAAGAACGATGTGCCCAAAATGAATTTCTGAAATTTTTTTAGGGTACTTTCAGTAAATGTGCGAGTGGGTTTTTGTAACTTTTGAACTGGTTCTTGGAATTGAAATCTGAGGGAACTATTGAACTCTTATAATCAATATTCTATTAAGGGGACCTTCACCTCGACTGCAGTAGGTCAAGGGTGAGAGATATAATTTGGGTTTTTCATGTAAATAGAAATAAAATAAAATAAACTTTTATTTAATTTTCTTTTTGTTAAAACCTCCCATGTTGATGGTTTAAAGGTGGGGACTACTTGAAATAAAACCTCCCACATGTGTGTTATGGAGGCGGGGATAGCTGATCCTAAAACCCCCATTTTGAATTCCTAAAGGTGGGGAGCACCCAAACCCACATAAAGAGAGAAAACCTCTCAACTCACCTACTTTAAATTATTCCAACACCGTTTATTAATTGGGCCAATTAATTTTTCCAACTTGGTACAATTAAATGAGACAAATAATTATGTCAATGTGCCGACATAATTAATATAATTAATTTAATTATATCGGCACCTTTTTGTTTGGGAGGATTTTTGGTTGGAAATGAAGTTCCTTGGTGGGAGAAAGTTCTCCAATGAAGAACGCCAACAAAGAACGGTCTTCGAAAATTAAGGAAGAGGACAACGTATGAGCCCGACATTGAAGCATGTTTTCGGAAGCGATGATCGTTGGCACCATCTTCATCTTCTTTAACTTCTTTCTCGTGCCAATTTCAACGAACAATCAAGGTAGGGTTTTTATTATGTGTGATTATGGATTCCCATGTTCATACCTTCTAAATGAAGAATGCGAATCAACTCTCTAACTAGTTGATCCGCGGATGATTTCTTTTTTTCTGTGGGATTGGGAATAATAATTTCCGGGGGTTGTAGTGTTTGAAAATCTTCATTCAAGTTGTAGGTGGAGCCTCTTGCTATCGCTCTGACACGGAGGGTTCGTGCCAATCAAACATGGTCGAACCCTCTGCCGTTCTTCATTTTTTGGTGTGTTTTTCGCGATTGAAGAAGACGAATTCATGAAGAAGGTGAAAAACGGAGGGTGGTCGGTCAACCCGGCCACTAGTTAAGCCGACTTCCGGTGAGGGTATGGTGCTCGACCGTGCTACACCACCATCCACGATGGACCGCCGCACTGCAGCCTCCACTCCCTCGCCGCTCCGCAGCCTCACGTCGCCCACAACTTCCACTGCCCCGCGGCCGCCGCGCCGCCCGCGACCTCCCCAGCCCCTAGCCTCCACCACCCATGGACTTTGCTGCCCCACAGCCTCTCCATACCACGGCCTTCCATGGCTTCGCGGCCCTCTGCACCACCCCGCGACCCTACGGCCTCGCGGCCCTTCGCACCAAACCATGGCCTCGCACCCCACGTCCTCGCTGCTTGGCATCCCTCTGTGCCGCCCCACGGCCTCACTGCGCCGTGGCCCTCCATGGAGCCCCGCAACCTTACCTTCCCGTGGCCCTCCATGGAACCCCGCAACCTCGCCACCCCATGACCCTCCGTTCCGTTCCATGGACCTCCGTGCTGCCCCACATCCTCATGGCCCCCACGGCCTCACGCCACCTCCGCGACCCCCGCAGCCTCTGAAGCCCTCACCGCCTCCGTGCCGCCCAGCGCAGGCCAGGCTGAACCCTGTGGGTCAGACCAAAACCAGCGGGCCAAGTTTACTAGAACTGGGTTAGGTCAGTCCAACCGAGTCGTACCAGACCCGGGCCAACTTTGAACTTTTTGCTCTATAGGCTACAACTTTGGAACCAGGCGTTTGTTTGAAGAACCGTCAGTGGCGCTGGAAACCTTGGAGAAGGATGGCCCCATTGAGTATACCGCACTAGATATTTGGATAAATTTGGAGTATAGTAGGGTTGGATAGAGCACGAATCCAACTGGGCCCTCAAGACTAGATGGCTAATAAGTCACAGACCGTGCATTCAATTAACGCACCGTCTGTTTCATTGAAACCTCTATGGCGTGGCTATCCTTTGGGTTACTTTTTCTTGGGACTTCTTGGCAGTTGGAGTATAGAACATTGTCTTGAAAAGCAGACCCTCCTGGAGACAAGCAAGCTTAGTATGGGAACCCAGTAGCAGGTTGTGATGTGAAGAATGAATAACGATCCTGTGTGGGTCAGCACCTAGCGATCCTGTGTGGTTTAGAACGTAGCGATCCTGTGTGGGTCAACACCGAGCGATCCTGTGTGGGTCAGCACTGAGTGATCCTCTATGGGTCAGCACCGAGAGATTCAGTGTGGGTCAGTACCAAGCGATCCTGTGTGGGTCAGCACTTAGAGATCCTTCATGGGTTTGCCTCTTAATAAAATAAGATGATTTAATAGTTACATCTAACAATCTCTACTACTGTACTAAATAAATACCTGGTGTGAGATGAGTCAGTAACTTTGTGGTATTCTTATTGTGTGGAATACATGTGTGGTACTTACCTTCGTGGTGTTCCATCCATTGTGGAATAGTTGATCTTTGGGATTTTTAGTTGGACTCTGTGTTTCCTCATGATTGAGATGGGTATAATTGATAACATAGGTATATGTATGGGAATATACCTAAGTAGGGTTGTCAGTTGACTTCATGCTGTGTGGTTTATCCTTGGTGGATTTTGTGAGACCTTAAGTGTCTCAGGGTCTCTACGGAGTATCGTTATACTCACCCATGCATGGGCTATGCCCGCACCTTGTAGTGTTTGGTGTAGAAGATGAATAGCACTGATTGAGGATGAGAGTACCAGGACTGGTGGTGGCTCAGAGGTGGACGATAGATGAGGCGAACCATAGAGACGACCATTCGTGAGCTATACCAACCCTTTAGGTAGAATTTGTTATGGACGATCTAGGAGCTTCTTTTCAACTATCAGTCATCTTGTACTTTCCAGTTTTCCTTGTACATTCTAGTTAGGTTTGTATTCTATCCCCTTTTACTTACTATACTCACTCAATTTACTATTCAGTTTACTTGATTTTGTATCTTTCTGTGTGCTTGTCTGTGTGTGTTAAAGGTTATAAAGGCAATGTCTTCCCAGTTTTAGGGAATACTCCTTCGGTGCTAATCGCCAGCCCCTGGCCATTAGAAGGCGGGCTTGGGGTAGTCACGACATGGGCCTCTGGGGATAGGTCATGAAATATATCATATAAAAATTATAATTTAATGGTTAATTAATATTTAACGTTCTTTTATTCCATATTTTGAAAAAAAAATCAATCGTATATATGAATTACCATCTCCATGAAGGGTTTAATTCATTTTTAAATGAGAATAATATTATGAATGAATATAAATATATTCAATATTTATACCACAATAAAAATTATCAAAATTATATATCTATTATCAATTCATAGATAGGGAAACTTCCGAACCAAAACATACATAAAAAACACAGAAATTATCACATATAATAGTGATTATTAATAAAGAATTCGTAATATGTGAGTGATAAAATGATAAAATTAAATCATATATGGTTTGATATATATTATTATGGTTATTTAATATTATATTTAATAATATTTTATTTATTACATAGGTGTTTTTAAAAGGTATGTAATAATTTAGACATGAGGTAATGGGTTCTATATCATAATCTCATTGATTATCAGGATTGTTTATGATTGGGTTTTGATAATAAAATATTATGGTCAAACTATCAAAAAATTATTGAGTTTTATTATCTTATAATTATATAATTAAAATAAATGTTTTATATTCATTTTCTTCTACATATTTACTCAATATATTTATTTTTTTTAAAATAAACATTATTTATATCTTAGGTAGAAAACCAATTTTCTTAAATATATATGTTATCTAAAAATCTTTGAAATAAGGTTTATACAATTATCCAATGTTTTTATAAATTCAATTTTACCCATTTTCCATTTTTTTAAAAATAATAGGAAATTAATATTCTTTTTTTTCAAAATGAGGCAGTTTGTTTCTTTAAAAACAAAAGTATTATATGAATGTTTTTTAACTTTATTTAAAGGAATTTTCCAAAATCATAGTCTCTTAATGTTTTGATTACTACTTTAAATTTTCCCATTGTAATTTTAAATTATAATGTATTCCATAATATTCATTAATATTTTATATTTTTAGGAATTGATATCCAAATGGAAATGTTATTGTATATAAAAATGTTTTTATTCTCTTTCAACTCATCAATGGAAGAAAACATTAAATATTTGTTATAAATTAAAAGGATTATGATCCTAGGATACCATAATTTTTATTTCTATAGATGTTTAATGTTTATGATTGATTCTTTTATTAAACCCATTCCTCTTCCATGTGTTATTCAATGATGAAATTTCTATGAAACCAATTTATTTTCGTGGGTTCAAATACGGTGAATAGTTTATGAACATGTTAAAAACATATGTATGATTTTCATTATTTTATGGGTGGATCCTATATATCCTTCCAATCAATTGGGAAAATATTTATATCTAATGAGATAAAAAGGTTGAGAATAGGGTGTTAACCTAGATAGGTAATGGACTTTTTCTATGAAGGTAGTATTGGGAGTGAAAAGTGACTGCTAATATGGTTTTGGAAGTG
Organism: Viscum album; assembly: GCA_963277665.1. Lineage (NCBI taxonomy): Eukaryota > Viridiplantae > Streptophyta > Magnoliopsida > Santalales > Viscaceae > Viscum > Viscum album. The sequence continues at coordinate 124,158,981 of OY728127.1, read as the reverse complement.
TAAATATTCTATACTTATAGTATTCCCAAATAGATGTGAATACTATGGAAGTTATTTTCAATGGTTATGTGTATAGAACACATTCATTTTGTATTCAAATATTTCATTCCCATTGGTCATGTTTATTAATTCCTTTTTTATTCTTGTCTTATGAACTGCCAATATTTATGAAATGATTCAAGATTATGTTGTTTTATATATTGGGTATGATTATAAAATATTAGGCTCATGTTATGATACCCTATTATTCCTGTTATTTTAAAATGATAATTGATATATTTTAATTTACCCTTACTAAGTATCAATGATAACCCATTTTTATCCCTCCATTCCTCGATAATGACAAAAATTTTATGTATGATTTTTTTTATGGATACTCATTTGATTGCAAATCGTTTTTTTCATATTCAAATACCAGTTTTTGGGTAACCGGTACCCAATAGCCGGTTCTATGGATACTCATTTATATGAAGATATTATTGAGAGATGATGTAGAAGTATTATGAATCAATTATTTATATTTCTTGGTGTATTATGATTAGAGAACTATATTATCTCATAATTTATCATTATTTTATATTAAGAATATTTTTCTACAAATATGTAATAAATATGAATGAAAATTTTAGGTCGCTATAAAAACATTCAATATAGTCCCTCCCAAGGATCTATATTTTAATTTTCTAGGATGGTTAATGGATTAATAATAATCTATTTCATTTCTATTGAATTTTTTAGGGGAGGGATGATTTAAAAATATCGAAGAAACTCATATTTTCCCTTTTTATAAATTTTCTATTATATTAATCTCTAATTGTGATGCTTTAAATTATTACAAGTCTTGTTGTGGACTAATTTAACTACTAATATTAATGAAATAAATTGTAGTTTATTTCACTTCATGATGTTATTTTATAAAAAAATAAATTATAATATAACCAAAATTTACTAAATAATAAAATATTACTAATTTTTTAATGTTATAGTGATCTCCCTCCATCATTCCATTGAAGGTAAGGAAATTTACCCAATGAATTATAGATTTATATTTTTATCACCGCTATATAAGTTTGACTGGGATAAATAGTTGTATAAGATTTTTTAGGCCCACATGTAATCATCTATAATACTTATGTAACATATCATGATCAAAGCAATATAATTATTCCTCCTTTACATCATAAATCGCATAAAAAAATATTTTGAACCCATACAAAAAAACTTTTCATTTTTTTATAAAAGGAGAAATAAAAATTTCTTTGGAAATGTCATTAAAATGAAAAATTGAAAAAAAAACAAGATATTAAATTAAAATAAATATAGAATCATGAAATAGATGATATTAATAAATGAAAATTCTTTATGGATGTAAAATAGATTCATGAAATTAATTATTAAAAAGTATTCCATTTATTCCTTTGGAAAAATAATCTTATTTCAATAAATGAATAGATTTATAATTACTGAAAGTTTTAAAAAATTTAAAACAATATTAAAAATTCATTTATAATCCATTTTTTTGTAAATAATACATTACATTAGAATCATTGTAATGAAAAAATCTATATGCATGTGAAATAAATGGAGGGAATCATAGAAACGATTAAAATAGTTTTTAATGAATATCACTTCTGAATAGATAACTTCAGAACTAATGAAACATTAAATGATTAAACATTGAATGGTAATTTTAAAAATGTATATATCAGATTATAATGATAAAATATTTCTATATTTTTTTTAATACTCTAAAAAAAATAAAATATATGGTGAATATAGATTATTTATAAAGAAATGAAAAAAAGATTAAAATACTATACTTAAAGTATGACTTTCCAAATAATCTTTATAAGATCCAGAATAATAAAATAATTTCAAATATTAACTCTATTTCTAATATTTTTATATTTTTATATTAATTTTATTTTAATTTTACCTAGGACATATTCAATCACATAATCAATTTTTTTTCACATCGGCCATGTTGAGGATATTTAGCTCACATATCCAAATTGAAATTGGTATGACAACAGTGGTTAAAATATAAATTGATCCATATTCTCAAAAATGTTAATAATGAAATTATTATTATATTTAAATATTAAATACAATTTTAATACCATAAATGTATATCTATTTGGAATGAAGATTCAAATCACTCCATGGAGGTGGTAATCCACACCTACATATGACCAACATCTTTATTTTTGACTGTCTTGAAAGGAAAAAAAATATGATATAATATCATTATAAGATAATTATAATTTTATAAATATAATAAATTTACATAAAATTTATCATTAAAATAGTCCATGAATTCCAGTGATGGAAAAAATAGTTGAATCAGTTATTGAGGTCATTATCTGGACTACGCATGAATGGTAGTTTTTCTACCTATTTAATGGATATAGTTCTGAATAAAGGTTTATATAAAAACATAAATACATATTATTATATTTTAGGTAGGTATTTATGAATTTTTATTTTTTTGGACAGAATTTATGTTTGTAAAATAATAATTAAAATCAAAGAGATCAGATAAGATTATTACATCCTCTTTAAGAAACCTCATTTGGATATCTACTTAAGTCGAATAGGAATTTTATTTTGGGGAGACTAAAACCACTAGAACATGTGTAGTTATAATACTGAGATTATTTTGTAGGTTATGATTGATCTATGTTTCTCAATATAGTGCAAATATTAGAGGATATTAGGTTTCATTTTATAGAAAAAGAATATACACACCTATTATTACATAAATATTATAAATAAAATTAATTCATATTCTTATTCAGGTAGAACCATGTGGGAAAAAATTTGAATATTGGATGATGATGATGCTAAAAACCCTCATCCAATAACTTTTTTTTTCTAGTTTATGGGATTTCCACAATTATCTATTAGTTTTAACCCCCCACTTTATCCCTGTTGAAGAATACAGTGATATCAATGTTTTATACTCTATAAGATTCAAGAGTTTAAGAAAATGATAAGTGCCCCATATTATGATATGGATTTATATGATTGACCATATCCCATTGAACTTGATAAATATAATATTTTTAAAAAATTAAACTAGTAAATCCAATATTTTTTTAACATAATACACAATTATATTAATTTTATAGACTATTTTAATTATTTCTTTTTAATTTCATCAATATTTTAAAAGAGTTTCAATAACAATAATTAACAGATGAAAAATATTTTTTATTTATAAAAAATATTCATGTAACATAGTAATTCAGTAATAAATATAACTTTTGATTTGAAAAATCTTTTAATCAATTTTTATATTACATGAACCTATATAGTAGTGGGATTTCATAAACAATTATGATAATTATTCCACGAATATAATTAAAAAATAATATTTCATAGAAAAACTTCATTAATAATTCAAATAACTATTTACAATTTAATATAACTTATTTTTATCCATATATGAAAAAATTAATAATATAAAAATAAAGAGACTGACATTAACATATTTTTTAAGTGAAAAAATAATTCTATAATTATTCAAGGAAACTAGTGGGAAATTTAAATTTTTTAAACCATGGATGGTTATGGTGCAAAACCATTTCTCTAATAAAATAATGTCGATTTTAATAGAAAATTTTAGGTGTATTCTCATAGTTTTTATTCTATTTAACCCATTTTAACGTTACAAATGTAATATAAATTTAATAATAGTACTGTATATAATGAGAAAAAAAATAAAATGGAGCTATTTAAAATAAATTTAATGAAAAAAATCAAAATATGTAATTCGTTTTTGAATATTCACTCTCTAGAAGTGGATTAATTCAATTTTAAAATAAATTATTAAAAATATTTATTTCTATTATTTAATTAGATTTTATCTATTAATAAGAAAATAATTTCACATTATAATTTAATTAAATACATAATGAGGCTTTTATACTTAAACATTTGATGAAAGGAAATAAAAGTTTTATAAAAAATATTTTCCATACATAGTTAAAATATTATTTTCATAAAAAACACAAAAATTTTGCAAAAATGGTACTGGTATGATGTTTTCAAAAAAATACATATTTCCAAAAAAAAAAATCCAAAAAAGTATAAATTAATTATATTTTCAATGATAAAAAATGAAATTCAACCCATTTTTTAATGAAACAAGTTTTTTATGAATTAAATAAATTTATATAAATTGGGGGGTTTATGAACCAATCAATATATAATATAAAACCATTAAACATATATTGATCAATTTGGTTATTTCAATTAATACCACCAATATAACAGCTAGGTTATATATTTCAAATTTCAAAAATTTCTATTTTTATAGTAAATTAGAACTCAATTAATGCTATGTGTTTCGTGATAATAAATATTTCATTAATTGTATTCATTTAAACAAAATCTTATTTTTGTCACAAATTCAGTCTGATTTATTTATATTAAATTTATGAATTATTCAAGATGGTTGATGGAATGTAGATTGAGGTGATTGAAAAAGTGAGGTTTTATTATTTCCATAACACCTCTACCATGACTGGTGGTGTGATAGATGAGTATTTTAGAGATGAAGTAATAAGGAAGAACCAATAAGTGGTAGCAACAATGCTTCATCACCATCTTCTCACAAAGAATATTCATTTCTATATGGGAATATGACTCATGTTTTCCATAAATATAGAAATTTCTAGTCATGTGATTCCTTCATGTACATTTATTCCAAAGGCATGCGATTCTTAAAGGAAATTGAGAAATCCCTAGTGATTTTATTAGAATAACCCTACTAAAAGAATATTTTTTTATTCTACTATGATTAGATACCAAGAACCATCTGGTGCATAAAAATATATAGGGTCTCACTCTAGATTTCAGGGAGGATGAAATGGATCATCAAATGTGGATGATAGTTAATGATAGAGCACTATAGTTTTGGCTGACGCAAGAGTCGATATGATATAAATTAGTTACACATTATTGAACGATCTCCCATGAAATTAGAGACATGACATGTAATTTTATAGGTATTTTTCTTAATGAATAGTCTATTCATTTTTTTAATTTTACCTCCATGGAACGATTCATCGAAAAGTGACTAGGGGACTCATAATGTTGTATATGGGATTGTTTTTTATTTATCATAAAATTTTTTCTTAGTATATAGTAGATTGGGAAAGTTTGAACTCCGTAAAGAGCTTGTACCAAGGTGTTCTAACACATATGTGGGAGAGAATACATGTTACTAGGTTTGGGACATATTTTTATATAAATAACCAAATATAATTATACTATTTTAAATATTGGGTGAGTTACTATTTTAAAACATTATATATTTTTTATTTATACCCTTGGACGATACAATTAGAGATAATTATCTCATGCATCATCAAAGGCACATAGGAACCTATACATCATTCATATACCATTGCATGCATATTTCATTGCATGTATTGAATGATTCTAATATAATGTAAATTTATTCTTATGTAAGTGAATTCTATGGGTTCATTTAAGACAATAATAACAAATTGGTTACATGTAATTACCATATTTTTTCTATGAATAAAATTTTAATATTTCTTGGAATATTTATGAATATTTCCATGGAGACAAAATTGAATTTTCAGGCTCAGAGTTCTTTTATTTGGTGACATTAAAAATATTAAAAATATTCTATCATAAGATTTGAATTTTTTGGGATCAATTAAACAACTTCTGAAAGAGTATAACATCAAAAATTTGAATCCATCTTTAGACCAAGAATTCTTATTTATCCCTAGACAAGAAATTAAATTGGTTAGAGTTAGGATTTTTTCAAGGGCTACCATTGGAGGGTGTAATAATTAACAAGGTTTTATTTAATTAATTAAATTAACAATTACACCAAAATCCTCTATTTTTATTACCATGTGTAGCAGAATGGGATAGAGATAATCCGTTTTTAGATGAATGAACCATGGAAAAACTGAGGAGTGGTGGATCCATGGGAATCTGTTAATGATGGAGATCACTCTAAAATCATAGAATATTAAATTCAAGGCATATATTTGATCATGAAACATTGGCATTTATCCATGAGGTAGGTAGTTATATGTGTTTTAAGTCCTAATAAAATTATACGTGTTTTATGGGTTTTTAAAACCTTTAATGACTATTGAGGACACCCTGTTGGCTGTTCTATGTGAAATTATGGAAAATGGAAGATTTAAGAAGGTTTATAGTGATTTCATTATCAAAAATCCCAATCAAATGATTTGTAGTTCCAGGACACATTTCTTGAGTTCTTCCCAATAGTAAATAATGGATTTTGAAAAATAGATATCATGTATCCATGGTTCGTGTAGTGTCGTGGGAATTAACCTTATGGTTGACGAAATGGGAAAAATTCATGTATGGATAAGTTTTCATGTGGCTGTATATATCAAGAACTTTGGTATACATGGGATGAAGGACACATATAGGTACACAAGAATAGAGTTCCATACATGAGAATTGGATAATGGACATATGATTGGGTTTGTGGAAAAGACCATATCCCATGTTTAAATGAAATGCCATGTACTTAATGTCCAAGACCTATATGGTCACATTGGTAGTCAAGCCAGGAGAAAGCAAGGAAAATCCTTGGATTCTTGGTGTGATCACTCATCAGGTGGATCATTTTCAATTTTTCTTCATTTTCTCATATATATTGAGGACCATGAGGGGACATGTCTATGGTTTGACCTCATGAGACACATCATGTACCATTGGAAGACATTCCATGTAATCTACTTAGAGACTTCATTCTCCCTTATCTCCATTTTTTGGAATCTAATTAAGGAATATGTGTATCCTATCCTTATTTTTTTCAACATATATTACAATAATGGCCTCTGTTTGGGTATTAGAGATAAGACACATGGTGGTACTTTGTAGAATATTATTTTAATGATATGTAGACTTGTAAAAGAAGGTTGTGTTCCCTTAGAATGTCCCCATAGGGGATTAGTGAGGCATCAAATACTAGTCATTTGGTGTGACTCTCTATAATGAATTGGTTTAGGTAGATTTTATGTATCCCTTTATGAGACATTGGGTGTGATCCTATATAATTTCTTCCACTTCCATGGTGGGTTTAAAGAATTGACATGACTAACTACCATTGGATTTTATCCTCAATATAAAGGGTTATTAATTTTAGTTTTGTAGGAATTCCACAAAGGCCCTAGGTGATATACCCTAAATATATATATGAGAAATCACATTTCATGATTTTTTTATGGTAAACCAGTCCTAGAAGACATTAGAGGGATACCCTATATAATAATCGCAATCTAATTTGTTTCAATGAGATCTCCTTCGCGACATACCTATAAGAATGAATCCTCATATGATTGTTTTATATGTCAAAAGGCGCATGGTGTGAGTCCTAATATTTGAATGACTATCAGTGCTACTAAGGAACCTTAGACGTGGATGATAGTGTTTTGCAGTTGAACCCTTTGTTTCATTTAGAGGTTTTCTAGGTGTTGGCACAAATTTATGTTCTTAGGAGTAGTAGTTTAACTCATTTTTTGTAGCTATAATTTTGATATTGAGATCCAATTTCTTCACCCAATTATATTTATTTTTGATCAAATCTATGATTTATATTGTTATATCTATGTTTTATGATTAGATTGATATAAATTAATAGTGTCGAGCTTACAAGTATCTCTTAACACATTGCGTTTGGTTATTTTAGGGTGCCTTTTGTCTATGTGTATATTCACACAAAAATTGTATTTCCCTTAAATATTTATGTCTTAAGAATAATATAGGACGATCATTAATGATATTGGAAGTAATATGATTGGGGGTGTATTGCATATCTTGTTTGTGACTAGTACATTGGTCAATCATGGACATCATGGACATGATTTATCTAAGTTATTCCCTATTATAGTTATTCACAGTTTGGGACTAAACTTTTGTTTTGGATTTTATTTTTACCCGTCTTATTATGAACTCTATTTTTATATAGTGATGTTTTTCCTAGAGTTTTTTCATGAATTTATTACACCCAATATATTCTATTTAATTTTTAACTCTATTTTTCATGGAAACGATTGGGTGTGTGAATAGTAACATTATTTTAATTCCTACCATGTTTATGATTTTATTACTCAATTCATGTCACTATCCATGGTCCTATTAGAGGTTGGTATAGAGTGTCAACCTCAGCAGACTAATAGAGAGCTGGACCCTTGTGGGTTAGGTCATGAAAAAGTAATATCAAAGAAGTCTTTCATTAGGCTAGTGTGTGGAGTTCGACCTATGTGAGGTTTGTTATGAGAATGTTGGGAAACATGTTGATGTGTGCAGATAGATGATTTCAACCTAGGAATCCCATGGTTAGTGTGGCAGACAACATATTCATTCACAAATACTCTAACACCCTACTTGTTGAATCGACACATTGAGACATCAGTTGTAGGGAAATTATAGTACATTCATCATATTGAATTATATATTTGAAAAATTATATGTTTGTTTGTTACCCTAATATTATATTGATCATTGTATGTATGGATAACATTTGATATCTCAAAATGATGATAACCAACAAGCATTTAGAGAAGGTTCAGGATAAATACCATTTGGGAGATAGAGATATAGTTTTGGTATCCATTAAGAAGTGTTACCTATATCCATCCATATAGATGTTATAACACATACTAATCCATGAATATCTATACCCATAGTGGATAGTGATGTTGTTTAACTATATTTTTTCTTCATTAGGGGTAGCTATAATAGTAAAGGGTAATGTTGCAAGTTGGTTTAACATGTCTTACTAGTTCTAGTGATAGATATTGTTGAGTATTGATGGAATGCTAGACCCTCCATAATGGTGGATTTTCATAGGCTAGTGTTTCGTGTTTTACTTTGTGTGGGAATCGATTAACATTATGATTTCACACACTACCAATATTCTTCATTGAGTGGATTTTTTTTGGTTTAAATAGAATGATAACAAAACTATGTTGGTTAAGAATCATGTGTTGTAGAGTATTATATCACCCAATAATCATGGTGATCTAGACACCCTTATTTTTTGTGGAATGGCATTATTCATGGTGTGGGTGTAGGACATTAATAGATTACTATTAGGTAGTGTTAATACTGTTGATACCTCAATAGGGTGACATAAGGAATTACTGGAGGACTATATTGATGATGTTTGAGGTGAATTTGGTCTCATATGGAATAAGTACACTTCCCCAACTGAGACATGTTATTTTGATGTTATCTAAATCATAGTGGGTGATTCTCTTCCCTTGATATTTTATAATATTTAAGAGTTCATGTTTCCTTCCATTGGAATGTTTGGTAGAGGTTGTTTTATATACATGGGTGCTCAAGTGAGCACATGTTGGGGTGATTTGGGGAATGTATATCCTCAAGAGTGGTTCTAATTGGGACATGTAACTTCACATCTACAGTTTCAATCTAAACATTGATTCATAGGAAATGTTTCCCAAAATGAGTCACCTTGACAGAACTAAGTGATACCAGTAGATCCTTTTTAGATAAACCCTTATGTTCAATGACTCATGATTAAAGTAATAGTTATCACACACTTATATCAACTGTGTGACCTAACTCTTAAAGTTGAGAGATAAATCTTGTGAAACCATTCCATATTTATTGTTCCAACCTATAAAATTCTTCCCATAGTATAGTTAGGTTACATAAGTTCCATATTATGTTGATTATTACCAGTGAGAGTTACAGTTATGTGGGATACAGTTTTCCTCCTTCAGCTGGAGTGAACCCATATAGAGTGGGTTGAGCTCATTATAGGAAGTTTCAACTGGATTCTTATTAGTTTTTTAGTATTTACCTTGAATTGGTGGATGTTTCATGCACTTAGTTGACTAATGTGGTGGCACAAATGGGGACATAAATCCTAAGCAGTTTTCATGTTTAACTACATATAGTGGCATATACTTCTCTATGGACATGCACTGAAGGACTTCCACAATATCTATGGTATCCATATGATGTATTCCAATGTTATTCATGTGTTGAGGGTGAATATATTGGTATTTTACAAATATTACTTATCTGATCTTTTATGTTAACAAGGGTATTCCAATTTTTTTCACATATGAAGTGAACGATAGATCAAGGTTACATGTGGATTTAATTAAACCAAACTAGGTAGTTGTTAGGAATGGGTATCCACTCTTAAAAATTGATGATTTTGTATACAAGTGGTTGGGGTGAAGTGGTTATATGAGGTGAAATCAGGGTGGGTTATCACTAACATTAGGTTCGATATGAGTTTGTTGTAATGACGGATTCCTAAAGACACTACAATTTCATGAGATTATGGTGAAGGATTTCCTAATTTTGGACACCTCATATGAGTTTATGAGACATATAAACTAGATTCCTATACAATATGTGATCCATTTCTTATAGAATCAATCATTTTCTTCTTTATATACTCAGTATTAGTTTTGGAGAATATGAGATAGATGAGGATAGTTCAAGACATACTCTGATTGTACCAGCCTTGTGGGAATTTCCATGGAGATAATCAAGATTTAGGAGGCCCACTTATTGTGTTACGTCTTCTCAGGAATGGGTGTGACATTGGACCTGGTAATTATTGAGGGAGTGATACATTGATTGATACCATAGGGTTATGATATGGTACCAAATGTTTTTAGTTATTCTTTTGTATGCTATTTTTTAGGAGGTATCAAAGAAAGTATACTCCAAGAAGTTGTTCCTCTCTGATGAAGATGGAGTAATCTATACCAAATTGATAGTTTTTACCCCTTCACTTCTTCATAATGTTAGGTTTATATGTCTTAGAGATATTTTTTAGGTCTTAAAGACTATATATCCACTAGAAATGTTATTGATAAATTTTATTATGTTTGGGAGCATTTTTTTAAGAAAGTTGAAGTAGCATGTTGTGAAATGAGATGAGGTGTCGATGAGGTTACATTCCCTTAGTAGTCCACCTAGGTGAGGGTTGTTTTTACTAGGATACTTAATCATTGGGTTGGTGTCCATGGATATTATATCTTGTTACTATATTTATCTCATGATTTCTCACCAATTAGTAGGTGAAGACCATGGTTCCTAGATGGTAGTGTAATTTATGTGGTGACAATTTGTTTTTTTAATGGGGGATTACATGATCAGTGAGAGGGCATGATGGTTCTTGAGAAATCATTAACATACCCATAGAGTTTACCAATATCATAATCATCCAATAGAATATCTAAGTGGATTTATTGGTTTTTTTGTGCATGAAGGGGGTAGATTGGATTCACGTAATTACCTATATGATTATTTTTGTACATGATGATTCACACACAACATGATTACTGAGAAGATTATTGAAATTTTTTGACTTATTTTTGGTTGATAAAGGATTCTCAACCCCATTCTGATGTTTAGGTAAAGGGACCCTGAAGGTTCTTGAGAACATGATTTACATTTTTTTTAAATTTTTTGGCTATTTTTGGGGGATATCTTACCCATGGTGGAGTTTTTGTATCGAAGAAATTTTAAAAACACCATTATAGTTGAAATATTTGGGGTCATGTATGGGAGAACCTTATGGTAAACACTGTACTGGTAAGAGCTAGTTTGATAGTATTATTATGGTCCTAGAGTTTTTTCTAGAATTAATTTTACATATTATTGTTCATCCATAGGATGAAAAAAAACTATTGAGAAATGTAATGAGTCATTTATGGATTGACAAGGATGCCTTTGAGGTTTGAACATGAGTTATTATGATATGAAAAAGCTAACCACATCGAGGATTATATATATTTTATTTACATGACATGCTATATATAAGGTTCATAGTTTCCTTTTAAAGTTATTGTGTCAGGTTAGAAAGGTGGAATACTACAGGAATCTATGAAAAAATTGATATTGGATTCTTTAGGTTTTCTATGTGTAGCATCTGATGACCTCTGTGCATGAATTGTTTCATGATGTCCACCAGGATGAGATGATTATTGAGAGTGGATTTTCATTTCTAAGAATACCATTTTTTTGAGAACTGATCATAGAATACCCTTCATTGTAATTTTTCTCTCTTTTGTGTGTTTTTTGATAGAAAAAGAACCTTTAAAAGTGCTTCTAGATGTTGGAACCCCATTTGAGAGTTCAACATGCTCTCTCATGAGTGATAACTTTTAATTTCAAATTAAATTACGAATGGTGGGAAAATTTTAATGAACATATTTTAGTTGTGAAATTTTTTCGGAATATTTATATGAATAATTACATGTTTTGGGATGGTTAAAATATTGAATTCTGAGGCCTAGATATCTTTAGTATGTTGATGTTAAAAATTTTAAAATTATTTTAGCACTCGTGAATTATTTTTTTGAAAAAATATGATAACCCCACACCAAACCTCAAATTTGAAATATGAGACCTAAATTAAATCCAATATAAATGTTTTACCCTAATAATTACATAAATATAGATTTTCCTACCTGTTTAATATAGGGATACTATTTTGGGATGTGTTAAATATTAATGGTTTAATTAATTAATTAATGAATCCCTTTCAGCCCCTGTTTCCCATCCCATGTGAGGTGGAAATGGAAGGAATTATCCCTTGAAAATGGAAAAATTAAGGAGGAACTATGGAGTATAAGAATTAATAGAATCATTTCATGAATTATATTTCTCTTGAATTATGATGCAATATCTTTTGTGCATAGATCTAGACACAATTCTTAAACACCTCAACAAGTGGTAGAGGGTTTTATGCGTTTTATGCTATGATCCTCATATAAGTTTCTTATAGGATTTAAATCCCTTTCATAACTATTGAGGACTACATGAGGTTTTAATTTTGTGTAAATGGTAGAAATAAGGGTTTCAAGAGGTTTTTTATGCTTTTCCATTTGAAAACCCCGATCATAGGGTTTGTTGTTTAAAAACATAGACCATGTGTTCGTCCTATTAGGGAAGAATGGATTTTATGGAATACACATCATATAGCAGGGGTACATTCTATTTAGTTCAAATTTACTTTATGGATGAGGACATAGTTAGACACCATAAAAGCAGAGATGGTTGGGTGGAATTACCTAACTATACACCTGGTAAATATGGATTGTATAGAACTATTGAGTACATTAGAATGAGGTATCATAAACTAATATGTGATAATGGACATGGTCTTGGGATAGATTCCATAGGAATAACCCATTCTGATAAGCCATTTCATGTACCTTATACACATGTTGTGTATATTTACCTGACTAGCCATTCCATGTGTAGGAAAGGATTCTTCTACGCATCCAGATGAGTTTACATACAATGTGGACCTTAATTCATGTTGTGTACTTATCATAAAAATTTTGATTATAGAAAGAGACAAAGGAATAGTATGGCCTCATGATACATGTCGTGTGTCGTAGGATGAATAATTTTTTACTCCACCCAAATACATATTTATTTCATATCTATCTCTTCAGGACTCATATTGTTTCCCATGAGTAGCCTATTCTGAGATGATATCCACATGGAGTGTGATAGTGTGACATATTTCACTATATAAGATATAACATTAGTTTTTAGAAGAAGGAATCTTCTTTAGGATATTTTTAGACTTTTTTAATATTTTTTTTCCATTTTCCACCCTCATGAGGGTTCTATGAGAAATTATGTCTTAAAAATCTAGTGTGATATCTTATATGGGATTTTTTTGGACAATGTTGGGGTATCCCTTCATGATTTCGATGGTTTGATCTTCTATCATTTCTGAAACATTAGTTGTCAGTTTTTTGGAATATATATGACCAACACACATGAGTTTTTATCCCATATCTATTGTTTTATTCTATTTATGGTTTTACAAATACCCTAGAGGACTTGGGTGAGATACCCTTTACCTATATCGAGATCTTTAGAGACCCATATTGGGTTTACGATATCCCACAGATCCTAAGATAGATCCCATATCTAAGAAGGATGATCTGAATTTTTTGTAGTGAGATATTCCATGGGGAATATTTATGATCATGACTCTATGGATGAGCACCATATTTTTTATAAGGTTCATGGGGTGATTCCACCTAGATGATTGGCTATTAGATTGAGTAAGATACCTTGGTTATGAAAGATAGTGGTGATATTGGATCCCCTATATATATTTTGATGTTTCAGGTGGTGATGGGTACTAGAATTGGTCTTTTTGAGTTTTAGGAGACTTATCATTCTTAACAGTGATGTGGATATGGGGATCCCTTTTCTCTCTCAATTCGGTTTTTGATGAAAATATATTGGTTGGTTATATTCATTGTCATGCCTCCTGTCATGATTGATTAATCATAAAGGTGTTTATGTGGGATAACTTATGATTTATTGTCCTTAGTGATTTTGGTTCCCCTATTATTTATGTATATAATCACCCATGAATGGGATTTTCCCACATGTGTTGTATATTTTGTATATGACTTGTAGATCGTTAGTGAAATTTTATGACTTGGTTTCTGGGGTGTACAATGGATCTTCATGCTGACTGCAGATTAAGGCTAGATATGGATATTAGAGCCATGATCTTTCATGTATGTTTCCCTATTCATGTTATTAACATGTTGTGACCACATTTATTGATCAGTGGTTATATTACCCCATTATCATTTATACCATGTTGTTTTATATTTATGTTATTACTATAAGTTTATAATTCTTTTTTGGAAACAAAAATGTTAACTTTTTTATCTCTACATTATTTTAAGAAGATGTTAGTGTGTATTGAACAGTTAAATTAGGATAATTACTCCCATGTGTATAATATTAATATATACTGCTTGCCTCCAGCCCTTAGAATATTAGATCTAGGATTGTTGTATCACCCTCTACATATTTCCATCTAGGTGATCCCCAATGGGTTAGGTTATGAAATTACAGTAATTTTATGCATCAACCTAAATGTTCTGTCACATCATAACATGATATTTACACCTTATCTAATTTTTTTTCATGGTTGATGCTATGGAACCTTGGTTATATAAGCTAAAACATTAGTTCATTATAATTAAATGGATTTAAAATTTGAATTTATAAGTTGTATTCCTCTATATGTTGGTAATGGGATTTTATATTACTTATACATCGTGTAGAATTAAATTACATTCAAATACATATTTTAGACATCTAGTTTCAATAAAAATGAGTTTCTATTGCATCTTATAATGTTTTTTAATTTATAATAAGGAAATAAAATCCCATAAAATCCCATAAAATCCCATAAAATCCTATAAAATTAAAATATTACCTAATAATTAATATTTTTTATCTTTCTCAATAATATAGTTTTTTTAAATGGAAACAATAATTGATACATATTGATTTTTTCTTCAATAATATGAAATTGATACCCAACATAACAAAAAAATTATGACCATTCCTTTAGTATCACCTTATAACCAAACATTAGTGGTGGTTAGTTTTCTTTGGGTATATTATGTAGTGAGGCCATATACTTAATGTTTTTCTATATATGTAATATCCTCGAATTTATAATAATTTATGGAAATGTGTGCATGTTATTGTAGACATAAGTTTCAATAGGGGAGGATGACCATGTTCCCATAAGTAAACAACTACCCTTCTCCTGAGGTGGTAGGGCCCAAATCACTGGTCATTTATCATATGGATCCTATAATAACAACACCTATTATTTCTAGACTAGGTAATAATAATCATTTTGTAGAGGGTTTTATATAAATAGTACTTTAGCGGGTGGAAACTCAAAAAACTAGGCCTAACATATTAGTGTTGACTAGGGAATTCCAACAGCATCAAATATATACATTCAAGGTGGAAGTTAACCCCAAGGATATGATGTCTTGGTTAGATTATATTAATAAAATCTATAAAAAACTGAAGACATCTACAGAAAAGAGGGTAAAGAAAAAAACATATACAATTTTTGGGTCTCCCATATGAGGGTTGGGCATTCTTATTCAGATAGATAAACATCAAGTTTTGACCGTAGGGACTTCTAGAATGGTTTCTACAACTAATTCTTTATAGATACAATATGTGAATATTTTTAAATGGAATTCTTTCAAGTGGGTTAGGGATCTTGTTGGTCAGATAAGAGTACTCAAGAGGGGGTGAATTGAGTATCTATAAAAATTTATGTTAAAAAGTTCACTTAAAAAGATTAATTCCACAATAAAAATGAATACATTCCAGTTAATCAAGGTAATAAGGTAATAATAGTTTGACTGTTTAAATAATGTCTCAGAATATTGATTAATTCTCAGTAATGTTAATGTGAGTTACTGATAAAACTTTTGAATTTATTCTAATAAGGAAAAAAAGTTATAAATTTTATCGAAGACTAACTATCAAAGTAAAATCTAATTTTCTTATATATACAGTAAAGCATAAAAAACTAAATTAAAAGACAAAGAGGATAAAAAAGTGGTTCAGTCTCAATCCATGACTTAATCCACTATGCTTAGTGATTGCCTACCACTAAGTAGTTTATGTTAACAAACTTGATCCACACCATGGATCTGGGTAAACAATAATATGCAGGACTGTCCAGGTCACACAAACTCTTCTACTATTCTTAGTGGGAATAATCTACTAGGTCACATAAGTACCTCTTCCAAAATTATCCATGGGAGTAAATAGATGTAAGAAGATATGAGAGGAAGGAGATCTTGTATCCTTTAGTTTAATATAGGAGGCGATGTGTGTTTTAATACAGACACACACACACACACACACTACTTAAAATCTAAAAATAGTACACAATAGAGTAAAGATGATGATAAAGGATTAGAAATGATCTAAGTGTTTCTCTATGAAGCTATGAACTTCTATGATGAAGCAGATGCAGATATCAAGTCCTCTTGGGAGAATAGAGTATCACATGTCTTGTGATCTGGTTTCTAGTTCAATAATGTGAGCTATGTAGCTAGTTTTCTTCTTTTTGTTTATACTATGAAGATTATTTAGGCTCTTATCTATGGTAGTTTAGAATTTAGGAATTGAGAGTGCTTCGTCTGTTCTTCAATGGTATGTTGTTTCATGCATAAGTTCTTTTTTCAACCGTTCAATTATTTATACTCTTGATCCACACTTATATTTATTTTATTTAGTGGTGCACATGTTGAAGTTGACCAGATGCATGTATTCTGAACCTTGTACCTTGTATTGTCACGTGACATGTCTACAAAGAAAAAATAATGACGTCAGTTCCATTTAATAACTTGAATATGACTGTTAGACATTAAATTGAAAATTAAATAATAGATTAAAGAACATTTTCATAGTTTGTCTGGAAATGGTTTCATTTGGAAATGGTTTCACTAGGAAATAATGTATTCTCTATTAACTTTGAGCTGTGAGATAGTCACAATGAGATAGTTGCATTGAGATCCGGAACTGGTAGAATAAATGCGGTGTCAAAATCATGGTGTGTCAAGTAACGATGTCTTGTACCCTTTGTCAAAACATAGAACGGTACTTGAGTCACAATGTTAGGAGTATAGTGTTAGGGTCATTGTGTCTGGGTCATGGTGTCTGGGTCATGGTGTTTGGGTTACGTTGTCTAGGTCATGGTGTCTAGGACTTTTCCAAAATCTAGAACTGGTGGAAGACTTACGGTTTCTTAGAATTATCCAGATATCTATAGACATTCTTAAGCAGTAATATTCAAAGAATGGATTAAACATAATTTTTGGTATAATAAAAGACAATTGGAAAAGATTAAGCATAACTTGTGAGATTCTAAATTAGAACTAGTAATCATGAAATCATAAGAAGACCGACAAACTTCAAACATGATTTAAAAATTATTAGCATTACATTCATGATTTTCATGATTTGTGAGCATTAAAACATGATCAAACAGGAGGAGTCCAATAATATCCCCCTTTTTGATGATCACAAATCTGGATATGTATGAACTATCAAAAAGTGAATAAATCCTTTATATATTATTTCTCCCTCTTTTGGGATTATCAAAAAGAAAATAAGAAGTAAAAAATAATAATTTAATAAGTGTAAGGCAAAACTCAAATAGAAATAAGGAATATTCCATTGAATAATAATATAGAATCTAGTAATACTATAGGACAAAAAGAAAATATAGAGAACCTTCCAATCAAATAGAGATCCCTCACTTCACTAAGGCAGTAGAATTCTTGTTGCCTTTGGTATAATCAGTTGGATGAGCCTTAGGAGCAGAAGAGGAGGTGGTAGCTAAGAGTGATAAAATGGTGAGAGTAGGAAGAGCCACACCTTCAGAAACAGAAGGTGAAAGAGTGGGTTTGGTTGAAGACTAAGGCAACGATTTCTCAAAAATAATATTTTTGATCTGGTTTAGAGCCTGATAGACAAACATGGAAGTAGGATCAAAATAAGACAATTAAGAAGAGATGGAACTTGGACTCAAGGGAGCAGTTGTAGGGGCCACTATAGTAGTGTTTTTTACATGAAGATAAGTCTTCAGTAAATTGATTAAATTAGTGATGAAATCACAAACATACAACATTTCCTTATTAAAATCATCTTTATTCTCAATAAAATTCTCCAAGATAGGTGTTAAGTCTTTCATTTTCTGCACATGGCCCTTAAATGCTTGAGTAACCGGAGGCATTTTCAAATTCTCTATAAGATATTTGAAATGAAATGTCAATTGATGCTTTGTATAAATCCTTTTGAAGTACAAATCCAAATTCTTTATAAAATCATCATAGGCCGTAGAACCTTCCTTAGAGTACAGTCAAACCATGCCATGGATATGTTCTCTGTTTTGAAGAATTTTAGAGTGGATTTCCTAAAAAGATGAAATTTTCAACGATTTAATCTCTTCTTGAATAACATTTCTTATAATTTCACTTTTTGATAACTAAGATGATTGAGTAGGCTTGGCCAAGGAGGAAGAAGATGAGATGGCTACAGATGGTGCATGAAGACCCCTGACAATAGTTTCAACAGATTCCTTGAAGATACAAGGAAACGAATCAATTAAGGATGCTAATTTTCGAATTTATTATTCCAAATTCTCATTTTTTTCTATTATTTTCTCAACAATAGAGACCATATTTGGTCAGATCAGTGCTGCAACCTTTTTGGCTATCTTTTATGTATCTTCTATGCTGAATAAGTCAACATGAGGTTCATTAGTTTCAAACTCCTTCTTCAGTTCCTCCACAAAAGAGTTTAATGATTTCACTTCCTCACTTAGATGATGATTTTCAATTCTTACCTCTATAATTTTATGCAAAATCCGATGTTGATTTTGCTAAATAATTTTTTTTTCGAAATCATACTAGCATTCTGTTCATTTAGACGAGTTATAAGAAGTGTTTGATATTTTAAAATCTTCTCAAAGTGAGACAACATATTTTCACCAAACACCGTTATGTATTCATGGATTAAAGAGCTTTGGACTTCTTGTGGAATCTATGGTTTAGAAACTACAATATCTTCGGGATATTTTTCTGGTATTACCCCTGGTAGAGAAAAATATTTTAATTGAAAAGATGTTGTAAGATCAATTCCTCTCATTGAGGCCACTTGAGAGTCTGAGACAACAAAATATCTAGGTAATTTATACACATTTTCCATAAGACTTGTATCAACAGAGATTTTTAATTGAGTAATTTCCATAATGGGGGGGTTTTATCCCCCTTAATTTGTGCCTCAACCCTAAGAGTGAGAGACCCAGTCTCTTGCACTATTTCCAGACTTGCATCAATGTTAGGCTCGTCCATCTCAATTCTAGATTTTCGAAAGGCTTGATCAATTATTTATTCAGTTGAAAGAATTAATTTTGGCTCAACATGTTCTTCAGACCTTTACACAACCACAAAAAATTTCTCAACAAAAGGATCTCCTAGATGTTCCTCAGGAACATATTTCTCTTTCAGACCAGCAACATGTCCTTCTTTATCAACAAATCCTTTATCAACTATTTCTTCACCAAATTTTTTTCATGAACTTTTTGATCAGGTAATCCACTATCTTCTACTTCTTAGACAGTTCTGTCCATAGATAAATCCTCTAATTCTTGAACTGAGTATTCCACCAACTCATCAGATTCTTGGCCTGCGTCACGCTTGTCCTTAGGCCTTGAGGAATTTTCAATGGGAATGAAATTTTCATGACCTTTCACTTCTCTCCACTAATGAATTTTCCCATGGATTCTATCTTATCTTCATCCTTGTAATTGTATCCATTGAGATACAAAACTCATAACCATCAATTACTTCTTCGTTCTGGCCAAACACTCCTTTAGCAGATAACATTGCAGATATTAATCATTAATAGAACAAAGAGTTATACTTTGAAGTTGTCTTGATCAATTCACACATGTGAAGTATAATATACTTACACAAATTAATCTTGTGCCCATTTTCATATGATTTATCAAGAATATATCTTGATAATTAAGAGTTGAAAAATCAGATTTCCTTGGACTAATAAGATTCTGGATAAACATAAATTTGAACCTTGTCTCACCATCCAACTCACCAGAAACTGACCTTATTTTCTTCAAATTTCCAATTAGACATCCCAAAGATTCTTCAATGATGAAAATATCACTATTTGGAGAAGGTTCTTGCTGATGATAGTCACATTTTCATTTCATGAGGTATCCCTAGGATTCAAGCCCATAACCATGATGAAAAAGTACACCTTTGACCATTAATCTAGTTTCTTAGAATAAAGTCATCTTCAGTACTAAATGAAAATTGGACATACTTATAAAACTATGAAACATGTTTTGGATAAATGGTTTTTTCTTCCTTAAAAAACCGATCCAACTAGCCATGTTTAGTCAGAACATCCAAGAGAAGTTATTTACCTGACAATATCCAATTCAGACATACTTCTTTTTCTGGCATAACTATTTTATTTACAAGACTAGGATTCAGCGGTCCTTTAGGTACTATTTGTGGTACCTTTCTTTCCTCATTTTGATACCTTCGCTTCATAGGAGTCGAAGAGGAGGGTCACTTCATTATTATCATAAAACTTCAGGTTCAAGAATGATAAAGAGTTAAAGGAGAGAAAGATATTTAGAAGGCAATGGCTTAGGTTTCGAGAGAGGAAAGATTGAGTGAATAGAGAAGTAAAAAATATAATGTTTTTTTATCATTTAGGAAGTCCAAACATCATAAAAAATTGTGGAGAAATAAAAATAAATTATCACCACAATGATATGTTAAAAAAAATTAAATAAATTAGAAAATTGTATCTTTGCAGTGAGACCAGAATAGGTTTCCACCATGTCATCCTTACGGTGTGATAGTAAACAGTGCGACTGTAATGTTGAGATGACAATTTTAAAACAATTAATTGTGAAAACGTTAATGTGAAATAGTAATTCCAAAGCCATAACATATAAGACCATAAAAGTGAAATAGCAAGTGTGAGACTGTAACTTGTAAAACCGTGAAACATGAAACCATCTGCTTTGAAATAGCTGGTTCATGACCGTAATAATTTCACTTAAACCATATTATCCCTAATTCATGTGTGATGTATTTTATCCTTTTAGAATTTATTGATTTAGTGAATATATCTACAAGTTGATATTCAGTTACAATGAATTCCAAAGTGATATCACTTTTTTATAAGGGTCTCTCAAAAAGTGATGTATTACATCAATATGTTTTCTCCTGGAGGGTGAAATAGGATTCATTAAAATGTTAATAGCACTTGTATTGTCACAATTTATAGGTACATTTATGAATTGATATCCATAGTCTAGTAATGTGTGTTTTGTCCCCAAAATTTGTGCACAACAACTACCAGAATCTATGTATTCAGTTTCGAAAGTAGATAAATGCGACAAAGCTTTGTTTCTTACAAAACCATGAAAATAGAGACTTGCTTAAAATGTGACATGTTCTAGAGGTTCTTTTTTTAATCCAATATAAAACCACTAAAATTAGTATCAGAATAAGTAACTAACACAACTGATTATCCTCTAGGATAAAACATTCCAAGATTGGGTGTATGTTTGAGGTATTTTAAAATCCTTTTAACATCATTTAAATGAGACTATTTAGGGTTTTCTTGAAAGAGGGAACACATACATACATTAAACACAATATAAGGTCGGGTAGAATGTAACATCCCCAAATGATAAAGGGTTAAATGACTAAATGATATGACTAATTTCAACAAGGTGCACCTTCCTTTTCGGGAGCCTACCTGGTTAGAACTCCACAGTTAAGCATGCTTGGCCTGGAGTAGTGATCAGGATGGGTGACCTTCTGGGAAGTTTCCCAGGGTGTGTGTGAGTGAGGACAAAGCACACTGGAAAGGACAAGTGTTGGCCTGTGGGGACTTTCATTAGTCAGATAGCCCGTTCAGGCATGTGGGTGGACCCTAGGGTGGGCCCCACATGTCTGCGGGGCAACTGGGGGTACCTGGTGGGCAAGGACCTGACGACCATGTTAAGGTGGGGGTGTATGTGCTGTCACCGGGTCCCGGTTGTCACATTTCGTATCAGAGGAGGAACCCAGCCTTAAGTGCGCAGTGCACTGCCTAGGTTGAGATGTAGGGCCCACAAAGAGTGTGTTGTGCTCTAAAGGGGGGGTGATTGCAACATCCCCAAATGATAATGGTTTAAATGACTAAATGATTGACTCATGTCAACAAGGTGCACCTTCCTTTTCGGGAGCCTACCTGGTTAGAACTCCACAGTTAAGCGTTCTTGGCCTGGAGTAGTGATCAGGATGGGTGACCTTTTGGGAAGTTTCCCAGGGTGTGTGTGAGTGAGGAAAAAGCACACTGGAAAGGACAAGTGTTGGACTATGGGGACTGTCATTAGTCAGATAACCCGTTCAGGCATGTGGGTGGACCCTAGGGTGGGCCCCACGTGTCTGCGGGGCAACTGGGGGTACCTGGTGGGCAAGGACCCGATGACCATGTTAAGGCGGGGTGTATGTGCTGTCACCGGGTCCCTGTTGTCACATAGAAGTTTAGTAGATAAAGCTTCCAATCATTCCTCTGTAAGTGGTTTGATCAATAGATTTTCTATCTTCATCAATATCCAACTTACAAGTAGTACTCATTGTGGGTATAACTACTTTTAGTGCTATCCAAGAAAAAAAGTTTTAGAAGATCATTAGCATATTTTTACATGATTTAAAATAATACCCTATTTATTTTGAATGATTTGAAATCCAATAAATAATATTAGTTCACCCATTAAACTCATTTAAAATTCATTTTTCATTATTTTAGAAAACTCAATACATAAATAATTTTTTGAAAATCCCAAAATAATATCTTCTACATAAATTTGAACTAATAAAAAATAATTTGAAATAAGTTTTATAAAAAGAGTAGGATCAACTATACCTTTTGCAAGACCTTTAAAAATAAGAATAGTACTTAATCTATTATACAAAGATCTTGGATCTTGTTTTAAACCATTCAAAGATTTTGATAATTTAAAGACATGATTTGAAATGTGAGGATTTGTGAAACTAGGGGGTTGTTCAGAAAAACAACTCCAACTATATACCCATTTAGGAAGGCGCTCTTGATATTCATTTGATATAGTTTTAAATTTAGATGTGCTGCATATGCAAGAAATATTTTAATGGATTCAAGTCTAGCTACGGGTGAAAAGGTCTTCTCATAGTAAATTAATTCTTCTTGATAATAGAATTATGCAACCAATAATTCTTTTTTTTCTAACTATTTTACTAGCTTCAACTAATTAATTTCTAAACACACACTTAGTTCCTATGGTAAAAATGTATCTGGGTCTATCAAAAAGTTTCTAAACTTTGTTCCTTTCAAACTGATTAAGTTTTTCTTGCATATCCATCACAAAAAAATAATGATTGATAACAACATTGATGTTTTTAGGTTCAAGTTGTGATAGGAAATCTTGATATTCAACCTGATTTCTCAATGAATCTGTAGTTTGTGTTCCTCTATCTAGATCTCCAACTATAATATCTATGGGATCGTTCTTAAGGGTTGTAGATGGTCTAGAAAAGATATAGATAGTTATTTCAGGTTCATCACTTGATTTTGGTTCATTATGGCTTGAATCTAGTGAATTTATAAAATTTTAAGTTTTCATAGATTCTTTTACTTATAGGGTTTAGCATTAATTTCTATATTTGACATATCATCCTCAAGATTTTGTAGAGAAATATTAGGCTCATGTGGATCTTTCTAATAACACTTTACATGGACAGATTCATCTAAACATTTCGTTCTTTTGTTAAAAAATCTCTAGGATTTACTAGAGATTGAACATACTAGAATTATTCCTTCATCACTCTTGGATGAAAATTTTTCAAGATTTTCCTTGGTATTAAAGATATAAACTTTTCAACCAAATACTTTGAAGTAATTTACTTTGGGTTGTATATTCTTCCACAATTCATATGGAGTTATTTTAAGAATATGTCAAATCAAAACTCAATTAATAATATATCATGTTGTATTTACATCTTCATCACAAAAATAAATAGGTAATTCATATTCATTAAGCATAGTTATAGCAATTTCATACAAGGTTCTATTTCATCTTTCTATAACTCTATTTTGTTGAAGTGTTCTAGGGGTAGAAAAATTATGACTATAGAAATTTTGTGAGAAAAATAATTCAAACTCTTGATTTTCAAACTCACGACCATGGTCACATCTTAGAGATTTAATTTTATGTCCACTAAGATTATCTACTATTTTAGTATAATTGAATAAATTATAGTTGGATTCACTTTTGTGAGCTAAGAAGAAGGTCTAAGTATACCTAGAAAAGTCATCTAAATGAAAATAAACATCGTGCTTCCCATTTAAACTAGAAAATCTAGATGGTTCAAACAAATCCATGTGAACTAACTCGAGAGGTTAAGAAGTTTTGACTTCTTTCTATGGTTTGAAGGAAATTGTGTCTTCTTTTCCCTTCTAACAAGAATTACTCACTTTATCTTTTGGAAACTCTAGTTTGGGTAGATCTTTGACTTAAAAATTCCTAGTTAGATTTATAAAGGAGTGAATATTGTATTGTCCTAGTCTTCTATGCCCAATCCATGAATCTTTTTGAAATAAACATAAACATGGTACATTTTGAGAAACTAAAGAATCAATGTTAACATAATATACATTTTCATTTCTTAATGAAAAAAATACTAATTTATTTTTATAATTAAAAACATTTCAAGAATCATTTTCAAATTTTAAAAGAAATCCAACATCACATAGTTGTCAAATTTTAAGCAGATTATATTTCAGTCCATCAACAAAAAGTACTTTAGAAATTAAAACTAAGTTAGAGATAACAATTGGGCCTAGGGTATTGATTTTTCATTTAGTATTATAACCAAAAGTGACATGCCCACCATCAATATTTATTATGTTCTGGAAACAAGAATAGTCTCCCATCATGTTTCTTGAACACCCACTGTCCATGTACTATAAAATTTTATAGGAGCTCTTCAAAAAAGTTTCCTATAATATTTTTAAATAAAAACAGAGTTTGGTACCCATATTTGTTTGAGTCCAGTAATTTTTTAACTAGTGCGTTAGGAACACAAATCCTCCTCATCGATTTCCTATAATAATTTTGTAAAGTATTTGAGAAATAAACATTATTTGGTCTAGAAAAACTAGAAATAATAGATGATGTATCATAATTTGAACTAGAAGAATGTTTCCTTGAACCAGGAACTAAGTTTTATGTTCTCGATTTAGAAACAATTTTTTCCCCAAAATTTCTTTTATTAGGTTGATATCCAATACCAGTATTGTATTTAAGGGAAATTTGTTTACCTAGAATTTGTACCAAGATATATTTTCCATAAGTGAAACATTCATGGTCCTTTCTCAATTACTTATTAGATAGATTTAATTCATTGTTTTCTTTGAGTAATTGTCAATTTTTTCTCTTTTTACAACAAGTTCAGATTTAAATGTTTTGGGAAGAGAATAATGTCTCTTTAAAGAGTTGTTTTTATATTTTAGTTCATTACATGTGTCCTTAAACATATTTCAATACTCAAACATTTCTTCTTTAGACATATTTTCAGAATCAATTTCATCTCCAGAATAATAGGAATTTTGTATAGAAGATTCTATGGTTACCTCAGATGTGTTTTTCATGAAACACATGTTGTCTTCGTTATCCAGTTCATCATGTAAAGACACTAAGTCACTTGAAATATCCTCAGAAACACTCCAAGTTGTTTTAATTGCCTTTTTATACTTTCTATCTTTGTCGTCATATTTCCTCTTATACTTGATCTTGGGACAATCAACCTTCACATGTCCTTTTCACTTACATTCATAACATACAATCTCATCATACTTCTCATCTAGTTTCAAATCCTTCTTCCAGCTTACTTTTTGATCATATATTCCATTGAAGTTAGGCTTTCGAAAGAATTTATTCATTTTGTAAAATTTCTTCAGCCTTTTGGAAAATTGAGAAATCTCCTCATCCCTATAGAGTGATGATTTTTCACTGCAGGAACTTTTTACAGAGGCTTGTAGTTTCTAATTTTCATTGTTTTTAGAGGTAGGGGTCTTAAATTATACATATTTCCTTTTAGGTTCATCCTCCTCTTAATTGTTGACTTTTATCTATTCTTCGTACATCATTAGTTTCCCAATGATTTATTTGACAGGTAATTTTATGAAGTCACATGACTCACTAATAGGGATAGATGTTCCTTTCCATTTATCAGGTAAGCATCTGAGAACCCTGATGATTTTTTCTTTGGCTGTAACTTCTCTTCCCGTAGAGATCATTGTATTAAAAAATTTGATGAACCGGATATGCATATCAGAAATAGGCTCATCAAGATTCATATTAAAATTATCATATTTAATAGTATAAGTATTAACTCTAATTTCATCCACATTAGTGGTTCCCTCATGTGAAAGAGACAAAGTATCCCAAATTTCATGGGTTTTTTACATTCAAAAATTATGTTAAATTCCACATATCTTAAAGATAAGTAGAAGACATTAATGGATTTGAAATTATTGTTGTAAGCAGTCTTAGTTGGGTCATCCCAAGTAGTTCTATTAGTATTAGGAATCTTATAATCATCTATAGTTGAAGACCTAATTTCAAAACCCATACATTCTAAATGGATTTTTATCTTAATTTTCCATTGGGCATAATTAGTTCCATTAAATAATAAAGGTTTTTTTATTTCAAAACCTTCTTTTCTACTAAACATAATATAGAAATACTTTTAATTATCTAGAAATTTATAACTAACAAAAATTTATAGATCTTTAATGTACAACTAAAATCACAGTTGAAAAGATTTTAAAACAAAGTCTTAACCAGAATAAACTTCTTCCGATAAAAAATTTTGGTTGGAGTAGAGTACTCAAGAGGGGGGTCAATTGAGTATCTATAAAAATTTATGTTAAAAGGTTCAATTAAAAAGATTTATTCCCCAATATAAATGAATACATGCCAGTTAATCAGGGTAATACGATTATAATAGTTCAACTATTCAAATAACTTCTTAAAAGAT
Organism: Viscum album; assembly: GCA_963277665.1. Taxonomy (NCBI): domain Eukaryota; kingdom Viridiplantae; phylum Streptophyta; class Magnoliopsida; order Santalales; family Viscaceae; genus Viscum; species Viscum album. The sequence goes on along the minus strand of OY728127.1, from coordinate 124,131,469 downwards.
TTATTAATTCTCATTAATATCAATGTGAGTTATTGATAGAACTTTTGATGTTATTATAATAAGGAAAAAAAGTTATAAATTCTATCCAAGACTAAATATGAATGTGAAATCTCATTTTTTGAAATATACAGTAATGAATAGGAAAACTAAATTAAAATACATGGCAGATAAAACAAGTGGTTCATTCTCAATATGATACTTAATCCACTCCACATAGTGATCACCCACCATAAATAAGTTTATATTAATAAACATGATCCAAACCCTGTATTAGGGTAAATAATAGTACCTCATACTGTCCAGGTCACACAACCTCTTCCGCAATTCTTCATTAGAATAAGCTACGAGTTCACAGAAGTACTGCTTCCACAATTATCTGTGAGAGTAAATAGATTTAATAAGATATGAGAGGAAGGATATATTTTATCCTTCATTTTAATATAGGAGAAAATGTGTGTTAATAAAACGATAAGAGATGATGATAAAGGATTATAAATGCCCTGAGAGTTTCTCTAGGAAGATCTGAACTTATAGGATGAATCAGATTAAAATATCAATTTCTCTAATGGAAATAGAGTATCTTGAGTTTGGTTCTCTGGTTTCTAGTTCAATGATGTGAGATATGTAGCTCATGTTCTTATTTTAGTTGATACTGTGAAGATGTTTGAGGCTTTGATCTATGATAGTTCATCCTTTAGGGATTGAGAGTGCCTCATGTGTTCTTTAGTGGTATGTTATTTCATGCATAAGTCCCCTTTTCCATAGTCCCCTTATTCATACTCTAGATCCATAGTTATCTTTATTTTAAATAGGAGTGAACTTGTTGAATCTGATACGATGCATGTATTTTTCACCTTGTACCTCGTACTATATAGTGACATGTCTTCAGAGAAAAATTAATGATGTTAGTTCCATTTAATAACATGGATATGACAATTAGAAATTAAATTGAAAATGAAAAAAATATATTAATGAACGGTGTCACAATTTGTCTTGAAATGGTATCACTTAGAAATAGTGTCATTGGAAAACAATGTCTTCTCCTTTGACTTTGAGCGATGAGATATTCATGATGCCATAGTTTCATTGAGATCAGAAACCGGTAGCACAAATACAGTGTCAGAACCTTAGTGTCTCATGTAATGGTGTCTTTTAACCTTTGTCAAAACATTTAACGATGCTTGAGTCACGGTGACAAGAGTACGGTGTCAGGGACATGATGTCGGGGTCACGGTTTCTGGGTCACGGTGTCTGAGAATTTTCCAAAATCTAGAACCAGTGTCAGACTTATGGTTTCTTAGAATTAGACAAATATCTATAGATAGACTTAATCAGTAATATTCATAGAATAGATTAACCCCAATTTTTGGTATAATAAAACATAATGGAACAAGATTAAGCATAACTTGTGAGATTTTGAATTAGAACTTGGAAGCATGGAATCATAAGAAGACCGAAAAAATTCCAACATGATTTAAACAAGATTAACACAATTTTCATGATTTTCATGATTTGTGAGAATTAAAATATGATCAAATAGGAGGAGTCTAATAGATCAATTCCCTTTATAGATTACTCTTCTTTTTTTATGGAACTTCATCACCGTGCACCTAATTTTTATAGTGATTTTATATCAAGGATGATGCATTTTTAGGATGGGATCAAGTATGTAATGAGACTTAGGATAATTTTTTGATGAATGAATATATTCTCTTAGATAGTGAACTTGACCCTTATTTTGACTATAATATCAGATAAGTTAATAGTACATGCCATGGTTATTCCATAGATTGGGAGAGAAGCAGTTTTTCATGGTGTAGAAATAGACAGCTTGAGTGTTATTATAATTCCACAAACCTTATATACTGTTAATTTTATGTAAATATGATTATTGATATTTCTGAGGTAAATTCATGTTGTTTTTGAGGTTGATGATAGAACCCAGTGGTAGTACCATGGAGATGGAACATGAATATAGAACCTAGGTGTTAGAACTCAATGATAGCACCCTCATGATTGAACAAGGTGATATTACCCTAGAAATTAAACATGATGGTAGAACCATGGATGTATTATCTGAAATAATCACACTAGTGGTAGCTCTTTGGTGGTAGAACCCTGGTGGTATCACCCTAGTGGTATCACCTGGTGGTAGTACCTAGGCGGTAGCCCGGGATGGTTGAACCATGGAGGTAGAACATGAAGATAGTACCATGGTGGTGGAACCTGGTGGTAGAACCCTAGTGGTGGCATATGTATCTAGCACCCTGACAATAGAACCTAGTGGTACCACCACGGTGGTTGCACCATGTCAGTAAAACCTAGATGTAGCACCATGGCAGTGTCAGTATAACATGATCACAGTTTACTTTATAGAATTTCCCTTTATGATGATTCATTGATGAAAAATGGTTTTAATACCATTATTATTGGATTTTAATGAAAATTAAATGGATTATAATTATATCATTTATTTCATCAAATTCTAGAGACTTCTTAAATGGTTCGACTACATTGTTTTGGTGATATCCACCTTTAATAGTAAATTAAAAAAGTATCTAATCATACTATATTAATATCTTATATTTCTAATGTGAATATTCATCCTACCTTTTTTAATTATATAATTATTTCTCTTAATAAAATATTATTACAAATACTTCTTCCCGTTGATTCATGGTGCCCTATTAATGATGTTGTCTTGAGTTCTTCCCTATAGGTGGTTTCCACCTGTGTGTTCACCTACTATTTATAGTACTACAAGTTGGAATAAAGATCCTTTATTCGATGTGTAATATTCCTTCATTTTTTATTTATGCATATGAGGTGGGGAGGGGTTCTTAAATTTATGTATTTGGGAATGTATTAATATAAATGAATAATGATAAATTAATTGGTTAAAATAATTTTTTAATGGGATGGGTAATGTTTTGTATGCCTTTATAGTTTTTGGATATCTCAATATTGGATCTATCTATGATTTCGGGACACTGAATGTAACACCCCGAGATTTTATGAAAAATATTATTTTTAATTTCACTAATGTCTTGTGTTGTACACTACACCAAAAGGATCTTGCACAACACGCATCCTTGATTTGCCTTGCATTACACGCAATCACGACCTTCCTCGATAGCGTGTGTAGTACACAATAACGAGTTTCACTAAACAACAATATGCTATTAAAATATTATTAAAACTAACCGTTATGAATAGTAATAACCACTTTTTGAAATTTTGTAATTTTATTTTTCAAAATGGAATTCATTTTTGGATTCATAATATCGAAATTATCTTAGGGTGAAACTTTGGTGATTTTCGGATAACTTTCATATTTTGATGAATAGTGGAAATTACTAAATTTTAATTAAAAACAACTTTTTCAATCGAAATAATTAATAGTGATAAATTATTAATTTGAGTAGTTTTAAAGTATATTTAGAATATATTTTTACAATTTAATACAATGATGGTCGTTGGATGTAATTTCACATTTAAACCAGACATAAACAAGTGTCAATCTTTTGATAGTTATTATCTCTTAAGAACACGCTATTTGTTTTGACGACGGGAATTAATTTTTAAATTAATTAATGCAACTGATATGTTTTTAATTTGGTAAAATAGAAATCATTTTTGAGTTCATAATATCAAATATAGCTTAGGCCTAATTTTTGGTATTTTTCTGAAAACTTTCAATTTTTGATGAATAGTGAAACCACTAAGTGGTAGTTAAAAAACTGAATTTTTCATAAAACTTAATTTTACCGCTTCTGTGAGTGGAATTTCGAAAATCCAAGAGACACGGTTAATATCAAGGACTAAAATGTGGTTCAATGAGATGAAAATAATTTTTTGGTGAATAGTAACTTTTTACTTTTTTTTACCACGGTTAAAAGTAAATAGGGTAATTATGGGTAGAAATGATATTATTATTACCCTAACACATGTCCTAATTCTATTGGACAAGTGTAATTCGACCAAAAACAAACTTAGGAATAAAATATGACCATTTAGGCCCACTTGGATTAGATTAGGACATTTATTATTAATTTATTTAAAGAAGGGTTAAAAGAGTTAAAATCAAAGTTTATTTACTAAAACATTTTTAATATGGGGTTATAGATAAGATAAATTCGAATATAATTATTCATTAGAAAGCTAAAATAATTCCCTACATAATGATATTTTATTTATAATTTTTAGACATTAAATAAATTACTTTATTTATGACACAACGATGATGAAGTAATTACCCTTTTAAGGAAATGTTAACATAATTGATGTTATAAATGCTCAAATAAATGTTATTTGAGACTTTTTATGAATTACACTAATTTTCTAGGTTACTATGATATATTAGCGTTAATTTAATACACTTGGTTAGAACATATAATTCTTTTATGACTTTCACAAAAATCATATATCAAATAGTGTCAAAATTGACAGAAAATAGTTTTTAAATCAAATATTATATTATTAATTGTTATTTTATTCTAAAAAATATGAGGTTCGGCCAAATGACTTAGATAAAGATATATATATTAATAATAAACAACTTGGGGTTCGTTTGGCATGTTATAGTAAGTGTATTAACCAAATAGTGTAAGAAAACAAAAAGTCACGGTAAATGTTAAATTATTTAACTTAGAGTTAAATCTAATTGATAAGTTTAAAGTAATAACCTAAACTTGTCTAAATCCTATTGGTTGATAGGATTTCGACCCATCCCCACTTTACCTTCGAAAATAAGACCCTTTGGAACCATTATAAACCGATTTTGACTTTAATATAAAATAATATTTTGAGATATTCCTAAGGTGCCCCTCTCCTCCCTTATAAAAGGGCACCTCCTCCCCCTTCTCCTCACACCAATTTGAGCACTCAAGCTCGGCCAAACCCTGAAAAAATCCCTTCTCCACTTCCCTAGAATAATCCTAGAGGTCCTGGTCTTCTTCAAAGACCAATCTTAGTTCCCTAAGTGGAGGATTCAAAGAGGCGTTTCAAAGAAGAGGAGGTTCGGACACTTACGAAGCAAATCGAACTTAAGGTAAGGGAAATATCACAATCTCATTTTTATCCGAGATTGTTTATACTTTGAAATTTACTGGGGTGTATTTTATCATCCACATACATGTTTCCTCAATATTTAATATTATTTCCATTAACTTACAAAAGTTAAAATCCAATTTTACCCTTCGGTGAGTTTTTAGTAAAGAATATAAAAGGAATCTTTTGTCGTTTTTCGTACGAGGTACTTTTTGAATTTTCCGACAAAAGTACGAGAAGAATGTTTTTTTAACTTATACGGAATGAATGGATTTCTAAAACATTATTTCCAAGAAGTTTCATTTACAGGTATTCAAGTTTATTTTTAATCAACTTCTTTTAGTTTAAAATTGTATGACATGTTAAGAAAGGAAAAGTGTTTTTGAAGTAGAAAGGATATTTTCCTCAAGAATGGAGTTCAAGTATTTTATCAAAATTATTTTCCATCTAAGATAATAAAAGGGTTCTGTTTTTATCCCTATTATTACATGGATTTGATTATGTTGTGATGGAAATATTTTTTTCTTTATCTTATATGAATTGCTTTATGATGTCATGTTGTTTAAGAATCCCATTTTTATTACATGGGTTACGCTATGTTGTATGGTTTATGATTATGTGGTACACATAAGAAAGGATTCATTATAAGATGGGTGGGACCTATATCTCCCTCCAATGCATTGGGTAAAGATTTTATATCTCATGAGATAGACATGGCTGGAATTGTAGGTTATACCGGTTCAGTGAAACAGGACTGAAACGAGGGTTACTCGATTCAGAAAAGGGACTTTGTCCACTAAGATAGTCTTGGAAATGAGTCTTGACTAACAAGAAATGATTCTCTATGATTATGTGTGAATGCCACAATGTTTCATGTTTTATGTTATGATTATTGTGATTACATTTCACTGCCACGATTTACCCCATGTTATGAAATTATGATCTCTTTTGCAGGTTAAGATTTCCAAAAGTTATGTGCTTATGTATATGATGTGATTGATATTTCTTTTGTTTACCCTTACTGAGCATCTGAGCTCACCCTTTTATGTTTTCTTTTCCCCATGATATAAATAATGGTTTTAGGTAAAAAAAAGGAAGATCTTTATGGGAGATTTTGAAGATCTTTCACCACGATTAGAAGATTATATTCTGAGTTTCCAAAGACACTAAACTATTACGGTCCTTGTGTGTGTGTTTTTGTTATGTACTTAGTATTCTGCAAATGTAATGTAATGTCAATGTACGTCAGGCTTCGGGTCTCTACAGTTGGTATCAGAGGAAATGTTTAGTCAACCTTTGGAAACTAGGATGTGAAAACGTTAGTGAGATACCTAGAGATATTTCTAAGGTATGTCCAGGGATGTCCCTAAGGTTAAGTATACGTATAGGTTATAGTACTAGAATTACGCTAACGATCATAGAATTAAACCTATGATGTTAGATATTGAAGGTACTCCCCCTTTATTATGTTGTTTTCCCTAGCATGATTTTTTCCTCTCACTCTATTCTTTTTGGGTTTTAGACGATGGTTGGAACCCGAAGGAACCGTGTTGATCAATGCAATGATTGCCCTCCTGAACAAACAAATGTTATGGGAGATGGAGTTCACAATCTTATTGCTATACTTACACAAGCTATGAATCATTCGGGACTTCCAAATGAGCAGATAAGGGAACAATATTCTATTGAGTCCTTCATGAGGTAGCGTCCACCTTCTTTCAGTGGGACTTCTGATCCACTTGTTGCTGAACAATGGATCAGTACCACTAAAAAGATATTTTCAGTTCTTCAATGTTCTGAACATGATAAAGTCATCTTAGTAGTGTATCGTTTGGAAGGTGATGCTGATCAATGGTGGAATCTTATCAAGAATACGAGGCCGAGAGATGAAATTGAGTCCATGGAATGGGACGAGTTCAAGAACTTGTATTTCAGTAAGTACTTCCCTCGTATTCTTCGAACAAAGATGGAAAAGGAGTTTCTTGAGCTGAAGCATAAGGATAAGGAATCTGTTGGTATATACGAAGCAAATTTTACAAGACTTGCAAGGTATGCATCAGGCATTATCATCCAACCTGAAAGTAAAGTTGATCAATTTTTCAGTGGCTTAAAACCAAGTCTTCGAAGGGCATTAGCTATAAGAGACTTCAGTAGCTATGAAGAAATTGTGCGTTGTGCTATCAAGGTAGAAATGGAAGTTGGTGTTACATATCCATCTCATCGTTTTGAAAAGAAACGAAAGATGGAATTCAAGGAGAAATCTCAAAATAATGGTGAAAAGAAGATGAATGTTTCCTTATGCAAAAAGTGTGGAAAGAAGCATGGTGGAGATTGTCTTAAAGGGACTAGAAAATGTTTTAAGTGTGGAAAAGAAGGTCATCAAGCAGCTGAGTGTCGAAGTAATGGAAAAAGGGTTTCTAATGATGTGAATAAAGCAAAAACTGCAGAGAACGCACCACCAACACTTCAATGCTTCAAGTGCAAGGAAATGGGGCATTATGCTAATAAATGCCCTAATCCAAGGGTTAGTGATGATCGACATGAGAAACCGCTTAAGGCAAAGGACAAAGGGAAGTCACATGCGATCACTATTGGCGATGTTGAATATGACAACGATGTGGTGGAATGATTAAGTGTTTATGTAATGGCATTCCAAAATAATGTTGTATCATAAAGTATTGGAATATTTATGTATTGGTCTAATGTGGTATTCAAAGTGATTGAGATATTTTTGGAAATAAGTTGATATGCGCATAATGAAGGAAAAACGAGAAGACAAAATGTTTAACAGTATTCATGAGCTCATGATTGATATAAGGACTAAGTGATATCATGGTTTGAGTATATAGAATTTTGAGGATTTTGGTATGTGGAAGGTGTTAACTTTTAACTGCATTCATGTTTTCTCTAATGTTCAATGAGTATTCAAGAGAATACATGATTAAGGACTTTGAATGTTTGGAATGTGACCAACATAACATATCTTATGATATATGGGGATCAATGATGGTATTAAATCTCTGGTAATCGTTTTCACTATGTTATGAGAGTGGACTGTAGTATTATGGATAAGCCTAAAGATTGGAATGGATTATGTTGGACATAAGTTAGTATTGTTTAAGGATAGAAGTTTTTTCAATATTATTGATGGGATGTTATAGTAATATAGTTTTAGAAAAAGGACAACCTGCAGGACGGGTGACAACCCATCGCATCGGACAAGGCTGTGGGAATCGAACCCACAATTGAAGTGCGACTGGCCTTTATCGCCTACCACTGTCCTACAGGAAGTCCCTGGCTAGTGGAAAATAGTTTTATTTTATTAAGCGGTATGATATATGAAGTATAAGTTCATTTTTGGAACCATATACGATTAACCATAAGATGAACTTATAACTTTTGCTAACCTTTTGTTTGAAAGAGATGGAATGACCCGTCATTCTATCACATGATCTCCTAACACTTCACAAATAACAAATTCAACTTCATTTATTTAAGAGATGAAGTGGAAATTGTTTAAGGCACGAACAACAGTGAGATTGTACCAAAATAAAGTAAGTATTTATTCTAATTCAAACTCTTCAACTTTAGGGAAACGATCTTGAAAACCAAAAATGTTGTCCTAGTGCTCTTATATCTGATTAATCAGATGGTACCTTAGATCGTCACAAATTTATGGATTTGTGATTGTTGGCTTTTCCATAGCCATGTTCTCTACCACTCTCCATCAGAACATGATGGTTAGATTTTTCTTCAATATCCATATTTTCACCTATGTGGAAACCCAGTGATTAGTTTATTTGGGTAACCATTACGTTTCATACTTTTGTTTTTAATGATTGGTTTTGGTATTCCTTTTTACGATGTGGGTTTCTATTAAAGAAACTTTCAAGTAGTAAACCATTTATAACCCGACGAATTTCGAGGGAGAAATTCATTTTAAGGGGGGTAGAATGTAACACCCCGAGATTTTATGAAAAATATTCTTTTTAATTTCACTATTGTCTTGTGTTGTACACTACACCAAAAGGAGCTTGCACAACACGCATCCTTGATTTTCCTTGCATTACACGCAATCGCGACCTTCCTCGATAGCGTGTGTAGTACGCAATAACGAGTTTCACTAAACAACAATATGCTATTAAAATATTATTAAAACTAGCCGTTATGAATAATAATAACCACTTTTTGAAATTTTGTAATTTTATTTTTCAAAATGGAATTCATTTTTGGATTCGTAATATCGAAATTAGCTTAGGGTGAAACTTTGGTGATTTTCGGATAACTTTCATATTTTGATGAATAGTGGAAATTACTAAATTTTAATTAAAAACAACTTTTTCAATCAAAATAATTAATAGTGATAAATTATTAATTTGAGTGGTTTTAAAATATATTTAGAATATATTTTTTACAATTTAATACAATGATGGTCGTTGGATGTAATTTCACATTTAAACCAGACATAAACAAGTGTCAATCTTTTGATAGTTATTATCTCTTAAGAACACACTATTTGTTTTGACGACGAGAATTAATTTTTAAATTAATTAATGAAACTGATATGTTTTCAATTTGGTAAAATAGAAATCATTTTTGAGTTCATAATCTCAAATATAGCTTAGGCCTAATTTTTGGTATTTTTATGAAAACTTTCAATTTTTGATGAATAGTGAAACCACTAAGTGGTAGTTAAAAAACTGAATTTTTCATAAAACATAATTTTACCACTTCTGTGAGTGGAATTTCTAAAATCCGAGAGACACGGTTAATATCAAGGACTAAAATGTGGTTCAATGAGATGAAAATAATTTTTTGGTGAATAGTAACTTTTTACTTTTTTTACCACAGTTAAAAGTAAATAGGGTAATTATGGGTAGAAATGATATTATTATTACCCTAACACATGTCCTAATTCTATTGGACAAGTGTAATTCGACCAAAAACAAACTTAGGAATAAAATATGACAATTTAGGCCCACTTGGATTAGATTAGGACATTTATTATTAATTTATTTAAAGAAGGGTTAAAAGAGTTAAAATCAAAGTTTATTTACTAAAACATTTTTAATATGGGGTTATACATAAGATAAATTCGACTATAAATATTCATTAGAAAGCTAAAAGAATTCCATACATAATGATATTTTATTTATAATTTTTAGACATTAAATAAATAAATTTATTTATGACACAACGATGATGCAGTAATTACCCTTTTAAGGAAATGTTAACATAATTGATGTTATAAATGCTCAAATAAATGTTATTTGAGACTTTTTATGAATTCCACTAATTTTATAGGTTACTATAATATATTAGTGTTAATTTAATCAACTTGGTTCGAACATATAATTCTGTTATGACTTTCACAAAAATCATATATCAAATAGTGTCAAAATTGACACAAAATAGTTTTTAAATCAAATATTATATTATTAATTGTTATTTTATTTCTAAAAATCTTAGGTTCGGCCAAATGACTTAGATAAGGATATATATATTAATAATAAACAACTTGGGGTTCGTTTGGCATGTTATAGTAAGTGTATTAACCAAATAGTGTAAGAAAACAAAAAGTCACGGTAAAAGTTAAATTATTTAACTTATAGTTAAATCTAATTGATAAGGTTAAAATAATAACATAAACTTGTCTAAATCCTATTGGTTGATAGGATTTCGACCCATCCCCACTTTTCCTTTGAAATAAGACCCTTTGTAACCATTATAAACCGATTTTGACTTTAATATAAAATAATATTTTGAGATATTCCTAATGTGCCCCTCTCCTCCCTTATAAAAGGGCACCTCCTCCCCCTTCTCCTCACACCAATTTGAGCACTCAAGCTTGGCCAACCCCTGAAAAAATCCCTCCTCCACTTCCCTAGATTAATCCTAGAGGTCCTGGTCTTCTTCAAAGACCAATCTAAGTTCCCTAAGTGGAGGATTCAAAGAGGCATTTCAAAGAAGAGGAGGTTCAGACACTTACGAAGCAAATCAGACTTAAGGTAAGGGAAATATCACAATCTCATTTTTATCCGAGATTGTTTATACTTTGAAATTTACTGGGGTGTATTTTATCATCCACATACATGTTTCCTCAATATTTAATATTATTTCTATTAACTTACAGAAGTTAAAATCCAATTTTACCTTTCGGTGAGTTTTTTGTAAAGAATATGAAAGGAATCTTTTGTCGTTTTTCGTACGAGGTAATTTTTGACTTTTCCGACAAAAGTACGAGAAGAATGTTTTTTTAACTTATAAGGAATGAATGGATTTCTAAAACATTATTTCCAAGAAGTTTCCTTTACAAGTATTCAAGTTTATTTTTAATCAACTTCTTTTAGTTTAAAATTGTATGACATGTTAAGAAAGGAAAAGTGTTTTTGAAGTAGAAAGGATATTTTCCTCAAGAATGGAGTTCAAGTATTTTATCAAAATTATTTTCCATATAAGATAATAAAAGGGTTCTGTTTTTATCCCTATTATTACATGGATTTGATTATGTTGTGATGGAAATATTTTTTTCTTTATCTTATATGAATTGCTTTATGATGTCATGTTGTTTAAGAATCCCATTTTTATTACATGGGTTACGCTATGATGTATGGTTTATGATTATGTGGCACATATAAGAAAGGATTCATTATAAGATGGGTGGGACCTATATCTCCCTCCAATGCATTGGGTAAAGATTTTATATCTCATGAGATAGACATGGCTGGAATGGTAGGTTATACCGGTTCAGTGAAACAGGACTGAAACGAGGGTTACTCGATTCAGAAAAGGGAATTTGTCCACTAAGATTGTCTTGGAAATGACTCTTGACTAACAAGAAATGATTCTATATGATTATATGTGAATGCCACAAAGTTTCATGTTTTATGTTATGATTATTGTGATTACATTTCACTGCCATGATTTACCCCATGTTATGAAATTATGATCTCTTTTACAGGTTAAGATTTCCAAAAGTTATGTTCTTATGTATATGATGTGATTGATATTTATTTTGTTTACCCTTACTGAGTATTTGAGCTCACCCTTTTATGTTTTCTTTTCCCCAGGATATAAAGAATGGTTTTAGGTAAAAAAAGGAATATCTTTATGGGAGATTTTGAAGATCTTTCACCACGATTAGAAGATTATATTCCGAGTTTCTAAAGACACTAAACTATTACGGTCCTTGTGTGTGTGTTTTTGTTATGTACTAAGTATTCCGCAAATGTAATTTAATGTCAATGTACGTCAGGATTCGGGTCTCTATACTGAAACTTATGGATTCCAGTAACCCATGTTATTTTTGTTATTTATGCATGATGGGATTCTCATATTTTTTTAAATTTTTTGATTCCACCATAAATAAATGGATAACCACTTTTACATGGATAATAAATTAGTTTTACTTGGATATATGGATTGTGAGACAATTCCCTTAAATTAATAAGTATGATTGAATGAATGGACTCATTTTCAATTTGGGAACTCCTATGTGTGTTATAACATTTTCTTAGATGCAATTATGTGTTTTTCTTAGCAGTATTGATGTGATGCCTTAGTGGTGTCTTTATATTGATGCATGTGGGGGAGGTGGATGTGAAGTAGTTGTGTAGTGAGGATGCAATGGTGGTTGTGATACATTTGTGAAATGAGGTTGAAAAAGTATTTTCAATGTGATGTAAGATGGAGGTCAGATGTGGTTGTTGGGATGTTGAGTTTTGATTCCTGTTGTGTAATATTTTCATATACATTCCTAACATGTATTCGAAGAATACTAGTTTTTATAATAGAATAATTAATTGTAATAGGATGTGTGGTTTAAATGGTGGGCTATTAATTGTAAATTAATAGTTTGGAATGTTCTTAATAAATGATCTATTTGAATATTAATGGATGGATAAAATATAATATGATAATTAGAAATAATTTTATATGGTTTGAGGATTATGTATTTTTGTGGGATTTTATGCATTTAGAGAAAGAAAAAAAACTGAGGGCGATTTTTGAGTTAGTTTACACCAATGTTTTGAACCCCTAGGATGGGATTATGTGTAGATATTATATATACACATAATTTTACTTGTTATTTATTTAACTTCCACACCCATTTAAAAAAACATAATCTGATTCCTATATATATATATTAGTGTTGTTTCCAACAACCTAGTGGGAGGATTGATAGTTGGATGCCTACACATCCCCATTCATTATTCTTGGATTTAGTGATATGCCCAAGTTGTGGTGGACTGAAGTCAATTGTTCCATTTTATTACAAGTTTTGTGAAGATATGTGACTGATGTGGTGTCTTTGTGTGATATGTGATGAGATGGAATATAATGGGGGTCATCAATGGTATTAGGTGGGAAACATGTTTATTTACTTTATTTTATGATACCCTACTCAACAGGTTATGTGATGTGATGTACTTGGTGACATTGGTCATGATTTCATGATATATGATGGTATTATTAAGAGGTTGGAGCACTTTTACGTATGATGTCAGTGTGTGAGATAATAATATTAGTTGGAATACAGAGTGGGTTAGCCTTCATCAATATGTTGCATATTAAATTATTATAAATTGATGTGTTATTTGGTTATTGGTCCATGGTGAGGTTGTTATTGGATAGTAAACCTATGTAGATTCAAATGGTTCTATATTTTTTACATGGTTTTATTAGCATGATCCTTTCACATGTACATGATAGACATTGGGATTTCATAATGAGTATACTGGTATGCTATCCCTATGAATATAAAATAATTTTTATGTTTTTTATGAGGGATTCATGCACTATTATGGACATTACCTTCTCAAAACATTAGACAATTATTGTGTAATTTATTTATCTTTGTTTTTTTCATAGATACTTTGGAGACTTTTACCTATATATTTTTTATTTATAATTGCATTGTGGGTTGATTTTGGTTTATTATATACTTGGTCATGGAGTTTATTTGGGAGTATTTATCTTATCTACTAATCCTAAATTTTTATATATGGTGAATACTCATATTTTATTAGATTTTTATACCCTCACTACCTGTCTTTAACCTAGGGCCTAATAGAGGGAGGAATCTGGGGTCATTATCACTCACACTTCATTGAAATAACTGTAGTTGGTGGGGGTCATAGTAGAGTGGTAGAAGAGATGATGGTTGGGAGATAGAATGTAGTTTGAATTTAGGTACAATGCAGATTGTATTGGTTGGAAGGGAGACATATCTAGTAAACCTTAGTGCCTAACATAGGCCTAGGAGACCAGCTATAACATGGAATTCTAGTCTCCCTATCATCCTATATACAAAAACTGATCTTATTTAACAACCATGTGTGGTGGAACCACATGTGGGTTAGAGACTTATAAGATGTACATCAATCATGATGACTTATGTTCCTATTTTAATTGGGTAGTTTTCAATATGGGAAATATTAATCAAGTTAAATTGAATTAAATGAAACTTAATAAAATTCCACAATTATAAAATTAGGAAATAATTGTTTTCATTCACAAAAATAGATCTTGGTGGTCATTCACATGCGGAACATTATGTAATGGTTTAACAAGATGACCCATTTCATTTTTGGGGGGTTGATCCTTTTGAGGATATTGATCCGTGGTGGAGGGTGTTGAGAGATTTTGAGTGAGAGAATTTGGGGACATAATTGGGTAGTGATTTTATGTGGAGACTGGTGAATGGATATATGTGATTTTTATCTATTTTATCTTGATTTGGGCTCTTATAGATTAATAGGTCCCCTTTGAAATTAGTCATATATGAGAATACGGGTGTCAGTTCTCGATGTTGTACCTTGGAAAGTGGAAGAAGTCATATGATTCATGGATTGACATCATGAAGGGGTTCATGGTGGAGTTCAACTAATCAACCACAGAGTCTATGAAGAGGCATACAAAACTCTTTCTTTAGTAGGTGAGTAATTCTATACATGAGTGTGGTATCATGTTCAAGGAAATTCTACGCTTTTCCCTTGATCTTTTCTGAGTTGAGGAGTCCTATGTGAGCTGTCTTAAAGAGGTACATTGCCTTTAGGTCCAGTATGTAGTCAATCTATTTACTTTTTAGTCATATCAGGAACCTTTGAAGAAGGAATATGTGATTGAGTGGATTCAACCTCAATGAGGATTATCGATATAGGGGAACCAAAAGGATTATTTAAGGATTAGTGTGGTCAGTGGTTGGTTTTAGGCTCCAGATCCATCAAGGTTTTGATCATCCAAGAGTTGAAATCAATAGCTTACCTTTCATCTATCTGGGGATAGTGGTATACATGATAATTTGGATGAATTCAGAGTTGGGTGTTATATATATGTGGTTAATTCCCATCATTAGGATCATTTCTAGGTGGATTCTCAATCTTAGTTTGGTAGAGGTGGGAAGGTTCAACACTAGACTTAGCTGCAGTTACCAGTGAGACTATTCAAGTTGTAGGGTAAGTTGGCTTATCCACCACCAATAGTATATCTTGTTGGTGGATTTAATCCAGAGGATGTACCTCACCTTCAAGATCCTCAATCTGAGAATGTTTGTGGAGGTGATCACAATGAATAAGCATAAGATTTTGACATTATCACTAGTAGGTAGTGAAGGAAACAACACCATAGAGACCAAAAACTAATTGAGGTATGTTTAGTTTCTCATGTAGCATTTTGTTTTTGTTTGATTAGGGATATTTTCAATACATTATTACTCTCTATATAGTATTTTCAATGGGCTAGACGTATAGAGGCTTATCATGCCCTTGGTGTTGACTAGGTCATTCAGAGGCTAAACTATCTTGTTTGATGTGTTCTGGGGATTTCCACTAATGTTGGGACAACATCAGTGATGTGTGGATCTTTTATTAATTTAGATACAACCAAATTAGGCAATCCATCCAACGGCCCGAAGGCCTGAAATTTTTTATTATAAGATAAAACCCACTTTTAAGGGATTAAGGGGGTGGAAACCCAATGACATCATTGACATATGACAATCACACATGAAGGATAGAAAGAGAAGAACCCAAATGACACCACTGAACAGATCCTCTCGACCATTTGAACATGAAGAAGTGCTCCACCGTTGCAAAGATAATTGGAAAGCATGTGTCCTGTTTCAAATCACATGCCCGATCCGATGGCTTGCGCCATACCCTCTCAAATAACCAAATCCAAAAAACAATGCAATGAAGGATCACCAGCTCTTAAACCATCTCTTAAGACTATCCCTGAAGTCACATCTGGATCACAAACATCCACCTTCAAATAACAAACCATTCAATAATGGAAGAACCACCATGCTGCGACCCTCCAACCAGATCCAAAATGTACCGACACAACCAAACATCCACCGCAACCAAGAGTCATCTTGACAAAGATCCAAGGCCTCCCCCTAAAAGATAATTAACATAACCCATAGAACACAAAAGAAAACCAAAAGCAGACATCGAGCCGAGATGATGATGCATGAAGACGCCAAAAGCATGTTGAGAACACCGCCACACACACTAGACCGTCACTAAGCAGTCGCAAGAAGCCAAATCCAACCTCAAGAACACTGAAAAACGAGCCAGTGCTAGAAAGAATAGGGAACCTGAAGATGATTATTCCAAAACCAGACCACCGGCGACACTCGCCTACAATGATCCATGACCCCTAAGACAAGCACTCCAAATCAGCCACCGAGCGCGCCAACTCCACCCACGGAAAACAGATCTGGAACAACCCAAAACTGATAGGCACAAAAGAGCCACCACATGTTGACACCGGACCACACAGCTCCATTACAGCCAACGCCGAAGCCAGGCACTCCAAACCTGTCGCTGAGCATGGCAGATCCTACCACGAGCACGTCAGATCCGAAGAAAGCTGAATATGGGGGGCGCAACAAATACACCACCGAACAAAGCCCGACCGTGCTGGTCTATCACCAGCCAACACCGAGTCGAGGCGGGACATCAGGCACCGAGGCTGGACCATGTCGGAGGGTGAAGGAGGAAAAAATGGCAGATGTCTACTTCTAAAGGTGATTTATGATCTCATATGTAGATATTTATCTTGTGGTTTTCATTAGAAATATTGGTTTTCAGGTGGAAAGTTAGTGTTTTGAGGCCCTTCATTCATAGGTGGTTTTTTTCTCTATGAAATCATTAAAAATATTGAAAAACAAGTCTCTTATGGTTGTCTGGGATGTATTAGATGTTTTTCCTGAGTTATTTGTGGAACTACCCCATCGACGCGATGTGGAGTTCAAGTTAAGAATTAGTTTGGTGCTTCTATAATTTCTATGGATCCCCATCAAAATGTGAATTATGATATGTGGGAGTTGGGGATTCAGTTAGATGATTTGATGGATAGAGAATTCATAAGACATATTGTGTGATCTTATTGTGCTACAATGATATTATATTAGAAATAGGATATTAGTATAAGGTTGTGCATAGACTTCCGGAGGTTTTACTAGGAGATGATAAGAAATTTATATCCTATTCTAGGGATAAATGATCCTTTAAACTAGTTGAAAGATTCTTATTTGTATTACATGATCGATCTTGGGTTTTGATATCACCAATTGAGGGTGAATGATGGAGATGTCTATAAGTCTTCCTTTAGATATAGGTATAGGTGATTTGAATTTGTGGGAAGACCATTATGTTTTTTTATTGAAACTACTATATTCATGAGGATCATGAACTCTATGATATGGGAATTCCTAGAACATTTTGATAGTTTTATTCAACGATGAAATACTAATCTACTCAAATTCATATGAGGAGCATACCGAGTATCTTATATATGTACTAAAGGTTAATAGCCTCCAGTAGATATATGGAGTGTTGTCCAAGTGTAAAATTTGGACATAATAGGTAAATTTACTTGGGAATGTGGTGTCTCTATAGTATGTTTTAGTGGAACCATTACTGCTGAAGGTAGTTGTTTCTTGGGAATCACTCAAGAACATGGAAGAGTTTCATATCTTCTATAGTCACACAAGTTATTATCAGAGGGTTTTTCCCAATTTTATGTCAGTTATATCTCCATTGAGAGCATTAAATAGGATGGAGAATTTATCTATAATTATTAGTTTCAAGTTGCATTTTATATCATAATGTGATTCTGGTCAGTGATCATGTGAATATATTTTTGGAGGAGGGTGTGTTGTACGAGGTTTTCTATCAACCATCTCATTAGAGATTGGTATTCATGTTGATGTATTATAGGAAAGTTATCAATTATGGGTCTAGGAAGTTATTCATTCATCAATGTAAATATTACACATATGATCTTGAGATAATTGTTTTTTTGAACTGAAGTGGTTTAAACATTACCTCATTAGGGAGTACATTATTTTCATCACGGATCACCTAAGTTTGATGAATGAATTTTCTTATTGTGAACTAAATTTTAAAAAGTGTAGGTGGATGGAGTTTGTTCAAGATTATGATTCTGATATCTCTTAAAAATCATGGAAGGGTAATTTTTCCACTGATTCATGGAGAGTAATATTGAGGAAGGATGTCATTTAGATGTATGGAGATGATTGTAGAGAAATAAAGGAGTTGATAGCCTAGAAATTAGAGTTGAGAGTGGCAGATGGTGGATGTTTCTTTGTTCATATGAATGTGAGTTCATACTTGATGAGGCCAGTGGAGGCAAGATTATGGGGATTCTCAAATGTTGAGGTCATGAATGATAAAATTTACCTTGGTGATGCTCTGGATGGATGGTTTGAGGATGGTTGGAACCAGATTATGTTTCTCAAGAGGTTTTGTTCTGGTAGTGACACATGAGGGAGTCCCACAGAAGTTTTATATATCACCCTTATAAGTGTATCAAATAGTTTCCAAGATGTATCATGATATGAGGGTATAGTTTTTGTGTCATTTGAGTAAATGTGTAATGGAAGAGTTTGTGGGATGGTGTATGGTTCTCTTATTAGTATAAGATCAAAACATTATTCTTTGATGTTTTTATAATCCCTTAGATCTTCCTATGTAGGAAATGGATGACATATCTATGGATTTTATCAGAGGGTTACCCTTAGATTAACAAGTTTGTTATACTATCTAGGTAATTGGGGAAGAGTTGATGAAATCCACCCACTTCAAAGCTATCAAAGAGTTAGGTGTCATGGTTGTTTTACTAACGAGGAATGTTGTTGAGGTGGTACAACATCACAATGTTTTGAGATCTCTTATCTCATCTCATTATTTACATTATAACTTCAAGTATATATAGGATTGTAGAATGAATTTGATACTCGGTTATGCCTCAACACTAATTTCCACCCTCGGATTGATGATAATATAAATTAACCTATCTATATGATGGTGGTATTATTATGGGTGTATATCTTTGACATGGGCATAGTGTGGACACAACACCAACCCTTGGTTTATTTTTCTTAAAATATCATTTATCACTCAACCATTAGAATGAATCGATTTGTGGAATTGTTTTTGTGGTCATGTCATTCAATATTATGTTGGGTAGAGGTTGGAGACTCAATAGATGTTTTACCACATGTGGTGTAGAGTATGAATAAAATGGTTCTATTGGGTTGAATTATGAAGAAAGAAGTGAAGGATCATCAAAAAAAATATTCCAATTGTAAGAGGAGAACCATAGAGTTCAGTGATGGAGACCATGTGTTCTTGATGTTTTCCCATAGGCATGGGTAGTGTAGGTTCAAAAATGGGTGTAATATCTCACCTTGGTTTATTTGGTCCTTCAAGGTGATGAGAGACATTGAAAAAGTAGATTAGTAGTTGGAACTTCTGATTCAACTAGACTAGATCCATGAAATCTTCCACGTCTATCAGCTCCATTAGAATATTCAAGATAACTCCAATGAAATTGAGTAGGGAGAGTTAAAATTATATTATGACACAAAATTTTTGGAGCATCCAATATAGATTCAAGATCATTGAGAGAAGGTGCTTCTAGTATAGTCCATTACTTTAGCTCAGGTGTCGTGGAGGCGTGTTGTCTGGTCATAGATTACTTGGTGTCATGAGAAATATATGTGTGACCACTACCCAATTTTTTTTATGTTTTTCATTATCTATTTTCATATGGTGTAATGTTTGGATTTTATATTTTATGATATGATCTATTGTGCATGGATTGTTCTTTATAGTCTATGATAATGTCTACACATATGAATATGGGAGGACCTGATTCCAAAGAAGGATGTATTAATTACAATTTGATTAAACCCATTTGGGTGTTTCAGTGAGGCATAAATCAGATAATATAATGACATGGGGGATGTAACATCATAATTAAAGTGCTTGGGGAATTATAGTTTCATGAGATATTGTTGGTACATGGGATACAATGTTTTTTGGTGGTGTTTTTTATAATGAGTTTCTTAATAGGTATCTCGAGTTATAGTTATTTTGACCATTTCTCTAATTATTTCATTATTGGATTTAATTTATCAATAGTGATAATTGATTGAGAGATATATTATGTAATGTACAACAAATTATTGATTGATAATTTTCATGAAGTCAGATGATTGAGGTTTCTAAGGTATGTCTGGGTTAAATTTAAGATTGGCTGTAACTCTTGGAGGTAACACTATAGTAGTGGAACATGATGATAGCACTTTGGTGGTAGAACATGATGGTAGAACTCTAATAGTATCAACTTATAGAATAACACTTGTAGGGTACCTGATGGTAGAACCATAATGGCAGTTCCTAAGGGTAGTACCCTAGTGTTAGCACTCAAAGGTAGCACCATGGTGGTTGTACATCACTGTAGCACCCTGGTGGTGGAAAATGACGGTAGAACCATAGAAGTAGCACCTGGACATAGCACATGGGCATAAGAACCGGGCACTAACACCCCAGAAGTATCACCTTGTGGTATAACCCTATTGGAACTACATAGTGGTAGAACCCTGATGGTGACACCAAGCAATATCACATTCGTAGTAACAGTTTATAGTGTTTCCAATTTTCTACAACAAGAATGATTTTCACTTTCTGACGTTTTTCTGAAGAGAAATATTTTTAATGCATTAATTAATGAACATTAAAGCTATTTTAAAGGAATATAATTATATCATTTATTTCTCCAATGTAGTATAATTATTTAATGGTTCAAATGCATAGTTTTGATGTGATCTTCCTTTAACGGCCATTTAAAACTACATATACTCACACTATTTTCAGATCTATAATTTCTAAAGAGAATATATTTCTTTTTTCCATTCCTTATTTCATTATATTGAGATTAGATGTTCCCAAATCCTTCTTCTTTTGGATTCTTGGAAAACCTATTGATGGAGTTGGTTCATGTTCATGTCTATAATAGGTTTCCTCTTTTGCATGCACTCCTATTTTCTAGTGTAGAATGTGGTGTGAGTATCATTTTTTTAGGTAGGGAGTTCCTTTATTTTTAATTTATATTTTTCATGTGAGGAGGGGATATTATGATTATCTATGTGGAAATGGTTGAATCTAAACAAATATTTATAAATTAATTGGTTAAATGTATTTTGTTTGGGGAAGGGGGTGTTTCACATGCTTTCAAATATTCTTTATATTTCGATATATGAATTATCTATTTTTTTTTGCAAGAATAATTCATGGTCACTAGAAACCCATGTTATGGTGGTGTTTATATATAAAATTATTCCTATATTGTATGATTTTTGTGAAAGCACCATAAATAAATAGTTGACCACTTATACTTGCCTATTGATTCCGTTGCACTAGGATATATATCATGTATGAAAATTACCTTAAATAAATAAGTCTAATTGAATGAAATCCCATGATACCAATATGGAAGATGAAATGTGTATACTATAACAATTATTATGTGGAATTTTTGTGTTGTTTAATGGTTGTATTGATCTGAATCCTAAAAGATTGATTTGATGGGATGTATATGGGGGTATTGGATGTTTTGTGGTTATGTAATGAGGATGCGATGTTTGTTATAGTTTTGTTGTATAGAAAATCATAAAACGTATTTGTGAAGTGATGGATGTTAAATTTGGTTGTTGTGATATTTATTTGTGATGAATTTAATGTTCTATGTTGCAGTAGTTTCTTGATTAATATTTAAATTAACAAGTATTTTCTAACAGGAAAATAAATTATAATGGGTGGTGTGGTTTAAAAAGTGGGATGTTAAATATTAATTAGTGGGATAGAAAGTACTGAATGAACATGATATTTTAATTGAAGGGTGTTGATAACATAAAATCTTGATATTTCCCTTAATTGAAGATGGTTTTTTAATTATGTCATTATGTGGGCCCTTAGGCATTTAGAGGTGGAAACAATGTCGGGGAGAGTTTTTCATTATTTGGTACCTTTATTGTGACCCCATAAAATGTGTTATGCTGTAGCTATTATAAATATGTTTTACTTTCTTTTTTATTTATTTATGCACCCGAACCATGTTAAGGACTATGTTATGATACCCACACACACACACACAAATATATACATACTTGTGGGGTTGTGTTTCCTTGTATCATGGAGGGAGGATAGATGGATGGATACCTGATCTTCCCCAAACCCTCTTCCAAGTGATGGTGATATGCATGAGGTTGATGTACATCAAGTTAAATACACCATAATACACTAGTAGTGAGATATAATTTGATGGACTTGGGGTATTTGGGTGGTATTTTATGTGATGTGATGTCATTCGAAATAGGTGGGAGCATAAGGATATTCGACGTTGTGGTTTGAGAGAAACAAATTAGGGGGAATGTGGTGCAGGTTAACCTTCATCAACATGCTTTTTTACATCATTATACATGGATGTGTTATTTACTGAGTGATCCAATATTAGGATTTTTTTGGTGAGTATAATTGTGTAGGTGTTTTTGGTTTTATTATTTTCTCATGGTTGCATTATTATGCTCTTTTCACATGAGCATGATAGACTTTGGGTTTTTCATACTGAGTCTACCTGTACGATCAAACTACATATATAAAATCATTTTATATTTTCTAGGACAATATCATACACCGTGTTGGACATTACTATCTTAGACATTTAGACAATTACTATGTAACTCCATTATATTTGTTCTTGGCAATTACTTTGGGTAATTTTACATGTATCATTTTTATTTATTAATGTATTATGGCGTAAATTTTGTTTTGTTTGAATTATTTCCTATAGGTTTAGGTGGATTATTAATATTATCTCCAAAATTTACATTATAATAAATTGTAATGCCTCCTATTTCATGATATTTTTATACACTCTATGTTAATCTCCAACCCAGGGCTATCTGGAAGAGAGACATGGTGGTCAATATATCTCTCTCTTCATTATTATATCATTAGTGGGAGGCGTTTATGATACATATCACTAGGTAATTGGTAGTTTGAGTGTACACATAGATAGTTATACAGTATTTCATCCTTGTGGAAGGTAGGTACATAGAAAACACTTGAATATTATATTCATAGTATTGTGTCAAGAACATGGTTTAGTAGAACATATTAAGATATTGTTTAGGACCCTTCATATAGTTCCCAATGGGCGTGGTTATGCAATAGTTCACGATTATGGATTTGGAACTATGGTTCTATTCCATAAAGGAAGCCATAGTTGTATTGTAAATTCATGATTTTGAATTAGTTGAGGTCCATTATCATGATTCAAGTTGTTTTGTTCTAATAGTGTGGACCATATCAAGGTGGTCTTGGTGTAGGTTAGGGTCATGGATATGGATAGTTTTATAAATTCTATAATAAACCTGATGAGTAGAGTGTCATTCCATATAGAGTATGTAGTATGATGATGGTTTCCATGAAAATAGGATCCTATTTATTTTAAAGATACAACTCAATGTTTCTCAAATATATAGATCTAAATGAAAATCGGTGTGTCAAGATAAAATAGATATATAGGGGTGTTATCACTAGGTAGTCCATTGGGAACATGATAGGGGAGTGTTTACTGATAGACGGAGTGTCCTCTCCATATAGAGGACCACATTTTCATATGGATCCTTTTTATACATGTGATTATGATATTCAATATAATTCCTTGGATCTACAAGTTCGTACCTTTTACATCCCTGTTTATTGTTATCACCAAATTGTATCTTTCTCATAACCTGAGGTTCATAGATATATTTAATAGAGAGAATGGGATTTCATGAAATGTTGAGATAGATATAAATTTATTGGTGGGGAAAATTATTGGCCTAGATTTTCATCATTTTTCATTATGAGAATATAAAATGGAATTTTTTTCCCTGAAGTGGTAGACTATTTCATAGATTTATTTCTTTACAAATTTTCATTCCTTTGACCATATATTGTAGTGGTTTTCACCATTAATCTTATTCTTTGAAACAGATCAATAATATAATCATCTATACATGATGGATCCTACTTATATTATTGAAGACCAGAGGATATTAGTGGACGTAGATTCTATGTGGTTCATAAAACCAAGTACTTCACTTTTGGGTTCACCTAGACATTTCAATAAGAAGAAAGGTGGTACCTTGAGTATATGTGATGTTTAACATAGGTTTATCAAGCATACATTTAATAAATATTACAAACTTATTCATATATAAAATCTATTTAACCATCTACAAAGAGCTATAGTCTTTATGAAGTCTGATTTGAGAATAGTTTTTCAAAAAGTGAGTTTTTGACAGTAAAAAATACAAGATATAGTATTCTAATGAAGGTATAGAATATATAAATATTTTGTGTTTTTTTCAGTCTAAATAAGACACATTTGTTAATTATATGCTTTATGAATCATGGTTTTTACCCATACCTGGATTCCTTTGTCATTGTTTTTGTGGATGAAAACTTTGTGTACAATTAGACTAGACACGTTCATTTGAAAAAACTTGACATCATATTAAGAACTCTAATATACCATTAGTAAAATGACATTCATAAGAAGTGACACATTATTATTTAACCAGTATACTTTTAAAGTGAAATTATATTATAATTAGTGGTATATTTGGATCCAAATATGGTGACACTCATTCTTTTTTAGGAACATCCAATGAATGGTTTTGATATTCAACGATTTTTGGGACTATCAAGATATTATCAGTTCTTGATCAAACTATTTTTACGAAAATTAGAACTAAAATATTTCTTGAAGAATAAGGGTTTCAATATATTATGGTATGATGTTCATGAAATGATCTTTGAGATTTTGAAAGGATGGTTGGCCTAATCATTGTTCCATATTGATTTCTGCCATGGTAGGGATAATTGTTTTTTGTGATTAGCTGGACATCTGGATGGGATTTGTTATAATTAATGGGGAGTGATTCATGGAATATACGACTCATTATTTTGGGCCTCATGATCATAATTACACAATTCACAAACCTGAGTTAGATAATGTCGTTCATATCTTCTATTTTGTTTGTATAAATTATATATTGGTGGAGTAGTTCATGCTATACTGTACCATAAGAGTATAAAATAAATATTATTTCGGTTTTATTTAATAATTTAATATTTTTTATGGTTTGAATACTATATTCCTTTAAAATTGTATCATTATTACACACTAGGCTAAGGAAATTCATTTTAGGATTTATGGAGTTATAAAACTCATCTACAAGTGGTTTAAGAATCATGAGTTGAAAAGAAGTTTCTCTAATGAATTTGAATGTTTATGAGTTTGTAGGAAAATTAATATTAATGGATTTATCTTTGTATTCCCAACTTTATGATCGACTGAATAGGATGGATATTTCTGATTGTAATTTCTTTTTACTGAAGGATTGTGTTTGTAGTATGGGTCTATCACCACATTGGGTTGTTGATGCGGATGACATTGGGGATATCCATTGTATAGTCACTCTATCTAAAGAAATGTGAGAGGAACATATATAGGATCTATATTCTTCTAAATGGGTAGTACTTCTTAGAATTTCAAAATTTATCGTGTCAGAAATGACCATTACTGGCGGTCTATGATGAAAAAGTATATCCCATGTTTTTTAGTCAGTGTTTCAACTTTCCACAATTTAATGTTTTAATGAAGTAGAAATATGGAATTTTAAACCCACAACTCATTATATAATGCAAATGGGATGATATATCCATGTATTTCATGTTGTGATTAATTAATTATTACTACAATAGTGACATTGTATGGTTTATCGTGGATTTGATGAATAAGGTCGCAATATTCTTATCTAGTTGAGAGAACACATAATTGGATAATAATTATAGACTCTATTTCATATAGAACCTAATTTTTCATGGTATTAAATGTTATATTGTATCATACATGGTTTCTCAGTTTAATAAATTTTTCTGTAATGTGTTGTCGAAGGCTCTTGATTCAAAACTTCATTTGAGTACTGCATACCACGCTCAGTCTGAGGATTGGACCAATGAAACATATTAAGTAATAGGGGAAATGATTCAGGCATGTGTCATAGATTATGTAGGATCATAGGAAAGCAAGATCTTCTTATTAAAAACACATATAATTATAGTTTCAAATAAACAATAGAAGTAACCTATTATGTGGTACTTTACAATAGTCTATATCGCCCATCTATATAGTGGTAAGAGGTATGGGAGGTAGTGCGGCTGGGACTTCCTGTCATTTGGGGGACATTAGAGTAGAAAAAATTGACCAGGAAACATATGGAAATGGAAAAATCATAGAATTAGTCATATTGTGAACTCCATCACTAACCAATGGTGTTTTAGGTAGGGGATCAAATCTTCATCCAAGATTCATCTAGATTTTTTCATCGACATATTAAAGGGAAAAATAATATGGAAAAGTTATTTATTGAGACATTTATGATCCTATAATGAGTCAGTATGGTAGTATATAAGATATATCACCCACAATGGTACATATCTAGGCATTATATATTTGAATTTTATCAACTCCATCATTACTACTTTGACTTATCTCCTATCATAGAGGTTGGACGATTTCATTGGATTGGTTTCATTATCTTCAAGGAATCATATAGAAGTAAACATGGGAATATATGTATGTTTGTGCTCAGTGGATTGTGTTTTTATTGGATATCACTCATCCACCCTCAGATGTGAAAAGCAGTGATAGTTTTTATTAACGATCAGAGGTTATATTATCCTGGTAGTTATTTGAGGTAAGGACCCATTTGAATTTATTTATAAAAATCTTGATTTACCATAAGGGAATTTTAAAGGGAATTAGATGAGGTTTTAAGGTATTTGGAAAAGTATCGGGGGTATGGAGTGATCGTTTTTTTGAAGAAGGAAGAGTCACATGGTAAGAACACTTTTTTGTTAACCATAAAACTCCACAATGTAGCCAGAAAATCGGAGGATCATGGTTTAATTTAATGTATGATTGGATGATTTAAAATGTGTGAGCTATATAGTAAATTCTATGTTTATATCACACAGGTTACACACAGTTTTCATAACATATCACCTAAACCATTCAATGTGTAGTTCTCATAGATTTTAGAGACATGTTGCTGGTGCATGATTTTGAAAACCATAAAGATAACTCTTTTTCACTTCTGAAAGTTTATAAATAACAATATAAATCCCTATGGACAAAAAAATAACTTCAATCCCACATCATTTGTGAAAAAGACACCATTTAATCTCTCTCTATTATCCACAAGGCTATAATAGATCTCCTTTATTCCACATATAATTCCATCATTTATCATGACACTGTAACTACCTAATTATGTGAAAAACCTGGTTGGATTCCTTTATTTCTTTTATCTTTTTATCTAATAATTTACATCTATGTTTAATGTATTTAGAAAATTTTTATGTATGTTATCTACTTTACTAATTTCCCATGTGTCTGCAAAAATATGTAGTCTATTATAGACATACATTCTTTTATGGAATCTATGTAGGTTATCAATTACTTATCCATGAATTTGTTAAAAACTAAAAAATATTTCTTGGTTACACATGCTATAATTTCTAATAATTTTCCCTAAAATTTATTATCTATTTAATTATTCTTCTAAATATTTACCTTGAGAAGCTATGCGACCCATATACTCCATTTGTGGTTGATGACCTCTACATAAACAACCCCATAGATTGTATTTGATTAAATTTTTTAGAAATACATACATTGCATATGTGACCGAACAACCAATTATGTTGTTTTTTTATTATCGTAATGAAGTGGAATGATTCAAGTAAACTAATAAAATTATGAAATTTCGGGGATATAAAAATTTTCATAATGGTAAATTACTTATTATTTTTTGTATTCTTACAAGTAATATAATCAAACTATTAATGATGTAGACTTCCTTCAGAAATACATCAATTATATTTGGAGTTATTTTGGTTGACTAATAGGATGGAAAATGATTTATTGATATTAATCCCATGTGGTACACACATCTTGGATTCAATATTTTTGATACTCTAATGAATTCCTCAGCTTGACATCATGGATTCAACTTCCACATTGAGAAATTTATAAATCAGGGGATAATCACCAGAGGTTCACATCGATATATATGGACAAGGAATTTGTTAGATCATCCACTTGAATTATAATATATACCTACCTGATACACAATGATTCATATCCTCTAATATATTATAAAATCATTGTATTGGAATTCTATGGGTTCACCCCTATGATTAAATTCATAATAAAAAGGACAAACATCATGGTGGATCACTGTGAATGGTTTTGACTTTTAGATGCCAAAAATTTCTTGTGTATTCCATGGATTCCTTATATATCATATTTTATGATTCCATGGTAATGTTTCTGATGTACGTAACTAATCTAAAAAGGCATATACTCAGATACATATGTCTTAGACTGATGAATGTATGGCCGATAATTCATCCCACTAGGATCCTGATCCTAACATTGTTTACTTTACCTTACATATTCATATTTAATTTACTTAATCTTTAGTACATTTGATACATATGAACTTTGTTTTATTTATAGACCATTGGTTGTTGCATAATATTTTGTAATCATGCACTGTTATGGCCATCAAATGGTACTCTGGTAGATTTCATGGTTTTAGTTATTGATAAAGGAAGGCTTACAACATTGGATTATTTATTTCCAATATAGTATTGAAGCATGAGAGTAGATTACTAATCAAGTTCACTAGATTCTAACTAATATTTTTGATTTTTTATCTCTTATTAAATATTGTTTATACCGATAGTATTTTAATTTATATTATCATTTCTTTCAAGCATCCTATTTTTTATCCGGGACATCATCTATATATGATTCATTTTATTAAGTGATGTATGATATTTTTAATATGGAATTATTTTTTGTTTCATTTAATATATAATGTTTTTTATTTACCTTTTTTTCATCACTCAGGTTAAGAGTATATAGAATCCCTACCATACCACCGTATACCATCACTATTAGTCATGAACCTCTAGCATATTCTGAGTTATTCTTGACTCCTTATGATCAATTGAATTGGTCCCCTCTCTATGAATCAAGCCTATAGCGTCATATTTTTATTCAATACTTTTACATCACACTCACTTGTATCTACTCATGTGATGAATTTTTTGAATCAATATTATAATATAATTCCCTATATTTTGTACATATTGGAACCTATAAGGAAAAATAATGTTCTTTTACATCGATTCCCTTAAGGAGTTTTCTCTTTACATGAGATGGAGCAATATTTTGTTGTACTAATTCATATTATTAATATTTTTGATGTACTATGTTTATACTAGATGATATCTATAAGGTATCATGTTATATTTTTTCACTAGATTGTAATTTTCATGACCCTTAATTGGAGTGTCAATATTATCATAGGGGATTGGTATCCTCATTTGAGAGAGAAAGGTAATATTATTTTTTATGATGGTTATCATAAATACAATATGTATTAAATTTTCCTAGTGGTTAACAATAAAGTATAAAATAAAAAAATTTCTACCATTTCTAATGAATTTTTTTATTTATAACATTATAACATTAATAACTTTAACCAAAAATCTATATTTTGTATTTCTATTGATATAATTTTTTTATGTAGCTGATATACTTAATTTCATATCACATATCTTATTCTAAGTTGAACAACTATTGATCCATCCTAAATATCTAGAGGATAATAGAATAATTTTCCATATTGTATAACAAGGTGAAAATGAAGTACACTTTTATAAAAGGGATAATAATCTCTGTAAAAAAACATTGATTATTGGTTGTTGAACAAGGTCAATATTAATAATATGTATAAATATTCTCATATCAATTGTTTACATGTTTTGGTTTAAGAGTGGAAAGGGGGTTCTATAAAATTTATCTTTCATTGGGTTACCACCTGATTCATGTGGCGAAATATGATATATGATAATATATTTTCAATGTTCAAATGGGATCTTTGAGTAGCTCATAATGCCTTTAGGACTAACCTAAGCTCTTATTCCATTCAGTTCTATGGTAAACGGGACATTTCATTAATACATAGATTGTTTCTTCATGTTGTTTATAGATGATATCATATTATATTCAAAGACTATATTGGATCATGCATGAAATTTTTGAATATCACTTGGGTATATTAATGAGCATAATATCTAGGAAATTCTATATATATATAGATTTTGGATTGATAATATTATATTTATATGAATTGTTTTATCAAAACATATCATTTTATTTTTTTATAAGAGGATTGGAGAAGTAATGTTCATGAAAGATACATGATATTCATTTAACATTCCAAGATTCATAGTATTAATAGGTTTTTACTAGTGTTTAATTGAATAATACCCTTATATTAAATCTCATTTAATAATTCTAAGTCAAAAGTGATCAAAATTTTAATGGATACCAAAAATTAATACATCCCATAAATAGTTATATAATTCTATGATATAATCCATTATCCCATTTTTCTAAAATTCAAGGAGGGTATATTTTATTTTCTAGGATGATTTATTAACGGTATTTGGGTGTGTATAAATATAGGATGGGAATATAGTATAATAATGCTCATGGAAGCTTTACCCCATTACATGAATTATCTTAGCCACAATTTTGAGATGGATTCTAGGTTGAATAAGGTATGATGTTAGTGAAACTTTTATTTTTTCATTGAAATTCACAATCTATAATGAATAAAAATGCCCACGTAAAATATTATCTAAGAGTGATATAATCCACATATAATAATGGTTTTGTATTACATGAAAAGGTTTGACATTTATCTTACTTAACCCCTAAAAAATGTATTATTGTCATTGATGCACTAAGTATGAATTTTTCATCTTAGGCTATGAAGGAGTCTAATAAGGTATTGAACCTTTTATGTATCATATATAAATTAAACTTGGAAGTGAAAGAGAAATATATGATTGCATTACTTATAAAATTACTATGAAATATATTCTTATATATCTTATTTCATATGAGAAATTAATGTATAGTTTGTGACAACACATTAGGAGAAATATATATTGTGGGGAGACTATCACTTTGGGTTTCCTTTACTCAGAAGATTTAGTTTATTTTTGAATATTTATTTACATACTTATTCTCTAAGGTAATAAGTGATGGGAAACTACCATCAATATTAGTGGTTCATCAATCCTAGTACCACTATTATGTACTATGATTATAGGTTATAATATTTGTGGTAGGTGTGAGGTTTCATATCTCTATTTTTATATCTAAATTATTTACCTCTAAATAGACAATAGACAAGAAACAAAATCCTTTAGATATTTATGAAATTATTTAATCCTTAATAGGAAGAGGGATGAGGTGTCCAAAAATTTCATTATTGTAGTACCTCATAAACCTTTAATAAATAATGTTATATGAGACTTAATTGATTAAATATCAAATCCTTCCCAAATTATATAAATTAGGTAAACAAAAATTGTTCAATCTCTTGGGAATATATATGATCATGAAATATTGGGGCCACATCGAGTGCCCCATGAAATTCTATATGAAAGGGATCCCAAATTATTTTCTCTATTTTTGAAAGATCTCCATTTTGTAATATGATCTTATTTTAAACAAATAATTGAATATGATAATCAATGAGATATCCAAATTAACTAAGTTATTGAGACTCTATATGACATAAATTGAGTGTGAATTTTATATTTTTCTCAACTTTGTGATATCTATATTGTTCTAGATGAATCAACCTATAATATAATATACCATCACTTTAGTCAAATTTCCCCATTAGAAGAACAATATGGTTTTCTGTGCCACCCTCCATTGTGTTGGCATGAGAAATACAGAACATCCCTCATGGGACTAAACCTCATCATGGATACGAATAAAATATTATTGATATTCCAAAATAAAAAATAAATTGATTAATGTAATTATAAATTCTAAGATAGTTATAATTATTTCCACTTTGAATATTTCCATAGGGACCAGGTATCTTTTTGGGTGTCACCATGGCCAGGAAAATGATGGTTCAGAGTGTTGTGAATGTTCCCCCCAATAGTTCTAGGTCCATTAGAGATCTAGTGAAGAGTTAAGAAGGTTTTATATTGATTGAGATTTAAATTTATGAATTATGATTCAGTACATGCTTCAAAAATTAATGAACTACCATAATTATTATCTCATATTCATATTTTAGAAAAAATCATGAAATATTTTCCCCTTTAAGATCATGGAAGGATTTGGGATGTTTTCGTATCGATGTATGTTTCTATGTTATTTAAGAGATCATGATTTATTTCATGTTCCAAAATTAATTTATTTCTATTCAAATCCTTATCACATGTTTAATAGGGAAAACACAAATTGTTGCCTAATATTTTGGGAAATCAAAACCATGAATTAATACTTTATTCTTATATTAATGTTAATTTTGGGATATATATCTAATTTGATCCATTTAAATAACACCCATTTAATTTGGGAGTGATAATATTAATTTAGGAACCATTATCCTCATCTATTCAATTATCAATCATTTGGTTAGCCTATTGTGGTTAGGATGAGATATTATAGAGATAAATTTCACAACAATGATTTTTTTACATGGTATGACTTTTCCAAAACCCAAATATCTCAATTACATTAATTAAAGAAAATATTTTATTTCAATACATTTTCATGACCAATTAGGTTTAGATTTATCTTTTTATAAAATCATGAAAAAACACAAGATGAAAAAGTCATGTATTTTTTTAAATAATTGACATATTACACAATATTTAAAAACTGATTAATACATATCATTTCCTCGAAACATTCACAAATTCTCCACCAAAAATACTGTTATTAGATAAAATTATTATTAATTTTCATCATAATCTAGTAAATGTTTTAAAAAATCAATTGATGAAATCATATTCTCAAAAAAGGTCAACAAATGAGATAAAAATCAAAGAACAGAAGTTATTATTAGGTTGACCTATTGGTTTAATCAAGACACATAAAAAAATTATAATATACCATTCTATGGTTATGAAATATGAGTCATGGAAAATGAAATTATATATGAGAAATAAATGACGTGTTATTAGAAGCCTGAGTCATTAAACCAAAATCATAATAGAATAACATATTCATAAAGATAAGAATTAAACAATATTGTAACTATGAAATGTATCATAGATTGAAGTGAATGTAATCATAAATAATTGGAATCAACCCATATTATTCTGAAAAAATAAGTTTAAGTCGACCATTTAGATTTTTAATAATTCCATGTAGGCTCACCCTTTAAATTTTAAAAAATCTACGTATGTATACCCTTTGGATTGGTAACATATCAATGTTTGGAGAAACCCCATTATCTCATATGTTGAAAAATATTAACAAATTCCATAAAGGGTGATAGAGGACCCCACCCATCCTCATATATATATTTTGGTTCCACTTAAAATAGAAAAATCCATCCTCTTGTAATAAACCAATTTAGAGGATATAAGTTCCATTCATCTCATCAAAGATAATCCATAGAATGAAAATGGGTTTTATAACTATATCAAATGTAATCAAATATATAAGTAATTCATTATTCAATATTTCAAAATTAACAAAATTACAATGTAAAAAAAATGGTTATCCAAATATATCAATTATAATTATTGGAAAATACAAATAAATAATGGTAATAAAACTTACTCTATTAAGTCTGTATATATAAACAGTTTAAGGTTTGTTCAATAATTTCCCAATTCAATTGAGGGATTTAATATAGGTGGACACCATTACATAAATTGAATCAAAATTAGACTACTAACAAAGTAATCAAATTAGAATAAACAGTAGGGTTTTATTCTAAAATGATTATGAAAATAACACAAATTATTTTTTCATTACTCATATAGATATTAAATGACTCCTTATTGAAATCATCAATAATTAATCGGAAGGTTTATGAAGAAAAAGTTTCATTTAATATAAAAAATATATATTTTATAATATGATAAAAATCTCTCCTATTCCATAAGAAGAATTTCAAATAGAAATCATCTATAAATAGAAATGTAAATTATATTATAAAATAAGTAATAATTGGAAAAATGTTTCAAAATTATGGGAATTTTATTTTTTTATAATATAATTAAAATTTTTTATTTCCTATTTTTAAAAATATTATTTATTTAAAAAATTGTAGATTCATTTGAAATTTTACCCTAAAATGCTGAAAAATAAAATTTTGATATATATTAGAAAATTACATTTTTGGGAATGACAAATAATTGTTTCCTGAAAAAGATATAGAGGTTTTATAGTGAAACCGTGGATTGGAAAATATGAATTATTTCTATGATACAGAAATGTTTTATAAAATTTAAAAAAAAAAATTATTAAAAACTCAAATCATAAATAGGGAAATAAAATTTCATTTCTAAATTTGGTGATAAGAGGAAAGTGAAACTCCAGAATTAATTCCCAAAAGTATAAGAAAATAATTTCATGAGGGGAAACATAGACATGGAAAAAAAATTTCACCTATAAAAATGGGAATTATTCTTATAGATAATATACTTTTATTTCCAATATATATATATATATATATATATATATATATATATATTTTTTTTCTTATGATGAGATGTAATTTCAAAAATATAATATGGGGATATAACATATATATATAGTAGGACAATTTTAGGATAAAAAATACTAAAAATTTATATTCATGTAAGAAATAATATTAACTAATATATCAAGAATTTATTTTATGAATCTCTTAAAACATTAGAAATATTATATTAAAAACCCCATGAAGTATATTATTTAAAATTATACATAAAATACAATGAGTAATGAATGTGTAATCATAAAAAATATTAACAGTCGGTAGATGCATCATTCCAAATAAGGCATGGTTTAAAATATGTAATATATCTCACAAATCTAAATATCAGATAAGAAAACCTTATCTTAATTCTTAACATTGCAATAGAGAAAATGAATTTATGGTATTAAAAAAATAAATATATGAATTACCAATTTTATAAATTAATTATTGTATATATAATTCTAGAAAATCATTTATAATTATATTAATAATGTATATTAGTTATTTAATAACTATTTTCAATATTGTGTGTGAGTTATAATGATTTTTTAAAACTATGATCATAATAATGGTGTTGATATTTACTACACTCCAAATATTAATAATTTATGCATAATTTAAGAAATAAAAATAAATGATTATATCTATATGTAATTTTATTATCTCTTTGAATTAGTCTTCTTTATATAAATGCTAAAACAAAATCAGTGTATACTTATTTTAGTAATATCAAAGATCAAAATTGGTATTTTAAAAATATGTTAAATACACACCAAAAAATTTATAGAACAAAAAAATTATCCTTTTAATAGAATTTTTATCATTAATATTTATGTTACCATGATCATCCATGATAGGGATTTCTGTCATTGTCATTATAGGTTCTTAGATGGACCCAATCATGGTCATATCATAATTTGATGCTGAGTATAGTTATGAAATAATTATTTTGACATTATATCATTATATGAGAATAATAATTATATTATATAGTGGGTTTGAAGGTTTTTAATAAAATTTATTTGTATGAAAAAAAATTTAAAATCATAACCAAAAATAAAAAATATTACATTATTAAGGATGTAGTCCACATAACACATAGTTAAAATTTTAATTTCCGGATGAATGAGTTGAAATGATAAGAGATATAATTTTTAATTTTTATAAATAAATATATTATATGTTCCATACATTTTTTTAAATTCCATCCTTATGACCTACGAGGATATGTTGTGGTGAAAAATGGAAGATGTAACTTCATAGGAAAATTAGTTCGCACCACACATGATTCACTTAATTTCTATATTTTATACTCGATGGTATTGATTATATATTGGTTGTCACATTAATATTATAAAAACTAGTATACAAATGATAATATGTTCAATATATCATAATGATTAGTGTTGATTTAGACTGGATTTACTAATAATTAAAAGTATTGAGTATGAAATAGTTACATTGATACCTTGAACATCCTCATAAATAACTCCATTTAATTTAATTACATGTGATTTTTTTACATGGTGCATTAAGAAATTAAAATAAATTAATGCATTGAAATATTTGGTTGGGTTTCAAGGATGTTTTAAAGGTCTTTTGGATCATTGAAACATTGTAGCTGATCCCATTTTAAATGTGAAGAAAAAGGTATAGTCGTGAATAATCTATACTTTTCAATAATTGATGGACACAATTTAAGTTTTAATGAATCAAAAAAATTCCATTAATGGATCATGCTTTGGGATTGGAAAAATTAATTCCTCAACAATGTATGTTTAACATTTTATAAACATTTTTAAATCCATATACTCTTATATTTTTACTTTTAATTGTATTATTTTTACAAGGGAATCTATATTTTACCCAATTAACATGTGTTGTAATAAAAATTTAAAATAAAACCTCTTATGTTGTTTTGTTTCATAAAAAAATTACTCTCAATTTAGTATAATTTTATATCAAAATCAATGAATATAAAATTTCATATTTAAATATAATATATGTTGAAAAAATTGTATACAAATTTACTTTTCATCATTACATGATCCTAATAATATTTATTATTTATTGATAATTTAATTAGTGATTATATATTTAAATATTGGATTAAATGTTATTATAAATTCATTTTAAATTGAATAATTTATTTTATTTGATAAATATTTCAAAATATTTAGTGTAAAATTCTTTTCAAATATCATCTTCAAAAACTATCACAGTTAGTAACATTAAATTTAATTTCCAAAATATGGTGAAAAAAATTCAGATTAGAAATATTAAAAAATAGGATCAAGTTAATATAATTTATTAAATCCATTTAGTTTTAGTTAATTTCTATAATGATGAAAATATTTTTCAATAAAATTGAATAAATCATGATTTGGAGTAAAATTTTAATTAAGTCTCCATGGTGTCAAAAATGAGTTTTATAAAAAAGACTAATTTTAAATAATTTATTTAAATTAAAAATGTATTATATTTACAAAATCAATTTTCAAAATCAATTTTTTTCAATATTTTATTATGATAATTTAAAAAAAAATCATTATTGGTATTTTTTCACTATTCACATTCAATAATTTTTTTTAAATGATTACTATAAATTCATTATAACCAAATTTTGACATTATATATCTGAAAATAAAACTAATTTTTTCTATTTCAAATATAAAATTAAAATTTAGTTTTTTAGAATTAAATATAAAAATTGTTTTTATAGAAAAATAATTATTCTTATTTTCATTATTAGTCAATTTGGGAAATTTGTAAAATAAATGTAATGGTAAAATTATTAAACTGATAAATACATGATATTATTATCATAATTTATTAATACCTATCCTCTCAAAATAATTTTACATAATATAATAATCCTTAGTTATCTTATGTCAATTTGTGGTGGGGATTATACATGCATATATGTCATGGAAATTTCTATGATATTAAATTCCACTAAAATATGATTTTATTTATTCCATAATGGTTAATGTTCAATTTGGGAATGGTAGAAAGAAAAAACATGTGATGATATCTCCTTAAAATGATCAGATAAATGATCATCATAAGGAATACATTAGTTATTAAAACCACATATACCACACTTTAATAGATATATACCCATTACATAATACAACAATCCATGATAGAATCTGATAGGTCCAATTCCACTAGAAAATTTAACAGTAGAAAACTATTTAATAAAATTCACCCATTACGTTACTCATAATTTTCACCATTCCTAGACATACCTTTTCAAAAACCGTTATTTGTAACCCAGAAAAATGAAACTTAAGAAAGAGAGATCTCAGATAATCTATAAGGGTAATAAAGGGTTATATCAATGATCAATGAGCATAACATGAACATAAGTGTATGAGAACATTAGAGTAAAATTTTAATTCAATACCTTTCTTATAATATGTCATAATCACGAGTCATGAATTAAATCATGTTGATTCAAAATATTTTAATGATAATGAAATCAAAGATTGTGATATATAGGATATTGAAAATTAAAATTTCCATAAGTTTGACGAATATAAATAAGAACATAATATCATTTCAATAGTAGTTTAGTCTAATTTATATAACTTATATAGTGTATGGTCTTAACTCCCCAAACCATCATAGTATTCCAGGTTCCCTTCAATGTCATTCATAGTGGATAAAGTCCATTATTAAAGTGGGATCACTCCACAATTATATCTTGTTTATCTCATTTGATATCTGTAACATCCCAGTTAAATAAAGAATAAGACATATTTCATATTTATTAATATTTTTTAATTAAATATTAATTTTACTGTAAAAGTTTTTCTATGTTCGATAGCGTACCTGATACGCAACAACAGGTTTCTTTGGAATCTTACATTACACACTAATAATATAATATTATTATTTTAAATGGTAGTTAACTCCTAGCCATTGTATTGGAGGGAATTAATGAAAGTAACTCAAATATTATTATACATGTTTGTTATATGTATGTACATTTATCCAATAAAAACTTAGAGGCTTAAAATGTGAATTAATCTAATTTTAAGCATAATTTACATTAAAAGGTTGATTTACCGCCTTTTAATGGAGAACCATCATTAAATATAGTTTTGGTCATTTTTATATTTTATATTTGACCAAATAAAATTTATCTTTAGATTTGGGAAATGAAATTTCTCTTTGGGTAATTTTTTGGTATTTTTCTGATAAAGTTAATTTTTTAATGAATAGTGAAAAATATTGCATTTTAATTCAAAAGTGCCTTCTAATTGAATTTATTTATATGGTTATATTATTTTTTTAGTTGGTTTTAAATTGAAATTGAAATATATTTTGACCATTTAATCCAATGTTGGTCATTGGAATTAATTTCACTTTGAAATTGGACATAAACAAGTAACAATCTTTTGATAGTTATTGTTTCTTAAAAACTCACTATTTTTTTAACAACATGAATTAATTTTTAAATTAATTAAATACACTTATTTTTTTTTAATTTGGAAAAATAGACATAAATTTTGAATTCAGAATATCAAATAATTCTTAGGCTTAATTTTTGGTATTTTTTCTGAAAAACATCAATTTTAGATGAATAGTGAAACCACTTAGTAGTAGTTAAAAAAATGAATTTATCATTTAAATGAAATTTTACCACTTCTGTGAATTTAATTTCGAAAATCTGACATAAAAGGTTATTATCAAGAAGTAAAATGTGGTTCAATAAGATGAAAATAATTTTTGGTGAATATTAACTTTTGACTTTTATTTACCGCGATTAAAGGTAAATAGGGTAATTCATGGTTAAAAGAATATTATAATAATTCAAAATTACCTTAACACTTTTCCAAACATTATTGGTTGTGTCATTTACGACCATGAGCATCTTTTGGTCGATTTTGGGACCCCTTTGATCCACTAGGGAGTGATAATGACAATTTAGATTAATTAACTTAAAGTAAATGAAAAAATGACAAAAGGAAATAACTTTTAGTAAATTAATTTTTATAAGGGGATATATAAATTATCTTTTCTACTATAAATATTAATTGGAAATATAAAAATATTTCCTATATCATGGTATTTTTTTTATAATTTTTAGACAATAAATAAATTAAATTATTTATGACACAATAATGATGTAGTGTTTACCTCATTAATAAATGATTTAAATAAATAGGATTATAATGATTAAAATATTATCTAAAACATGTCCAATTTTGATTGGAAGATTTTATTTAGACCATGAGTCATCTTATCTTCGACTATATTGTTTTTTGGACCTTTTGAAACCGAAGATAAGTTTATAATAAAATAATATTTTCCCACTTTCCAAAAGATCCCCTCTTTTCCCTTATAAAAAGAGACCATTTATATCCAATTCCTCACACCTCTCAAGCTATTTGTCTCGTCCAAAATCTTACCAGTTAACCTCCCTACATCCCTCTCCTCCCCCTAGAAGCCTTACCTTAGGCAGAAGACACTTGAAAAAGTCATTTGGTTCAAACCAAAGGGAGTTACCCAAATTAAAGGTAACAGTTTCTCTTAAATTGTTTTCTTTTATTTTACTTCTCCAACACCTAAAATATTTTTATTTATTTCCTTTGAAACCACACCAGTATTCTAAATATACTTGTATGTCGTTATGATAACGTTTTTATCTACAATTACACACACCTCTATCTAATGGATGAAGAACAAAATGTTTCTGTGGATGGAAAACTAAGGCCTCACAAAATGATGGTTGTTCAATTACATCTTACTGCCTATCATGGAGGCCATTATGATGGAACTGTATTTATATATGATAAATATTATGTTTATTATTTCCTTATCACTCTTTAATTATCATTTATTGCACGCCTTTA
Source organism: Viscum album (assembly GCA_963277665.1). Lineage (NCBI taxonomy): Eukaryota > Viridiplantae > Streptophyta > Magnoliopsida > Santalales > Viscaceae > Viscum > Viscum album. The sequence continues at coordinate 124,090,534 of OY728127.1, read as the reverse complement.
TGGTTTCCATAGTGGGTAAATACGATAATCTCATTTGAGGAAGTGCAGACTACCACCCCCTCAATGTGATATGACTCGTTAATTCCTTATGTTGGATGTATAAAGGATGGAGTTAACGATATTATATATTATATTATACTGGAATTATAATATAACTATGTATAATTATGTTTTATTTCCATTAAAATAATAAATAGAAATTAATGTAGCGTTCATGCGTACGTACGACTTACCGTCTCCATGAACGGTGCATTTCATTTCTTACCTGTAAATGTTTTGTACTATTATAAAAACATGTATATACTGGATATATATGATATATATGATATCAAAATCATTAATATCATTCTTTATATAATGAACCTTTGACCACATGGACAACTTTTAAATATAAGGTGTTCATTTTTTACTCAAGTACCAAATATCAGCAAAATGAACGTTATTAACTTAAATGGTTACATAATGTTTATGACATGGTAATAAGTGATATAAAAGGAATAATAAACTTGAAAAATGATCTTAAGAATGTAGAAATTAACTTTAGTTTATTATTCAGGAGATTAAAGAACGATCGAGTCAAGTCGGACATGAGGTAAGGGACTTTGTCTCAATCTCCTTTCATTGAGGTATATTGTATTTTAATACAAGATTTTCTTTTATATTCTGTATAAACACCTTTGAATTTTTATTTCATTCAAAGGTAATCTTTTTATAAGAAGCTTTTTACTAAATGAAAAAATGGAAAGTTTCTTTTTTTTATGTAAGCGGTGACAACGACCTTTCCGCCGCCGTGAGTATTATTTGATCTTTGGCTTCCCTAACAAGACGAAATGTTTTTAAAAGGAAAAATAAATACCATATACTCTATTTACATATTTTGGTATTGAAAATGATTTTTAGAATGGATATATTATTTCAATATCTTGAAATGATATTTTACGTGTAAATGATATCTTTCCTTTATTCTTATGTTATGTGTTATGATCATGTTATGGTTCTTGGGAATTATTTACGTATACGGGTGGTTCTGTGATAAACCTAGGGGGTGAGCCCGATATAGCTCTCTAATGCATTGGTTAATGTGATGGAGGTAAAGGTGAATGTTTCTCCTAATCGATTTAGGGAATATACTGTGATGGGTATTCCAAAGTAACTCCTTATGTAGCTATGATAGCTACAATGTAAGTATGATATGGATGCCAAAAGTTACATTTATGATTAATGATTTCTACGTGTATTCCATAAATCTTTTGATTTCATGATGTAAGTAAATTATTTAATGTTTTGTATGTATTTATGAACAAATGTTTTCATTCTTTGTTTTATAACCCTTATTGAGATTTTTATGCTCATACCAAGTTTTTAAATGTTTTCACAGGACTTAAATATGAATAAGGTCAAGGATGGGATCAAGGAAAATTCATGCTGTTTAAAACATGGAACTAGACATGATTTTTTTTCAGGAGTTTTTATTTTATGAAAAAACGGAAACTATGTAGATATTTCTACCTTGTAGTATTTTGAGATGTAATAGTTATGTCCTAATTATCTAAAACTATAAACCAGAAAATATCCTCAATGTGAATTATTCATTTAATTCAATATTAAGTAATGTTAATGGTCGAGTCCTTATAACATCATTCATCACCAAATTAATTATAAGCCGTTATATTTCCCACCTATCATTGGTTATAAGGTAACGACCATTTTTCTTATAATTTAATCACTATCCCTGTTTATAATGTTTCCACTATCCTTATTTATAACATAAACAATGTCCTTGGTTATAATTTATAGACCACCCATATTTATTATGTAACCGCATTCACATTATAAAAAACACAATTATTGTGGCATAGGATCATCAAATATACTTTATTTTATAACCCATAAAAACAAATAGTTTTTATAAACATTTCATCATAATAATAAGAGGAAAATAAATGAGTTTTGAAATCATTTCATCATGGAATAAAAAAAATAAAATCAAACTGGTTATACAAATATTTTCTTATTTAATTATATTATAACATGTGGGAAAGGAATAAGTTTTATAAAACCCTATAAAAATAATGAATATAGATGGTATCATTGGATCAAATCCCCACTATATATTATGTATCATCAATGGATTTCGTCTTAAATAGAAAATGATTTTGAAAGAAGACCTGAAAAATTGTTAAAGAAAATATCCATTTCACTTCAAAATTTAATTATTAAAATACTAAAATTTCCATAATACTAAGGGAAAAATATCATTGAATGTAATCATAAAAAAAAGAAAAGGATTTTTCCAAACATCAATTGGTCAATATTATTGTAAATTGTGTTCATTCCTTATATGTAAAAACAAAACATTCCTCTCAATATTTTCTGTAAAAAGTTAAAAAATTATCTCGTTTTGAAAATAGAAATAAGATACATCTTAAATAATTATTTATAAATTATAACATGTGTAAACATTAATTTAAAACAAAATAGTATTATTTTATGAATTTTTATAAAAATGTTTTATAAAAACATTCATAAGGATTATTTGGACTAACTAGGGAAATGATGTTCACTTTCCTTATGAATTTATATTCAATGTCTCGATCATTTATGGTGAAAAAAATAAATTAAAATAATTTTTTCTCTTGATATAATGAAATAAAATTAAATTTTATGAGTTTTTTCTGGTATATTATAACATTTCATCATCAGAAAAATATTCACAAATAATCCTGATAAATAATTAGATTGTAACATTAAACCTTTAACACATTAGTAACTCTTGAATCATTAGCCCCATTAATTAAATAAAATTAGATGGATATATATAAACCATACTATCCATATAATTAATAATAAAATTTAAATCATGGACTTTATATTCATCACCCAAAAGATACCATTGATGTAAATAGAAATTATATAATAAAAAATAAAAGGGAGGTGAAAACCCGTTGCCTTATGTATGATATTATTTTTATTTATTGAAACCCCATGTATAATAAATACAAATTTATTACTAATCTATTACTGAATAATAATCATATATACTAAACCAAATATGGTTTGTATATTTACTTTTTTCCCTGGTTTATTATCATTTTTTTGATATCAATGTTTTGGATAATAATTGAACTGGTTTTATGTGTTTTTCAATTATATAGTTTTGGTCCATAAACATGGATGATGGTTCCATAATATATACCATGTTAATAATGATATAAATAAAGTACTTATTAATTATACAAACATTTATTTTTATCCATGAATTGTACATATAAATAAAAAGGATTACACCATTCACGGAGACTGTAGTCCATATATACACAAGAATTTTGTTTACATTTTCTTGATTATTGAAAAAAAGAAATACAAATAATATATCACCATTACAGATTCATTGATATGTTATATAATCTATATATGTTCATTAAATCCATCCTTATTTTTTTTGTGTAAAATATAAATGAACAACAAATCTCATCACTTCATGTACAAGGTAGTTCACACATACATGCTGTAACATCCCAGGTAAATAAGTAATATGACTTTTTCATTTTTATTAATTTTTGAATTAAATATTAATTTTAAAAGGGTTACTATGTTCGATAGCGTACCCGATACGCAACAACGGGTTTCTTTGAAATCTTACGTTGAACACTAATAATACAACATTGTTATTTTAAATGGTAGTTAACTTCTAGACATTATATTGGAAGGAATGAAGAAAACTAACTACAATATTATTATACATGTTTATTAAATGTATTTACATTTATCCAATAAAAGTTAGAGGCTTAAAATGTGAATGAATCTAATTTTAAGCATAATTTACATTAAAAGGCTGATTTATCACCGTTTAATGGAGAACCCTTTTTAAATATAGTTTTGGTCACTTTAATACATTCTATTTGGAGAAATAAAATCCTTCTTTAGAATTGGGACATCAAAATTTACATTGTGACATTTTTTGGAATTTTTCAGATAAAAGTTCATTTTTTAATGAATAGTGAAAAATATTATATTTTAGTCAAATTTAATTATATGGTTATATTATATTTTTAATTGGTTTTAAGTTGAAATTAAAAAATATTTTTACCATTTAATCCAATTTTGGCAATTTTAATTAATTTCACTTTGAAATTGGGCATAAACAAGTATCAATCTTTTGACAGTTATTGTTTCTTAAAAACACACTATTTGTTTTGATAACAGAAATTAATTTTAAAATTAATTAATTCCACTTATATGGTTTGAATTTGGAAAAATAGACATAATTTTTGAATTCGGAATATTAAATATAGCTTAGTCAGAATCTTTGGTATTTTTCTGAAAAACTTCAATTTTTGATGAATAGTGAAACCACTCAATAGTAGTTAAAAAAACTGATTTTTTTCATTTAAATGAAGATTTACCACTTCTATGAATTGAATATAGAAAATCCGACAAACATGGTTGTTATAAAGAAGTAAAATGTGGTTCAATAAGATGAAAATATTTTTTTGGTGAATAGTAACTTTTGACTTTTATTTACCGCAGTTAAAGCTAAATATGGTAATTCAAGGTAAAAAGAATATTATAATAATTAAAAATTACCTTAACACTTATTAAAACCTTATTGGTTGAGTCATTAACGACCATGAGCATCTTTGGGTCGATTTTGGCACCCCTTTGAGCCACTTGGGAGTGATAATGACAATTTAGATTAATTAATTTAATGTAAAGGCCAAAATGACAAAAAAAATCTTTTAGTAATTAATTTTTACATAGTGTAATATAAGGAATATTTTTCACTATAAATATTCATTAGGAAGCTGAAAATATTTCCTACATCATGGTATTTTCTTTATAATTTCTAGAAATCAAATAAATTAAATTATGTGTGACACAATAATGATACAGTATTTACCTCATTAATAAATGATTTATATAAATAAGATTATAATGATTAAAATATTATCCAAAACATTTCCAATTCTGATTGGATTATTTTATTTCTAAAATTAGTCATCTTATCTTCATAGTTAATTAATTTTGGACCATTAGAAACAGAATATAATTATATAATAAAATAATAGTTTCACACTTTACTAAAGAGCTCGTCCTCCACCTTATAAAAAGAGACCACTTATAACCAATTCCTCACACCTATCAAGCAATTTGGATCGTCCAAACTCTGACCAATTAGTCTCCATACATCCCTCTACTCATCCTAGAAGTCTTACCTTAGGCATAATGAACTTAAAGAAGTCCCTTTGGTTCAAACCAAAGGAAGTTACCCAAATTAAAGGCAACAATTTCTCTTAAATTGTTTTCTTTTATTTTACTTCTCCAACCCCTAAAATATTTTTTATTCCATTATTTTGTAACAACACCAGTATCCTCAATATAAAATGATGTTTTTTTGAGAAGTATTCAAACTATACTTACACTCACCTCCATCTAATGGATGAAGAACATAATGTTTCTGTGGATGGAAAACTAACGCCTCACGAAACGATGATTGTTCAAATATCTCCAACCGCCTCTCATGGTGGCCATTATGATGGAATTGAATTTATATATGATATATATTATGTTTATGTTTTCTTTATTCTTCTGTATTTTCCTATTATATCACGCCTTTATGGTTTCCATAGTGGGTAAATACGATAATCTCATTTGAGGAAGTGCGGACTACCACCCCGTCAAAGTGATGTGACTTGTTAATGCATTATGTGGGATGTATAAAGGATAGAGTTAATGATATTATATATGATATTAAACTGGAATTATAATATACCTATGTATAATTATGTTTTAATTCCATTAAAATAAGAAATAGAAATGAAAGTAGCGTTCATGTGTACGTACGACTTACCGTCGCCATGAACGGTGCATTTCATTTCTTACCTCCAAATGTTATGTACTATGATAAATACATGTATATACTATATATATATATATATGTTATATATGATATCTAAATCATGAAAACCATTCTGTACATAATGGACTATTGACCACATGGACAACTTGTAAATATAAGGTGTTCATTTTTGACTGAAGTACCAAATATCGAAAAAATGAACAATATTAACTTAAATGATAAAATAATGTTTATAACATGGTAATAAGTGATATAAAATGAATAATAAACTTGAAAAATGTTATTAAGAAAGTATAAATTAACTGTAGTTTATTATTTAGGAGATTAAAGAACGATCGAGTCGAGTCGGACACAAGGTAAGGGATCCGACCTCTCTCTTTCTTTTCAAGTACTCTCTTTTATGTCATTTCTTTTACGCTCCATGATCTTATGTGGGAGGATTTTATTTTATATTCACAATACAATAATTTTTATTTTCATATGATGAGAATCCCCTCTAACTCTCATCAATTCTTTTTAAGAATTTTTATGTGGCGCCGTTAGGCTGCCCACTTTTTGTAATGGATTTTCTTATCTCATTTTTAATTCCATGAGATTTCCATTGTTCTCCACTTATTCATTACATGTGTTGTATTTTTTACTTCAATTTTATATATTTTATCATGATTCTCATTATATTCATGGTATTTTGTGATTCCTTTGGTGGTTATTACCTTTTGGTCATACGACTCAGTTGATTACAATGTGGTAAAGAGTTTCGTCTCACTTTTTATTCCTGTGAGATTGATGCTATATTTGCCACTATTTCCATTTGTGTTGTGTATGTACTACACATTATTGTAATCTTTGTGTAATATACTTTCATTAATGAGTATTTACATCTTTATTGTATGATGCTTCTTTCATGTGGCGTATGTTTTGTAAGTTACCAAATCGGTAAGGGAACCTTTGACCCTCCTTTTTTTAAAAGTCTTCTTTTTGTTATGTATTTTAATTTACATCTTATTATGTTGGGATATGTTCTTATATATCATCATAGATTTAAAATTTATTTCCAATTGATGTCATACCCTTTTTATCTCATCAACTCATTTTCTGAATTTTAAAGGGACGCCGTTAGGCTGTTAAATTTTTACAAGGGAACTTTTTAACCCAATTTCAATTCTTTGGGTTAAAAATGTACTTATTTAATATGTCATCAAATGAATATGTGTCTAACAACCCAATATTCCATGGTACACTTCCCTTTGAATAATACAGTTGCGTGTGTTGTACGCAACTTCGAGTTCTAACACACACCACAACCAATCAAACTAGCCGTTATGAATAGTAATACCCACTTTTTGAAATTTTATAAATTTAATCTCTCAAAATTGACTTCATTTTTGTATTCAGAATATCAAAATCATCCTAGGGTAAAATTTTGGAACTTTTCGGATAACATTTATATTTTGATGAATAATTAAAATTACTAAATTTTAATTCAAAACAACTTTTTTAATCGAAATAATTAATAGTGATAAATTATGAATTTGAGTGGTTTTAATGTATATTTAGAATATATTTTTACCATTTTGGTCATTTGAAATAATTTCACAATAAAACTGGACATGAACAAGTGTCAATATTTTGATGGTTATTATCTCTTAAAAACACGCTTTTTGTTTTAACAACGGGAATTAATTTTAAATTAATTTCTGCAACTTCTGTGTTTTGAATTTGGAAAAATGGATTCCATATTTGGAATCAGGATGTCCAAATTGTGTAAATAGGTAACTTTTTTAGACATTTTGAATAATTACTTCGGTAAAAATTTTATTTACCATGGTTAAAGGGTAAATCCGGTAAATAAGGGTAAAAAAATAATACTATAATAATAATAAATTACTCTAAAACGTGTCCTAACCTTATTGGTTGATATGTGTCCGACCATGGTCATCTTTGTGTCGATTTTGGGATCCCATGTAGCCACTTGTAAGTGATAATGACACTTCATACTAATTAAGTTAAAATAAATACAAAAATGACATAAGCATATATCTTTTAGAAAAATAATTTTTACATAGGCTTATATATGTTGGATTTTGGACTATAAATATTAATTAGAAAGATAAATATATTTCCTACATAATGTTATTTTATTTATAAATTTTATAAATTTAATTATTAATATTATTTATGACACAATAATGATGTAGTATTTTCCTTATTAATGAAGGAATCAAATAATTGGTATTATAAATGTTAAAATTAATATAATTTGAAAGTTTTGATTACATACATGACTTTTATTGCTTAATATTACATTATCTGATTTCTTAATTGAATTTTTTTCTAATTAATAATGTTGTTAAGACTTTAAAAAAAAATCAATTATTGAATAGAGTCAAAATTGGCATAAAAGAGTTTTTAAAACAAATATCATATTATTAATTGATATTAAATTCCTAAAAATCTAAGGTTCGGTCAAGAGACTTATATCATGATATGTGTATCATTAATGGACCACTTGTGGGTATCTTGGAGGTATATAGTAACTTTATTAACTATATAATATAAAAATACAAAGTGACATGGTAAGTGTCAAACTAATTAACTAAGAGTTAAAACTAAAACATAAGGTTAATATAATGAACCAAAAATTTATAAATTCAATTGGATGAGTGGTTTTCGACCGATCCCCACCTCAAAATTTAAATAATTTACTTTGGAGCCATTGGAAACCGAATATATATTTATTATAAAATAATATTTCTAGATTTTCCTAAGGTGCCCCTCCTCCCCCTTATAAAAGGACACCACTTATAACCAATTATTCACACTTTCAAAACCTTTTTGTTCGGCCAAAACCTACCAAAATACTCTCTAAACTTCCCTCACTTCATCCTAAATGCCTTAGTTTGATCAGAAATCCAACCTAAGGAGCCCTTTTGATCAAATCAAAAGGAAGAACCTGAAGAAGGGGTAATGTTTTCACCACCCTCTTTCAAGTTCCTTTCTTCTTCAACTTATTCTTTCTTTGTCATTGAAATTCTAAAATAATAACTCCAGTATCTTCTATATACTGTGATGTTTTTATAAATATGGTAGAACCATATTCGGTATTCTGTCCATCCTTTTAATGACATGTCACCGTACGTGCGTACGTACAGATTACTGTCTCCACGTTGTGGTGTAATTGTTATTCAATATATTATTATTTGGATGGGTACAATAATGATGTATAATTCATGTAAATAATAAATATAACATGATAAGGATTATGTATATATGATATACCATCCATTCATATATTATTTTAATATCAAAAGAATGATATTGTCGCTCGTGCGTACGTACGGACTACCGTCTCCACGAACGCGAGGAGATTCATTCTCCATCGTATACATTCAAGTATAATTCTCATTTGATGATTAAAAATAATGTTTAAGGACTTGATATAATTCTGGATATGAATAAGATAAAACCTATCCATAACAATCATGGCTTATGCAACAAAACATATAAAAGAAAATGAGTAAGTTAACACCCGAAACGATGATAATTCTACGATATTATTAACAAATCAATGTTAAAAGATAATATATGATATCATATTAATGTATATTATTCTTGTATAATTTAATAACAATTATTTCACCAATATACAGGAGGTTAACCTACCCCAACCAAGGAAAAGTACAAGGTAAGGGTTATTTCACAATCTCTTCATTATCCGAGGTTGTTTATACGTAATAATCTACTAGTACCTCTTTATCATCCACATCCTTGTTTCTTAAAAATGTATTTCAAAAAAGTCTTGATATTTTACAGAATAAGGGTTAAAGACATTTATACCCTTGTTTTAATTTTTTAAGAGGTTTATAAAGTAATCTTTCTGTCGTTTCCCAAATAAGGACCTTTTTAACCTTTTCGACAGAGTTAAGGTAAGAATGTTTTGTTAACTTATATGGAGGGTGCGACTATTTTCCTCCGTTATAAAATCTTCGAAGCTTCCTTTTACATGCTTCTAAAAATATTTTAAAAGTAAAAGTTTCATTTTATAATTATGTGACTTTTAAATGATTTCAAAGAAAGAGATATTTCTCTCAACTAGTTTTGATTTCATCTATGTCAACATCCTTTGATGAATTTTAAGATAATTTGATGTTTATTTATTACGATACAAAACTTCCATATTGTATTGAAGGTTTTGTGATATGTTTGACTGTGGATGTGTTATTTTTATACCATTCATGGTTTATAGATAAAGTATTGACATTTCGTATGCTAATTTTAATACGAAGGTTTATTTTATGTTTAAAACTGTTCATACGAGGAATGCATTGGACTTAATAAGTGACGGGTGGAGCCCGCTATAGCTCCTCGATGCATCAGTAGGTCTCATGAGAGAAACTAGTGTCTAGGAACAAGGCCTTGACAAAATCATATTTGTATTCTTGGCACGAGGCCTTGGCTATGTGGTTATGATAGTCTGGAATATTGCATTCCATCATTATGAAAGTGGTTATTGATATTGCATGTGATTATTCGACTAGTAGAATATCTATGCGAAAAAGTAAATGGCCTTATTTCATTTTATTTTTTCCATATTATGATGAATTTCATGTTTAAAAGGCTTTTGTTTTAGTTATACATTGCCTTAAATGTTTATGCTTATTTGTTAAAGTTTCTGCTATATTTTTATCCCTACTGGGAATTTTAGATCACCCCTTTCTATGTTTTATTTTTCCCAGGATGTGAAGAAGTATTTTATGAATGACCTGCAGGGATAGTATGAGGGGATAATAGTGTGGACTATAGAGACTATATTGTTTTAGTTTTCATTTTAGGATGTAATGTAAATTTTTTGAATGTATCTAGTTATTCCATGGCTACTAAACTAATCAGTATTTTGAGACTTGATCTCTCACGACCCGACCCTAACCGGGCTCGAGCCGCAACTACCCCTGGCCCGCCTCCATAGGCCAGGGGCTGGCGACCAGCGCCGAAGGCACAAAAACTCGGGGAGGCCTTTGCCTAAGCACCTGTACACACACACACACACACACACGCAGCACACTCAATGCAAAAGTGCAGAGTAAAATAAAAGGGCAAGAAAAGTAAAGGGAAACTTCTATATAGAGACCACAATGTGCATCGACCTCTAATAGTACAAAGTACAAGCTGAAAGGAAAAAGGGGCAAAACACGCGCCCAACCAAAAAGTGCCACAACCCAGCAACATGTAAACAAAAAGAAACTACTGACGGGTCTCCCACCTGGAACCCGACCATGATCACCGCACGCGGTCCAAGCTCCCAAGCTCCTAGGCTCCACCGAAGTCACGCTCCACCTGTCTGTCATCTGCAAGGGCACACCAAGTGCAGGCAAAGCCCAAGCAGGGGTGAGTATAAAAATACTCAGTAGGATACCCCAAAGGCTCGAGGGAGCAACAAAAGGAGGTACCGAAGGGTGAGCAGTAGAGCGAACAGGGAAAGTAAAGGAGTACAAACGAGGGTGCAGTAAAGAGTAACAACTCAATCCATCAAGAGAAATATAGAAGACTCGTCCTAGCACAAGGAGCTAGGAACAGTGAGAATATGCACTTGTCGTCGAGCTTTCACTGCCTATAGTAGGAGATTAAACTCATCCAACCACGAGAAGCTGGATGCGGAAAGCACGTGGCATACCCTGCGCGTCTTCACCTCTCCTGAAGGAGAGTATCCAAAACCCAAGAAGTGGGTGCTCGAATAAGGTATATATATATCTTTATGCTCAATCAAGAAGACCGAACAAACTCGTAAGGGGATCTCTGTCCCGTAGCTCAACCCAAGTAAAGAGTCACCAACAGTCCCTGACATAACCCCATCATCGATGCCCAACATCCCGCACGTCTGCCCCGAACCGCAAGACAAGGGGCTCAATCACCGCACCTCGACACTATCCGCTTTGGGCGGCACTGACTCGCCCGCACGGTTTTAGATCGCGTCACAAGAACGCGTCTCGGTGGGGAAAGTGCCCCTCGTACTTGAGAGTTCTAGGAAAGTCAAACCACACCTCATCACTGCCCTACAGTCGAGAGGTCTCCTCAAAGTCAAGCCGTCACAACATCGACCCGTACAACCAAGGGTCTCGCTCCGGTAACCATGGAGGAAAGCCACAGACTAGCCTAGTAGAAAGGACTGAGTCTGGAATGCCAACAAGTGTCCCACTGCCCAGCCCCACTGGAGGGTAGTTCATAACCAAATATTAGGTGACCCACTGCCCAGCCCTGCTGGAGGGTAAACCTTAATACATCGTGAGGCAAACCACTGCCCAGCCCCGCTGGAGGGTAAACCATATTCAGACATCGGGTGAACCACTGCCCAGCCCTGTTGGAGGGTAAACCCTAATACATCATTAGGGGACCCACTGCCCATCCCCGCTGGAGGGTAGACCTGGAATAACTCAACAGGAGACCCACTGCCCAACCTTGCTGGAGGGTAGACCTGGAACTAGACGACGTGAGACCCACTGCCCAGCCCTGCTGGAGGGTAGGCCCTAAGAGGTCATCGGGTGACCCACTGCCCAGTCTCTGCGGGAGGGTAGACCCTAAGCATGTCGGGTGACCCACTGCCCAGTCTCTGCTGGAGGGTAGACCCTAAAAGTGTCGGGTGACCCACTGCCCAGTCTCTGCTGGAGGGTAGACCCTAGAATCCGATGAGTAACCCACTGCCCCGCCCCGCTAGAGGTTAAAACTCAGAACTGTTCTGGCCACATCCACTGGAGGGTACAACACTGGCCAACTGAACACGGAGTGGGCATCACACGACCACCCAAATCCAGCACAACTCACCCAAAAGTGGTTTAGCACCTGTTCCATCACTTGGTGCCACTGGCCCCGCCACCGACCAATCCATCAAGAACGAAACTAGGGGGAGACCACTCAACCCTTCTGGTCAAAAAACGAGCACCGAGCCTGGGGAACAACTCCACCCTGCTGGTCAAACAAACACACTGAGGAACCCTCTACATCGCAAGGGGTCAAAGTACATAAGGCAGAACATGGCACGCACATGGGGCCCACACGATGTGTGGCCCCTAGTCAACCCCAACCAAGCACACGAACATCTTAGGTACAAACCACACGTACCTCCAAGCGCTCTCGTATACCCCCAGAGTATACCTCGTTCCAGCCCATAGGCTATCTCGCACACAGCACCCAACGTCAACATGAAGGCGTGACGTAACAACTCCAACCTGCCACCTAAAAGGCCTAGGCACAGACAACCACGTCTCATGAACCATTTATATCACTCTCCCAAGAGTGTGCGATCACACGCCAAGGGTCCGCTACAAACATGGTAGGACGAACCACCACTGGAGCACCTTTCACATTCTACATTTCCCAAGATCATGCAAGAGGCTCCTCACAACCAAACGGATCACACCCTTGTAATCCTTGTGGAAAAACACGCGAGATCGACTACTTACTCGCCTCCAACGGATATCCGATGAAAAAGTCACCAACACCGCCTCACGCCCAAACGACGTCCCGTGATCCTGAGCCTCGACCCCGAAAACAGCCGGGCGCATCGCACCAATGCGATCCCCTTGGGAAAACACGTCAAAATCACTGCTCACTTGAGTGCAATGGATATCCGGAGAAAAAGGTGCATCCCGGCGCACCGCACACGAGCAGTGCCACGTCGGACCTGCCACCCGGTCCCGAAACTCAACGAACGGATCGCACCGTTGCGATCCTCTCGAAAAGGTACACGAAATGGACTACTCACTTGTCCAAAACAGTCGCCCGGTGATAAAGCAGGAAATCACCGTCAACTCCCGAAACGGCCCTCGCGGGGCCCGCACCATCGTACGGAATTACAGCGGGAAGACTGCGCCAACGCGTTGCCCTCGGAAAAACACCCAAGATCGACTGCTCACACGCCCCGTACGGTCGTCCAAGGAAAAAGCCGCTAAAAGCTGCACGCAGCTCAAAAGACATTCCCTGGGGTCCAACCTCAACTCCGGATTCAACGCCCGGAACCACCTTGGAAACCTCCGCCTCAGTGCCAGGTTCACAACGCCGCTGACGGCGCTCAAATCAGGCGTCGCATGCGTCCGCACCGTCCAAAACAAAAAACTTGGGGAAAACACTTGCCCACTTAAGGACACGTCACACCTCCGCGAACCCTCATTTCAGGAATTAAAATTTCCCAAAACCATCTCAAAACATTCCCCTCGACTCAAGCTCCGCGCTGCCATAGACGGCGCGCAAAACGGACGCCTGTAGCCCAAAATACGAGCGTCCGAAGTCCGAGGGGAAAAAACCCCCTTGGGCCGGACCGGCCCGGGCCGGCCGGTCCGCCCCGCTCCGACCGGCCCGCTGGACCGCGGCCCAGCCGCTGGGCCCGGTGCAGCCGGGCCGCGGGCTGCCGCTCCGCGACCCGCCTCCCTTTGACACCCGCACGCCGCGTGGGTTCTCCACCGACCGGCCAACTGGCCGGTCGTGATTTCCAACAGCGACCCGCTTCTCGCGGGTCGCGGTCTGCCGCACGGGGCCGAGAGCCGCGCGGCCCCCTCCGCCTGGTGCCCTACGCCGGTGCCGCGGCCGGATGCCGAAAGACGGCTCACGAAACCGCCGTCGCCACCCTATGCTCCTGAGCCGCCGCCGCCAGACGCCTTCCTCCGAATCCCACGGCCGGCGCCTCGCCTCACGCCGGCGCCACCGTCCGCCTTCCCGGACCGCCTCTGGGAAGCCGCCGCCGCCGCGGGTTCTCGCCGGAAAACACCAAAAGCCTCCGAAACATCGTCGGATCCCTACCAACACCTCAGGTCTCGGAATTTTGATCCGAAAAGTGAAACAGAAACCTCAGATCGAATCCTACGCAACTACGGGCTTCGCTCGAAGATCTGGCAGCAATTAGACAATAAACTTTGAATTCAAAGAGGGGTTCGGGATTTAAAACGCAAACAAACACCACCTACATCACTGGGCTTTGCCCGGAGCTTCCCGCGCGATCCGCCGCGCCCCATTGCCTCGCTGGAGCTCGCCTCGCCGGAGCTCGCCGGAATGGAGGAGGGAAGGGGAGAGGTTGTGAGGAAGAAGAAGAAGAGGAAGAAGGGGGGGGGGTGCGTGTTTAAATAAAAACACTTAAACACCCCGCCCGGCACGCCCCCGACTCTGCTCCCGAAGCAGACAAAATGGAGGGCGTCCCTGGGGTAAACACGATGCTTCGAGCACAACGGCGGTCTTGGAATTTTATTCTCAGACCCCGTTCAAAAGTTATAAAATTTAACGCCCGAAGCCGCTAAATTACGAAAACACCCCTGGGGCCATTTTTCACAGACGTCCCACGCCCGCAAAACTTATACCCCTCCTAGAGTAAACGGCATGCTCCGAACTCAACGGTGGCCTCAGTTTTCCAATCCGAGCCACTGTTTAAGAGATACTAGCATTTCGACACTAAATGAATAAATTAATTAATTTATTCATCCGTTTAACATTCCAGAAGCGGGTGAGGGGTCCAAACGTCCCGTGCCGACATGTTTTATGTCGTTCCTAGGGTAAAAACCCCATTCCGGACCCATCCGTAAACTCAGATCCCTGATACGGATCTCTGTTTAGGAGTTATCCCACTTATTTAGCATTTCCAATGTGAACGCACTGAAAATTTAATTCCTGCCACTCCGGGGCTCGGAATCGCACGCCGTCTGAAGGCGCTGCTCTGGAATATCATCAAGAATATTCCAAAGTCTTTCATAGCAAAACCTAGGTTCTTACATCATTCCCTTCATCAAGATTTTCGTCCTCGAAAAGCAAAACTAGGGAGCAACACAGGGTACTAAGCCCACACCTGGCTTTCCCATACCCAGAATAACCCACGCACAGCTCTGTGCCACCGCACACAGACCAAAGGATTGATCTGTTCATGCGGGGTCGGCCCTTGACAATGTCGTGCACCCACTCCAGACTTTGGGGTTAGGGAAAGGCTGTAGGGGACCTCGCCATCCCTTTGCAAAGTTTCAAACGGCCCGAAGGCTCTCGGGGGTATCTCACCCCCCGGTCAAAACTCTATGTCACACATCGTGACTGGAATCCCCGCCCGCACCTGAAACAAGGCCCGGTGATTCCCTCCTTTAGAATATCCATACGGTGAAACACCCAAGGATATCTGGTCATGCAAGATTCCACAGTCAATGCTCTCTTACACGCTCAACAGGCGAAGGAGCCAACACCATCGACTAAAGGGAAAAGGTCTCACACCTTTTACCTTACCAACACAGGGTTACACCCGACGCCCTACGTCACCCTGGTAACACCTCAAACAAGGAGCAGGGAGAAAAGCCTTTCACACGCAGAGCCCATCAATTCTACTGCAAAAAGTAGAAGAGTCGCAAGGGGTACCTCTCACCGTCTCGTGCTCTGCAGGATAGTAGACATCCAAAGCTCGCGGCTATCCGTGGTCCCAACCCTCAGCTCCCGGAGCCTGACGTGGACCGCCTAGTGGTGATGGGGATATCTCGTAAAGTCCCCCACTACCAGCTCCTCCCACTCCTATGATAGCATCACCTCTCTGGGAACTACTCCGATCACGGCGCTGCCTCTTTCGTGGTGGTGTGCCTGCTGCCTGCCTGAAACTCCCAGCAACTCGGGTCGGGCAGTCTCGTGCCAAGTGACCTCGCTCGTCACAAGCATAGCACCGAATCTCTCTGGGCTGCACTGGTGCCCTCCGACGCCACTGTGGTGTATGACCACGCCCCGAAACCGGTAGTGGGAAAGCCACCTGCATCGAGGTCCTATCCTCGGGCGCCTACTAGCTACGGTAGACGTCCCGTCTCCGTCGCACCCACTGCCACTACCAACCACAAAACATGATAGGAAGCCCTCTGTCACCAGCGCCTGCTCTAGCACCCCAGTATACGTGGAAATTACCAAGGGTACTATGACAACACGAATCTCTTGGCAGAGACCCTTCTCAAACTTCCGTGCTAAAAAGTTGTCGTCATGGACCAAGTCCGGGTAAAAGCGTGCACGGTCTGAAAAACTAGCTGCGTACTCGGCCATCGTCATCCCTCCCTGCTGAAACTGTAGGAGCTCCTGAATCTGAATGGAGCGCAAGCAGGAGGAGAAAAACTCCTCACGGAGCAACAACTGAAAGTCATCCAACGAAAGCGATGACTCATCAAGAAGATGAGTTACCAGACTCCACCAACGCCAAGATGCTCCACGGAAAAGGGCGGCCGCCAAAGCCACTCTCTGATCTGTTGGCGTCTGCACAAGACTGAAAAGGATAACCACAGCCCCGAGCCAAGACTCTGCTGCCTGAGGGTCTGGCTCACCACTGAACCTCAGCGGTCTCTGCCACTGGAACTCACGGAGTGCGCTCAACCTGCGCTCAAACTCAACCTACTCTTCTGAAACTTCCTGCTGCTCAACAGGTGGGGAGGCTGCTACCGGACCACCCGGAGAAAGGGCTCGCATGATGGGTTCTAGACTGAGGCCTCGTAGCTCACAGGGTCGTCGTCACATACCCAAAGCTGGTATCCTGGCTGGCTGTCCTCGCGAAGACATCCTGAAAATTATCAAGGAGTGCCGCGGTCTGATGAGAATACAAGTATATACCAACAACAACAACGATGGGGAGCTGACTCAAGAAGGATAGTCAAAGACTCGGTCCTAGGTGATGCACAACCCAATTTTCCCTGCAACAAGTGTCTCAGCATGCCGAGTCGACAAGCGGGTTATCAAGGTCCTGGTGAATGGATACGTCGGCCGCCACACCATCACTAGACTCCCTGGCCTGAGAGCCGCTCTCGAGACACGTTAACACTGTTGCCCTATATCCCAACCAATTCCTTTTATTTTAGGGACGTCCGAACAACATCCCAAGGAACAAACCACCTATGATACCACTTTCTCATGACACAACCCTACCCAGGCTCGAGCCGCAACTACCCCAGGCCCGCCTCCATAGGCCAGGGGCTGGCGACCAGTGCCGAAGGCACAAAAACTCAGGGAGGCCTTTGCCTAAGCACCTGTACACACACACACACACACACAACACACTCAATGCAAAAGTGCAGAGTAAAAGAAAAGGGCAAGAAAAGTAAAGGGAAACTGCTATATAGAGACCACAATGTGCATCGACCACTAACAGTACAAAGTACAAGCTAAAAGGAAAAGGGAAAAAACACGCACCCTACCAAAAAGTGCCACAACCTGGCAACAGGTAAACAAAAAGAAACTGCTGATGGGTCTCCCACCTGAAACCCGGCCACGACCACCGCACGCGGTCCAAGCTCCCAAGCTCTTATGCTCCACCGAAATCACGCTCCACCTGTCCTTCGTCTACAAGGGCACACCAAGTGTGGGAAAAGCCCAAGCAGGGGTGAGTATAAAAATACTCAGTAGGATACCCCGAAGGCTCTAGGGAGCAACAAAAGGAGGTACCGAAGGGTGAGAAGTAGAGTGAACAGGGAAAGTAAAGGAGTACAACTGAGGGTGTAGTAAAGAGTAACAGCTCAACCCATCAAGAGAAATATAGAAGACTCGTCCTAGCACAAGGAGCTAGGAATGGTGAGAAGATGCACTTCTCGTCGAGCTTTTGCTTCCTATAGCAGTAGAGTAACCTCATCCAACCACGAGATGCTGGACGCGGAAATCACATGGCATACCCCGCGCGTCTTCGCCTCTCCTGAAGGAGAGTATCCAATACCCAAGAAGTGGGTGCTCGAACAAGGTATATACATATCTTTATGCTCAATCAAGAATCCCGAACAAATTCGTAAGGGGATCTCCATCCCGTAGCTCATCCCATGAAAAGAGTCGCCAACAGTCCCTGACATAACCCCATCATTGATGCCCAACATCCCGCACGTCTTCCTCGAACCGCAAGACAAGGGGCTCAATCACCGCACCTCGACACTATCTGCTTTGGGCGGCACTGACTCGCCCGCACGGTTTTAGATCGCGTCACAAGAACGCGTCTCGGTGGGGAAAGTGCCCCTCGTACTTGAGAGTTATAGGAAAGTCAAACCACACCTCATCACTACCCTGTAGTCGAGAGGTCTCCTCAAAGTCAAGCCGTCACAACATCAACCCGTACAACCAAGGGTCCTGCTCTGGTAACCACAGAGGAAAGCCACAGACTAGCCTCATAGAAAGGACTGAGTCTGTAATGCCAACAAGTGTCCCACTGCCCAGCCCCACTGGAGGGTAATTCATAACCAAATATCAAGTGACCCACTGCTTAGCCCTGATGGAGGGTAAACCTTAATACATCGTCAGGCAACCCACTGCCCAGCCCCACTGGAGGGTAAACCATATTCAGACATCGGGTGACCCACTACCTAGCCCTGCTGGAGGGTAAACCCTAATACATCATCAGGAGGCCCACTGCCCAGCCCCGATAGAGGGTAGACCTGGAATCAGTCGACAGGCGACCCACTGCCCAGCCTTGCTGGAGGGTAGACCTAGAACTAGACGACGAGCGACCCACTACCCAGCCCTGATAGATGGTAGGCCCTAAGAGGTCATCGGGTGACCCACTGCCCAGTCTCTGCTGGAGGGTAGACCCTATGTGCGTCGGGTGACCCACTACCCAGTCTCTGCTGTAGGGTAGACCCTAAAACTGTCGAGTGACCCACTGCCCAGTCTCTGCTGGAGGGTAAACCCTAGAATCCGATGTGTAACCCACTACCCAGCCCCGCTGGAGGGTAAAACTCAGAACTCCTCTGGCCACATCCACTGGAGGATACAACACTGGCCAACTAAACACGGAGTGGGCATCACGCGACCACCCAACTCCAGCACAACTCACCCAAAAGGGGTTCAACACCTGTTCCATCACTAGGTGCCACTGGCCCCGGCACCGGCCAATCCATCGAGAACGAAACCAGGTGGAGACCACTCAACCCTGCTAGTCAACAAACGAGCATCGAGCCAGGGGAAAAAGTCCACCCTGCTGGTCAAACAAACACACTGAGGAACCCTCTACGTCGCAAGAGGTCAAAGTACGTAAGGCAGAACACGGCCCGCACATGGGGCCCACACGACGTGTGGCCAAGTCAACCCCAACCAAGAGCACGAACATCTCAGGTATAAACCACACGTACCTCCAAGCGCTCTCGTATACCCCCAGAGTATACCTCGTTCCAGCCCATAGGCTATCGTGCACATGGCACCCAACGTCAACGCGAAGGCGTGACGTAACAACTCCAACATGCCACCTCAAAGGCCCAGGCATGGCCAACCACATCTCATGAACAATTTATATCACTCTCCCAAGAGTGTGCGATCACACGCCAAGGGTCCGATACAAACATGGTAGGACGAACCGCCACTGGAGCACCTTTCACATTCCACATTTCCCAAGATCGTGCAAGAAGATCCGCAAAGCCAAACAGATCACACCGTTGTAATCCTCGTGGAAAAACACGCGAGATCGACTACTTACTCGCCTCCAACGGATATCCGACGAAAAAGTCACCAACACCGCCTCACGCCTGAACGACGTCCCGTGATCCCGAGCCTCGGCCCCGAAAACAGCCGGGCGCATCGCACCATTGCGATCCCCTCAGGAAAACACGTCAAAACCACTGCTCACTTGAGTGCAACGGATATCCGGAGAAAAAGGTGCATCCCGGCGCACCGCACATGAGCGGTGCCATGTGGGACCCGCCACCCGATCCCGAAACTCAATGAACGGATCGCACCGTTGCGATCCTCTCGAAAAGGTACACGAAATGGACTACTCACTTGTCCAAAACGGTCGCCCGGTGATAAAGCTGGAAATCACCGTCAACTCCCGAAACAGCCCTCGTGGGGCCCGCACCATCGTGCTGAATTACAGCGGGCAGACTACGCCAACGCGTTGCCCTTGGAAAAACACCCAACATCGACTACTCATACGCCCCGTACAGTCGTCCGAGGAAAAAGCCGCTAAAAGCTGCATGCAGCTCAAAAGACGTGCTATGGGGTCCACGCCTCAACTCCGGCTTCAACGCACGGAACCGCCCTGGAAACCTCCACCTCAGTGCCAAGGTCACAACGCCGCTGACGTCGCTCAAATCGGGTGTCGCATGCGTCCGCGCCGTCCAGAACAAGAAACTTGGGGAAAATGCTCGCCCACTTAAGGACACGTCGCGCCTCCGCGACCCCTCGTTTCAGGAATTAAAATTTCCCAAAACCATCTCAAAACATTCCCCTCGATGCAAGCTCCGCGCTGCCGCAGACGGTGCGCAAAACGGACGCCCGTAGCCCGAAATACGGGCGTCCGAAGTCCGAGGGGAAAAAACCCCCTTGGGCCGGCCGGTCCGCCCCGCGGGCCACCGCCCCACGGCCCGACTCACTTTGACACCCGCGTGCCGCGCGGGTTCTCCACTGACCGACCAACTGGCCGGTCGTGATTTCCAACAGCGAGCCGCTTCTCGTGGGTCGCGGTCTACCGCACGGGGCCGCGAGCCGTGCGGCCCCCTCCGCCTGGTGCCCTACGCCGGCGCCGCGGCCGGATGCCGACAGCCGGCTCAAGAAACCGCCGCCGCCGCCCTATGCTCTCGAGCCGCCGCCGCCAGCCGCCTTCCTCCGAACCCCGCGGCTGCCGCCTCGATTCGCGCCGGCGCCACCGTCCGCCTTCCCGGACCGCCGCTGGGAAGCCGCCGCCGCCGCGGGTTCTCACCGGAAAACACCAAAAGCCTCCGAAACATCGTCGGATCCCTACGAACACCTCAGGCCTCGGAATTTTGATCCGAAAAGTGCGACGGAAACCTCAGATCGAATCCTACGCAACTACGGGCTTCACTCGAAGATCGGGCAGCAATTAGACACTAAAATTCGAATTCAAAGAGGGGTTCGAGAATTAAAACGCAAACAAACACCGCCTACCTCGCTGGGCTTCGCCCGGAGCTTCCCGCGCGATCCGCCGCGCGCCATTGCCTCGCCGGAGTTGGCTCGCCGGAGCTCGCCTCACCGGAGCCCGCCGGAATGGAGGAGGGAAGGGGAGAGGTTGTGAGGAAGAAGAAGAAGAGGAAGAAAGGGTGGGGGGGTGCGTGTTTAAATAAAAACACTTAAACACCCCGCCCAACACGCCCCCGACTCCGCTCCCAAAGCAGACAAAAAGGAGGGTGTCCCTGGGGTAAACACAACGCTTCGAGCACAACGACGGTCTCAGAATTTTATTCCGAGACTCCGTTCAAAATTTATAAAATTTAACGCCCGAAGCTGCTAAATTACGAAAACGCCCCTGGGGCCATTTTTCACAGACGGCCCGCGCCCGCATAAATTATACGCCTCCTAGAGTAAACGGCATGCTCCGAACTCAACGGTGGCCTCAGTTTTTCAATCCGAGCCACCGTTTAAGAGATACTAGCGTTTCACCACTAAACGAATAAATTAATTAATTTATTCATCCATTTAACATTCCAGAAGCGGGCGAGGTGTCCAAAGGTCCTATGACGACATGTTTTATGTCGTTCCTAGGGTAAAAACCCCATTCCGGACCCATCCATACACTCAGATCTCTGATCCGGAACTCCGTTTAGGAGTTATCCCACTTATTTAGCGTTTCCAGTGTGAACGCACTAAAAATTTAATTCCGGCCACTCCGGGGCTCAGAATCGCACGCCGTCTGAAGGTGCTGCTCTGGAATATCATCAAGAATCTTCCAAAGTCTTTCGTAGCAAAACCAAGGTTCTTACATGATCTTTCTTGTGATCATGCCAATGTTATGTAATAATGCACCAACTCTGGGTAACTGGTGTCGGGGCGTTACAGTTGGTATCAGAGGAAGTTTAGTACAAACCTTGGAAGCTAGATTTAGATAAACTCTGATTAGAGCACATAGACCTAAGATGGATTTTGAGGATTAGTATAGAACAAATTCCTAGAATTTTGGTATTGTAGAGATTTTGTGAGTTTGCCGAGCAATACATCCCTGTCTGGATACGAGCAGGTAGAGGCGGCTCTGGCATAGATGTTCCTAGGGGTAAAACCCAAAAACACCGCTTTGAGCTAGACTCGAACAGGAACTGGTGCATGAAAATGGGCCTTGCTGCACTGTTGGTTATGACACTCCTGAGGGATATGCTTAGGATAAATCTCATTTTATTTACAAATCATTTTGAAGGGTTTATGAGTATATACGTCCTCAAAGAAAACATTTTTATGATTATGGATTATATCCATAAATAGTTCAATTTATGTTAAGTGTTTTATAAGTATGGAGTTATGTATTTTGATTCATAAACTGATCTAGTTTATGCACTTTTTTAGAAATGGCGCCTAGTGGAAGAAATGGAAATCATATCAATGCACGCACTCTATGTAGGGATTTCCCTCATACTGAAGATAATTATAGTAGAGATGGTGATGCAACTGGTGCTGATCAACAAATCACCATACCGGGACAACTCACTCAGGTTATGAATAATAACCTTACCCGTATAGAGCACCCTAATCCACAACGTGGATGATCGATGTTAGATCGCTTCATGAGGAAACAACAACCAATATTCAATGGGAGTACAAATCCATTAGTAGCTGAGCAATGGATAAGTTCCCTAGAGAAAATATTTAAGGCTTTGGGGAGTAGTGAAAGGGAAAAAGTTATCATGGCAGTTTACCGCCTCACTGAAGATACTGATCAATGATGGTAATTGATTCAAAACACGAAGGAAGATTATGATGTATCAAATATGGAATAGAGGGAGTTCAAAGATCTGTTTTTAGAAAAATACTTTCCTCGTGACCATCGAGCAGATATGGAAATAAAATTTCTATGTCTGAGACAAAAGGAGGATGATAATGTCGCAAAGTATGAGGCAACATTACAAGGATAGAAAGGTATGCTGAAGATTATATACGTAACCCAAGAAGTAAGATTGATCATTTCTTTGATGGGTTAAAACCATTTCTCCGTTAAGCATTAGTCTCACAATCCTTCTCATCATACAAAGACATTGTCTCATGTGCTATCAAGTCTGAAAATGAATTCTCTAAGTCTTATGACTTTAAAGTAAAGTAAGAGGAGAAGAGATCTGCTGATCAATATGGGGATGGAAATATGGGGAAGAAGGGAAAAGTTTAATATCCATCCTGCAGTAAATGTGGGAAGAAACACCCTGGTACTTGATTTAAAGGAATGGGAGTCTGTTACAAGTGTGGTGAAAAAGGCCCCCAAGATCGTGATTGAAAGGGGAAGAAGGAAGCTACTGATGTCCAATGCTACAATTTCAGGGATATGGGACATTATGCAAATGAATTTCCTAAGCGTCAGGGGAAATTACCTTAGAAAAGGACAAGGATCAAGGCTAAGCTTTTTCTATCCCTACTGGTGAGGTAGAAGCTCCGAAAGACATGGTGGAATGTAATTTAATGGTTTCCTCAAGTTTAGCAAATGCATTATTTGATTTTGGATCATCACATTGATTCATATCTTCCCAGTTTTCTAAGAAAATTAGATACTTCCAATTTGATTTAGAATGGGAGTTGTCAGTTAAAACTAATAACGGAAGTACCATTGCAACAACGTTTTGTGAATCAGTCCCCATTAAAGCACATAAATGTTCTTTATCCGTTGATCTCATCATCATACCTATGATTGAGTTTGATATAATCCTTGGTATGGATTGGATTTCAGACCATGATGCAAAGATTTAGTGTAAGAAGAATGAGGTTACGATTTTTGATGATGATGATAAGGAACACTTTATCTTTAGAGCAGAATCATCACCACCTAATTCTTATCTAGATCCACCCCCAGTAGCTCAACTAAATTCAATTATTGGGGAGGAAGAGAATGAAATGACTGTGGGTGAGGAAATGAATGTTCAAATAGAGGATGTACCTATTGTGAAAGAATATGTAGATGTGTTTCTGGAAGATTTACCTAGACATCCTCCAGAATGAGAAGTTGAGTTTTCCATTGATTTAATTCCTGGATCAAGGCCTATATCGAAGACCCCTTATAGAATGACCACCGTGGAATTAGTTGAACTAAAGAAAAAACTAGAGGAATTGAGTAATAAGGGATTTATTCTCCCTAGTGTTTCTCTGTGGGGATCCCCTGTTCTTTTTGTTTAAAAGAAAGATGGATCTATGAGGTTATGTATCAACTACAGGGAGATCAATGCTATAACAATAAATAACAAGTATCCCCTACCTCGCATTGATGATTTATTTGACCAAATGCATGGAGCTCAATACTTTTTGAATATTGACCTTCGATCTGGATACCATTAGTTGTGTGTGAAGTAGGAAGACATTCTGAAGACAACATTTTAAAAAAGGTACGGGCATTACGAGTTTACGGTAATGCCTTTTGGGATGATTAATGCACCCTCTGTATTAATGGATATAATGAATAGATTTTTCAAGGAACACCTCCATGATTTTGAGGTGGAATTTATTGATGATATCTTGGTATACTCCAAAATCTATGAAGATCATGAAAATCACTTGAACATTATCTTGAAGACTCCTAGAAGACATGAATGATATGGGAAGTTTAGCAAGTGTGAATTCTGGCTTCATGAGATTTCTTTTCTTGGCCATATTGTCTCTAAAGATGGAATCTCTGTTGATCCTTCTAAGACCAAGGAAATCCAAGAATGTCCTGCACCGATGAGTATAACTGAGGTGCACAGTTTTATTGGTTTGGCAGGTTATTATCAATGTTTCGTCCATAATTTTGCACGATTGGCTAACCCATTAACGAAGCTCACACGTAAAGGGGTTAAATTTTTTTGGACAAAAGAGTGTGAAGAATGTTTCGAAGAACTGAAGAGAATATTATTCAATGCTCCTATATTGACTCTACCATCGGGGAATGATGGGTTCATTATTTATAGTGATGAATCGAAGAATGGACTTGGTTTTGTCCTTATGAAAAATGATAGGGTTATTGCCTATGCATCAGGACAGTTGAAAATTCATAAGCAAAACTATCCTACTCATGATCTCGAGTTAGCAGCTGTGATCTTTGATTTGAAGATATGGAGGCACTACCTCTATGGTGAAAAATCTGAGATTTATACTGATCATAAGTGTTTGAAAAATATTTTCTCACAAAAGGAACTCAACATGAGGTAAAGGAGATGGCTTGAACTACTCAAGGATTATGATTGCATGATACACTACCACCTAGGGAAGGAAAATAAGGTGGCAGATGATTTGAGCAGAAAAGATCATGGAGTTTTTAATATGATGAGAATTGAAAGGGATCCTATTTTCATGGATCTAGTGAAGATGGATCTGGGAATTACCATTGAAGGTGAAACATCAATAATTTTTCAAATGGTTGCCAAAGCATCTTTACTAGAAAGGATAAAGAGTTCTCAGATTGATGATGAAGAGTTTCAAAAGAAGATTAAAGATGTGAATGATGGGAGATTGAATGAATTTGGGTATGAAGATGGAATTTTGAAATTTGGGAAGAGAATTTGTGTTCCCAATATACCTGATCTAAAAATGGGAATTGTTGGACGATTCTCATAGTTCCAATTTCTCTATACAACCTAGGAGAGCCAAAATTTTTAGAGACTTGAATGAAAATTTTAGGTGGGACAACATGAAGAGGGATATTTCTAATTTTGTGTCAAGGTGTATGGTTTGTCAACAAGTGAAAGCTGAAGGCAACAACATGGAGGAGTTATGCAACCTCTTCCCATACTAGAGTGGAAATGGGACAATATTACAATGGGATTTGTCATTGGGGTACCAAAGACTCCTAGAAGGTACGATGAAATATGGGTCATTGTTGATTGTCTTACCAAGTCAGCACATTTTCTTGCTATAAGAGAAGATTTACCACTTGAACTTCTAGCAAGGATATATATTAATGAAGTGGTGAGACTTCATGGAGTACCCCTATCGATTATTTCTAATCATGATCCCCGTTTTACTTCAAGATTCTGTAAGAGTCTTCAAAAATCCTTGGATACTGAACTTCATTTGAGCAATGCTTACCACCCTCAAATAGATAGACAATCAGAACGGACTATTCAACCCTTAGAAGACATATTGAGATCATTCTCACTTGACTTTCAAGGTATGTGGGATGAATATTTACCTATGGTGGAATTTTCCTATAATAAAATCTTCCATTCAAGTATTCAGATGGAACTATATGAATCTTTATACAGAAAGAGATGTTGCACACCAACCTTTTGGGATGACGTTGGTGAAAGAAAACTTGTAGGCCCAGAACTGGTGGAGGAAACAATTGAAAAGGTGAAGGTAATCCAACACCATATCAAAGCTGCTCAAAGTAGGCAGAAGAGCGATGATGACAACCGAAGAAAGGATTTGGAATTTCAGGTAGGAGATCATATTTTCTTGAAGGTATCTCCAAGGAATGGAGTTATACATTTTGGAAATAAAGTTAAATTGAGTCCTAGGTACATCGGTCCTTTTGAAATTCTAAAACGAATTGGGGCTGTAGCTTACCGTTTGGCAATGCCTCCAAATCTCTCCAAAGTTCACGATGTGTTCCATGCATCACTGTTGAGAAAATACATGCCTGAACCAACGCATTTACTCACATATGAGGAATTAGAACTGGAACCCGATCTATCTTATTGCGAAGAGCCCATCAGGATTCTTGATACAAGAGAACAAGTGCTGAGAAACTGAACAACTCGTCTGGTAAAAGTTCTTTGGAGAAACCATAAGATGGAAGAGGCAATGTGGGAACCTAAGGAACTTATGATGAATAACCACCTGAGTATTTTCATGCGGTAGTATTCTAGAAATTTTGAGGAAAAAATTATTTAAAGGAGGGGAGAATGTAACACCCCAAGCTTCCATGGTACACTTCCCTTTGAATAATACAGTAGCATGTGTTGTACGCAACTTTGAGTTCTAACACACACCACAACCAATCAAACTAGCCATTATGAATAGTAATACCCACTTTTTGAAATTTTATAAATTTAATCTCTCAAAATTGACTTCATTTTTGGATTTAGAATATCGAAATTAGCTGAGGGTAAAATTTTGTAACTTTTCGGATAACATTTATATTTTGATGAATAATGAAAATTACTAAATTTTAATTAAAAACAACTTTTTTAATAGAAATAATTAATAGTGATAAATTATGAATTTTAGTGGTTTTAAACTATATTCAGAATATATTTTTACCATTTTGGTCATTGGAAATAATTTCACAATTAAAAAGGACATGAACAAGTGTCAATCTTTTGATAGTTATTATCTCTTAAAAACACTCTTTTTGTTTTAACAACGGGAATTAATTTTAAATTAATTTCTGAAACATCTGTGTTTTGAATTTGGAAAAATGTATTCCATATTTGGAATCAGGATTTCCAAATTTTTTAAATAGTAAACTTTTATTTTTAGACATTTTGAATAATTACTTCGGTAAAAATATTATTTACCATGGTTAAAGGGTAAATCCGATAAATAAGGGTAAAAAATAATATTATAATAATAATAAATTAACCTAAAACGTGTCCTAACCTTATTGGTTGATACATTTAAAACTATGGGCATCATGGGGTCGATTTTGGGACACCATGGAGCCACTTGTAAGTTATAATGACACTTTATATTAATTAAGTTAAAATAGATACAAAAATGACATAAGCATATATCTTTTAGAAAAAAAATTTTTAAATAGGGTTATGTATATTGGATTTTGGACTATAAATATTCATTAGAAATATAAAAATATTTCCTACATAATGGTATTTTATTTATAATTTTTAGAAATTTAATAATTAATATTATTGTTTACACAATAATGATGCAGTATTTTCCTTATTAATGAATGAATCAAATAATTGGTATTATAAATGTTAAAATTAATATAATTTAAAATTTTTGATGACATCCATGACTTTTATTGCTTACTATTACATTAAAGGATTGCTTAAATGAATTTGTTTTGAATTAATAAAGTTTCTAAGAATTTAACAAAAATCAATTATTTAATAGTGTCAAAATTGACATAAAAGAGTTTTTAAAACAAATATTATATTATTAATTCATATTAAATTACAAAAAATCTAAGGTTCGGCCAAGAGACTTATATCATAGTAGGGGTATCATTAATGGACCATTTGGGGGTCTCTTGGAGGTATATAGTAAGTTTATTAACTATATAATATAAAAATACAAAGTGACATGGTAAGTGTCAAACTAATTAACTAAGAGTTAAAACTAAAACATCAGGTTAATATAATGACCCAAACATGTATAAATTATATTATCTGAGTGGTTTTCGACCTATCCCCACCTTAAAATTTAAATAATCCACTTTGGAGCCATTTTAAACCGAATATAAATTTACTATAAAATAATATTTCTAGATTTTCCTAAGGTGCCCCTCCTCCCCCATATAAAAGGACACCACTTATAACCAATTCTTCACACTTTAAAAGCCTTTTGGTTCGTCCAATCCAGGACCAAATACTCCCCCAACTTACCTAAATTCAACCTAGAGGCCTTAGTTTGATCATAATGACAACCTAAGGATCCCTTTTGATCAAATCGAAAGGAAGAACCCGAAGAAGAGGTATTGCTTTCACCACCCTCTTTCAAGTTCCTTTCTTCTTCAACTTCTTATTTCTTTGTTATTTACATTATAAAATAATAACTCCAGTATCTTCTATATACTGTGATGTTATTATAAATATGGTAGAACCATATTTAGTAATATATCCATCCTTTGAATGACATGTCACCGTACGTGCGTACGTACAGATTACTGTCTCCACGTTGTGGTGTAATTGTTATTCAATATATTATTATTTGGATGGGTATAATAATGATGTTTAATTCGTATAAATAATAAATATAAAATGATAATTATTCTTTATATATGATATACCATCCAATAATATATTATTTTAATATCAAAAAAATGATATTGTCATTCGTGCGTACGTACGGACTACCGTCTCCAAGAACGTGATGAGATTCATTCTCCATCGTATCCATTCAAGTGTAATTCTCATTTGATGATTAAAAATAATGTTTAAGGACTTGATATAATTCTGGATAGGAATAAGATACAACCTATCCATAACAAACATGGCTTATGTAACAAAACATATAAAATAAAACGAGTAAGTTAACACCAAAAATGACGATAATTCTAAGATATTATTAACAAAGCAATGTTAAAAGATCAGATATGATATCATATTAATGTATATGATTCCTGTATAATTAAATAACAATTATTTTACCATTATATAGGAGGTTAACCTACCACAACCAAGGAAAATACAAGGTAAGGGTTATTTCACAATATCTTTATTATCCGAGGTTGTTTATACGTAATTATCTACTGGAACCTCTTTATCATCCACATCCATGTTTCTTAAAAATGTATTTCAAAACATTCATTATATTTTATATAATATGGGTTAAAGTAATTTATACCCTTGTTTGACTTTTTATAAGAGGTTTATAAAGGAATCTTTCCGTCGTTTTCCAAACATGGTCCTTTTTAACCTTTTCGACAGAGTTAAGGTATGAATTTTTTTAAACTTATACGGCAGGTGCGGCTATTTTCTGCTGTTATAAAATCTTCAAAGCTTCCCTTACAAGATTCTAAGAATATTTTCAAAGTAAAAGTTTTATTTTATAATTATGTGGCCTTTAAATTATTTCAAAAAATAGATATTTCTCTCAAATAGTTTTGATTTCATCAATGTAAACATCCTTTGATGGATTTTAAGCTTATTTGATGTTTATTTATTATGATACAAAACTTCCATATTGTATTGAAGGTTTTGTGATATGTTTTACTGTGGATGTGTTATTTTTATACCATTCACGGTTTATAGAGAATGTATTGACATTTCGTATTCTAATTTTAATACGAATGTTTATGTTATGTTTAAACATGTTCATATGAGGAATGCATTGGACTTAATAAGTGACGGGTAGAGCCCGCTTTAGCTCCTCGATACATCGATAGGCCTCATGAGACAAACTAGTGTCTTACCACAAGGCCTTGACAAAATCTTAGTTGTATTCTTGGCACGAGGCCTTGGCTATATGGTTATGATAGTCTATAATTATGCATTCCATCATTATGAAAGTGGTTATTGATATTGCATGTGATTATTCGACTAGTAGAATATCCATGTGAATAAGTAAATGGCATTATTTCATTTTAATTTTTCCATATTATGCTGAAGTTCAAGTTTAAAAGGCTTTTGTTTTAGTTATACATTGCCTTAAATGTTTATGCTTATTTATTAAAGTTTCCGCTATATTTCTATCCTTACTGGGCATTTGAGCTCACCCCTTTCTATGTTTTATTTTTCAAAGGATGTGAAGAAGTATTTTATGAATGACCTTCAGGGATAGTATGAGGGGATAAGAGTGTGGAATATGGAGACTATGTTGTTTTAGTTTTCATTTTATGATGTAATATAAACTTTATGAATGTATCTAGTTATTCCATGGCTAATAAACTAATCGGTCTTTCGAGTCTCGATCTTTCTTGTGATCATGCCAATGTTATGTAATAATGCACCGACTCGGGGTAACTGGGGTCAGGGAGTTACAATGTGTGAATGACCTCTAATTGTTTTACACATAATATCCACCTATATTGGGTGTATTTATATTTTTCACACATAATTATGTGATTGATTTATCCTTAATTTAAGGATCCCATCTCTATAAGGGATTTCATCCCAATTTATATTTCCACTGAGACTTCATTGTTTTTATGCACCAATTCACTCTTATATGGTGTATATATTGTACTTTGACATATTATATATTGAATCCCTTTATTCTCATGATATTATAAAGTTCTGATTAAATGTTATTCCTCAATTATTTGTATTCATGTGTCTCTATTTTTGTTAAAAAACTCTTTAACTAAAATATCGTTTTAAATGTTTTAAAGATTTATTCTTCAAAATATTTCTCATTAATGTCCATGATTTAAAAATGGGTTTTAGGATTTATTTATATAGACATTAATGTTTTCAAATGATAATTCAATTAAAAGATTCAATGTGGTATGGGACACTTTGATTCAAAACTCTTTTTTTAAAAGGTATTGAAAATGATTTGATAAAACATTGTTTATTTCAATATCTTGATTTGATATATTGGAATGTGGAAATGTTATCTTTCCTTTATACATGTTGTATATATTATGATTATATTGTGGTTATTGGTCATTGTTTACGTATACGGGTGGTTCCGTAATAAACCTAGGGCGGGTAATCCCGAGATAGTTCTCCAATGCCTTGGGTAACGTGATGGAGGTAAACGTGATGTTTCTCCTAAGAGATTTAGGGAATATACTTTGATGGGTATTACAAGTGTAACTACCTATGTATCTATGATAGCTATAATGTAAGTTTGATATGGATGCCATAAGTAACCTTTATGAATTATTATTTTTGTGTGTTATTCATAAATCTTATGATTTTATAAGGTATGTTATGATTGAAATGTATGGTTTCAGGGATTTGTATTTATTGTTGGGATAATGTTTTACTTTCATTATTTTATAACCCTTACTGAGCTTTTTATGGTCATCCCATGTTTTTTAAATGTTTTCTATATGACTTAAAGATGGATAGGTTCAAGTATGGGATCAAGGAAAAGTCATGCTATCTAAAACATGGAACTAGACATATGTCTTTTTAAGAGTTTTTATTTTATGCAAAAAATGGACACTGAGTAGTAGTGTCTACATAAAATATTCAAGTTGTTATATAATAGTTATGGCCTAATTCTCTAAAACTCTATACCGGAAAATATCCCCAATGTGAATTATTCATTTAATTCAAGATTATGTAATGATTAAGGCTGGGTCCTCATAGTTGGTATTAGAGGTCGGTTTAGATAACTTTAGAGGTTAAGTTACAATTTAATCATAAGTGACATTACCATAATGGTTAGGATTTTAGAAAGTTTCATAGTTATTTTTATAAAGTAAATTAGTTTAAGATAACATGAATAAGTATATCTTAGTTTTTAACCTCCTCATAAGATATTATATGTTGATTTTACTGATATACTCACACTGACCTATTTTGTTTTAGTAAATTGCTGGATCTAGCAGGAACCAAAGTAACAGTGGCTGTGAAGAAAACTATGACGGTTGTCTAAATGAGAAACTGAATGATATGGGAGCTGCAATGAGAATTCTTATGGTTATTCGCAACCAACTATCTGGATTCATGATTGACCACTTGAACCTTGGTGATTTTTATAATACATAATTTATGTGAGAAACAAATCCCTATAGATGTTTAGGTAATAATCATAAAGGTAAGTATGTTCAGAAACCTATGTGTTAAAGATGTGAAAAGAAACACATAGGAAAATGTTTCAAAGGAACATAAAGATGCTATAGATGTGGAAATGAAGGTCATAAAGCAAGAAACTTCCATGGAAAAAGGAGGCATCTAGTTGACTCTAGGAAAGGGAAAGAATTTATTTCTAAAGGATCAAATGAATGTTTTAAATTTGGTGAGCAAGGTCATTATGCAAACACATGTTCTATGAAGAAGTTTCAGGAATGGGATCACCAGGATCGTACAAATATTCATTTACCAATACCTAATGCCATTCCGATTGAGGATAAAGAAACTGACAATGACCAACGAAAGTTATGGATTATTTCTTAACATATGTTTTCCTATTACTTAAATCTTAGGATATGATTCAGAATTCGTTTTTGTAGGAAAGAATAATTTCAGAATAAGTTGGAAAGGAATGGTTAATGGATCAAGAATAACGTTGAATGAGTAAGAATACAACATATATGTGATTCAAGAGTTATGGTAGAATTTAGGATGGTGAAATACTTAAAAGTATTAATGCTCTTTTGATGATGGGAATTACATTAGAAGACTTTTTATAGTATGTGTAACCCTGATGTTTGATATAAGAAAATTTTATTCAAGGAATAATTATCTTCTCTTTTGTGGATATAGTTATAAAGAACCATTTGGGTTTATATGATCCCTGAATTTGAGGAAATTATAGGTTAATACATTTTGGGATGCAAAACGAATGTTATTAGATAACCTTTGTGGTTAAAATATGTTATGGGTTTTTTGTTGAATTTATCTCTTTTTGGTAATGTTATAAAATTATGTAGTTTTTGAAAAGGGAAAACACGCAAACTGTGTGACAACCCGTTGCATCGGACGAAGCTGTGGGAATCGAACCCACAACCAAAGTGCAACTGGTTTTTATCGCCAACCACTGGACTATGTGAAGTCCCTGTATAGTATGACTAAATATTTTTAGTTATATGATCTTATGAATCAGGAAAAAGTTTATTTTTGGTTATCTATGGAAATTGTTAACCTATCATTGAGGATATATGATTAGGTTAATTACTTTTCAGTATGAGACTTTAAGAGTAACTGATGTTATTTGGAGATAAATGTTAAGATTTAACTTGGAAGACTATGTGATTAAATCCTTTATAGACTTGGGTTTCAATCTTACTTTGGATTACATTGAATAATTTTAAGGATAACTATTTATTTAATGGTCTTTCTTGAACCTTGGGTTATTTTTGTTGAATTTTAGAGATTAAGAGTAGTATTTGTTTTTATAAAGGATTATCCTTCTGTGATTATCTGATCTTGTACTAAATTTTTTGGTTTTAGTTGATGTATAAATACAAGGGAAATAGATAGTTATCCTTTTGTGGATTATGTGATTCCCTATAAGATTATTCTTGTGCTTTTGATGTGACCAAGTCTTTCTGAATGCTCATCGTTTAGCGAAATGATTAGTTTTTGTAGAAACATATTGAAAGATGAAACTATACTTGAAGGTAAGTATATTTACTTATATTTTTATTCTATATAGATGATTAATTCCTCAAAATTATGAAAAGTAACGTAAAACAAAAACATTGTTGGTATACGTTTCCTATTGGGTAATCAAAGACCGTTTACACACATCATAAGTTTGTGATTTTCTTGTGGTTAACTTTATACTAATCATTTTTCCTATCACTCTCCATCAGAACATGACCCTTTTTTTTCTTCTCCATATCAATGTTTTCATGAAATCTTAGTATGGGTTAAATTGGGTGACCATTGAACTTCTCTTTCTTTCTTTTAATATGATAGTTTTACTGACTCTTTTTCGGATATGAGACTTTCAATAAAGTTTCCGATCCCAAATTATAAAATTGCGAGGATGCCATTCCAAAAACGGGGGAAGAATGTAATATCATAGGTAAATAAAGAATATTAATTTTTCATATTTATTAATTTTTGAATTAAATATTAATTTTAAAAGGGTTGTTATGTTCGATAGCGTACCTGATACGCAACAACGGGTTTCTTTGAAATCTTACATTACACACTAATAATATAATATTGTTATTATAAATGGTAGTTAAATCCTAGACTTTGTATTAGAATAAATGGACAAAACTAACTACAATATGATTATACATGTTTGTTAAATGTATTTAAATTTATCCAATAAAATTTTGAGGCTTAAAATGTGAATTAATCTAATTTTAAGCATAATTTAAATTAAAAGGCTGATTTATCACCTTTTAATTGAGAACCCTTTTTAAATCCAGTTTTGGTCACATTAATACAAACTATATGACGAAATAACATCCTTCTTTATAATGGGGACATCAAAATTTACTTTTTGAAATTTTTTGGAATTTTTCAGATAAAGTTCATTTTTAATGAATAGTGAAAAATATTGTGTTTTAATCTAATTGATTTTTATGGTTAGATTATCTTTTTAATTGGTTTTAAAGTGAAATTAAAATATATTTTTACAATTTAATCCAATGTTGGTCATTGGAATTAATTTCACTTCGAAATTGGACATAAACAAGTATCAGTCTTTTGATATTTATTGTTTCTTAAAAACATGCTATTTGTTTTGATAACGAGAATTAATTTTAAAATTAATTAATTCCACTTCTATGTTTTGAATTTGAAAAAATAGACATAATTTGTGAATTAGGAATATCAAATATATCTTAGGCTGATTTTTTGGTATTTTTCTAAAAAACTTCAATTTTTGATGAATAGTGAAACCACTTAATGGTAGTTAAAAAACTGACTTTTTCATTTAAATGAAATTTTACCACTTCTGTGAATTGAATTTTGAAAATACGACATACATGGTTGTTATCAAGAAGTAAAATGTGGTTCAATAAGATGAAAATAATTTTTGGTGAATAGTAACTTTGACTTTTATTTACCACGGTTAAAGGTAAATAAGGTAATTCTAGGTAAAAAGAATATTATAATAATTAAAAATTACCTTAACACTTTTCTAAACCTTATTGGTTGATTCATTAACGACCATGAGCATCTTTGGGTCGATTTTGGGACCCGTTTGAGCTACTTGGGAGTAATAATGACAATTTAGATTAATTAATTTAAAGTAAAGGCCAAAATGACAAAAACAAAAATATTTTTGTAATTAATTTTTATATAGTGTTATATAATGAATCATTTTAACTATAAATATTCATTAGAAAGATAAAAATATTTCCTACATCATGGTATTTGTTTTATAATTTTTATACATCAAATAAATTAAATTATTTATGAAACAATAATGATGCAGTATTTACCTCATTAATAAATGATTTAAATAAATAATATTATACTGATTAAAATATTATCCAAAACCTATACAATTATTATTTTATGATTTTATTTCGACCATTAGTCATCTTATATTGATCTTTAATGAATTTTGGACCATTATAAACCGAATATAAATATATAATAAAATTATAGTTTCACACTATCCTAAAGAGCCCCTCCCCCCCCCTTATAAAAGAAGTCCACTTATAACCAATTCCTCACACCTCTAAATCCATTTGGCTCGTCCAACCTCTGCCCAATTAATCCCCCTACATACTTCTCCTCATCCTAGAAGCCTTAAATTAGGCATAAGGATCTTAAAGAAGTCCCTTTGGTTCAAACCAAAGGAAGTTACCCAAATTAAAGGTAACCGTTTCTCTTAAATTGTTTTCTTTTATTTTACTTATCAAACCCCTAAACTCTTTTTTATTCCTTTATTTTGTAACAAAACTAGTATCCTCCATATTCTAGGATGTTTTTATGATACTTATTTTAACTACACTTACACAAACCTCCATCTAATGGATATAGAACATAATGTTTCTGTGGATGGAAAACTAATGCCTCATGAAACAATGATTGTTAAAATATATCCAACCACCTCTCATGGTAGACATTATGATGTAACTGTATTTATATATGATATATATTATGTTTATTTTTTCTTTATTCTTCTGTATTTTCCATTTATATAACGCTTTTGTGGTTTCCATAGTGGTTAAATACGATAATCTCATTTGTGGAAGTGCGGACTTCCGCCCCCTCAAAGTGTTGTGACTCGTTAATGCCTTATGTAGGATGTATAAAGGATAGAGTTAATGATATTATATATGATTTTATACTGGAATTATAATATAACTTTGTATAATTATGTTTTAATTTCATTAAAATAATAAATAGAAATTAAAGTAGCGTTCATGCGTACGTACGGCTAACCGTCTCCATGAACGGTGCATTTCATTTCTTACCTCCAAATGTTATGTACTATTATAAATACATGTATATAATGGATATATATTTTATATATGATATATATATCATGAAAACCATTATGGATATAATGTACTATTGACCACATGGAAAACTTGTAAGTATAAGGTGTTCATTTTTGACTCAAGTACCAAATATCAACAAAATGAACGATATTAACTGAAATGATGAAATAATGTTTATAACATGGTAATGAGTGATATAAAAGGAATAATAAAATTGAAAAAGGTTCTTAATAAATTAGAAATTAACTTTAGTTTATTATTCAGGATAATAAAGAACGATCGAGTCACGTCGGACACGAGGTAAGGGATCCGACCTCTCTCTTTCTTTTCAAGTACTCTTTTGTATGTCATTTATTTTATGCTCCATGTTCTTATGTTGGAGGATGTTATTTTATATTAAACATACTGTAATTTGTATTTTAATATTATTATAGACCCCCTTTTACTCTCATCAATTCTTTTTAAGAATTTTTATGTGGTGCCTTTAGGCTGCCGAATTTTTATAAGGGATTTTTTTATCTCATTTTTAATTCCGTGGGATTTCCATTATTCCCCACATATTCATTACATTTGGTGTATTGTGTACTGAAATTTGATATATATTATCCTGATTATAATTATATTGATGGTATTCTATGATTTCTTTGGTGGTTATTAAATTTTGGTCATACGACTCAGCTGATTACAACGTGGTAAAGGGTTTCGTCTCACTTTTTATTCCCATGAGATTCATGCTATATTTGCCACTATTTCCTTTTTTTTTGTATGTAATACACATGATTGTACTCTTTGTGTAATATAATTTCATTTATTAGTATTTAAATCTTCATTGTATGATCTTTCTTTCATGTGGCGTATGTTTTGTATGTTACCAAATCGGTAAGGGAACCTTTGACCCTCCTATTTTTAAAAGACTTCTTTTTGTTATGTCTTTTAATTTACATCTTATTATGTTGGGATATTTTCTTATATATCCATATAGATTTAAAATTTATTTCCAAGTGATGACATACATTTTTTATCTCATCAACTCATTTTTTGAATTTTATAGTGACGCCGTTAGGCTGTCAAATTTTTACAAGGGAACTTCTTAACCCAATTTCTATTCTTTGGGTTCAACTTGTACTTTTTGAATATTTCATACAATGAATATGTGTGAATGAAATCTAATTGTTTTAAACTTAATATAAACTTATATTGGGTGTATTTATATTTTTCACTCATAATTATGCGATTGATTTATCCTTAATTTTAGGATACCATCTTTATAAGGGATTTCATCCCAATTTACATTTCCACTGAGACTTCATTGTTGTTATGCACCAATTCACTCTTATATGGTTCATATATTGTCCTTTTACATATTATATCATGAATCCCTTTATTCTCATTATATTATAATGTTCTGATTAAATGTTATTCCTCAATTATTTTTATTCAAGTGTCTCTTTTTTGTTAAAAAACTCTTTAACTAAAATATCAATTTAAATGTTGTAAAGATTTATTCTTATAAATATTTTTCATTAATGTAAATGTTTTCAAAATGGGTTTTTGGATTTATTTATATGGACATTAATGTTTTAAAATGATAATTCATTTAAAATATACAAAGTGGTATGGGAAACTTTGATTAAAAAAATCTCTTTTTAAAAGGTTCTGAAAATGATTTGATAAAACATTGTTTATTTCAATATCTTGATTTGATATATTGGAATGTGGAAATGTTATACTTACTTTATACCTGTGTTATACATTATGATTATATTATGGTTATTGGGAATTGCTTACGTATATGGGTGGTTCTGTAATAAACCTAGGGCGGGTGAGCCTGAGATAGCTCTCCAATGCATTGGGTAACGTGACGGAGGTAAACGTGATGTTTCTCGTAATAGATTTTAGGAATATACTGTGATGGGTATTCCAATTGTAACTCCCTATGTTGATATGATAGATACAATTTATGTTTTATATGGATGCCATAAGTAACCTTTATGATTTATGATTTGTGTGTGTTATTCATAAATCTTATGATTTTATAAGGTATGTTATGATTGAAAAGTATGGTTTCATGGATTTTTACATATTGTTGGGCTAATGTTTTCCTTAATTATTTTATAACCCTTATTGAGATTTTTATGCTCATCCCAATTTTTGAAATGTTTTCCACAGGACTTAAAGATGAATAGGTTCAAGGATGGGACCAAGGAAAAGTCATGCTGTCTAAAACATGGAACTTGACATGTTTCTTTTTAAGAGTTTTTATTTTATGAAAAAATGGATACTGAGTAGTAGTGTCTACTTGTAATATTCAAGTTGTTATGTGATATTTATGGCCTAATTCTCTAAAACTCTAATCCTGAAAAGATCCCCAATGTGAATTATTCATTTAATTCAAGATTATGTAATGTTTTAGGCCGGGTCCTCATACATGCTATTGATGTTATCATTTTACAAGGGTTTATATGGTATAAAGGTAGATATTTTGTTATGAATAGAAAATTATAACTACTTAATAATTAACATATATAAAAAATAAACACATCATAAAACCCATCCATATAATATGGTGATGAGAAATTAATTTATTCTTTTAATGGAGATAATAAGTTTTATATACAAATGAGTTATATTATGAGGTTCCATTTGATGAAATGATGGTGAATAATGGTGGTTTCCTAACAATTTTAACATTTATGTATATTTTTAATACACAATTCAATATTTTATGAAGAGTTTCCCAAAATTTTAAGATGTAAACGAGTTATTAAAACTAAAGTGGTTGGTTGATTTGATTACATCTTCTTTGAAATAAATCCTTTAGGTCTCCTCATAAAAGATATAGGGCCAGTCTTTTAGGAAGACCAAAACCTCTATAATTTTTTAGAAGAGTGTATCTATCAATGTTTTATATGTTGGTATATCTAGAGGTATTAATTTTGTTTGAATAATAAATGGATGGGTTCTTTATTATAATTGAGGGTAGGGGAACTCATGGAATTTCATAAAATATAAAATTAATAATAATTAATTGGATGTTAATATTTATAACACTTGATATGATTATATTATATTTGGGATGTGTATGGGTATTAATAATCTAATAAAAATAATATTTGGAAAACTATGGACTAATTATTTACCCTTACCTTTTAGTTTTAACGCTTCTATAAGCCTTTTTACAATTAGTATGTCACTATAGTTTTATACACTTTAATGGTAAATAATGTTTATATAAGATGGTATGAAACAATTAAATTGGTAAAATTTAATTTTTAAAACCATATCCCATTCATTCAGAATAACATAAGTTCAAAATTCGTTTTATATCTTTTAATAATATATTATTTTTTTATAAAATATCAATAATTTAATTTTTAACACAATTCATTAATTTTGAAATTAAATGAATCAAGAAAATGGGTAATTAAAATATAATACATTCATACCTTCCTAATATTTCATATTGACCTATACAAATAATGGGACATATTAATCAATCGAATAATTTTAATTTTAATTTTTTATAAGCATTTATTATTTTTCATATAAATTATTAAAATATTGTAGCAGTAGTGGATAAGAAATAAAAATCATTAAAGAGTTACTAAAAATTAAAAATATATATATCATTGAAATATTTTAATTTATATTAATATATAAATTTATATTAATTCATAAATTTATTTCTTCCCTATGTGGGCACATAAAAAATATTCTAAAAAAATAGACTGATATTTTTTAAGTATATTTGATATTAATATTATATAAGGAATTTACATTGATATCTATCTATTAAAAACACACCATTTTGAGAAAAAATACCTAAGGGTCTAATTTAATTAATAAAATATGAATTATGTTTGAAAATGTATGTCCTGATCATTTATTTTTAACCTAGATAACCTGATTAAACCTTTCTCGTGGTGATAAATGTTACAATAATTAATATTCATACTGGATAAAAATAAGAGGGCCAAAAATAAAAAAATTGGACATATTTATTAAAAAAATGAAATCTATATTTTAATATTCAACAACTATAATGTAATATGTTATCTTTTATAAAAAATCATACAATATGAACTGAGAATGGTCTTTTAGGACAAAATATATTTTTAAGTATTCATCTAGATTTTATTCTTCTTCCCTGATTACAAAAAAATACTATAAAAAGTTAAAAATATATATTAGATATATAACATATAAATTTCATTAAATTAATTCTCAAAAACTGGTTTACTTAATTTATTTTGATAACAGTCATTTATATGAATAAAAAATGATTTCTATAAAAATATCACTTTTAAATTGGAATGATTTTATTTTTATTTCTAAAAAATTAGTAACCAATGTTTTTTATATTTAGAAACCATAAATGTTTCATGATTTAGTTGTTAATATTCATACCCACCAATAAAATAGCCAGGTGGTAATTTTATTTTAATAATATTTTAATAGTATGTTGTTATGTTTTAATATATATTGTCGAATCTACCTTATGGTATCAAAGAAATAAATATTATTTGAATAAAAATATATTTTAAAACATTAGGGTGATAGATTATACCCTCCCTAAAAAAGATTATTTTTTCATTCAAAAATCCTAACTATAATACATAAAATTATATTATTTTTGTTTCATTACAGCCTAAGGTTCCCATGTAGCTTCTTTAAATTTTTAATTTATACATAGACCTTTCTTCAAGTGTTTAGTTTTTCCCGTTGAACATTTTCTCTATATAAAAATATTTCTACTAGTGATATATCATTATAAATATCATCATAAAATTGTACGATATATCATTTTAGTACATGTTAATGATTCAGAATGTACCTCCTTAGGAGAGATACATAAAACACATTAACTACTTGAGGGTGGTGTTGTGGAAGAACCAATGGATAAGAAATTGTCCCTACTCGATGATAAATACCAAAACAACCAATATACATATGGATTAATTATCCCTTATTTTCAAATATAATGAACATATTCTATAGAAAAATTCATTGAAAAATCTTCCACCCATGATTGAATTCCAAATCTCACCGACGATTAACATCATAACATTTCTATCGACATTGATGTGTGTTGATGCACTACTAAATTGATTTGAATTTATCATTCACATATTCTATTTGCTCGGGTTATAATTTCATTATTTCTACAATATCAGCCCATTATATTGGATATCTACACTTCATTATATATAGGGATTCATAATAAGCCTTTGTAATTATTGAATGAATGATATTGTTTGTATGATAACTGAACTAGAGAATAATTTTGATCTCGTCAAACATTGAATTTTGTATAACATGAACTGTGAATATCCTCTAGATTGTGAATTTTTCATTCATATTTAAAATTTTAAGATGAATATAATCATGTCTAAAACTCAATTTTGTATCCAAATCCTACTGAATAATTTACTATATCATCAAGGTATTCCTCATATCTAGATCAAATAAATTACAACACACTACTTAATGAAACCATACTACACCCTTAATTTAAATTATTTCATTTTGATGGAGATTGAATAATTATTTGATAGAAATTAAGTGTACCTACTTTTTAATGAGATCAAATACAAAAAAAGAAGCAATATGGTCTTCATAATTGTTTTGATGTCTGATGATAAAATCAATGGTGATGAATTCCTATTACTATTTTGGTAATCATAATGGTTTTGAATCCCCCAAGATAGTTTCTACCTTTAATACCATGATGACATACTAATATCATATATACAAACTGATCAATATCTCTCTTCATGTTATCCCACAAGAAATATTATTTCATGTAGGCCAATGGTAGGAATTATTCTATTGTCAAACATCAGTTCTGGGTAAAAACTCATCAACCTGCAGTAGGAGACAATATTTATCCCAACAAGTGGGTTATCCATTTTCAAAAAAAAATATATATTTCCAATAAAATTTCGAAAATAGAATAACCCAAAATTAATTCAACCTGAATTGTATGATAAAACCTAAAGGATTAAAATACCTTCAGTCTCATGTGCATGAAATGTAATGGAATTTATTATCAAATAACATCCTTACTAAAAACATATAGAAAACCATTTTTTTATTTTTATAAATGTCTCCCAAATTTTAATTGTTATTCACTGCCACCATCACATATAACCTCATTAGTGATTTCTTATCCATTTATCCTATGATCATACCAAATATCATTAACAAATTATGGTATCCCTAACTATATTTCTAATGTTATATGGAGACATATATGATTCAAAAATATAATTCAACATTTATTCCTTAAATGAAAAACTATTTTAGATTAAAAAATCATATTAGATGCTTAGTTTTATCATTGAAACAATATAATAACAAAACATTTATCATTATTCCAAAATCCATGTAAAGGGAGAGAGTAAATGCTCAAAATCACATCATATTTCAGTAATGTATTTATAATAATTTTTTAATAGGGATTATTAATAAGAAAATACAACCTGAAATTCCCAACTCTAATGTTGGGTATAAGTGTTCCCTAATTATCTTGATTTACTTCATCTATTTTGATTTCTTAATTATTCCATTTATCCTTTATCTTTATATGTTTTGAGGTTTATTATCCTCAGTATCTTTTAGAATGTAAAATTTATTCATATAATTACCTAAATCCTCTAATTTAATGAATTCAAGGGTTGGTAGTGAATTAGTTGAAGTGTTCTTTTACAACATTGTATTGTCTGTACTTTTTAC
Organism: Viscum album; assembly: GCA_963277665.1. Taxonomy (NCBI): domain Eukaryota; kingdom Viridiplantae; phylum Streptophyta; class Magnoliopsida; order Santalales; family Viscaceae; genus Viscum; species Viscum album. The sequence continues at coordinate 124,046,378 of OY728127.1, read as the reverse complement.
CACCTTCTGAAATTTAGTAGCTCTATGAATAGCCTTCTTAATTTTAAAACATTTCATAGTTTTAGTCATGAATGTTAAATGATAATTATTCCTAGATTTGTACATGATGTAGATTGCTATTTAATTCAACCATGTTATTTATTTTAGTTCTTACGAGACTTAACATTCATTTTCATATAAAGTCCATGAGTATAGTGGTAATCTTATATTTTTATTTATACATTGATTGAAATAAAATGATTTTTTTATATATACCAAATTTTATTATTTTTATCACCTTTTGAAGATTTAGATTTCATCCACCAGTGAATTAATCAATTTTAATTTTATGTATTTTTATTAAACATGAATCTTACCATTAAATTTATTTATAATTTTAATTATTTTTCCAAATAGCTTCATCATCATTCTTATTAATTTTAATAAAATACATTTCTATCCTTCCACAGAAATAATTAGGGATGAACTTATTGGAAAATATACTATTAAATTCTTCCCAACATATAGATTTAGTTCTTCCTCCTATCTCGTATTCTTAATAAGATTCCACTATTGATCCCCACTACCTTCAAAATGATAAATGATTAGAAAATTTGTTTCATAGACCATGTGACAGAGAAGAAAAAAAATAATTGAAATGGAAATGATAAATTTCTCAACTATTAGAGTTTCATAGGATTGAATAAAATTATGTTGATGTTGCAGCAAAATGAAATCAACACAGTTTTTCACTCCATTACTCATTTGGATGTTCAGAATGATTCATAGCATAGGAATGTTGGGTGATATTATGAATGAGATTTTTCATTTTATATCCCATAACATTGTGTCTATTAAGAGGAAAATAATTTCATTCTCTATCACATTCATCATTAATAGGATTCCTCCAGGTTCTATCCCTTGAAAAAAAACAAAAAATTAGTGTGAGGAATAACAATTACAGTGGAAAATAAGCCTATCATGAAAAAAATATATGTCGTCTAAATTAAGATATAAAGTTTTCAATATATGAAACCTCTAATTTATCATAGTGTATGCTTGATCAACACTAAAAAGTTATGATGTTGTCCTATACATATTATTATCCATAGGGTTTTTACTAAAGTTTATATCATCCTAATTTACGATAGATAAATAATACATTCTCTAAACAAACTATAATGTCCCATAATATTCATATATAGAAATAAAATTGTAATATAGGGATAATCATTAAATAAAATAACAGTCCCTTTAAAAATCATATTTTTCCATTCCCATTGGAAATATAGAATCATAAATTACTATTTAATAATAGTCTCCCATTATTTTATTTGCGACTTAAACCATTCTTAGACTTATAATTCCTATATCCTTTCTTCAAAGCCTAGGGAAATGAATCATAAGAAATGGAGACCTCAGGTGCTCAGTAACGGTAAAAAATAGAGATTAAAATGATCACATGAAAAGAAAAATATTCAAGCGTATGAGAATATGAGTATAAACATTTAAAATCAGACCTTACATATCATATATCATAATTCCAAGTCATGGAATGAATATTTTATGTTCATAATACATGAATTATAAATAAATCATAAAATGTTAGCCATGATAGATGATAATTTTCATAAGACATATATTTTTTTTCATACAAATAATCATATAAAAGATTTTTCTTACCAGTCATGGATTATTTCCAACATTATCAATGTGGAATGGTGTCACTCCCCAAACCATTATAGTAGTAGAGGTTAACTCAAATGATTATCATAGTGGATAAAGTACATTAAAAAACTAGTATCTCTCCCTATTATAGTAGAGTATATCTCATTATATATATATATTATTATCCAATTTATATGTGGGAGATATCAGTTCGATCCCTCATTGGATATAACATAACCTCCATCCTTGGTAATTATTAAACCACCAGAACTAGTTATAATGTTTCCAAAATCCTTGGATATAACGTCACCAATGTCATTGGTTATAGCATACAATATGTCCTTTATTATAACGTAAAAACCATAGCATAATAAAAATCATTTAAATGTGTGAATATATATGAAAGGAAAAAAATTAAACATCTAAAATACCATTAAACAATTTCTTTCATAAACATTTCAAAATAACATAACTCAATTAAGAAAAATGAGCTTCATAATCATTTCTCCAAGGAATAACCCATGGAAATGAGACATGTTTAATAATCATTTTATCACATCATCATATTATAAAAAGCGGAAATGAATTTTTTTAATAAAAAAATAGAGATAAATAAAAATGAGGGTATATTCGGATCATATCCCTAGTAAAACTTAATTAACCTCAAATGACATCAAATCAAATATAAAATTAGATTGAACGATTCCCTAGAAAATTCTTGAGGATTGTACTTTTCTCACATTTAAATTACCATTTTAAATTACGAAATGTATAAAATATTAATGAAAACATTTTATTTGAAAGGAATATTCAAAAATTTTAATGGATGGATCAAAAAAGTTATTACTTATGAAATTATAAAATTTTGTTAAGTTCATATATGTTAAAATAAATCATTCCACTCACTCTTCTGTAGAATATTTAAAAAAAGTACCTCATACAAGAAATTAAAATAATTTTATTTTTTAATTTTTTTATCATATTAAAACATTAATATAAATAAATTTAATCCATCAAAAGGTAAAATTAAATATATTCTTCTAAAAAGTATGAAATAAAAAGATATTGATGAAAATTATTCGACTGAAGAAAAAAATGATGCCGATTTTCTATAAGAAAATATTTTTAGACGGTTTAGTACTCATGTTGTGGAGAATTAATGTAAAAAAATTTTCTTTCATGAAATAACTATTGGATATGAAGATTAATGAGCTTATTGAATTTTATATTATATTATAACATGATCAAAAAATTACACACTAACAATACTGATAAGAATTTATATTTTAATATAAAACCATTTCAAGTTGGAAAACATAGGAATCATATGTTCCTTGAAAAAAAAAATTATAAGGTTACATTTTATCCCATAATTTCAAAAATATTAATTATAAAATTTCATTCATGGTTATTATATACACAACAGAAAAGGAAAAATTGATGTATAAGTTAAGTGGTTGACATAAATAATAGTGAGATGAAAATATCAAACCATTAGCCTAACATCTTTTATACACATTAAAAACCTCGATATAGTAAATATATATTTTTGTTTTATATATTATATAAACAACTCATATATTTCATACCATACATGTTTTAACTATACCTTTCAACCAAAAACTTATTACACTTTTATTTTTGAAAATCAATGTTACCGATAATAAGTGAATTGTTTTTCATATATTTTACAATTCATTTGTTTTGGTATGTGTACATTGATTATGGTTAAATCATATAATTAATTTTAATAATTATATAAATATCATATATGTTGATTATATATATATATTCTCCCCAAGTAATTAGAGATAGAAAAATGATTGTATTTTTCATTGTAATGGTAGGTCATAGGTAGACATGAAAGTTTTTTAATTTTTATCAACGTATAGAATAAAAGAATGAAAAATAACACATCACCATCACATAAAATTTTATTTTCATATAAATATAATATATTTATTCTATATGTTATTATTACCATTGAAGTAAAAAAAATAAAAATCCAGTGATATGTATTTGTGGATGTGGTAGTGTTAAAGTATACACGATCAACAATATCAATTTCAAGTGGTTTGGTTGGAAAAAATGTAGATATGATATTATCATTTAAAAATAAAAAAATTACCTTATTTATAATATATAAACCTTAAATAAATCATAATATTATTCCATAAAATATGGTTATTAGAATTGAATTATGCCACTATCTCGAGATGGTAAGTCGTACGTACATATAAGAAATATATTCACATCATATTTTCTAAGAAATTTTATGAATAATGTGGTTTCCATAATCATGATAAAATTTATATATATTTTTGAAATGTAATTTTATATTTTTTATAAAATATAATTCATTTAAATAATTCAATGGAATAACATAAAAAAGTGACCTGTTAATTTTATTACTTCTTCATTGAAATAACACATTTAAATATCATATTAACGACTATGGGGATAGAATTTAATAAACATAATAACATATAAAATGTACATTTTGGATTTTATAATAGAACCTCATATATATTGGTTAAGCTAGGTGGCTCAATTATTTTTATCATGATGAGAATGTATGGGTGTGATTTTATAATTTAGAGGAAGGGAATTCGTAGAAATTTTTGAAACATCAAATTAATATAATATACTATTAATGTAAAATTGGATACAATTTTCTAATATATTAATAATTTATTTTTATAGTCAAAATTAAAATCATCCAATAAATTTTTTACTATTTTTGATCAAATTTTTATCCTTAGATTTTTGTCTCAACTATTTTTTAACCCTTTAAAAAAGCACTATAATATAGATTTTCCTTCCATTAAAGTTATAATAATATAAATATAATATTATAAATTATAAATTAATGGAAATCGGATGATGTTCACAACCATATCCAATTTATTTCTTTGAATTTAGAATTATAATATTTTTTATCATCAAATAAAATATTATTTCTTATAAAATATATTTAATGTTGTTTTAACTGTATTAATTAATTTACATTAAAAAATCAAGAAAATGGGGGAATCAAATTTTTTTCACATATCCCTAATATGTTATATATATCATTAAAGATCATGGGAAACATTAACTCAATCATATTATATTAATTTTATTCTTCTTGAAATAATAGAGAAACACTATATCAATGCCGCATGAGAATTAAATGTAATTATATATTTACTAAATATTATAAATATTTTTTGATAATGAAAAAATTCATTAATCATATATTAGACCCCTATATTAAATAATAAATTTAATTTTCCAATATGTGGACATATAATAGATATTTAAATCCAAGAAAGTAACATTTTGTATCATTTGGTGATTTAAATATTATATAAGTAATTATTATTGAAAAAATTATATTAAACAACTATTTTTTGTGTAAAATGTGATATAGTAATATTTTACTTCATCCAATAAGAGTTATGTTTTTAAATTAAGGTAATATTCCTTATTTTCAGCCTATGTTTATATGATTTACACATTAATGAAGTGATAAATTTTACCATAGATAATATTCATGTTGAAAAAAATTAAGGGAACTTGTTACTAAATATGTACATCATAATTCCAAATAAATAATAAATTTTAACAAATTAAATACCTTTAATGGTTTAAAATTAATTTATTTGAAAAAATCATTTAACACATAAATAAAACCACATTTTTATGAATATAAAATTTTTATGTATTAAACTAGATTTTATTTATATTCCAAGAATATAAAAAGTAATATATGAATGTTTAATCATTAAATTTAAAATATATAATATAAATTTCCATTAATATAATCAATAAATTCTATTTGACGTTTTTGTGAAGATAAAATATAGTTTTGTGCATAATAACATTTTTATATAATAATATTGTATTAAATTTAATATAAATTTATTTTTATTTAAAATATTTTTGAAACAATTATAATAATTTTATATATTCTACATCAATATTTTTTTATAATTTAATTATAACTATTACTTCATGTTAATTCAATGTCTAAGAAATCAATGTGATGTAATAAAATTTAAATAGTATATCTGGGATCTTGAAAACATGGTGTTTCATGTAATGCATGCTATCACTTATATTAGATTTATTTTAAAATATATTTCCCCAAATATTAGGGTGTTATATATGTTACCTAACTCAATTTCAATATTTTCTTTCTTAGTTTTAAAAATCGAGTTACTGATTATTATACCTGCTGATTTAACATTGATATTTTTGGGGTAAACTTTTATTTAAAAATATTATTGTTTTATTTTTCATTAAATTACATGTAAAATTAGATATAAAAACAATTTTTAATTGAGGAAAATAAATAGTGAACATTCAATACATTTCATCACCCCTTACATAAATTTAATCCAAAACGTTTTAATTGTTCTAAACGGATGATATAATTAATGATGCCTTTAAGATATGAATCATTGTAGATTTATTTTAAAAATGACATTTCCTCCTCATTATACATGTTATAACTAGTTAAATATTCAATTCCTTTATAATATAAATGTAACTAACATTTTATCTTGTAATATCTATTTTTTTTAAATACCCTAAAATAATTGGTGTAATTTTTCATAGGAAATATATAGTAAGCCTTAAATTAATTGGTTATCATAGTGTAATTTTTGTATGTGATTTTAATATTATTAAATTATCAATGCCTCCATTTCATTAGTTCTTATACATGAAAAATATGACATGAAATTCAACTATATTTAAGAAAATATGATTTTATAAAAATACATAATTATAAAAATAATTTATAGAAGGGTTATATAGATGGGGTAAAATAATCATATAACTAAATTGATTTTTAATAATTAAAAATTATATTATCTATAATTATATAATCCATATAAATATTAAATTGGATAAAAAATAGAAGTCATGTCTTAATGAAGAGAAATCGAGATGAAAATTGTTAACTTGTTCAAGAATCCTTTTGCTCTTGTGATTAACATAATGACTAATCAAATATTTTTTATTGTAAGAATCATTTGGAACCTTATTATTTTATATTTACTTAAATTTAGTAAATTTATATATATATTTTTTATTTTTTATTTCTTATCTGTGAATGAACATTTAATTGGTTTTTTGATATTTTGTAAATTTTTGTGATCGAAGATAATATTTCATTAAAATTTTAAAGACTGTGTAATACCAATAATAAAGAAACAAATATTCGATATTTTTAATATAGAATAATATAACTATTAATATACCCATATTCATACATGATATAATTTTATATTATATATTTATATTGATGGTTAAACGAACCCAAACATGAACATAGTGTATATATATTTGTGTATATGGTTAAGGAATTGTATAATATCATTATAAATGAATAAAAACGATATAATTCAAAAAAATTATGAAGGTAAATCACATTTTATGTTTTTTCATATATATTGAAAAAAGTTGAAAAACATAAAATGTTCCTCTCAGGAGGTGGTATCCCCACCATGCATGATAAAAAATTTTCTTTTCTAATTTGTAATAAGGGACAATGTAATTTTTGTTAGGTTTTAATAGTTACTTTTTTTTATAATAATTATATTTATTCAATTATATTTATAAGGTCACATATAATTTAATAAGGGGTAGAGTAAAATAAATATAACTCACCATGATTTTAAATGAAGAACATTTTATTTGATAATGTACGTTACACAAAACATCATGATAATACAACCCAATTTTTTTTATTAAATTTAATCTCCTAGAAAGCATGTGAATCCTACAACCCTAATTCTAAATGATCCTTAATAAAATTAACCATTATAACCTAGAAATTAAATTAAAAAGTAATAAAATTACTAATAATTATAAAAAATATATTGTCTACACACACAAAAACATGTTCATTACTTACTTATTGATTAATAATAAAATAAGAATCATTTGAAAGAAAAGGAAATGTTTTCCAAAAACTATATTTTTCTAAAATATTTTTTAGTCATGATTTATTCACATATATTAAAAATTATTTTTTCCAGGTTTATAATTTCTATTTTTTAAGAAAATTATTTTGGTAACTAATATATAAAAATTAACTTCTGGTCAAATTTTTAGATTTTTATGAAATGTTTCATTCTTCAATGAATAGTAAAATTACTAAAATTTATTTAAAACTACCTTTTTGTTTAATTAATTTATAATGTTAAAATAATTATTAAATTTTATTTAAAGAAAAATTAGTACAATTAAAATTAAATTTAACTAATTTAGGTCATTCATATAAATTAATATTATTTTTTTTATATGAACACCTTCTATACCTATGCATAATTTCTCTTCTCAAACCTAATTTCTAATAGAATCTAGAAGAATAATTCCTTAATTAGATTTTTCCACTTTTAATCATTTAATTTGGAAAATTTATTTCATATTTTTAAGCCCAATTATTTATAATAAAAAAATTGATACCAAATCTTTTGGCCTTAATGAAGTGTGAAAATAAAAAAATTAATTATTGTTGCTAAGGTAAAAAATAATTTTCTGGGGGTTAAACTAAAATGAAATGTGTTAAAATGAAATTTTTAAATGCCCTACACCCATGTTATGGATATATCTAGACATTATTGAATCTATTAGTCTATAATGAACCATTTTTAGATTTTGTAATGATAAAAATGTTGGCATAATTTAATTTTTTATATAATTATATTTTTGTACTCACCCTAACTTATAAAATGATATTCACTCTCCTCCAATAATCAAAAATTTAATGCTTATGGATTTTAAAAAAATCATCAATAAATATTTCTTCAGTCCATTTAAAACAGCTTAGATCTACTGGTATTATCAAAAATCCACCCTAGGAAGGAATTTAGTGCAAACAAAGAGATGATGTCTCAAGAAGAGGTAACATTCATAAATAAGAATTCTAATTATTTTATTATTGAAATTCATTAATATCTTAATAAAACATTTCTATATAATTACCATTAAATCTTATATATATATATGTAATTATTATATGGGAATTTCCTACATCCATCTTCTATTCCATCAAATGGGAAATGAAACAGTCGATCCTATGCTGGCAGGCTATCCCCTTGTAAACCGATGTAACTCATTTAGAAGAAACACCTCTCATGGTATGATAAAAAGATAGTTTAATTTATATAAAATATATTTATGATATAATTTTACTTCAAGAATTATATTATCACATATACCATCCTATATTAAATTTCTTTTAAAAGAAGATAATGTATATCTAGTGTGTGGTTGACTACCACCTCACAATGAGAAGTGATTTATTTTTCACATTAGAATTAGATGTATATTAATAAATTTAAATATAGTGAATATACGTGATATGTATTAAATTATATTTATTTTAGGAAATTAATATATCACCTACATTGTAACACCTCATTACCCACATTAAGTTATTTTCATTCACTTTTCATATTTCCTTCTATAATTGGGTGCATCTTGAGATTTTCGAGGATGGAGAACCGTTTTTGAGAAAAATAACCAATTGTTTTGGGATTTATTCCTATTTGAATTAATGGAATACTATAATAAATGTGTAATGACTATGTATGGTTCTTCTAGAGTTCAGATAATGCCTAGGTGGGTTTGTTCTTTTGTCTAAGTACATCCAGTTTTCAAAATCTACAAGATAAAATAAATTTAGTCAGATGGGAGTACATGAAATGTATGTTTATCAGGGTATTTCCGATGAACATGGTGCATATCAGTAATTTATTACACACCGCGTTAAATTTATATTTAGTCTAATGGTAAATAATTTTTTTTTTATAATAATGCGACTTGGTTTTGGTGAATCCAAGTCCCAAGGTTTGCATGATGTTTAAGGGGATTGCACTCCAATTAAATGAAACTGTTTAATATTTTAGGGTTCTTCTTGGATACAAGTTTTATTAATTCATCTACCACTCCATTAGATCACTACCTAGATTAGTTCTCTGATAGTTTTATCAATATTTAGTTGATATTAATTGATTCATTCAGTGATTGATCTCCATTTGAATTTTTTTGTGTCTCTTAGTGTATGTTAGACTTTCTATTTTTTCATTTATTTTACATATTTATCCCATTTTCACTGTATTATCGGATCCGTTCAGCTGTGGTGCGATTTCTTCTTGATTCATTCTTGATCTGTTCTAGGATCTGGTTCTTAGGGTTGTTTAATTAATTTTTTTTGGTGATGTGGGTGTATATTATTAAGCTATGTGTCATTTCTTCTTCTCCATAGACCATTATATTTAATTAGATCAATTATATTTTGTGTAGATTAATTTTAGTTTCTCCAATGTTGTTGTTTTGTTCATCTTTCTGATGTATCCTTTATGGGTATGTGTGACCCCGATTTTTTAGGCAGGTAGTTCCATATCTAGCCTCTATTGTTGAATAATATTACTCATATTATTGACAAAATATATTTTTAAATGAAATTTAATCATATGGATGGCTGATTTGTGTGTTTGGAAATGGGTTTTAAAATAATATTGTATTCTATAGGATTTGTTATATGAAAATGGGTTTGTAATGAATATTGAAATAGTTTTATGAAATGTTGTCGCAATAATTTTTATTTTTTAAAATAGTGTTATGAATTGATTTTGAAAATATAATATATTGTATTCCATGTGTAATAAGGTAAAAGGTATTGTAAAATGTATAGTCAATTTTTAGGTGATATCTCATGGAGATTATCTCTTCTCCCTAGGCCCGTTGTTCTAGTGAATTGTTAGAACTTTTAGGGGATTCAATTGTGAGGGTGTTCCATGATGTTTATGTATAGTTGAATGATTCGTATGTGATAATCTATGTTAGGTATGAGTATCCTTTTTTTCATGACATAGTTTGATCCCTTGTGTGATGTTACATATGGTTATTCTTTTGACATGTACATTTTTTTCGTAATTCTATGGATTTGATATGATATGTGATGCCTATTTTGTTTAAAATCTATTTATTCTGAGATATATTATTACTAAGTTATTTTAAATTTACTTACTTATTTTATTTGGAAATTTATAAAAGAAAAAATTTAAATTGGGTTTCCATACCTTTGATATAATTTATTTTAAAATGTATCATGTAATCTTTTCATTAATAATGGGAACCATAAGATTATATTTCAGAAACATGATATAGGATACCTAGTTGATACCCTGGTAAGCATATTATATCACACCCTACATAGACCTCTGGATATGAATATACTAAGATATGTGTATAGATAAATGGAAAGGCAAGGTGTCGTACTAAGGTGGAGAGGTTTTCTATCAGCTTAGTTATGTAGCTAGTAGTGAGATGGTGGGATCATTCCCATTATATCACATGGATTAGTTGGTTTTCTATATTTTGGAAGTCCATTTTAGTTGTAGTTTTACTTATATATTGTTTATAACATTTAGTTGCATGGATTTAAAAATATGTTTTTTTGTTATTAAATATATTTATCTTTAATTCTATTATATTTTTTATGTGACATGTTGTTGCTTCATGATGGGTGAAATAATCCCCTTTATTTTTTTTTTCGATTCCTAGGTGATTCTTTCCAACACACGGGGATTGGTAATACAATTCAAGTATATGAAGGGTTGGGTGGGGCACCAGTTTCAGATGTAATTTTGGATTAGTTGTTATAGTTTGGTATCAGATCCTCATGTTTTGGGGTTATTACTTATTTTGTTATGTCTGGTTGGCTACATATAGGATTGTAATGACATTATAGGTATATTACATGGATTTTATGGGAATATCATTCCATGATGAGGCTCATATAACCATGGGATACTTGGATGTGTATTTCCTATTTTGATTTTTGATGTTAATATTAGTTATTTATTATGGGGTTTCTTGTTTGACCTCATATTATTCAATTTATGATCATTTATATTCTTTCAATGTGTAGTAATATATCTTCAAGATATGTTCTATGAGTTATTTAGGAGGGTGTAATGGACTCTTCTCAAGGAAATAATCCCCTAGATCAGAACATTATTGAGATGATCATTCCAGACATTTGTGTTGTTTACCTTAATGTCACACAAGTTTAGAATATATTTGTTGTTGTTCAATAATGAGATGTAGATAAAATTGATCGATCCCTGGAATTATTGAGTGAGAAACCACCATCCACTATTGATAGGAATCAACCTAAAGAGGAAGAGGAATGTAATGAAAATATTGATCATATCTTTGACTTTTAGGATAGACCAGAGAGTATCAGGGCGACATGCATAACATTCAGACTTGAGGTACATTGATAGAATTTGTGGGATTCTATGGTACAGGAGAATATGCATGTGGGATTGGACTAGAGGGGTTTCAAGAGTCACTTATTCTAAAAGTTTTTTCTTGATATGATGATGAAGGTGAACTCTCTTGAGTTTCTAGATTTTCAAAAGGGAGATTATTCATTATTAACATACACCAATCATTATTCGAGCTAAATCATTTCAAACCATAGGCAGTGAAGAATGGCCTTTTGGAATCATTGATGTAAATACTAGGGTTACGACTGGATATAAGATCACTTGTATTTTTGTTTAGAAATTTAAAATATGAAGAGACATTGGCCATTTCTATAATTGAAGAAATAAATATTGATGGAATGGTGTAATATTCCTTCCCCTATCCTCCACCTAGTGGAATCTTCAAAAATGAATTAGGAAACATGTGGAAGGGGAAAGATCATCAAATGATTCTTGGAGGTGGTTCTCATTACCATTACTCTTTAGCACATATAGTTACCAATATTGGTTATCTATTTACTTGTTTTCATCGAAGCAAGGTCAGGTTGATGAATTGTTCTTGTCCTTAACCTACAAAAATGTACAACAGTTGTGGACTTTATGTTGAACTACATAGTTACTATCAGGCTATGTCTACACCTCATTGTAATAATGGATCATCAAATATAAAGGCTACTATGCCATAGTCAGAAGCTTAAAAGATTATAGGGCTTTGGCCACAATCCTTAGGAGTTATGAAACATCACACATCAAAATTATTTTTAACATATGTATATGTGGTTCCAATTATAGTGGGAGGTACCATATTTTTTACATACTTAATAGTGATTTCTATATTTGATATAGGTTCTTCACACTCCTTAATATCTAGAAATTTTGATGATATTCATAATCATAAAATGGATATAATGTCCTTTGTTATAAATTTAGAGAACCATCTTGGGAAGAATAAGTTGAAAGGGTTTTTATTTACTTTGTGTTCATTATTAATAGCTAATGTAGAGTTTTTTTTGGGATTTTCTTGTTGTCAATCTCTATCTATTTAATGTCATCATTGGGATGGATTAAGTTGTTTATCATAATTTTGAGGTCAATTATTGTCATATGTTTTTCTCGTTTCATGAATCCATGGAGAGATCAAATGTATTCTAGGGAGAGTGGGATTTCAAGTTCGGTGGTCCTAGTCCTTCCTTCCTAGAGATCAAGAGTTTTTTTTTCTTTCGTGGTAGTGTTTCTTGATGATGTATTTTTGTTATTTTTGATCACCACATTTTTTTTCAAGACATTCCATATGTTTTGATATAAACTATATGTCATCTTATTCTAAAGAGGGAGGTATAGATTATAATTGACATTGTTTTAGGTGCATAATTGATATTGATACCTCTTATCATATGGTTCTAGAAGAGCTAAAAGACCTGACTATTCTATTGAACGATCTTGTGGAAAAAAGATTTCCCCCCTTCTATTCCACCTTAGAAAACCCCTATTCTATATTATATGAAGAAATATCATTAACTCTGATTTTTCATGGAATATCAAAATATGATCTATGTAATTGTTAAGAAGAAGTATCCATTTCAAGGTATAAATAATTTGTTTCATTATAGGAAAGAGGAAAATAGTTTTTAATGATTGATATTTAGTCATGTTATCATCAGTATAGAGTTTGGTAGTGTGATATACTAAAGAAAACTTTTAAGAGTAGGTATAGAAATTATTAATTTATTATTATTTGTTATTTTATGATCAAAACTCATGAATTTTTTATGGATTTTGTGAATAAAATATACCATTAGAATCTATAAACTTTTGTAACAGTGGTTTCCAATGATATTTTGTCTTATTTGAGATTTTAGAATGAGAATGAGAACCATTTGAATTTGGTTTTTAAATCCCAAGTAGTCATTGTTTGTATGGAATAATTAAAAAAATAAATTTTTGGATTAATAAAGTGAAATTATTAGAGAATTATATTTCTTCGCATGGATTTTAATTGTATATTTAAAAGATAATGAATTGTTTTTATGGATATAATGACCGAATGAATCTGAAATTTAGAGCATTCTCATTCTTGTTGGATACCTCTAATGGTTCATCAATTATTTCCCTATGTTAGCATCAAATTTGACTTCTCTTACTAGGAAATGGGAGAAATATATAAGGAATTCAATGTTTTAGTCATATTTCAAGCAGATGAAATAATTTCTAGCATCAGCTCTTACACCGATCTTACCCAAGGCCAAAAAGGGGTATATGTTTTTTTATGCTTCATGCAGTAGATATGTTTTTGTGCTCATTTATAATGATCATGTGGTTTTATAAAACTCCATTCAACATAAACAACATGATAAGAATTACCCCACTCATTATTTAATTATTTCCATAGTCATTCATGAACTGAAGTGTTAGAGGAATTATTATTTTGGGGAATGGTTCTTAGTCATTCATAAGCCTAATAGTTTGGAATATATCATTTCTCTAAATGAATTGAATCATAGATAGAGGTGGTCGGTGGAATACCTTCTTACATTTGAGTTCAATATTTCCAAAACCCAAGGGATGGGGAATATCGGAACATAAACTATTATCTAGAATGTGTTATCCTAATTTTTTCGGAATCTAAGGAAGTTTGGAACCCCATGGTGAATTTTTCTTAGTTTCATATTGATTATAATGAGAGAGACTCAAAATGGTTTTGAATAGTGTTAAATTATCATCATCACTCCTTCAATATATTTTGTAGAGTCAGTTGTAGGATTTTGAGTTGAGAATAATTTGAGAAACCTTAAATTATGGGGATACCATTTCTGGTTGGTCTATCTATTTATATTTCAATCATAGTTTTGGGGATTTATTTTTCATATGGGCATCAATTATGAGTTTAATATTGTTTTATTTCCATAGTTATTCATTGGTCATTAATCTAGGAACTTTGAGGATGTATTTTTAAATGAGAGAAAATTATAGTGGCTTAGTATAAAGTATGAAAGTTTATATTATGTGAACCACTATTACACCTAACAAAAGAATAAGGAAATGAATTTTAAATCTTCTAGTTTACTATTGCCTCTTCCAGTTCTAGTTTTCTAATTGGATAATGTTTAAATGGTTTTTTGTTATATTAATATAGATTACATTGGGGAGGCATGTTATCTAGCTGATTATTGATTAATTTAGAAATTTAGCTCATTTTATTTCAATCATATATATAAAATATTTTAGACCCTATGTAAGATGTATGTTGAAGAAAATATTGAGTTTATATAGCGTTATTATTTTTTTAATATGGGGTTAATTTTTTTCCTCAAGGATTAGATGGATTCTATAAGAGATGATAGGGACCCAGGTCAGTTTGGGAACATAATATCATCCACTAACATATGGTTAGATGAAGCATGATATTCATATTTTGGAGGGTATGCCATGTGCCTGTGTCTTAGATTTCATTGGATTATTGGACATCAATATTGCAATGATTGAGTATTATTATTATAATAGTTTTCAAAATTCAATCGGAATGGATCCTTTCCAAGATTTTTATGGTTTCTCATGCAGATCAACTCATTTTCAGGAAGATGTGGCTGAAGCTTATTTACTGGACCAAGTTTATATCAGGAGACTTCAACAAGGATTCATGATATACATTATCATTTCATTAATGGTTAGAGTTGATATAAATATTATGAGTATCAACGATGTCATAAATTAATGTATTTTATAGTTTAATGAGTTTTGTTGAAATTTTCTACTAATTTGGGTCACCAAAATCATGAAAAATAGAGAATGTTGTCTCTGAAGAATTTATTAACATTTGAGTTCATTGAGTGGCTTATAAATGTTTCTAATGATATGTAATTTTTTTCTCTATTGAAAAACATTCTTAATGTTTTCCAAACATCACATATCATGAAGTATAATCATAATACCTACCATGTTTCTTTTTTGGAATAGATTGAGTTAGAGCCAAATGTTACCATTATTAAGTAGCCAGTTGAGATTATTGACAATCATTTGCAATTCATACATGGGAAGTCTATTGTTTTGGTCAGAGTGTCATTGCAGTATGGATCATATTCTCATGAGACTTAATAGAATTATTTTATGATGAGGGTTTAGTGATTATGATTATTTAATATACTTCATTCATCTACATGAGTTCCCATGGATGTAAAGTCTTTATCTAGGGAGTTTAAAACATCCCATTATCCGCATTAAGGTATTTTATTTCTATTTTCTTGTTTTCTCCTTTAATTGGGTGCATCTTGGGATTCCCAATTATGGAAGACGTATTCTTATAAAAATGAACTTAATTTGAAGGATTTATGTTTTTAAAAATTAATAGAATTTGGATATAAATGTGTAATGTATTTGTATGGTTCTACCCATGTTTAGAAAACACCCAGTTTAGTATGTGTTATTGTCTATGAACCTGTATTTTTCACAATATATAAGAGAAATACACATAGTGTAATCGGAGTAAACAAAGAGTATGTTATACTGGGAAGATTCCATGAATATGGTACATAGTGTGAATGGATTTCATGCCATTTAAAGATAAAGTTTACATTCTATTAGAAGGTCGGTTCTTAATACAAATGTGATTTTATTTTTGACATATCTGAGTCTCATGGAATAAAAAAAATATAAAGATATTATAAAATTTTTATGGTTCATTTTTTTATATTTTAGGGTTCCAATCGGATAAAAACATTATTCATTCATCAACCATTCCCTTTGATCTCAACCTATATCCCTTCTTTGAAAACATTGGGAGACTCTGTTCGATCTGAATTAATTATTTCGGCACTTGATCACTATGGTAGGTGGATTGTATCTCTCTAAGTGAGTATGTATTTATTCATATTCATTTATTTTTTTTGGAAGAAACATTGTGTTATGTTATTGTATCTATTGACTCATGGTGATGTTTAATCTTGATTATCTCCAGATCTATTATAAATTCTTGATCAGGGGATGTTTCTTTTATTAGTTGAGGTGAAATAGGTGTGCATTATTGAGATATATTTCATTTACTCTTTCCCAAAATCCATTTTGTTTAATTGGATAAATGGTATGATGTGTATATTTATTCAAGGGAGCCTTTTTACATTTTTATGTCCTTTTTGTTGGCAGATCTTTTTTGGACTTGTGTGGTCCTAATTTTTAAGGTAGGTGGTTTTGTGTCTAGCATGTGTTATTGAAATTAATTGCATATATTTTAGATAAAATATTTTACTAATGAAGGGACATGATATAATTGATTATTTTTTCTGTTTGTAACTAGATTTTTAAGAAATATGGGTTTCCCATGGTATTCGTAAATGAAAATGTTTTTTTTTCAAAAACAATATGAAATGTTTTTATAAAATTATTTTTGAAGCATGTTTTCTTGAAATTTTTTTGATGAATTGATTTGAAAAATTGAGCATAATGAAATCTTTAGTACTTTGGTGGAATTTATAGTAATTTTTCCTGACCACTATCATGTGGTTTTCTCATGGGGCATATCACTTCTCCCTAGTTCCACTATCCAACAGTCTTTTTGGCCCGTTAGGAGGTTCATTTGAAGGGGTGTTCCTATACTCTACCGACTTAATCAATATGTATAGTGGATTAAGGAACAAATGATTAAATATGTTATATATATTTGTTCCTGAAATCCTCACATAGTGTGATCTTTGGAATGATTTTACGTAATATTTTTCTCTTGAATTGTACTATTTTTTTGTATTGTACAAGATTTTATATGGTATGTGATTCAGGGATTTTTTGTAAATGATATATTTAATGTTGTATAAAGTTATAAAATTTATTATAGATAATTTAATTGTATTAAATGGAAGTTTGGATATGTGGGAAAATAAAATGGGTTTCGTTTATTTTTATATAAAAATAATGAAATTGCATGATTCTTTGTTTTCTTTAATGTTGATAAAGGCGGTTTTTTTGTTTAGTGACATGATATAGATAACCTGGGTGGAACCATACTCATCCTCCTAGATCACACCCTATATACCACTTAGATGGTTAATAGTTCAGGTTATAATTTTTGATTTAGGGAATGGAAATTTTCCATAATGAGGGGGATAAGTTTTATATCAGTTGGGTTGGGTAGCTTGTGGTGAGATGGTGGGTGTTTACCAATGCTATCATAAGGAGTAGATGGTTTTTACTATTTTGGATGTTATTTTTGGTTGGACCTATTACTAGATATTGTTTCTACTCATGAGTTGTTTTGTTTCCATTTTTTTTCTTTTATTCCATATATTTATCTTTTCCATAGTTATCTATGAAGCATATATGTACCATGTTGTTGCTTCAGGCTGGAAGAAATCATTCATTTAGGTTGTTGTTTATGGATATGGTACTAGTATCCAACTTATAAATATTGGGAATTACCTTAGGGTATGTATAATGTTTGGTTAAGTATGATTTTTGGATCATATTCTGGTCAATTTATTACCTATTCCCTAATTAAAGAAATGGTAACATCACTCATGCGTACCTATGACCTACCATCTATATAGAGAGATGTGATATGTTTTCATGTAAATCCTCAGTGATTAAAAAATGTATATAATGTGTTAATATTATATTTATAACATTAATATCCTTCTTTTGTGGATGAATCTATATCCTATATAATTAAACCATAACATTCACGACAAAACATGCATTAGAAAACATGTAATTAACCCTCGATGCAATGAAAATAATGAAATATTATTAACAAAAAGTAAAAAAATGTTATAAGAGTATATTATATTACATTATAAATATTAATACAGTTATATTATAAATCAACAAAAAATAATAATACAATTATAAATGATTTTAATGCATGTTTAAATAAAAGAAAGTTCGAGGTAAGGGATTTCCTCTCAATTTAAATTCATTGGGGAAAGTTATATTTTTACCCACCTTGAATCATTATAAGTTGTATATACTACCCCTATGACTTTTTATGTCATGAATATAATTAATTTCATGATTTTTATGTTTTATTTAATGTCATTATTTAATGTTGATTATGGTTCGAAATATTATTCAAGGTGTAAGGGGAATTGTCTCAATTTTCCTTTATTCAAGGATACTATAATGATTTAAACTTGTTTTTTTTATTATATGGTGTATATGCATACCCTTTGACATAGAATATCACGATTTATATAAAATTTATTAAAATTTATTTTTCAATTTTAAACATTTAATACTAGGGGAATTGACTTGAAAATTACTAATTAGTTATGAATCTCATAAATCATTTTTTTAATTGGGGTTTCTTATATATATATTATTTCAAATTATAAGTTTTTTTTAAATACTTATAACAATATTATGTTTTATTTACACTTTATCTATGTGTATATTGATTAATTTTATGATTCTAACATCAAATTTATGATCTTTGTAAGGGTTTATTTCACAATATCATTTTAATCAGGTTTGTCTAAACTTAAAATTCCATTGTAGGAAGTTATTTTATCATTATCAAATAAACCCATTTAATTTTTTTATCCTATAGTTTTTCATGACATTGGTATGTAATGGTACTTTTTATTCTGTCATTGGTACATAAAATGGATGGGAAAATGTTTTTAATAAATATGAAAACATTTCATTCTGTGGGAGAAAAACGGTATTCATAAAAATCATTATTTTATAAAAATTATATCAAAAATGATTTTAAAATTTTACATAGGAATTATTAAATAAAAATTTTACCCAATTTTAAATCATTAAAAAATTTCAATGGAATCATCATGAAATATTACAATCAATTTATATATAGATTTTATAAAAAATGTGAAATGAATCACTGTCATAACATGTATAGAACGTATGAAATTTACCGTAATTAGGGCCAATAATTGTTTTGAACTATCCAATATATGAATCAAATGGTATTCTCAAAATATTACTTGAAAATTTATTTTATACTCATTTTCAAAATAAAAATTACTTTTTCCATAACTATATTTTTACTGAAATTTTGAGGATAATACTATTTGTGAATAATAATAATCCTTCATCATACTTAGACTCGAATGAGGATATTTTTTTTATAGATACCATCCTTATTCAATTTATTGATGGTTTATGATCATTTTGAAAACTCAAAGTAATTAAATTCACTTCCTTGACTTTTTTTTATATTAATTGACTTTCTATTTAAATATTTTCTTTTTAATGATCATTGGATATTAAATTTTCCCAAAATATCAATATTATTTATAATGGATATGTGTAATTATTAAACTATATATCATATATATATATGTGGCTAATCATTAAATTTTATTTGTTTATCTAGGGAAATATTTATAAATATATATTCGATAATTCATACAGATAATTTATAATGAGAAAAATGGTTCATTAATGAAAAATGATGTTCAATATAAGGGGAATTTTTATGAAATATAGTGATGGGTGGAGCCCAAAATTATATAACCTTTTGATGCATCAGTATTCTCATGAGGATAATCTACAAGATTACATTAATTTTTTTTATCTATAGTTTAAAACTATCTTATGAATAGAATTTGTAGTAGAACTATAATGAAACATGAGAATACGAGATAAGAAAATAAATAATTTACATCATTGAGAATTTAGTTTCTAATATTAACCATGATATTGTCACATTGATATTATATCAAGATTAATTTAATTAAATTCTTATTGATTAAATGGAATGTGTTTTCACTTATT
This sequence comes from Viscum album, assembly GCA_963277665.1. NCBI lineage: Eukaryota > Viridiplantae > Streptophyta > Magnoliopsida > Santalales > Viscaceae > Viscum > Viscum album. The sequence continues at coordinate 124,025,739 of OY728127.1, read as the reverse complement.
TAAATTTCCAAATTAATTATTAATTATCCTATTTCCATGAAATTTTTAAAATGATATTATCTATGGATGCATTTCCTCCTCATTTTATTGATTATATGTCATGTATGTTTGTTTATTGAATAGAAAATGTTGATGTTCCCTTATCTACTCTCGACAGTCAAGTTATTGATTATCTAGAATGTGTTTATATTATTTACCTTACAATATCAATTAATATTTAGGATACTTTTTCATTGATATTATATCTAGATTAATTTCATTATTATTTAAATAATTATATGGAATTTGAGTTATGTTATTTAACATGACATAATCATTATGCTTATTAATTCATGATAGTTTCCCTTGTATATAACGATTATTTCGTATTTAGGCTCAGAAATATTTTACATCCATTCCAATTAATCTATTAAGTGTAATGTGAATGATATAAATGGATCTTCTATAAGGAATAATGATATTGAAGAAACATAATATCCAATTTGTTTATTCAAATGTAATATTGGAATCATGTATGTAATATGTCTTCAAAGACAACAAAATAATTTGATCCTTTTGGATGTTATTCCTTAAATATTAAACCAATATAATAAAGTAGAAACATAATCTGGGTTATTGGGGTTAGGGTCACTAATGTTTCTATAAGAGTTTGGTATAGTAGAATATTTGGGAACTAGATTAAGGAAATCATAACTTATGGAATAAGACCATATGATTGATTTCGAGAATAAATATAGAAGAACAAACTACTGATTTTATATGGTAGAGATTATGTGGGATTATCTAAAATATAACCCTTTCTATATACTACAAGATGATGTGGTTCTGGTATAGATGTTTTAAGATGAAATAACTTTGAAAAAGGATCTTCAGGCTTGAATTGAGCATTACCTCGTATAAACCAACTGACCATGATGGACTCCTAGTTTTTCACTCCTGAGTTATATTATTTGCATAATTAAAATAATTATTAAAAATAATTATGAAGGATTTCATGGATTATTAGATATACCTTGGTACCCTTATATCTAAGCCAAACATGACATACCTTGAAGGTTATTCCCAATCCCTAGGAGACAATGACTAACACGAAGCATCATAAATGAAAACATGGGAACAATTTTCCAAAAAAACAACTGAAGAAATAGAAAAATGTCAATATGAAAAAAATAAAACTATATAGGTAGAAATGTACTAGAAGTTATATAGGTATCAATAACCCAAAGTACATCATCAATGCATAAGAATATATGTTAAAAAACTAATTTCCAGTGGAGATAACAACTCAATTCCAAATTATCAACAGTAACTACCACATCTAAGTTGTTCTTCCAACTTTCTCGAACCTAGATGGAGAAAATATACATACAACCAAAGATACAGGTTCATTGTGAGCAAAGATCGAAGTATAATCTCACTAAGGATTTTGAAAAATATTCCAAATAAATTAACCCAATAATGCTTTTAATTTTTAATAAAACAATCATTATAGTTCAAGATAATATTTAAAACAAATAATTTCTTAACATAATCTTACTGGAAATATTTCTAAAAAATGGATTTATAATAATTTTCATATAAAATAGTTTATATGAATTCCCAAGTATTGTGTAAAACAATTTAAAAATAATGGAATATATATGAAAATAATAAAAAACTGTGAAACATTGTAATATTCCAAAACTTATGATACTTCTAGTTTTTGGGATCCATAGACACTTACATGATATTAATTTAAATGTGCACACATGTTCCCTAGATAGTGGATATGGAAGACTAACCACCTCTCACGGGGGATAAGATATGACTATAAGTTTATGTTATAGTTTTAAATAATCAATCCGTTGTTATGGAAATTCCTAACAAGAAAATTTATCCCAAAAAATGAACTAACAAACTAGGATCTCATTATTTCAAACATCAATAAATAATGGGAAATTTATTTCATGAATGTATAAAATACAACTAACCTATTTTTTCAATTTTGTTTTAAAAAATTCCATTTTAAAACCAAAATGGTTTTCTAATCAAATCATTCCTTTTCCATGATAAAACAAATGTGGTTTTATTAACAACTTGGAATAAAATTGTATCAAATACAATTTTAAAATAAATTCCCAAAATAAATTTCAAAATTCAATTTCACAAATTAAATTTCAAAGATTAATTTTCTCTTATTTTTCCATTAAATTCCACTAACACACCCGATTTCAATGGTATTGGTTAGTTCTCCAAAATTATATACAAAATCAAATTTAAATCCATAATTTAATAGAATTTGGTATTTAACAACCCAACTAAAAAAATTAAATTTATATTAATGAATATAAATAAATCAAAAAAAAATTAGGGTTAAATCAATTAGTGAATCTCAAAGAGAACCATATACCATGGAATCATGAGATTATGAACACGACCCTAGAAATTAGAAACTCCAATGATGAACATAAAAAATTATATCTAATAATAAACCCTATTTTCCTGATTTGAATCAATAAGTGATTAGATTCTCCCAAAACATGGAGATCTAACAAACTGTATGGTGGAATGAATAATATAGTGGGAGAGAAGGAATTAGGGGAGGAAATCTTCTAAGAAAGGATATAATGAATATTTCATAGCTTCAATATGCATTGGAAAGTTTTTTTAGGTGACAAAATTGGTTCTTGGGAGACATCACAACCTAGTAAATCTTAATATGGATATTTATATTCAATTGGGGTTCAAAATAGGGTGTTGGAGAATTTTTAATGATTTTTTAGAAAAATTAAAATATGAAAACATGGTTTCCTAGGATGGACCACAAGGTTTGTCAAATCGTGTGCCCTAGATTTGTGCCCATGTTGGTGGGGTTTTATGGTTTCTCATGTTGGATGAATTGTTTTTCATACAATTCCCAACCCTTGTATACCCTCACTAAATGGGTTTGTATGGTTTTCACTAGAGGGTTACATGGTTTGGGAAAACCCTGTACCAACAATATAAAACCCTAGAGCCCTTCAAAATTTCCAAAACTATTACTCAAAGACCACTAAAACAAGACCCAACCAAAGAATGAGCAAAAGAGAGGTTGATGAGTACCTAAAATAACTACCAAAATGTTACAACAACCCCACTATAGAAACATTCGTTCCTATGAAATCCTATAAAAAAGATTCCATTAAAAAAAAGATGACGCCAATGCACTATCATCATGGTGTCCCTGTCCCACATCTCATGAGGATAAAAACCATAAATACATTGAACTAAAACCAATGGTATTTTCTCCCACTATATACCATAGTTTTTGAATCAACTATCTTGAATGGATGATCACTCGCTAATAAATCGAGATTGACATCAAGATAACTCGAGCATAGAACATGAGATGGATCAAAATGATACATTCAGAACTATGATACATAGAACACTCCGTGTATCCACATCAACTAAGGAATAATTTATAAATGGAAAGCCACTTTTCATAAATTCCAAAATTCCTCAAAAGTCCCAAAAAACAAGGACATGATTTACCTTGACTCCCTAGATGTTGATGACCCAAACAAGGGAAAAAACTCAAGAACATGTGGTGACAACTAATAATCCCATTGGTCAGTGACAAAGATCATTCTATAATTTATATCATCTCTATATTATTAGAATTATCTGATGAATAAAATGAATCTTAGATGTTGTCTCCTAAACCAAGATCAGTCCAATGAATTAACTAATACCAGTCTCCAACAAACACAATCATGATTTATAAGGACTTCTATATAAGGCCTCAAAAGGATCCATTTTGGTATGGGACCGGTAACTATTATTATATAGAAACACAAAAAACCCTATATAATCATCCCATGCTCCACCAATGTAAATAACATAGGTGCGAAGCATATCTCCATGAATATTTATATCTCTTTTTATGTGTCCATTAGTGTGAACATGATTTGTCGTCATCAAACGAACTCGAGATCCCAAGGCACCTAGAAGGGCAGTCCAAAAATGAAAAGTTAACTGAGGATCCATGTTAGAGACTATAGAAGATGAAAATATATGAAAAAAAATATAATCCACATACATATTTCCTAGATCTTCAACATAGATTGTATTATTAATTTGAGTAAAGTGAAAATATTTATTCAGCCTATAAATCACAACCCATATCGAATTCATCCATTTATGGGTACAAGGAATCCAACAAAAGTCTATATATATCTCATCATACTTCTATGTAGGCATAGTAAGTGGAGAAAGAAAACCATAAATACTCTGGTGCTTATCCCTGACCCATTGAAACGTAGAAAAACAAGAGGTAAAATTAGTAATTACCTATCACAATCCTGGCCACCTAAATCATCATCTATTTTTTGAGAACATCTTCATGGTTCCTAGGTGAAAGACCCACTGATAACTATTAAAACCCCCTTCACATATTTCTGAACCACTAATCCTACCAAAAAGAGATTCTAATAACATATTATGGCTTTAATAGAGAATAAACAATCTACAATGGTATACACATAATAAATAGAGTCTCTAATGCTATAGAACTCACCATCAATATTTTGTTTGAGGGGATTCATCTAAAAAATAATAGTGGTAAACTAAACACTATCCAATGAAACCACATTCCAGAATTCCTAGAATCTAATATCAAATAGTGAAAAACTATCCATTAAGTTCCACTTCTCCAATTATTCTTCCCTGAACCAGGTCATATGTTTTCTACTCAATTCATCAACAATGACATTCTCATTCCCTAAGATATAGGATATGTAAAAGTCAAAACAAATTCACTTATTCCACACATATCCTATGACAGAGATTCAAATATTTTTGAGATAAGATATAACTTAAGATCTTTTGGTCATTATACATGGTAATAATTTATCCAAAAATTTAAGGACACTAAATCTGTTTCACATATATATTAGCTTGGAGTTTATGGTCATGAGCTGTGTAATTCATCTCATGTGTCCTCATCTACTAAGATCCATAAGATATGACATGATCACCCTACATAATAACACAACACAAAACAGAAACCGATGAATCATAGAAGACATCATATCCATGCCCATCATATGGAACTTTAAAAAATGGTATAATTTTTAAAATAGGTTTCACTTAAAAAAATAGCTCTAACATTTTTTAAACCAATAAAGCATTATTCAATTCTGAGTAAAATCAACCATCAAAGAAGAAAACATTCTGAAGTCCATTTCAAACCAATAAAAATACATAACTAAACCCAAGAAGATCTGATTTTAAAAAACATTTTGGTGTTGCCTCATGTCATAATAGTTGTCTCCCTTTCAGGCTCAACTAAAATACCATTTTCTGAAACCTTTTTTCCCTTGAACAGAACTTCTCAAATCCAGAAATAAAATTTATAATGTTTTGGATAATGTTTTTTATTTTTAAATAATTTTAAAATTTTCCCCAGATGATGTAAATGTTTCTTTTCAAACATATATTAATCAAGGGTTTCATCCATAAAGAACCCCAAAATATTATCACAACACTCATTGAAGATTCCATTCATTAAATCTAGAAAGACAACATGGGTATTTTTTAGACCAAAAGGAATGATAAGATAATGATAATGGTTGTACCTACTCTAAATTGTGGTTTTATGAATGTAATATTTTTTTATTCTCAAATAATCATAAGAAGATTGAATATTGTACTTTGAAAAGAACATATCCAATTTCAATGGGTCAAACATATCATCAATCCATGGAAATGGATACTTCTTCATTATCATAACTCTATTGAGTTATTATTAATAAAAACCATGGTGAAGCAACCATTCAACTTATATAACAGAGAGATCCAACGCATCCTAGTGTGACACAATCAAGTGTATAAAGCCTTTATCTAAATGGTCATATATTAAATTAATATACTTGTTCACCTCATTCAGATCCATGTCATAATAGGTAATATACAATTGTTGAGTATGCAGAACTAAATCATTAGAAATATCTACCTCTCATTTTGGTGGAGAACTAGAGATGTCAGGAGGGAAAATATTGGGAATCTTGGAGAAAACTAGAGGGATATCAATGTTCATGTATTCCCACAACATATCAAAAGATAATACTTATATTGCATTTCACATCTCTGGATTAGAAGGCCCGACCCTACATGACATTATGATTCATTCTCCATGATTGACATGGAACACCACATAGGGTGTAGTAAAGGATACCCATGAAAGATAAAAATAAATCCACGAATTATTAAAAATGAGTCAATCCAACCCAAATATGATTTCAAGAGGTTTCATGTAGTGGCACAAAAATCCCAAAAAATATCACAATCTGAGAATGATAAAACACAGGAAGGGCTACAGAGACCCTTTTTGTCACTTTATTCCAAGGGGTATAGTAATATTCATGACATAAGATAAAATCTCTATATGAATTTTTCTTAGCTTGTAATGAAGGGTTTAAATAAATGAATTAGAAGAACCAATATCAATGAATGTAGTCAATACTTAAGAAGCTATAGTGATGGTACCTCTCAATGTTGGCAGACTTATATCCGCATCCTCTAGAGAATCTTTCACTACATGAAAGAAGCTTTGTTATAGATGAATATGGATAGAACTCCTTTGTTCATGGAGTATATGTGTGCACCAATGTTTTAGTAGGTTCTGAAAATCATGTTCCCAAATTTAGTGTGGAAAAAAGGGTTGAACTTCTACAGTTGACCTGAGAATTCCTAGAAGCCACATATTTTGGGTACCTCAATGCAAGCCAGTTCTGAGTTCCTAGGTTTTCTATAATGATAAAATATTAAATGACCTCTTACAAATACTTTTAGTTGTCTATAAAAACTTTGTAGTCAAGGAATACCCTTATAACCATCATGATTCATTTTCCCTTTATAGTAAGTAAAAAAATTTGTACTAGGAGAAAAGGGAAATCTCGAAAACCTTAACATAATACCCATGTCCATTTCAACCATTGTCACTCTATCAAAAACATCAGAATAATATGGTTTCATTTGTAGGAAATCATTAGACCAAATATAACACTGAATTCTCATATTGAACCATAAATTCTTCACCTTCTCATTTGATATAATCATCATTGCAAACTGGTCAAGCACCACAATGAGATACACATATTTTGTTTGGTTTGAAGAAATATATATCCTTGAAAAATAACATTTACTCTAGAAAGATCTTTTTAGTGAAAATAAAAATAACTTCTTTCCATTGAAATCCATCAAGAATCTTCACTATCACCATCATGTACCACAATCTCCTGCTATCCCCCTCTAGCTTGAAGGTGGTAGATTTTTTCATGAATTTATCTTTCATTTATTAAAACTAAACTAGAATATTGATATATCTAAACCAATCCTTAGTAGTTGAGTATTATTAGAACCTTGAAATTATGGTGAATTTCAGAGAATTATATCTTTAACATGGTTCCAAAAAACATCCCTTTAAGTTTCCATATTTATAGCTATAATGTGAATGGGTGTTGGTGTATGTCCGAGATCATGTATAGAACACATGATTACCTCAACAAGGTTTTGGTCTATAAAAATATTTTCTCTCTTTGTTTCATCAACAGATTCCCTCTAGAGGTATTTTCAATTCATCTATAGTGACATAATTATCATTATGGTGGGAGATGGCCATACCTCTCAAAAATATTACACAAATTAAAACTGACATCAAGGAACTTTTCAAAATCGTCATCTTTTATACCACATTTTTATAAACCATCCTTGATACCCTCATAAAATGATAAATGATATGTTCATAACATATCCCTAAGGATATCCCAAATCCGTACTAGCTAACTACTATCACATTTTATCATATAAGATAAAGTGGTAATGGGTTTTTAACATACACAATATAAGTAAGATAATCAATTAAATATTCAAAAAATAAAACTCCACAAGGAGAATAATACTATAAGTCAATCAGGTATCAATAACACAATATGCAACATCAAAGTACAGGAAAATTGGATAAATAAAGCAAGTACCAATGGACACAAAAACTCAAATCCCAATGATAAACAATAACTACCATCTCTATGTGGTGCTTTTCCCTTGCTCGAACCTAGAAGATAGAAGTCTATAATCGCCTAAAGGAACATATAGAGAGTGAGATAATATCCTAGTAGGGTCTCTCCAAGGATTTTATAACATTATACAACATTAATTAACTAAACAAATCATTTATTTTTAAACCAAAAATTAATATATTTTCATGAGAATACTTAAAACATGTCATGGTATACATTTGAATTGATGAAAATATTTCCAAACAATGGCTTAGTGAACATTTATATATAGAATAATTATATAAATTCAGAATTCATATATAAAATAGTTTGCAATTAATGTAATATATTTCAAAATAATCACTAATAAGAAACATGGTAATATTCTAAGTGGTATGATAGTTCGGGGTTATTGGATCCTAATGAACTCAAATGATAAAAATGTAAAAGTGGGGAAACATCTCTCTTACACTGGACAAGGAAGACTAACCAATATCCAACTGGGGATAATATCAACTTATATGCTTATTTTACATGTGTAATGTGTAAATCCACTACAATGGAAATTCAAACATAGCATGTTTTTCCCAAGTAATTCACAAAATAAAAAGGATTTCATGTGATCAAAAAACAATCAATAATAAGAAATTTATTTCAAAACTATCTAAAACTCAATTAACATATTTTACCCATTTCAATATTCCAATTTCCCTTAAAGAATAATTTTTTTTATCAAATTATTCATTTTTACATGATTAAGACAATGTTTTTCTATAAAAAAACTGAAACCATTTTTCTCAAATACAAATATGGAATCAATTCCAAAAATCTATTTCACAATACAATTTCACAAGTTAAATTCTAGAATTTTATTTTTTATATTTTTCCATCAAATTCAACAATCAATCCCCAATTCAATGGAATTTTTGGTTTCCCCTATTTTCATTCAAAATAAAATTTAAATCCCCAATTAAAAAATATTATGTTCATAACAAATAAATTTAATGTAATTATATCTAAATCATGTAATTTATGTAAATTAGTAAATTTAAGACTAAATAAATTGGTTAATTTTAAATGAAACCACTTACCATGGAATTAAAATATCACGATCACAAATCCCAAAATGGGAAACTCTAATTAAGAGCCTGGAAATGGATATCCATGAATCACCCCTAGATTTATTATCCAAAACAATGGGGATTAGATCCTCTAGTAAATAAAATATCTCAAAAAACCTGTGTAATAGGGATGTATATAGGGGGAGAGAGAGAAATGGGAGATAAAAATTACTGGGAATGGATAAAAAAAATATCCCCATGCTTTGATTATCCTTGGAGAGGGTTTAGAGGAGAAAAAATTGGTTCTTGGGAGACCTCCCAACCTCTGAAATCACAATAAGGTGAGTTAGGTTAAAGAATGTGTCAAAAAGGGGGGTCCGAGAAATTTTAAAAAAGTTATAATTAATTAAAATTCATGCACATGGTTTCCATGGAAGGTCCATATGTTTTTTAAAAATTGTTCCCCCAAGCTATAATCTCATGTTAGTAGGGTTTCATAGTTTCTCCTTAGCGGCTATAAAATTTTTCAAACCATTCCATAATCATGAAAACACTCACTGCCTGGATTTTCACTATTTCCAATAGTAGGGTGAAAAGTTTGGGAAAATCTTATTCCAATCATACACTACCCATGAGACCATAATATTTATCAAAATACTACTTGAATCACCCTTTAACGAGACCTAATCACAGAATTTCAAAAATATGGGATGAGGAATATCAAGAAATAGTAATAGGATGTTACACAGGATATTGATAGAAGATGAAAATGAATTATATGGGTAAAACCTAAGTTTTATAAGATTGAAAAAAAGTTTTATCAAAGGAATGATAAAATATTATGTTTGTGGAAAATAAGGACATAATGTATTGACTTTTCAAGGAAAAATAAAAATTATGTGGAATGAAATAAATTTCATAACAAGGATCCATTTATAGTTTATTTTCTTAAATGAAGTGAACCAGCTTATTATCCAAGTCAATTACCCCTTCTATTTATTCACACAAAGAACAAGGATGGACCTATGTTGATATAAAATCTTTTATGTATTTATGCATTTCTATTCATGAATTATATTCTTTGAAGTATTTTCCCATGGTATTTTGTATAAAATAATCAAAAAACATCTGAGTATTATGCTATATTTTAGAAGAAATTTTTCTTCATTAACACAAGTTTCATGGATACCAACATAGGTTTATGAGTTTAAAATAGATTATAAGTTCAAATTGTTAAAAAAACATTTTTATGTTTTATACGAGGGGAGTCTAGAAAGATTAAAGATATTATGTGTGAAATTTATGTAAATACAACCCATTAGTTTATTATATGTTTTATTGAAAATTATATTTACTGAATAATTCCTTTACTATTTTGGGAATTAAGTTAATTATATTTATAACCTTTATGGTATATTTTATCATTAATTATGTGTTAATTATGGGTTATTATAAATTTGTATTATTATAAGAATAAGAATAATATTATTTTATAAAAAGGATAACCCATATACTGGGTTATAACATGTCACATTTTGCAATGTAATGCGGATTATATAGATAAATGAAAGCTAATAATGGTGTTGTACCTACCACTTGTCTATATAATGTTCTTCTTAATATTTAATGGGTTTTAAAAATTTGATTTTCTGGATAAATATTAATGATGAACTAGTGGTATTACTATTGTGTTTTATAAAAAAATGTCTCATTCAACCTAACTTGTTCAAACCATATTTTTTCTTGAAAAAAGTTATATATTGACAAAAAGAATTTTCAATATTTTTTGGATCTTATAATCCATTAAAAGTGAATTTTAATGATTCAAATATTGAAAATTCTTACTTGTATATTCATTTATTGGAGTAAATAACGAATTGAAAATTGATCAATGCACACTCGAAATATGGAATTATAATTACGAATTAGAAATAAAACTTGTAACTATATTTCATTATATTCATAGATAATAATATAATTAATCAAAAATAGAAAAAGAATCTTTAATTTTTTTCCAATTTCATTTATATCATAGGAATCAAATGGTATTTTAAATCAACATTTATTCATGATATTTGGGTCCTTAACTTTCTATTTATTATTCAATTTGATGTGATAAATTACCTTTATCACACTATATAAATTTTATATGATATTCATTCTTGTACATAACATTACTATACACCAATTTTATCCTTCTTGGAAAAATAGTTAATTACTTTCTAGAATACCATCATATTCCCATTTAATTGTTTTTCAATATGACTTTTTATTAACCCCTTTAAAATTGGGGTTTTTAACATTGGTATTTCAAACATTCAAACCATTGGTTACTGATATCATGATTTAATTGGGAAGACACTATTTATAGAATTTTAGGAGAACGTAGCATCCCAAGAAGTTAATATAAGAACAATATATTCATTAACATATGTGACATGAAACACACAGTCTAAACGACTTGTGAAATATATTTCATTAAATTTAATCATTTCAATAGTGTGAGAAACACCCAACCATGATTCTAAAGGAACATATATATAGTATATAGTTATTATCTAGCCATTAAATTTTAGGGTATGAATATTACTATAAAATTATAAAAATTTAATTTTTTACAATATTGTAACAAAATTCAATGTTTATCAATTGATTAGGTATAAAAAAAGAATAATATTAATGAAAACTAAATGTCTTCTGAGAAAAAGTATTTATCTAAATAATGTTTTAGTCATGGGTTGTGTGCATAATTTAAAATTAAATTATACCAATTTTATATAATGAATATTATAATATTAACTTATTTTTTAAATGATCATATAATAATTACCCGAGGATGAAATATTGTGATTTATCAGAAAATTATCAATTTTCGATGAATATAGAAAAACAATGATATTTATTGAGAACTATCATTTCATTCAAATAATTTCAAATTTTAATTTTAGTTTCATATTTTCTATGAAGAAAAATTTGATCAATTATTTTATATTATTACTAATTAATTTAATTATAATAAAAATCAATAAAATATTAAAATTACAATGTTCTATAAATATAAATATTTTATATTTGGAAACTCACTTCCTCATCATGCCAGCAGATATAAATTTCAATTTGATTCATCCACTTATATGAAATTTATTTTGATAAATGGAGTCCATACTTAGAATTTTTAAATTTATTATATGTAATTCAATCAATATAACTTTTTTCTATAGTGAATTGGGAAAGAATTAATAATTAATCACTGTGGTTAAGATCAAAAAAGATTTCCCAAAGGGGTTAAATGAAATTGGTAAGTGTGAAGACTCACTAAAAAATGCTTGAAATATATTTTATAAAAATATATCGACATTATAAAAAATATGGGTAGATTATGTGCCAATTTTTAGGGTTACAAGATCATAAAGATTGGGGTGTAATGGAATCATTTCAAAAATTCCAGGTGTGTCCTCTCCTACACTTATAAAAGGAAACCCACTCTCCTCCACTCTTCACATATCCAAATCCATTTTCTCATCCATGAACATCCCTAATAACTTCTTTAATCACCTAGATATATCCTATATCCCTATTCTAATCATAAATCCATAGAAGGAAATAATTATGAGAAATTATAATGAAGTTCTCTGAATAAGGGATAATGATATAAAATAACCATTTTTATATAGTTTGTTCATTCAGAACATTTAAATTTTATTAAACCAAGAATATATATTAAACTACGTATCATAAATATTATTATATGTTATTTTTTGAGTAAATTACATATATCCTTATCCTATTCCATGAAATGGGAAATGAAACTATATATTGTGAGTACGAAAGACTACAACTACACAAACTAATGTCACTCATTTTCCATCACCACCTATCAGTTTTAGATATGATGAAGTTATTAATGAATATATATAATATTTTTTTATATTATTAAATTTATTGAATTATATTATCATATATTACTTATTATATCCCACTATTTTTAAAATCACACAATATCAATTGTGTCTATGGCAGACAACCACATCTTAAAGTGATATGGTTCAATTTTTATATATGATTCACATGGAAAGAAATATTGATAAATTTTGTGAACATATGTGGTATATATGAAATTATAATTATTTGGTAAAATTAATATATCCCCAAATTCATCACACTTTCAACTATTGAGGGAATGATAATGTCACCCATGCATATGTATGGTGTACTATTGCACAAAGAAATTTGATTAATTTTCCATGTCAAACCATTAAGAATAGTTTTAAAAATTCATTTAATGTGTAATTAGTTTCTTTAGAAAAATTAATATAACTATATTTATGATTTACCTTTATCACATTCCCAAGAACCCGACCATTCAAGAAAAAACACACATGATAAAACAAGGCAATTAACACAAGAATCATTGAACATAATGAAATATTATTAACAAAGGGGTGATAAAATTATACAAAATATTGTATATGATATTATAAATATTAATATGGTTATGTTATAAATTAATAAAAACACTTAAAATCATTATAAATGATGTTAAATAACCTTCAACCAAAAAATAGGCTTGTGGTTACGGATTTAACATCAAATCACATTTACCAAGACAAGTTTAATTATTATTAACAAATATACTTAAATATTTTGTACATAAAAATTCTAGGAAATTTTTTATCAGGAATATATATCTATTCTTAATATTTAATTTTTAATATTTTGTTTTTCTTTAAAGAGTCTTTCGATTTAAATTTCTACTAATGGTTGTAAGGAGCTTCGTCTCAATTTCCCTTCATTGAGGAAACTTATAAAGTTATAAACCTTATTTAATTTATATGGTTCCCATAATTCACATTTTTTATGTAATATAATTACTCAATAATTCTTATTTATTATTTTATTTTATACATAGAATTATTTCATCAAATGGGAATGAACTTGATAAAAATGTTCTTTTAAATATTTTTATAATTCAACTTCATTTCAGTGAGTTATATTACTTCTTAATTGTCTTTGACATTATAATATTTTTTGTGAAAATAATTGTTACTACAATATGTTTCATTTTAATTTTTTTTATATATTTATATAAATTATATATACAATTTATTCACTGATTAATTCTCACGTAATTACAATGATCTTTGTAAGGGATTATTTCATAATATCAATTTTATCACTATTCTTAATTAATTAACATATAATGAAATAAATTATTTGGTAATAATATAATATACTACATTAATTTTATTATAAAATTGTTATTAATGAATTTTTCATGTAATATTTCTATTTTAATACAATTGGGAATATAAAAAAGGGCTGTTTTTTGTAAATAAAAATAAACACCATGTCCCTCTTCCATCGAAAACCTGTTTTCATTAAAATCATTTTGCCTAAAAAAGTTTTTGGAAATGTTTTAAAAAAATTATAAATTATTTAAAAATTAAATATTTAACCAAGATACACTTTTATGAAATAATTTCAATGTAATATTCATGAAATTCTCCAAATAAGGACAATTTGGATATTACTAAAAATGTAAATAGATTAATAGTTCTATCTTGTATAACATATAAAGGATTTACACATGTAATGACCATTAAATTTTTAAAATAATTAATAGTAAGTATCAAAGTATATTTTTAAGGAAAAATATTTTCAAATTATTTTGTGAACATTTAGTTTCAAATTTTTCTAAAATAAAAAAGGATATTTTCCCCAAGAATGTGATTAATGTTATATTTATTTTATTTATATTCATCAATAAAATGATCCATTAATTATAATTATAATAAAATATAAATATGTTGGATTTATATTATAGTTATTCATTTATTGGATGGTGTATAGTAATTTTTCCTAATAAGTGTATTGACATTCACTTTATTGATTCTTTTTTGTAGTCATTAACATTCCCAATAAATATTCATATTATTATTCTTATTGGACACTAAATTTTCCTAAAATATCCAAATTATTCAGAATACAAATGATTATTTATTAAACCATATACCATTTATACATATGGTGTTATATGTTGAAATTTATTTATTTATCCAAGTAATTATTGATAAATATGTAATCATTAATAAAGATGGATATTTGATTATAATGAATATTGTTAATAAATTAAATTGATTATTAGATATATGAGGAATTATTTGGAAATATAGTGATGGATGGGGTCCAAAATTATAACTCCCCCTCATAAATATATTCATAATTTGGGGAATTTTGAAGCAATATTTTAATGGGGTTTAACCCGTAGTTTTAAACAATCTTGGGAATGGTTTTGATAATTGAAGAATCATGAACCTAGGGATCATGATGTCCAATAATTAATCACTTCCTTTTTTATAAGTCATTTATTTTTATTATCCATTAAATTTTAGAAAATATATAATCCATAGATAATTTTAATTCTCAAAAATAAATTATATGGTATTTTTTAGTTATTTACATTCCCATATTGATTATTTCCTTAACTTATTATCCGTGGAATTTTAACAATTATATTTTATCTAGATTAATATTAATATTAATTTTATTAATTATATTGTTTGTTTGTTCAAATATTTACCTTTCTATATGGAATTTTTATTATCTAATCATTATATTAATGATATGTATTAAATGAAATGTGTTTCAGTTATTTACCTTTCTATACTGATTATTTCCAATGAGCTTTTATCAATGTAATATGTATAGTATCATTTCATTCTTAATTTATTTATTACATGAAATGTGTTATCGATTAGTAATATTTTTTTAATAATAATTATTTTTTATTCATTGATAACTTTGATTTTTATAAACCTTTAATAAGAATTTCAAATCACCCTCATTTTTTTACTTTCCTAGGTATGAGGGAAGTGTACTATGAATGATATTAAAGTATAAAAAATATAGGGAAAAATGATATTTTCAAAAAAATTATGTTTTAATTTTTTTATTCAAATGGAATATAGGAATCATATATCCATGTAGTTATACATGAATAATAAACATTTAATTCCTCCAAGATTTGATTCCTTATATATTATTCTGTTTTAATAATGTAGATAATGTCTTGGTTACCAGGGTTGTAGTTAATATAAGAGAAGACTATGAAAATTGATACTCAGATCAGAAGATTGAATTATATATTGGGAAACCACTTTGAGATAATGAAATTATGAAACAAAATGGTGACCCATAATATTTAAATGTGGGATAGGATTATAGAAGGATAATAGTTTGGAATAGATTAAATGAGAAATTAAATTAATAGTTATCATTGATGTCGAGCAACTAATGGATTTTATATGTTGAGAGAAGGGAACTATTGTAAACATGTATCATTTTTAAATTATTCAATGAAACAATTTAAGGTTTATTGTCCAAAAAATGGAAAAAAATAAGGGATAATTTTTTTAGATATAAAATATTTTAAAAAATAATTTGAAAACATGTTTCTGACAAGAATTGACCTTTCCTCCTTAGTAAAATAATTTTTTACATTTTATACTCATACTGTGGTAACTATTTTTTTATCATAGTAATTAATTTTAATCACCACATTTTTTTTTGAAATTTAATATTATTTTAAAAATATGATGTCAAATTATAATAAAAATTAATCATATAAAATTTGAAATGGTGTGAAAAAATTAATTTTAAAATAAACACACGTAATGGAATAATTGTTTTATGAATATAAAGATTCCCAAAATTTAAAATATATATATTAAAATGTTTTAATTAATGATAATTTTAATGGAAAAATATGATTTATTATCAATAAAATAAATTTTAAAATCCTTTCATGTTTTGGCACACATGAATCTTTCCCTGAGAATACATTATTGAAGGAATAGACCAATAAATATTTTTATTAATGATAGATTCCATTTAGTTCAAAAAATGATGTACATTGGTTTTTTAATCTCATATATTGGACCATGTTGTTTATTAGATAAATATATTATTACATAAATATTTTTTATCCTTTAACATCCTTCTTATATAATTTTAAAATAACATAAACCATTATTTTCATAAATATAATGTTTTTGACAAAAAATCAAAATTTTAAAGAGAAGATCTAATATTTAGTTTATGTAAACATTGATATTATAAATTTTAAAAAATATTTTATTTTAAGAAATTCAAATTATAAAATATGGATATTTATATTTTCAAATTATTTGTAATATATATTTAAAATCTATTTCAATGTTTTATTTTGTTGATAATAAAAAATATTAATTATTTTTTTTCTAGAGGTATTAGTTTTTCATTGTTTACAATATTTGAGATTAATATTTATTTACTAATAATGTTACTAAAATATATTGGATTTTATTTATGTTTTTTGCATCATGTAGTTAATTCTATTGAATATATCAACAATTTTACAATGACTTGAATTTCAGTATATTATATTATACCCCTATTAAAATAATCTCATCCAATAAATTTTATTATAATGATGGAAATAATTGTGTATTATTTTTCATCATTACATTATTTATTTCTAACATATTTTCCCCAAGATTACGAATACACTATTAATCCTTGATTATATGGGTAGTCTTGTTTTGTAGGTCCTTGAATCTTGGATCTAAGATCACCAGGGGTTGTTCCTCCTTTATGATGTCATTTTTATGTAGAAAATCCTCATATTTTAAACTCTAAATGGCCCGAAGGTCTTCATTTTTATTTATTTTTGATAACCCCCCTTTCAAGGGATGAGGGGAACCCTTACAAGGCCTGTAGGCTCATAGATTACATGTCCTGCAAGCTTAGAAGATTACATGACCCGAAGGACTTAAAGAATTCAACCAGAATATCTACAAGTAACTGCCCCTCCCTAGAATTTTCAACATGATAGTATCTCTCCTCATTCGCATGACCATATGGCTTGGCTTCCCAGGCAAGCACAGGCTGGTCCTGATGGCATAGCCATACCATCTCATTCTGACAAATCCATTTGGCTCTACTCTGGTGAGTGCACCTGCTCTAAATCCTTTTCTGGGGCTTCTCCATTTTTTGTAGTGTATCTCAGGCTACTGCATGAGGGCCAAAGGCCTTGAGGTGGCTCGAAATCCCTACTCACCTGAAGGCCTGGGTGTCCTGAAAGCCTTAAGGACTCCAATACCAATCTGGTGAACCATGGTGAATAGTTCCAGTTGTTACAGTACCGAATAGTACCTGCTACAGTTTCTAGTACAGTGCCTGCTATAGTACCCATAGAGTGTACAGTTTTGCTACAATACCTGCACAATGTACAGTTCTGCTACAATACCTGCACAGTGTACAGTTTTGCTACAATACTGCTAAAATGCCTGTTACAATACCTTCTACAATAATGCTATAGTATCCGGAAATATGCCTCTACCTGGTTTTGAAACTAGATCTTGTGGATGAACTAAAGGATACCTCACCAACTGGGATGAGGCTTATATGCTCCATTTATTTTAATACATATGATGGATATTTGTTTGAGGTTCCTATAAAATGAAACATGGGAGACCTCATGAAAATTAGATAGGATATCCGGTGAGTGATAAGAGATAATATATGTCCTTAAAATGATCATAGATCACTTTTATACCAATATATATAGGTAACAATATCACTTGTATACAAAATATCTTGACTAGTTTCAATGAATATATTCTAAGAAACACATGATAAACAAAATTAGCTTCTTTATATCTTAAAAAAATATTGACTTAGCACATCTGTTGACACTGTATCATTTTCATATAGTAGAGAATTATTTGTATATTATATTTCATTTTTGGACATGTTAAGTCCATATCATCTTTATTTCCCTATCATTATCCTATAATGTTTAAGTCCAATATATATCCCCATATAGAACCACATATAGTTACATTTAGATTCTAGAATAAAATATATAGTTATTTGAGAACTCTATAAATTATTATGTTGATACTAAAATCTATATCTATATGTTAAAAAATATCACAATATATCTTATGGATTTTGAATGGATATCTCAGAATTACTATCTATCTATGGGTGGGAAGCATTGAAAAATTTCAGTTCAGCCCCAAAAACAATCAATGAATTTCAAATAATATCAATAAAAATGTCTTATCTGAATATGTTAAAATATCTAGTGGTATTAAAAGAATCATATCCCCCTCTATTTAGTATATCTTGTAAATATTTTCCAATGATAAATATTCTCATAATGAAATAAATTTTCTGAAATTGTATGGTTATCACCAACAATCCACATGAAATTTTGAACTATAGATGTCTTGGGGAGTCCTATGATGAAATCCATGGAAATGGTGTATAGATTAAATATAGCTATGGATAATGGGTGCATCATTACATTATTCATATTTTTATCTAAATTAACTTTTTGAAAAAACAAGAATCAAGATCTATACTCTATGATTTCTTTTTACATGTTATCCCTCCAAATGATTTGATTCATATATTTATAGATCATTATGCATCTTAGATAGATAGATATGGATTTTTTGTTTACATCTAAAAATGTACACCATTTGTTTTACTAAAAATAGATCACATATCTTATTTCCAAATCTAATAACACCATTATTATAATTGTTGTTATCATAAATATTCAATTCTATGTTTGGATTCTACATATCATCCATCAAGGATTCTTATAATGTTATATGAATAGAGGGTTCATCACATATTTGTCGATGGTAAAATTACATTCCTTCCCATATCACATTATGAATCATAATTTTTTATCCATGTGTATTGGTCATTTTCAATCCGCATCACTCATAATGATTCATCATATTTTATAATCACAGCATCATCAACTATACATTCCATTCCTCTATGGTAATTATAATGCAGTCATATTCATTGAAATTATTAGACTATCTCATTTGGTGAATATATATCTCCATATTCATGACAATAGATTTTAATCTCTTATAACCATTATTTATATAAATCATACAAATATAATTTTAATGAAACTATATTCTCCATGTATTGATTCTGGTCAATAATAATAGGTGAAATGTCAATTGGATTTCTTAATGAGTCATCAATTATTATGAGCCATAAGAAATTTCTTTATCATATTTCATGATGATGCAAACCAATATTTTTTAATGAAATGCCATTATAAAAATTTAACCTTAACCACTATTTATTAATATAAGAACTGGTATAATGGCCAATTCATTCATAATACTAGTGAGGTTTTACAAGAATTATTATATATAGTGGAATGTAAATCAATTACATGTTAACATGGTCAATGTATTTGATAGTTTTTAGAAATTTATCCCACTGCTTTAGTAATATCCAACTTACCCACAAAAATTATGGATGTCATTAATAGTTATTTGTCCCAACCATTGAAAAATAACCTCAGTAATTGATGGATATACATATATACCAACTATTATGGGGAAATGAAACATGAATGATATGTTTTTAGAAATTAAAATTAATATGTTTTCCTTATATCGCCTCCTTCATTTTTGTTTTCAACACATTCATTGAGTGATCATCATGCTTTTACACAATTTTTTAATATGTTTGGATATAATATATAGCATCTAGAATTAATATATCCATGAAATCTCTTCGAGATCAATTAAAAAGACTGATAATGAAAGTGGGAAAATTGGTATGTCCAAAATTAATCTCTATAAACTCGTAGTGTCGATATCTTATCTAGAATGATGTATTTCTAAAATATATCATTTTTAACATCAATTGATGATATCTAGATTAGAGGTCATTTTTTGAGAAGGATTGAACACCTCTGACATGATTTAACTAGTAATAAATATAGGGAAGATGATATTATTTTACAATGATTTTGTTGATCTTGTAATAATTTATTCAATGGTGGGTTGATTTATCCTTATGTTTTAAAGAAAGGATTGGTTCCCCAGATTGTAATATACTATGGAAAATTATCTATAATTACATATCCGATTCCCCTAATTAAATTAAAACAAATATATATGAAATATTTAATATATTTAATTATCTAGGGTTGATATTTATGGATAATTAGTCATTACATTCTATTAGAAGATAATAAAATTCTTTATTCAATGCTTCATCATATTCCCACACCCTATGTATTTACTCACTATTTACATCTTCATTGATAATATGAGTAATGAAGCCATTGTTCCTATGTATCAAAACCCATATTAAATAATGTTATTCTCAAGAAGTTGAAAGACCATCCTTACCAGGATACTTTATAACTATATGAATAATGATATAGTAAGAAAATTTCCTTTCTTCGAAATTGATAAGTGATTTTATAAGGAAATCTATTATATACCCATATTAATTCCAATTAAAATACACGAATAAGAACAAGATATATTGTAATTACCTCCCAATAAATCATAATTTTTGATGATTTTTACAACATAGTTTCATTTATCAGGGTACCATGTGTTTTCATGCATATCTTGATATTCATTTTCTGTGATTGTTTATAGATATTTATAGAAAACATATATGATATGAAAGAATGTAAAGAACTATAATAAAATAATAAATTCAAAGATAAATATTGTAGAATGAATTTATATATCAATTCTTTTTTATTGTGGTCTTCCAATTTAGTAGTGATTACAAATACCCTCCCTTTCACCCTTAGTTTAGAAGGCCACTACTTCTTATCTCCTTAATTTCCACTAGGGTTAGGTAATTGATTTAAATAATTCCATTAACTTCTTTATTTTAATTCTTTTTATTTTCTGTAGAATTATATGGAGTCTTCATCGCATCCCTAGTTTTATTCCATGAATTTCCATTATATCTTTATTCAAAATAAAATTTTCTTTATTAAAAATATTTAAAAAACTTTTTAAAAAATATATGGAATTTAATCATGTGTTTCCTCCCACATATTTTACATATTGATTTTTGGAATTTCATTCCCCCAAGATAATATTCATTAGGTGGTTTTTTTCTACTCTATCTTTTTTTATATTTCTCATGAAGAATTTCAGAATCTATATTTTATTTCATCTTTATATTCAAATCAGAAAACATATTTATACCTTTCAAATCATATTATAGATAATATCTTCCAAATACATGTTTTTAATCCACAAAATACTCAATTAATCTTTTTTTATGACATGTGATAAACTCTAAGGTTTTATGCATTATTATCATGATATTTTACTCCAATGACCCAACTGGATAATCATATACTTCATTAATTCTAGGAATTCCTATTCCATCTTATTTTTATGAGTCTGAGGGAAATATTTTGGAAGTATATTTCCATGAAATCATCCCACAAAATAGAATCAAAATTTTCACTTTTCACTGAATTCCTAATTATTTTACACAATTTTCTAAACTCAAATTCTATATGATAGATATTGAAAACAACATTCTCTTTCTCTGAGTATTGAATGACATAATATATCATTTCCATCACATTAACATGTTTCTCAAAAATCAGTGGTTTCAAAGGCCCATTATTTGATATTGGATATTGGATCAAAATGATTTAATAGAAATAGTATCCCTTCATGTCATGTTTGGGAGATAAATATTATTCATGTTGTTATTCATAATATGAGAAAGACTACTGATCATTGAAATGAGATTTTGAACTCCATTTCCCATATTATTTGTATAGGATCCACATTTTTCATTGCATAAAATATAATATTACATCATTATAGTTAATAAAATATAAACGATAGAGAGAATTTATTTTTTATGATACAAAATATACTGAATATTCAATGTAAACATCTATGATTGTAAAAGAAATTACTCAAAAATAACGAGTATATTCTTCCATAACAACTCACTAAGATTGAATCTTACTTGTCCTTTGAAATTTTACTACTAAATTTTTATAACAACACTATTTATCAAAATATTGAAATCCTACATAATGGTTCATTAAGGAGAGTGTGAATTAACTAATGAATATCCCATTAGAGTGTCTAGTATGGAATATTGTTAGACCTCTTTTTTTGAATGCGGACATGTGTTATTTAATTCCCAAAAATCTATCTGAAATATTATTGTCCCAAGGAACATCTTTCCATGATTTTGATTCGAATTTTGAATATGCATAAAGAGATTTGGTTCATATTAAAATAGTAA
Organism: Viscum album; assembly: GCA_963277665.1. Taxonomy (NCBI): domain Eukaryota; kingdom Viridiplantae; phylum Streptophyta; class Magnoliopsida; order Santalales; family Viscaceae; genus Viscum; species Viscum album. The sequence goes on along the minus strand of OY728127.1, from coordinate 124,002,539 downwards.
TTTATATAATTTACTGAAATTAAATATTTTTATATTCATATTATCATTAGGGTTTTGATAATTTTTTCATGTCATAGTGTCAAAAATAACGAAACCATACATTGATACCAATTGATGAGACACAAGCAAAAAATACAATAAAAATAAAATTTTTCCATGGTTTATTCAATACATCTCAAAAATAGGTACATGAACAAAGAGACATAATGGTTTAGTGTCTTGGATACTGAAAAAAAGAATTTATTTTATATGTTCTAGACATTTTTCCACAATCTGAAACCTCTTACATGTTCCTTGGGACATAAATATCTTCATATCATACAGAATAGAAAACATAAGATAGGTAGATCCAAAACATTCAATAGAGAATAAAATATCAAAATCCTAAGTGGATAGATAATAATAATATATGAAACCTAACATAATATAAAATATAAAATATAGAATAAAATTTCTGAATAAATGATATAATGAATCATAAAAGATAGTTATATCATATCAAACTATTTCAATTCACAGTGGAATGGGAAAACAAAACATCATGTGCATAATAACATCCACTTAGCATTGAAACTAAAGTGGACCAATAGAAAAATATGATTTATTATCATTATTAACCAATTTATCATGTAGGACATACACACATAATATTTTATGTAATGTTAAGTTCCATTAGAACCAAATTTTGTGAAACATTCAAAATGATTAGCTATTAAAAAAACATTTCTATATCATGATATATATGCCTTTACCCAATTAATTAGAGGTTGATATATGTCCATATTATAACATAATCAATACACTTTTGTAACACTTGTAGATGTTACTCGTATAATAAAATACCCCATAGAATAAAATGGGATTCATTTAATCTGAAAATCAGCAGATCATAAAAAAACCACCAAATATGGGTTTCTTAATATTATCAAATGATATCTCATAAAATAGAATCAAAGATAAAATAAATTTAGAAAAAAACAGTTTATCCCAATTAAAATACATAATAATAGAATTTATATTAAGAAACATCAAGAAAAACACCATTTTTGAGGAAGCATTTGGAGACAGAGAACCAAATGAAAACTAATACATCTAAAAAAAATATTAAAACCATTTGAAATTATTTCTAAAATAATATTATGTATAATTTACTATGTATGTACCCTAAATTTTCAAAGGGTATTTTGAAAAAATATTTAAGAAAATATTTAATTAATAATTGTTTTATAAGAAAATATATGTTAAAATATTAAATAAAATTGATTAAATATAAATGAATTATATATAAAAAATATCTATCTAAATAGAGATCATAATAGAATTTTATAATCAATTTTTTGAAAATAGTAATTTGAAATACAAGTATCATAAGAGTAAGAATATAATATATTCTCAAATAAAAAAGAAAGAAATGGTATGAATGGAAATATGGAGAATAAAAATAAAGGTAAATTATAAACTATGAGAATTATTTATTTCCATCTCACACATTATAAATGAAATCATAATGGAATATGAAATGGGAATAAGACATAATTACCCCAAAACTAAGGAGTTACAATAAAAAAATATATTTATAGGGATTATTAGAATAAAATTTTACTGATAATGTTTAATAAGGAAGAGTATAACTCAGTGAACTTTACTTGAGATATAGAAACCCTTAGGAATTTAGTAATTTTTGAATAAAAAATAATTGTAATCATTGAAATAATTTCGAACTATAAATAACATTTAGTAAATCAAGAAGTATTCCGAATTAACTTATTCAGCACAATATACACCAAATAAATAATAATATTTTTTATTACATTATAACATGTACGTGCGATATTAGTAGTGAAATAATAAGGTCCAAAAAGATAAATATTTTTTTAACCACATGAAAAAGATCTATAAAATGATTTTATTTTAATATCACCAACATGGAAAATTTCCACTCATCCCTATGGTCATATATTAGTATAAAATCCAAATAATATCTTCTATCTTACAATTTAGTAATGATGTTGTCTTGGTATGTGGTTTAATATTTTACTAGAAAAGAATTTACAGTTGGGATGATTGTGTAATATCTAATGGGTGTTCAAATGATTCTAAATCAAAGATATGTTTTGACCTCTCATAATGTGGCTAGTCTGAGAAATGTTTTTTGAATTATACACTAGTAAACTGTTAAAATTTTCTTGTTAGGTACAAATATCAGCCTTTGGGATCTATAAATTATCTATTTTGGAACCCATTATATCATAGTATTATTTATAAAACAAATTTTAACTTTTTTGTCATGTTGATTTTTTATAGATTCATGTCATGAGGTCCATATCTGAGTTTCTCAGTCATTACCCTGTCCTTGTTGTAACATTATAAACAAGTAATTAAACCATGATCAATGTTCATTGTAGAGATAAAATTCAACAAAATATTTATTGAAAGATAGATATTTCTTGAAATGTTTATGTTCATTAAAATTAAGTCATGAAGCTGTTTAGTAATTGAATGTAGTATAAATAATTTTAAATAATTGGTTAATCTCTATAAATCCAAGGAACAAATTTCAAAGTGTATTCATATAAATGTGAACCTCTAAAAAGAGATTATGGGATCAATTTCCTTGTTCATTGGTGGTTCGCTTTCAAATTGTAATCCCTATAAAGAGGGGTTGGAGTGAAATTTCTATAACCCATGTTGATAGAATATATGAAATATTGATCCACAAATTTTTAATCCTAGAAATATGATACTCCATACATCCATTGGGTAATAAACTATTGTTCAATAATTATTAAACTAGAAAAAACATTAAATGTTGATAAAAGAGGTATAATATTAATAATATGAGATTTAGAGGAGAAGGTTTTAGTTTTACATAAAACATTAACTTATGTATGGTTTTTTAATCATCTATATAGAATCCACTAATTATATTAGAATATAACCCCATGATGAATATGCCTCCATCCTGGCCACTTTCAAGAGCTAGTGTCTTATAAATCCCCTTCACATCACCCTTTTAAGGATGGGATTTTTGGTGGATTATGATGATAATCCATACCCACTCATAAAAACCATATGTTTCCCTCTGTATATAAAACAATTCAATGAGTTTCTTTGGCATCTTATAGTTAAATATTTTGAAAATTAAATTCCATAAATTCTTTCAATTAAATGTAAAATTATTAACACTATATCATGAAATACCCCTTTAGTAATGAACCATTTTAAAAAAATGGTACATTTCCACATTCAAGTCATGGTATCATGTAATATATATTTTCTATGAACCTATTTCATAAACACCCATTTATTACACCTGTAGTGTATAATAATTTATGTAACAGTTACATAATATTAGGAGTTTTTTTATAATAATGATGATATAACCAAGAAAACTCTATTTACATGACTTGAATTATAACATTCCAAATAATAACCGATGAAATTAAACAAAGGAAAATAATTAAAGTTTTTAATACATCCTCAATATATTATTTTTATAAAAATTAGGTTTTAATAGTACTTATGCCATAATGATAAATTTCAGGGACTAGTCCCATCACCAGATGATAAATTCTACAACATGATCTTCATGGGTATTGATTCTTATCTATAAAATACACATTATAACAACATGAGTTTCAATAATAAAATTACATCCTTCCCATCTCCACTTATGATATTCTGATATCCATAATTTATTAAAATTATTTTAGAGTATTATCCCCCCTGGATGGAGGGGTACCTATGATGATTGATTCAATATATTATACCAATTATACACTAAACCACGAGTAGCCCAACTATAATGTATACCATGAGATCATGAACTATAAATTAAATAAAAATTTACCCCATGTGAATATAAACTAATGAAGTCATTCCCTAGAAGATAAAACATTAGTGATACCATGGGAGTCTAAACCATGAGAGTACCAAATATACTCTAAACCATTTCCTCATTCCTATTTTGATAAAATATATTTTGTGTCATAACATGATGGTCTTTAATCCATATAAAAAAAATCCATATATGAATAAAAAAAATCATTCTTTTATTAGCGTATGGATGATATAGAATCATCAAATGAACCAAAACCATTTATCTCTATGACTATTATATCTTCTCTCTAGTCAGGTAGTGAGAAATGTAATTAACTGATGTGTACAAGGAGGAAATTTGGAAGGATATCATAGACATGTATCATATATTTTTCAGAGTTTTGGACTATGAAAAAAATATCCATACTGGGTTGATAAAACCTCTCCTATGATCAATTTTTTTCATTATAATCAACCTGAATATGAGAGGTTAACTACATTTGGAAACAAGAAACATGAGACTAGATCTCAAAAAAAATGTATACAGACCACATCCTGATGGAATACATCATAAAAAACATTTACTTCTTAGTTACACGAAATGTGATATGTTCCTCACACAAAAACCCAAGACACCATCTCAAGAAAGGAACACACTTGCATTCATGAAATATACATTTCATGGTCAAAAAAATCCAAAGCATGAGATATTAATCTAAATATTAACCATCACTATTATTTTAATGTTTTATCAAACATGAGTATCCTACAAGGAAATATGTAGTCACTATAAAATTTCTACTATCCTTTTTTCTACCATCCTATAGTAGGTAAACCATCAGAAATCCATTTTCACACATACCTACACCAAAAAATATCACTATTAATTAGATGTCATGTTATCTTTATGATTGAACTTCACCATCATCCATATAATATCACACACATCCTTATCTCCATAGAATCTCCAAAATCGATCCTTCATAGGTCATAATCTTAACCATTAATTTAATCAAAATTATTTTCTAGAAGATCCAGGAATAGATATTCAAATAATAAAAATACAATAGAAATTGGGGGAATGGGTAGGGATTAAAACAAAGATATTTTTTTGTGTCTTCTTAATGGCCAAGAACTGATAATTCAATGTAATTTTTGTATTCGAGATCAATTCAATGAAAAAACTTCTTCTTTGAAAAATTTATATCAAATAAATTATATATATATTTTTTAATTTATTTAATTAATTCAAAAACAAAAATTTAAATTATAAAAACTCAGTGAATGGTGTGAAAAACGAAAATAATGAATCTTTTATGATGTATTTTTTCAGTCGTTGGTATTTATTATGCTTTCATTATAGAAAATACCAATCAATTAATACATTCATTTACTTCTTTGATCTCTAAATATCGTAAGGATTCTCCCTCTCTATAAATATATGTTTAGGGTGAGTGAAAATATATCTCAATTTTTAGGATAATGATAAATTTACAATGGAAGGTTATAGTTCATCTTAAAAATATAAGTATTTATATGTTTTTAAATATTTCACTCAAGATGGGCCATCTTGACTTTTATGAGATCATAAGGGGAGAGCAATGCATCGCGTCTCGAGGAACTCTATGAACCCTAGTCCACTAAATTTCTCTCAAAGTTCTGCGTCATCCCCTTGATTCGTTCTATTATGGCTGGATTCGACCCTAATTGGGAACTTGCGGTGGTTCTTCAAAAGAAAAATGAAAATAAAATCTCAGATATGGAAGTTCCAGACCCGGGGAACATTCTTCAGGATTCTGGATCTAACCCTCCAATTAGTGGAGCACCACGAGGTATTTCATTCCTTGAAGCTCTTAAAGGATCTCTTGTTTCCTCTTCTACAGGTGAAAAATCTCGCTCGACCATCAAGTGACTGAATGATTGAGTTTTTTCCATTGAAGAAGATTTTGATGCAATTGCACAACGCCAAAATCTATGTAAGTTTTCTTTAATGGGGCGTGTTTCGTATGCTAAAGGAGAAAAACCCTGGTCCTATGTTGAACTGAAACAAAGAATATCAATCTGCTGGGGTATTACAAACTGGAAAATGATCCCCTTGGGAAAAGGTTTTTATTATATGCTTCTGTACTCTCAAGAGGATCATAATTCTGTTTGAAAGATAGGTAATTTATTGTTGAATCCTGGATTTATGAGACTCTCGGATTTGGATATTTCTTTCAATTCGAATACACAAAGAGGCAAGTCTGCACAAATTTGGGTTAGGTTCCATAACTTAAACTGGTTTTTTTGGCACCCTAGAATACTGAATGATTTAGCTACCTGCATTGGTACCCCCCTCAAAATTGATCAAAGAACCATTAATGCTGACTTAGGTATGTATGCAAGGGTTTTAGTGGATGTAAATCTTGAAACCAAGCCTCCTAATACTATCTCTTTTCATGCCAAAGATTACAAGACCGTAATTGTCCTTGAATATGAAAATATGCCCTCCTTTTGTGACTTCTTTAAAATTGTATGGCATTCTGTTCAGATTTGTAGATTGGTTCATAGATCCCCCATTCATCATAACCCTTATGATTGGTATGAAGTTAGAAAAAATAAGAAGGATAGAGTCACCCCCACTGATAAATCTGACCCTTCCCAAGTCAAACCTGGAAAGTGGATTCCTAAAACCCCAAAAGAACCTGGGGTAACCTGGGCTGATCAGGTGGAAAAATAGGAGCAGGATTTATAGGATCAATCCATCAAGGAAAAACTGGAAAATGTTGATAACCTGGTTAATCATACCCCCTTGACTGGGTCTCAAACTAACCTTGATTCCTCCCTAATTTATGGGACATGGCTCCATTCCAAAAGATCATCCTCTAGTTCCCATTTCATAGACTCATAAGGGTGAGTACTCCTTGACCAATTGTATGGTTGGACTATCTCCTGGAACCCAGCTCAATCTCCCCCTTCCTTCTCCTATGTCGGACAGTTCACCTGCATGTCTTCAGGACTCATGCTCTTTTGAAAAGATAGAATGCATTAGGCAGGTTATCTCTTCAACACCTGGTTTTGTTCCCTATGAGACATTGGCCAAAAAAAATTATTCCTCTTCAATTGTCCAGTCTGTTGTTCCTGGTAACCAACCTGCCTTGTCTGTAGATTGTTCCATCACTGTTTCCATGCAAAATACTTCCAATGTTGTGGTTTATGTGAATCCATCAATCTCTGAACCTTCTGAAACATAACCAGCTTCTGATTCGGTGACCCTTCATCAGGGGATTTCTGTTTTGGATGGAAATCCCCCTGTTTTGGTGGCTACTACAGTTTCAGACTTGGATCCTTTGAATCCAGTTTCAATTATCAATCCTGTATGTGTGTTGACTAATTCTAAAATTAAGGCAGGATGTAACACTGCTAATCCTGAGTCTCCTATGGACATAAAGGATAAAATCTGTTCTTCCAACAAAACCACTTCCCCTAGGAAAACTAGAGGTCAAATTGCTGGTAATAAAAAGAAAGGGGGGGGGGGGGTCAAACCCAAAGAGTAAATAATAATGCATATTCTCTTCTGGAATTGTTAGGGGATTGAAAACCCTGTAACCCTTAATGTTTTGAAGCGTTTTATTTTTACCCATCGTCCTATGCTGATTGCCATTGCTGAACCTAAAGTTAACTTTGCCCCTAAATTCACGCATCTGTGTAACCTTGGTTTCTCTTTCTTGGGTTCTTGTAACAATGGTTATGTGGACTCTTTTTGGATTTTCTATCACTCCTCTCTACAAAATTTCAACATATTTAGTCTCTCTGCTCATGCTTTGACGTGCGATTACTACCTTGATAGAACTCACATCTTCAATACCTTTGTTTATGCGAAAAATAATTACCTTGATCGAAGATCTCTTTGGAAGGATATTTCAGACATCAATACCAAGATTCAGGATCCCTGGGTATTGGTTGGGGACTTTAATGCTATTTTTTCACCATCTAAAAAAATTGTCCACTCCTTCTCCTCTATCTCCACCAGAGAATTTAAAGCTTCCATAGAAGGCAATAATTTCATTGAGATTAACCTTACTGGTGCTCAATTCACTTGGTACAGACATCAATACAATCGCGTGGTGGTGAGTAAACTTGATAGAGCTTTCACTAATGAGCATGCTCTTGATAAGTATAACCAGATCTTGTGTGCTACCGTTACTAAACTTTCTTCTGATCATCATCTGATCTCAGTCATCTTTCCTCAAAACTCTCGAAAACCTTCCTTTCCTTTCAGATTTAATTTGGTCTTGTATTCAGACTCGGATTGTGTCTCTCTTATCAATTCTTCCTGGACTAATATGTACAATCACAATGATGCCTTTGCATGCACCACTAAGTTGAAAAACCTTAAAAACATTCTCAAAAAGTGGTGCGATGATAAAACTACTTTAATTGAAAAAGATATCCATGATTTGGAAAAGGATTTGTCTCTCATTCAAAATAATAACACCTTATCCAGTTTCAATTTTGACCTCCAGGATGAAATCAACATCTCCACTAAATTTATCTCTCTCCTAAACTTTAAAGATAACTTAAAGAAGCAAATTTTAAAAACTAAATGGATCAATGATGGGGATAGAAAAACCAAATTTTACAACTCTCTTCAACGGATTAGGAAATCTTGTAAGCCTCTCTCTTTCTTAAGAGTTGAGGGTAATCTCATTGATTCTGAGGAACAGATTGCTAATCATGTTGTTTCATACTTCACTGACATTTTCAAGGGTCCTAACATCATCACAAATATCCTTCCAAACATTATTCCATGCATGGTTACTTCTGAGGATAACTGTCTGCTCAACTACATCCCCCTTGATTCTATGATTAAGGAAACTATCTTTAGTCTAAATCCAGACAGTGCCCCGGGTCCCGATGGTTTCAACAATAGTTTATATAAAAAACTTTGGGATGTCCTTCAAAATGATGTCTGTAATTTAGTCAAATCTTTCTTGGAAAAAGGGGTTCTCCCCTATGCTCTCAAATCTCAATTCCTCACGTTAATTCCTAAAGTTGATAATGCTGATGAAATTAACCTCTTCCGTCCCATTTCCCTCTTAAATTATCTCTTTAAAATTATTACTAAGATCCTTGCTAATATGATTTCTAATATTAGCAACAAAAATGTCTTCTGGATCCAGTTTGGCATTATTAAAGGCAGATCTATACAAGATTGTATTTTCCTCACCTCGGAATCCACTAATTTATTGAACATAAATACTAGAGGTGGGAATATTTCTCTTAAGTTGGACATCACTAAGGCCTTCGATACGATTGACTGGACCTTCATTTTCATGGTCCTCTCCTGTTTTGGATTCAATGATTCCTTTATCAATAAAATTAAAATCTTCTTCAACTCATCCAATATCTCTATTCTTATTAATGGATCACCTAGGGGATATTTCAAATGCTCCAAGGGTGTTAGAAAAGGAGACCCTCTCTCTGCTATCATTTTTTCTATCGCTGAAGACTATCTTAGTAGACTGCTCTCCCTTAATGTTGAGGGAGGAAGAATCAAACCAATCATTGCTTCTAGAAATATTCATGCTCCCATTCACCTGCTTTATTCCGATGATATTATTTTCGTCCTTCAGGGAGACAAAAGAAATGTTAATAACCTTAAATCCATCATTTCTCACTAAGAGGAGGTTTCTGGCCAATGCATTAACTGGAAAAAATCGTTCATTTACTTTGGTAAAAACTTCCCCTCTAATAGGAAAACTCATATCACCTATGTATTCAGGGTTAAGGAAGGATCCCTCCCTATTACTTATCTTGGTGTCCCCCTTTTCTGGGGTCGACCCAAAGCTTATTTTTTTCTTAGCATCGTTGATCAAATTCAAAAGAAATTTTCTTCCAAGAAAGGTAAATCCCTTTCAATAGTTGGAATAATTTTCCTTATTAAATACAATATTGTCTCTAAGCCAGTCTACTCCATGATGGTCTACAAATGGACTTTGGGGCTGATAAAAAGATTAAATATAGCTATAAGAAATTTCAGCTGGAGTGGAAGTACTCTAGAAAGGAAATTGGTAACGGTATCTTGGGACACTTGCTGTAAACCTATTGAAAATGGAGGAATTGATATTAAGAATCTTAAAATCTTTAATGAGGCCCTTCAGGCCAATCTCATATGGTCCCTCATTCATAATAACTCTCATTCCATGAGATTCCTCAAAAATCAATTCCTTGATAAGCTTAAGTCTGGTTCTTCTAATTACATGACTTCTTCTATCTGGCCATTGATCAAAGCTTCTTTTCACTCTATCTTGGAAAATTCTAGATGGCTTGTTAGTAAGAATTCTTCTTTAAATTTCTTGTTTGATAATTTGACTGGCTACCCTCTCATTTCTTATATGCCTAATAGCTTTTCCCATAATCCCCCGAACTTCTCTATTAGGGAGATGATCAATTCCCATGATTCTTAAATTTCGAATCCTATCAAGGGGATTGCTGATAATTATTATTTCACTTCCAATGAGGATCTCCTTGTTTGGGAACCTGCTAATAATGGCCTGTTAGACTCTAAAAAATTTTATCATTACCACTTCCCTAATGAGGATGAAAATTTTAATTGGGTGTCCAAATTCAATAAAGCCTAGATCAAGCCTTCTCGTCTTACTCTTCTATGGCGTATTGCGCATCAAAAAATTCCAACTGATGTTTTTCTGCAATCTTATGATTTTAATCTTTGATCTAAATGTAGATTATGAAATCAGCATCGCGAGGACATCAATCATCTTTTTTTATCTTGTGATACTGCTATGGCCCTTTGTCATTACATCTTTGACCTTTTTGGATACAGATGGATTTTAGATACATTTATTTTCTCTCAACTGAAAAGAACGTTGGAATTCCCAAGATATCCCCAAATCAAGAATCTATTTCTTACTGCTGTTGCGGAGCTTCTGCATATACTATGGTATGGTAGAAATGATTCTTTTTTCAACAATAACTATTTTACTATTAACACAGGTAAAATGAGGATTCTGCTGGCTATAAAGGAAGCGGTTACGATCCAAAAAGAATGTTGTGACAATTCTATCATAGATTTTGAAACCCTTCGCCGAATTGGTGTCAAAGGTATCTTCCCGAAGCCACGCTACACTATTGAAGTTTTCCGGCAGGCACCTCCACCTGGATGGATTAAGGTAAATGTGGACGGATCTTCAAAGGGAAATCCTGGACTTGCTGGATGCGGAGGAATTTTCAGAGACCATCAGAACCAGATCCTCAGATGTTTCTTTGGAAGCTGCAGAAATGCTTCTATGCTGGAGGCAGAAACACTCGCTACCATTCATGCCATCTCCTATGAAAAGCATTCTAACTGGAAGAATATCTGGATAGAGAGCGACTCTACTACTATTGTGCAAGCCATCTGGAAGGTTGATGTCCATCTTGTATGGTTTCTCACACCCAGATGGATGGAATGCCTCACTGCACTCAACGACCTCAAGTTTATTGCCACTCATACTTATCTGGAGGCTAGTATGATCGCTGATGGGCTTTCCAACATGGGAGTCTCTCATGATATCACTTGGAAGAATGAACTCCCGCCAGAGTTGATTCCTTCTTTTATTAAGGACTCTAGAAAATTTCCCTCTTTCCATCGGTTGTAACTTGTTTATGCCTCTTTCTTTTTGAATAAAGCTCTAAGTTCTGGTCTTTTGACCAGAACCCACTTTTAAAAAAAACTCAAGATGGGCCATCTTTGGAAAATATTTTGATTAAATGTTAGACTAATAGTAGTGTAAATAACATATTCTTAATATAGTAATTGTGTAAGTTTCCCTATTTATGTCTAAATTTAAGAGAGACCATTTTTTCATGCTAACAAGTTTATTGGAAATTATTTGATAAATAATAATAACCCTTCAAGATTATGAATTCTAAAAAATTCAAATAAATCTATCATAGGGATAAAAATCACACCACATTATCTATAATAGAAGTGGTAAATATATAATGTTATATAATATGAAAAATATATCATATTTACTAAATAGAGATCTCAATATAGTTTAACCCAAATTTGAGCTATGTCTTTATTATGGAACAAGTATCAATCTATATATGTGTTCAGTTAAAAATATTATTTGAATCATTATTTTATATATTACATAAGTTTATAGTGATTAGAATAATAATTATAGATATATACTATAAATTTCCATACATTGTTTTTCATTTCCATCCCATTATTAAACTACATCCACTTACTAACATGATAACATCATCTTGTGCGTTGTGAAAATATGAGTGTTGGGGTTCCTTTATTAAATAATATAAGAGTTTCTTATACATTTGTATTAAGATTAAACTAGTAACTATATGAAATTATAGTGATATGTTTTCACAGTTTTATAGAGTGAAGATGGGTGGGGGAGAAAATACATTACTCACTCGATCAAGTTCATTTTTTGAGACTAGTAAGAAAATATTCAATAAATATATTCCATATTTTCGTACATATATCAAGGAATAGATACTCACAATATAACAGTATATATCACCCATTGAATTTTATCCTTGGTTTTCAGTTATGTTATATTAAATTATATTCATTCATCCTCATTAAATTTATTTCCATTATATTCAAAAATAAATAATTTTAAAAATAAGTATAAAATGGTTATTAGATACCATGAAACCTTGTGAGAAAAATATTTTTTGTTATCTATTACATAACATTGTTAGGTTTTTATAAATTAAAAATTTAAATGAGACACATAATCATTTTCTCATGATTACTTATATTTGAAAACATATGTAAACACTATGTTAATGTAAAATCTAGTGAAATGGATTTATATCTATATGCCAAATAGTGGTGCAGTATATGATATATGTATTTCAAATTGGGAATATATATTTTGAGTACATTTAAATTATATGAATAAATGAATATTAATTAATGTGATAGCCATGCAATAAGGGATGTCACACAAATGAATTTCATCTTTATTAAATCAGATATTATATATTTTATTTAACAAAATGAGACATTTTATAATCAATTTATAATTCACACAATTGAATATTTCATATTAAAAATGGGTTAGATAATTAGAAATTATAATATTTGGAATAATTACTAGTAACATTAGGATAATTTATGAAATATTAAAAATATTTATTCTATGATGCCTCTAATGGGGACTACATATTGATAATTTAACTAAGTTGAAATGATATGTTATTATTTTGTTCCCAACACACAAGTTTTAATATATAATTATTCACTATTTCTATTTCAATGAGTGTAACACCCCAAGCTCCCATAGTACGTTTCCCTTTGAATTCGGAATATCGAAATTATCCTAGGGTGAAATTTTGGTACTTTTCAGATATCTTTCATATTTGGATGAATAGTTAAAATTACTAAATTTTAACTAATTTTTTTTAATCAAAATAATTAATATTGATAAATTATGAATTTGAGTAGTTTTAAAGTATATTTAGAATATATTTTTACCATTTAATTCAATATTTTTCATTGGACATAATTTCACAATTAAACCAGACATAAACAAGTGCCAATCTTTTGATAGTTATTATCTCTTAAAAACACGCTTTTTGTTTTAACAACGGGAATTAATTTTAAATTAATTTATGCCACTTATGTGTTTTGAATTTGGAAAAATGGATTCCATATTTGCAATCAGGATGGTCAAATTTTGTAAATAGGTAACTTTTATTTTTAGACATTTTGGATAATTACTTCGGTAAATATTTTATTTACAATGGTTAAAGGGTAAATCCGGTAAATAGGGGTTAAAAAATAATATTATAATAATACTAAATTACCCTAAAACGTGACTTAACCCTATTGGTTGATACATGGTCTACCATGGGAATCTTTGGGTCGATTTTGGGACCCCATGGATCCACTTGTATGTGATAGGGACACTTTATTTTAATTAAGTTAAAATGAATACAAAAATGACACAAGCAAATATCTTTTAGAAAAAAAATTGTTACATAGGGTTATATATGTTGGATTTTAGACAATAAATATTCAATATAAATATAAATATATTTCCTACATAATTATATTTTATTTATAATTTTTAGACATTAAATAAATTAATTTAGTTATGACACAATGGTGATGCAGTAATTACCATAATAGTGAAAAATTAGAATAATTGATATTATAAATACGAAAATAAATATAATTTGAGACTTTTATTGAATTAAAATAATTTTATAATTTAATATGACATATTAGGATTGATTTAAATAACTTTTTTCTAAGTAATCATTCTGTTATGTGTTTCTCAAAAATCAAATATTGAATAGTGTCAAAATTGACATAAAAGAGTTTTTAAAACAAATATTATATTATTAATTGATATTAAATTCCTAAAAATCTAAGGTTAGGACAAGAGACTTATATCATGATAGGTGTATCATTAATGAACCACTTTGGGGTCTCTTGGATGTATATGGTAAGTTTATTAACCATATAATAAAAAATTACAAAGAGACATTGTAAAAGTGAACCTAATTAACTAAGAGTTAATACCTAAAGATAAGGTTAATATAATGACCCAAAACTGACTAAATTCTATTGGTTGAGTGGTTTTCTACCCATCCCCACATTAACCTTTAAATAATCAACTTTGGAGCTATTAGAAACCGAATACGACTTTATTATAAATTAATATTTCTAGATTTTCCAAAGGTGCCCCTCACCCCTCTTATAAAAGGGCACTACTCCTTCTCATTTATTCACACCATAAAAGCCTTTTTGTTCAGCCAAAATCTGCCCAAATACTCTCCCAACTTCCTTCACTACATCCTAGAGGCCTTATTTTGATCAGAAAGCCAACCTATGGATCCCTTTCGATCAAATCAAAAGGAAGATCCCGAAGAAGAGGTAATGATTTCACCACCCATTTCCAAGTTCCTTTCTTCTTCCACTTCTTCTTCCTTTGTTATTACCATTATAAAATTATAACTCCAGTATCATATATATACTGTGATGTTATTATAAATATGTTACAACCATATTCAGTATTCTATCCACCCTATGAATAACATGTCACCATACGTGCGTACGTATGACTTACCGTCTCCACGTCGTGGTGTAATTGTTATTCAATATATTATTATTTTGGATGGGTATAATAATGATGTGTAACTCATGTAAATAATAAATATAACACGATAAAGATTCTTTATATATGATATACCATCCAATTATATATTATTTTAATATCAAAAAAATGATATTGTCACTCGTGCGTATGTACGGACTACCGTCTCCATGAACGCGATGAGATTCATTCTCCATCATATCCATTCAAGTATAATTCTCATTTTATGATTAAAAATAATATTTAAGGACTTGATATCATTCTGGATATGAATAATATACATCACATTAATAACAAATATGGCTCACATAATAATGAATATAAAGTAAAATGAACCCGTTAACACCTGAAATGATGATAATTCTAAGATATTATTAACAAATCAATGTTAAAAGATCATATATGATATAATATTAATGCATATGATTCTTTTATAATTAAATAACAATTATTTCACCATTATACAGGAGGTTAACCTACTTTCGACTAAGGAAAACGTACAAAGTAAGGGGTTTCTTATATCACTTTTAATTCTGTGAGAATTCCATTGTTCACCACTTATTTATTGCATGTGGTGTGTGTACTACCCATGATTGTATTCATTGTGTAATAGAATTCAATTTATGGGTATTTACATCATCAATTTAAGATCCTTCTTTCATGGATGTATGTTTCGCATGTTACCTAATCGATAAGGGAATTCAAAATTTCAATTTCCACTCATTTGGCTTTACGCATATTTCATTGATTATATTACTCCAAGATTATGTGTGGAACAACTATTCATTTGATTATGTCATAATTTCCTCTCCCTTTCCTGTGGATATACTATTGATACAAATAATCACTCCATTGATAATTTCTCAAGTCATTGATATGAATTTGATAAGAGTAATTTTAACTCATTCTCCATTTGTTGAGTTAAACATCCAATTCGTTGGTGTTGTTTTTACAAGAATATGTGTGAATGTACTTTGATTGTTTTACACTGAATATCCAATCATATTTAGTGTATTTATATTTTTCACACATAACTATTTCGTTGATTTATCGTTAACCTAATGATACGGCCTTATGAGATATTTCATCTCAATTTACATTCCATTGAGACTTCTTTGTTGTTATACACCAAATCACTTTTATGTGGTGTATATAATGTACTTTGACATAGTATATCATGAATTCCTTTATTCTCATGATATTAAAATGTTTTGATTACCTCAATTATTTTTATTCAAGTGTCTCTCTTTTGGTTAGAAACTCTAACTAAAATACCATTTTTAAATGTTTTAAAGACTTATTCTTCTAAATCTTGTTCATTAATGTCCATGTTTTAAAAAATTGTTTTAAGGATTTATTTATATGGACATTAAAGTTTTAAAATTAAAACTCCTTTTAAAAGTTTCAAAGTAGTATGGGACACTTTGATTCAAAAATCTATTTTTAAATGGCTTCTTGACAAATAGTGTGACTTTTAAATGATTTCAAGAAAAAGGGGGATATTTCTCTCAAATAGTTTTGATGATTATTTTCATCTATCCTTCATTATTCTTGATTGAGGTTAATGTGATATAATAAAATCTTCCATATTGTATCAAATGAGTCATGTTTGACTGTGGATGTGCTATTTTTATACCATTCATGGTTTGTAGTTAAAGTATTGACATTTCGTATGATAGTTTTAATACGAATGTTTATGTTATGTTTAAACCTATTCATATGAGGAATGCATTGGACATAATAAGTGACGGGTGGAGCCCACTATAGCTCCTCGATGCATCTGTAGGTCTCATGAGACAAAATAGTGTCTTGGCACAAGGCCTTGGCAAAATCTTATTTGTAGTCTTGGCAGGAGGCCTTGGCTATGTGGTTATGATAGTCTAGAATTATGCATTCCATCATTATGAAAGTAATTATTCATATTTCATGTGATCATTAGACTAGTAGAATATCCATGTGAGTATGTAAATGACATTATTTTATTTTATCGTTTCCATTTTATGCTGAAGTTCAAGTTTAAAAGGCTTTCGTTTTAGTTATGAACTGCCTTAAGTGTTTATGCTTATCTATGAAAGCTTCTGCTATAATGTTATCCTTACTGAGCATCTGAGCTCACCCCTTTCAATGTTTTATTTTTCCCAGGATTATGAAGAAGTAATTTATGAATGACCTGCAGGGATAGTATGAGGGGATATGAATACAAGATGTTGTTGTAGTTTTTTTTACCTTATGATGTAATGTAAGACTTATGAATATATCTAGTGTTTCCAAGACTAATAAAATAATCGGTCATTCGAGACTTGATCCATTGTGATCATGCCAATGTTATGTAATAACGCACCGACTCTGGGTAACTGGGGTCAGGGCATTGCAGTTGCTATCAAAGGAAGTTTAGTACAAACCTTTGATGCTAGATTTAGATAAACTCTGATTAGAGCATGTAGACCTAAGATGAACATTGAGGATTAGTATAGAATAACTTCCTAGAATTTTGGTATTGTAGAGATTTTGTTAGTTTTCCGAGCAATACATCCCTGTCTGGATACGATCAGGTAGAGGCGGCTCTGGCACAGATGTACCTAGGGGTAAAACCCGAAAACACTGCTTTGAGCTAGACTCGAATGAGAACTGGTGCATGACAACGGGCCTTGCTGCACTCTTGGTTACGACACTCCCAGGGGATATGCTTAGGATAATTTACATTTTCTTTACAAACCGATTTGAAGTATTATATATATAAGATGAGAGTAAATGACCTTGGTTAATCCTAATGTGTTTCATATTGAGAATATGGTGACATGTTAATCTCTAAATGATTTTATGACTACTATTACTCACATAATGATTTCTGGTTTTAGTCAATGGCTAGATTCCAAGGAAGTCATAGTGACTTTGGGAATGATGTACAAGGTGGGAACAGTGGTGGCAATGAGCAACAAAATGGAATGTTAATAGGCGTAAAAGATATCGTCTTTATGCCAAATCAGTTTCCTAAAAATATGATCAACAACATATATATTAACCAACTCCCAGACTCAACAAGGAAGAGAAAGGTGATGAATGATAAGAGCTCCAACAATGGAGACCATGGAGAAAAGAACCCTCAATTTCCATCATGCAGGAAATGTGGAAGGAGACACCCAGAAAAGTGTCTCAATGGGACAAAGAAATGAATTACATGCGGGAAAGAAGGACATGAAGTGAAGAATTGCCGAAGAAAAATGAAAAGTACTATGGAAGAAGATAAAAATGGTCCCAAGAGTCCATTTACAATCATTTTCTGTAAATTTAGGGGACCTGGCCATTACCCGAGTGAATGCCCTATTCTATAGGATATTTTCTTGGTCATAGAAGAAGCTATGTGGAAATAAATGGTTGGAGAAATTCTTAAAAAGTATTAGTGCTTCTTGTTGATGGGTTTACTTTGGAATAATTTTCCCTTGTATTTGTAACCCCGCAGTTTTCCATGTGAGAATGATATTTGAGGAAGAATTATCTCTTCTCTTGTGGATATAGTTATAAATAATCATTTGGTTTTATATGATCGTTGGGTTTGAGGAAATTATAAGTTATCATAATTTGGGATAAAAATGCAAGGTATGAGATAATATTTGTGGTTAAATTATATTGTGGTCATTTTGAGGAATTTATCTCATTTTGGTAATGTTATAAAACATATTTTTTGAAAAAGGACAACACGTAGACCATATGACAACCCGTCGCGTCGGATAAAGCTGTGGGAATCGAACCCACAACCAAAGTACGATTGGGATTTATCGCCTACCACTGGACCACGTGATGTCCCTAGTTAGTGTGACTATTATTTTTAGTTAAATGATTTTATTGATCAATAATAATTTGATTTGGGATCTTATGTCTTATCAAATGAATACCCTTAGTATAGGAAAATGATTTGTTGATTAAGTGATAAATGTTATTTTGGAAGTTGTTCGCTTTGTTGAGAACACTATATTCCAAAGGAAAATAGAGTAGTATGGGATTTCATTTGAGGAGTAATGGTGGTTTTTTATCTATGTTTTTATTGTGGATTTATAATGATTTGGGTTATTTATGGAAATGATTAGGTTAATTAATTTTAAGTATGTGACTTTAAGAGTAATTAATGTCATTTGGAGATACAATTTAACGTGGAAGACTACATTCTTAATAAGTTTTGGTTAAATATTAGTTTTGATTATATTAAAGGATTCTAAGGACAATTGATTATTTAATGGTATTTATTTAACTTTGGGGTATTGTTGGTTTAATTTTGGAAATTAAGATTAGTGTTTATTTCTCTCAAGGAATATCCTTTTGGAAGATCATTAGATCTTGTACTAACCATTTTGTTTTTGAATAATCTCTAAACACAATGTAAATATATAGTTCATCCTGCATGGATCATGTGATTCTATAGAAGTTTATTCTAGATATTCCAGTGTGACCAAGTCTTCTTGAATACTCATCGTTTAAAAAAAATGAGTTAGTGGTGGAAATTTTTTAAATAATGAAACTCTACTTAAAATTAAGTATATATCTTTAAATTATTAGTCAATATCATAAATTAATTCCTCATACTTATTTAATGTATCTTAAAACAAAAAATTGTTGTCCTTTTACTTTTCCTACTGGGAGACTAAGGACCGTTTGTCCCAACACAAGTTTGTGATTTTATTATTGTTAACGTTCTCCTGATCATGTTTTCTATCCCTCTTCATCAGAACTGAACACTTAGTTTATCGTCCATATCCATGTTTTCCTATATGGAATCCTAGTATGGGTTATCTTGGGTGACCTTTATACCTCTCTTCCTTTCTTTTAAAATGATAGTTTTATTGAATCTCTTTCCTATGTGGGACATTCCAATATATTCTCAAGCCCAATTTTAATAAAATTGTAAGGACGCAATTTATTGAAGGAGGGGAGAATGTTACACCCCAAGATTCCATAGTACGTTTCCCTTTGAATAATGTAATGGTGTGCATTGTACGCAACTTCGAGATTTTAACACACCACAACCAATCAAACTAGCCGTTATGAATAGTAATATCTACATTTTTAAATTTTATAAATTCTATCTCTCAAAATGGACTTCATTTTTGGATTCGGGATATCAAAATTAGCCTTGGGTGAAATTTTGGTACTTTTTGGATAACTTTCATATTTTGATGAATAGTTAAAATTACTAAATTGTAATTAAAAACAATTTTTTTAATCAAAATAATTAATATTGATAAATTATGAATTTGAGTTGTTTTAAAGTATATTTAGAATATATTTTTACCATTTAATTCAATTTTTGTCATTGGACATAATTTCACAGTTAAACCAGACATAAAAAAGTGCCAATCTTTTGATAGTTATTATCTCTTAAAAACACGCTTTTTGTTTTAACAACGGGAATTAATTTTTAATTAATTACTTCCACTTATGTGTTTTGAATTTGGAAAAATGGATTCCATATTTGGAATCAGGATGTTCAAATTGTGTAAATATGTAACTTTTATTTTTAGACATTTTGGATAATTACTTCGGTAAATATTTTATTTATCATGGTTAAAGGGTAAATCCGGTAAACAAGGGTTAAAAATAATATTATAATAATACTAAATTACCCTAAAACTTGTATTAACCCTATTGGTTGATACATGGTCGACCATGGTCATATTTGGGTCTATTTTAGGACCCCATGGATCTACTTGTAAGTGATAGGGACACTTTATTTTAATTAAGTTAAAATGAATACAAAAATGACACAAGCATATATCTTTTAGAAAACCAATTGTTACATAGGGTTATATATGATGGATTTTAGACTATAAATATTCAATAGAAAGATAAACATATTTCCTACATAATTATAGTTTATTTATAATTTTTAGACATTAAATAATTAAATTTATTTATGACACAATAGTGATAGAGTAATTACCATAATAGTGAAAAAGTAGAATAATTGATATTATAAATACCCAAATAAATATAATTTGAGACTTTTATTGAATTAAAATAATTTTATAAGTTAATATGACATATTAAGATTGATTTAATTAGCTTTTTTTGAAGTAAAAATTCTGTTATGTATTTCACAAAAATCAACTATTGAATAGTGTCAAAATTGACATAAAAGAGTTTTTAAAACAAATATTATATTATTAATTGATATTAAATTACTAAAAATATAAGGTTAGTCCAAGAGACTTATATCATGATAGGTGTATCATTGATGAACCACTTGGTGGTCTATTGGATGTATATGGTATGTTTATTAACCATATAATATAAAACTACATAGAGACATTGTAAAAGTGAAACTAATTAACTAAGAGTTAATACTTAAAGATAAGGTTAATATAATGACCCAAACCTGTATAAATTCTATTGGTTGAGTGTTTTTCGACTGATACCCACCTTAATCTTTAAATAATAAACTTTGGAGATATTAGAAACCGAATATGAATTTATTATAAATTAATATTTCTAGATTTTCCAAAGGTGCCCCTCACCCCTCTTATAAAAGGGCACTCCTCCTTCTCATTTCATCACACATTCAAAGCCTTTTTGTTCGGCCAAACTATGCCCAAATACTCTCCCAACTTCCCTCACTACAACCTAGAGGCCTTAGTTTGATCCGAAATCCAACCTATGGATCTCTTTTGATCAAATCAAAAGGAAGAACCCGAAGAAGAGGTAAAGATTTCACCACCCTTTTCCAAGTTCCTTTCTTCTTCCACTTCTTTTTCATTTTTTATTACCATTATAAAATAATAACTCCAGTATCATATATATACTGTGATTTTATTATAAATATGGTACAACCATATTCAGTATTCTATCCACCCTTTGAATAACATGTCACCATACGTGCGTACGTACGGCTTGCCGTCTCCACGTCCTGGTGTAATTGTTATTCAATATATTATTATTTTGGATGGGTATAATAATGATGTGTAACTCATGTAAATAATAAATATAACATGATAATGATTCTGTATATATGATATAACATCCAATTATATATTATTTTTATATCAAAAGAATGATATTGTCGCTCGTGCGTACATACAGACTACCGTCTCCACCAACGCAATGAGATTCATTCTCCATCATATCCATTCAAGTATAATTCTCATTTTATGATTAAAAATAATATTTAAAGACTTTATATCATTAGGGATTTGAATAATATACATCCCATTAATAACAAATATGGCTCACATAATAATGAATATAAAGTAAAATGAACCCGTTAACACCCGAAATGACGATAATTCTAAGATATTATTAACAAATCAATGTTAAAAGATCATATATGATATCATATTAATGCATATAATTCGTGTATAATTAAATAAAAACTATTTCACCATTATACAGGAGGTTAACCTACCGTCGACTAAGGAAAAAGTACAAAGTAAGGGGTTTCTTATCTCACTTTTAATTCTATGAGAATTCCATTGTTCACCACTTATTTATTGCATGTGGTGTGTGTACTGCCCATGATTGTATTCATTGTGTAATATACTTTAATTTATGGGTATTTACATTATCAATTTAAGATCCTTCTTTCATGGGTGTATGTTTCGTATGTTACCTAATCGATAAGGGAATTCGAAATTTCAATTTCCACTCATTTGGATTTACGCATATTTCATTGATTATATTACTCCAAGATTTTGTGTGGAATCACTATTCATTTGATTATGTCATAATTTCCACTCCCTTTACTGTGGATATTCTTTTGATACACATAATCACTCCATTGATAATTTCTCAAGTCATTGATATGAATTTGATAAGAGTAATTTTAACTCATTCTCCATTTGTTGAGTTAAACATCCAATTTGTTGGTGTTGTTTTTACAAGAATATGTGTGAATGTCCTTTGATTGTTTTACACTGAATATCCAATCATATTTAGTGTATTTATATTTTTCACACATAACTATGTCGTTGATTTATCCTTAACCTAAGGATACACCCTTATGAGAGATTTCATCTCAATTTACATTCCATTGAGACTTCTTTGTTGTTATACACCAAATCATTTGTATGTGGTGTATATAATGTACTTTGACATAGTATATCATGAATTCCTTTATTCTCATGATATTAAATTTTTTTGATTACCTCAATTATTTGTATTCAAGTGTCTCTCTTTTGGTTAGAAACTCTAACTAAAATACAATTTTTAAATGTTTTAAAGACTTATTCTTCTAAATCTTGCTCATTAATGTCCACGTTTTAAAAAAATTGTTTTAAGGATTTATTTATATGTACATTAAAGTTTTAAAATTAAAAATCATTTTAAAAGTTTCAAAGTGGTATGGGACACTTTGATTCAAAAATCTATTTTTAAATGGCTTCTCGATAAATAGTGTGACTTTTAAATGATTTCAAAAAAAGGGGAGATATTTCTCTCAAATAGTTTTGATGATTATTTTCATCTATCCTTCATTATTCTTGATTGAGGTTAATGTGATACAATACAATCTTCCATATTGTATCAAATGAGTTATGTTTGACTGTGTATGTGCTATTTTTATACCATTCATGGTTTGTAGTCAAAGTATTGACATTTCGTATGCTAGTTTTAATACGAATGTTTATGTTATGTTTAAACATGTTCATATGAGGAATGCAGTGGACTTAATAAGTGACGGGTGGAGCCTGCTATAGCTCCTCGATGCATCGGTAGGTCTCATGAGACAAAATAGTGTCTTGGCACAAGGCCTTGCCAAATTCTTATTTGTAGTCTTGGAACGAGGCCTTGGTTATGTGGTTATGATAGTCTGGCATTATGCATTCCATCATTATGAAAGTGGTTATTGATATTGCATGTGATAATTTGACTAGTAGAATATCCATGTGAGTAAGTAAATAGAATTATTTTATTTTATCTTTGCCATTTTATGCTTAAGTTCAAGTTTAAAAGGCTTTAATTTTAGTTATTAACTGCCTTAAGTGTTTATGCTTATCTATGAAAGTTTCTGGTATAATGTTATCCTTACTGAGCATCTAAGCTCACCCCTTTCAATGTTTTATTTTTCCTAGGATTATGAAGAAGTAATTTATGAATGACCTGCAGGGATAGTATGAGGGGATATGAAGACAAGATGTTGTTGTAGTTTTTTTACCTTATGATGTAATGTAAGACTTATGAATATATCTAGTGTTTCCAAGACTACTAAACTAATCGGTCTTTCGAGACTCGATCCTTTGTGATCATGCCAATTTTATGTAATAACACACCGACTCTGGGTAACTGGGGTCGGGGCGTTAAAATGAGGATGTACTAACATACCATATGATAAATGATATCTTAATATATTAGTTATTTATATTCACAAGATGTACGTGTACAATGTCAATTGTTTTTATTTTGATATATTTTTATATATATTCATAAGAATACCTGAGAATAAGTATTATTAATTTTCATAAAATATATTATTATTTTAAACATATCATGGTAAATATTATGTCAATGAGGAAATGAAACATATCTTCGTGAAATTTAAAAAATATTATGTCCATCAGAACCCCATAAGAATTTCATATAAAGTATCATTTCTATGGGTTATATATTTCATAGAAATATTTAATACATAATGATGATAAAATGTCATTAATTTGAATCATAATAAATTAATATCATTATTATATTCTTCTAAAAAATTTAGCGAATCTTGGGTGGTTGTTGGTAATGTTTTTAATCAAGAAAAGATCCTTTGATAATTTTTGTAATATTACTGAAATAAATCCAAATTTGTGAAATGACCCTAGCATGGATACAAGAAAAAAACTTGGATATGGTACACAAAAACACCTATGGTATTTAATGATATCAATGTGTTGGATACTAGATTCAGGTCTAAAATTATCATTAGGTATTAATTACCCACATCGATTAATAGTATTTTTCATGTCTATTTTCATCAAAAAAGGGTATGAATTATCCATATTTTAGATGTTCCCAAAAATAATCATGTAACATATCAACCATATTGAAAAACTTGTATTTCCTTGATATCAATAAATTATTAATCATAACATCATTGATTAAAATCTCCACATATATATATGTATATGAATTCAGAATACAGAGAAAGACACAACGAAACACAACAATCCGAGTCACATAATACCCAATGCAGAATAACACATAATACAAAAATCTTAATGATTGTGGTTTTATTGTAACACATTTATATCCAAAAATGGACTTATTTCCACCAAAATATTTTGGATGAAAACATCAATCCAAACATAAAAACTACTAGTAGTAAATATTACGAACAAGTACAAATAATGTTTTTCGTACATGAAAATTAGCTTTGATGAAAACATGCCTACAATGTTTTATGTATGAGGTGTGATAATAAATATATTATTAGAACACCTATAACATTATTGATGTCACACAATGTATAAATGGGGTTATAGATATATATCTATAGGTTTTTATATATCTAAAACAAAATAATTCAAATGGAAATCATTAAATCGTTGTATAGTATTAAATAATTTATCTAATAAATCTGAAGTAATTTTAATAGATAACTCTCTATATTAAGAAGTTCCATACCTATATTATATGTAATATTTCTAACCAAAAATATGATATTATCTTATATAACCATGTCAATGTGAAATAACCTTCTTATCATGGGGACTTGATTCATATATTCTATGATGGGGAAATCTTTTCGCTCATCCCTTTAGGAAAGGGTAATGTGTATACAAAGTCATGAAAGTCTTGCATCCCACTCATTTATATACCCTATCCACCATTATATGGAATACATACTTAATATTTAAATAAAATTACTATATATAACATCAAAAAATTATAAATATATGAAATTAATATCCGTGATCAAGTATATGACTTTAATATAGAGCATCCATATCCTCATTAAGTCAAAATATAGACATGCATGTTATAAAAATTGTGGTATAAAATATTTATTGGATTAAAAATAATTATAGTATGAAATATATATAATATATTATGACACCAATTATATTATATTTAATCTATGGGTAATATACTATAGGGGATACAATCAAACGTAATAATATTACCAAAATACCTCAAAATTTATGAACAAATTGTCATTTAAATTATACTAATAATTGTCCAAAAATGGAACCAAACATGTTGCGAACTCTATTTTAGGCAACACAATAGTAAAATGAAAGCAAAAAAAATTATTCGTATATTAGTTTATGTTTTCTACATGTTGGTAAGACACATGAAAAACCCTATTAAACATACCCATTTGTTGTTAACTTCTCATATACGATAATTTAGTTAAAAAATTCTTTGTCCTTGATTCTTTAATTATTTAGGAACTATAATTATATACCGAGGAAAATGTTTAATAGAAATATTTAATTAATACTCAATAATTTTAAACCAATTATTAATATATCTACCCATATTGATAGTTTCATTAAAAATGATGAAGTTATACTATATTTCATTTATCATATATGATGTCATTTTTATTATGTCATACTATATTAATGGAAATAATCAGATGGAATGATTATATGAAATATTTTATAGAAGATATGGTAATTTTAATGTTAATCATCAATATTAATTTTATATTCCTACTTAGATATCATAATTACAGGTGTTTCAAGTAGCATTTTAATGATAAATTACTTTCTAAATATATGGGTGAGGAATTACTCAAGGGTTTTTTATGACATTAACAAATGAATGTACATCTAAGTAACCCACTTGGGAAAATATAATGAGATCAAAACAATTATGAGGGGGTTTTTGAATGAGTTACAAGACTCATATTTATACTCTTCATATCTTGATTCTCTTAGAACATAATTCTCTACCCTATACATGGGGTTATAATTTTTTGGAAGACGAGAAACCCCCTCCTATGTTGTAACACCCTGAGATTTTATGAGAATTTTTTTTATGTCTTATGTTATACGCAACACCAAAGGAATCTTTCACAGCACACAATACAGACTTGGCTTGCATTACACGCAATCACGACCTACCACGATAGCGTGTGTAGTACACAATACTGGGTTTCACAAAACAATGATATATTATTATGAACTAGCCATTATGAATATTATTAACTACATTTTGAATTTTATTATTCATATTACACAGTTTCTAGAACATTTTAAGAGAACAAAATAAATTTTTCAGGTAAAATAAGTATTTTTCAAAAAATGTAGTTTTTCCACCTTTTAATGGCGCACCCATATTAAATATAGTTTTTGACACATTTATAAGTTCAATATGACAAAATAAAATTCTTCTTTTGAATCAGGATATAAAAATTTACCTTGGATAAATTTTTTATATTTTCCTGATAACTTTCATATTTTGATGAATAGTAAAAATACACTAATTTTTAATTAAAAACAACTTTTTTCCATTGAGATAATTTATATGGTTAAATTATAATATTGAATGGTTTTAAATTATAAATAGAATATATTTTTACCATTTAATATAATCTATGTAATTATCATTAATTTCACATTGAATTCATAGGTAAAAACATTTCAATCTTTGGCAATGTTTTAACTTTTAAAACCCGTTTTCATAACAACGGGATTTATTTTAAATTAATTACTGCAAGTTATATATTTTGAATTTTGAAAAACTGAATCCATATTTGGAATCAGTGGGTCCAAATTATGTTAATAGGCTAATTTTTATTTTTGGGCATTATGAATAGTAACTATGGTAAATTTTATTTACCATAGTTAAAGGTAAATCGGGTAATTAAGGGTAAATATAAGATTATAAAATTTCCCTAACAACTGCCAAAATCCTATTGGATGACTAAAGGTCGACCCATATCACCTAAGGGTTGGACTAGATTCATTTAATGGACTTTGTTCCATGAAAAAAAATTAATTATTATTAAAACCAAAGAATGTGACAACATGTTACTTTCTTAAATCTTATAGGTATAATAATTTTAATTTAGTGATAAACTTAATGAAACTTCTAAAATTAATAGTATACAGAAATATAATACAATTATATACATCATAGGAATTTATTTATAATTTTTAGGGATTAAATAATTATCATTAATTTTGACACAATAATGATGTTGAAATTATTTTATTAATTAAAATATCAAATAAATGGTTTTAAAAATATCAAAATAAATATTATATGAACTATTTAATGTGATACACTAATTTTATAGATACATATGACATTTTATGAATCTATTAAAGCTTTTAGTTCAAACATATCTTCTGTATATATTTTATTTAAATTCAAATAATTGAATAGTTTCAAAATTGACACTATTGTTGTTTTATAAAAATAACATATTATAAAATTGATTAAAAATAAAAAAAATATTTAAAAATTATAAATTAAAATATATATGGTCTAAAATGTCATAAAGTGTCAAATTTTGGAAAATTCACAACACATATGTAATTATTTATAATAATTTAAAATTTATAATATTATTACCACAAATAAAATTAAATTGGTAAATAAGGATAAATCAAGTTGATAATGTTTAAAATAAATTCCGAACATGTATAAATTTTATTGGTTGATGTTATTAAAACCCTATCTCATCTAATCTTCGGATATGTGTTATTTTGGAAGTTTTTAAGTGGGGTTGGGATTTAATATAAACTAATATTTCTTATATTTCCAATGGAGCCCCTCTCCTCCCTTATAAAAGGGCACCTCCTCCCTCTCTTCCTCACACCACTTTGAGACTTCAATATCGGCCAACCACTGCCAATTTACCCTCTCCACTTCCCTAGAAACATTATAGAGGTCATGGGCTTCTTCAATGACCAATTGTAGTGCACTAAGAGGATGTCTCAAAGAGGCGCTTCAAAGAAGAGGTATTGTCCGTTACCGATTCTTTCAACTTTATTTCTTCTTCAACTTATTCTTATTTAGTAGTTTAATTATGAATTAATAACATAAGTATCACTAATATACTTATATGTCATTATAATTATGAAACAGCCATATTTCACCATTTATCAATCCTACGGAAAACGAAATCATCGCGCGTGCATACATACGGAATACCATCTCCACACCGTGGTGTAATCAATTTTCCACCACCACCTTAATTGGATGGGTATAATGGTGTAAATAATGAATATATATTATTATTGTAAAGTGATATTGATTCTGGAATAGTATACATACACTCCAATACAATTCCATGATCATGGGAATGATATCATCGCTCGTGCATACGTACGGAATACCGTCTCCACGATGTGATGCGACTCGTTCTACATGATTTTCATTGCATAATGATTACATAAATTAATTGAGTTAATAAATATGATATATATTAAACTAATAAAATTCTGTAAATGTGGTATCTATAACCTAAAAAGAAGAATAAGAATTTATTCTACAAAACACGCATAAGAACAAAAAGTAATAAACACCCGAATAACAAGTAGCAATGAAATATTACTAATAATAAGCTAAGAATATGACCATATATGATATCATAACAATGAGTATGATTCTGGAATAAGTCAATGACATTATTTAAATCATTATACAAGAGGTTCAGACACTTATTAAGCAAATCAGACCTAATGTAAAGGAAAATATCACAATCTCATTTTTATCCGAGATTGTTTATACTTTGGTATTTACTGGGGTGTATTTTATCATCCAAATCCATGTTCCCTAAATATGTAATATTGTTTCCATCCACCTATAATTGTTTAAATCCAATTTTACCCTTCGGTGAGTTTTTAGTAAAGGATATAAAAGGAATCTTTTGTCGTTTTTCGTACGAAGTACTTTTTGACTTTTCTGACAAAAGTACGAGAAGAATGTTTTTTTAACTTATAAAACATGAATGTATTTTTAAAACATTATTTCCAAGAATATTCCTTTACAAGATTTCAAGTTTATTTTTAATCAACTTCTTTTAGTTTAGAATTGTATGACATGTTAAGAAAGGAAAAGTGTTTTTGAAGTAGAAAGGATATTTTCCTCAAGAATAGAGTTCAAGGGTTTTATCAAAATTATTTTCCATCTAATATAATATAGGGTTATGTTTCTATCCCTATTATTACATTGATTTGATTATGTTGTGATGGAATTATTTTTATGAATTCCTTTATCTTATACGAATTGTTTTATGATGTCATGATTATTAAGAATCCCATTTTTATTACATGGGATATGCAATGATGTATGATTTTTGATTTTGTGGCACACAAAAGAATGGTATCATTATTAGATGGGTGGGACCTATATCTCCCTCCAATTAATTGGGTAAAGATTTTATATCTTATGAGATAGACATGGCTGGAACGACAGGTTAAACCGGTTCAGTGAAACAGGACTGAAACGAGGAATGAACTCGGTTCAAAAATGGACTTTGTCCACTCAGATAGTCTTGAAAATGAGTCTTGAATAATAAGAAATGATTCTCTATGATTATTTCTGTATTCCACAAAGCTTCATGATTTAAGTTGTTATTATTGTGATTACATTTCACTGCCATGATTTATCCCATGTTATGAAATTATGATCTCTTTTTCAGGGTAAGATTTCAAAAATGTTATGTTCTTATGAATATGATTTGATTGATATTTATTTTGTTTACCCTTACTGAGAATTTGAGACCACCCTTTTGTATTTTTTCTTTCCCAAGGCCAGGAATAAGGTTATTATGTAAGATATGCCAAAAAGGTACTATAGATATGATCAAATAAATGAGAGACAATGTAGATGCTTTATGAACCAGTTGGTTATGTTTCGCAGTTTCTAAAGACACTATACCTATACGGTCCTTTTTTGGTTTTTTTATATGTTATAATAAGTGTACTTCAATTTTGAATTACTAACATTGTATGTAAAGTATGGGTCACTATAGTTGGTATCAGAGGAAAGGTATAGTCAACCTTTGGAAACTAGGATGTGAAAGCCTTAGTAAGAACCCTAAGGATAAGTCTAAGCATAGAACACAATCTTAGTATTTTAGAAATAGCCATGAACAACCTATGATAAGACCTTAAGTGTGAAATTTTATTCTTGATTATGTGGTTTTCCAATTATAATTAGTGTTGGTCACACTATTCTTCTTGGTTTTAGTCAATGGATGGAACCCGAAGAAACTGTGTTAATGCGGAATGTGATGGGAAATGCAATGATTGTCCCCTTGAGCAACCAAACGTTATGGGAGTTGGAATGAAAAATATTGCAGCCATGATCACACAACTTTCTCAAGCTATGAATCATTCCAAACATCCAAACGAGCAATGGAAGGAGCAACATTTTGTTGAATCCTTCACGAGACAGCGTCCACCTTCATTCAGCGGGTCTACTGATCCATTAGTTGCTGAACAATGGATCAGTACTACTGAAAAGATATTTTCAGTTCGTCAATGTTCTGAACATGATAAAGTTATCTTAGCAGTGTATCATTTGGAAGGTGATGCTGATCAATGGTGGAATCTTGTCAAGAACACGAGGCCAAGATATGAAATTGCTTCCATGGAATGGGGTGAGTTCAAGAACATATTTTTCAATAAGTATTTCCCTCGTATTATTTGAAGAAAGATGGAGAAGGGGTTTCTTGAACTGAAGAAAAAGGATGATGAATCCGTTGGTACCTATGAAGAAACTTTTACAAGACTTGCAAGGTACGCTTCCAGAATTATTATCCAACCAAAGAGTAAGATCGATCGATTCTTCAGTGGCTTAAAACCAAGTCTTCGAAGGGCATTAGCCATAAGAGACTTCAATAGCTACGAGTAAATTGTTCGATGTGCTCTCAAGGTTGATATGGTGATTGGTGTAACCCATCAGTCACATGAGTTTGATATGAAGAGGAAAATGGAATTCAAAGGAAAATCTAAAGACCACACTGAAAAGAAGATGAGTTTTCCCTTATACTGAAAGTGTGGAAAGAATCATGGAGGAAATTGTCTTAAAGGGACAAGAAAATGTTTCAAATG
The DNA here is from genome assembly GCA_963277665.1 of Viscum album. Taxonomy (NCBI): domain Eukaryota; kingdom Viridiplantae; phylum Streptophyta; class Magnoliopsida; order Santalales; family Viscaceae; genus Viscum; species Viscum album. Next base: position 123,970,615 of record OY728127.1, on the reverse strand, counting down.
TGGAAGGGAAGGTCATCGGGCATTTGAATGCCGCAACGATGGGAGGAAGATTTCTAGTGATGCAAACAATGAAAAGGCTACACAGAGTGTACCTCCTACACTTCAATGTTACAAGTGCAAGGAAATGGGGAATTATTCCAATAAATGCCCTAATCCAAGGGATTTTGATGATGATCGACATCAAAAAACTCTTAAGGATAATGAAAAAGGAAATTCACATGAAATTTCTATCAGCAATGTGGAGTACGATAAAAAAGTGTTGAAAGGTACACTTACCATCCACTCTAAAGTAGAAACTGTTTTATTTGATTCTGGATCCACCCACTCTTTTATTTTTGAAGAATTTTCTAAGGGTATCACCGTATTACCTCAACAATTAGATGTTGAGTTAGCTATGACAACTCCTAATGGCACAACAGTCGCATCAAAAGTTTACAATTCTTCTTCGATTGAAGATTGTTAGAAAGTGCTTCCTGCAAATCTTGTGGTCCTTCCTATAGTTGAATTTGATGTGATTCTTGGCATGGATTGTATTTCTTTATATAGACCTCATATCAATTTTCAAATAAGGTAAGTCACATTTCATTTTCCAGATCAATCTATGAACATCTATCGATGCAAGGATGAACATAACCTTCCAGTGGAAATTTCATCCATCTTATGGGTATTGATTCCACTAAATGAAGGTTATTTATCTCAATTGGTTGGAGAGAAACTCACGATTAATAATATTCCCATTGTACGGGAGTTTGATTATGTCTTTCCAGAGGAATTTCTGGGTCTTCCACCAAATCGCAAAGTTGAGTTTTCAATAGAACTCATACCGGGTGTTTTGCTTATTTCAAAGACACCTTATAGAATGGACCCAATTGAGTTGCAAGAATTGAAGAAGAAAGTCCAAGAGAATCTTGATAAAGGAGTCATACGCCCTAGTGCGTCACCTTGGGGAGCACCTGTTCTGTTTTTTAAGAAGAAAGATGGATCAATGAGACTCTACATTGATTATAGAGAACTTAACCAGATCACTATCAAGAAAAAATTTCATCTCCCACACATTGATGACTTATTTGACCAACTATGCAGAGCTCAATACTTTTCCAAGATTGATCTTCCTTCAGGGTATCATCAATTAAGGGTCGAAAGGGAGGATGTACAAAAGACGACTTTCCGTACAAGGTATGGTCATTATGAATTTATAGTGATGCCATTTGGTCTTACTAATGCCCCTTCTATCTTCATGGATCTGATGAATAGATTCTTTAGAGACTATCTTGATCAGTTTTTGGTAGTTTTTATAGATGATATTATTGTCTATTCAATGATCAAGAAAGAACATGAAGATCACTTGAGAATTGTATTAAAGACCCTAAGAAAGTAGAATCTTTATGCCAAATTTACCAAGTGTGAATTTTGGCTTCAAAAAGTTGCATTTTTGGTTCACATAATCTCAAAAGAGGGGATATCTGTGGATCAAGCAAAAATAGAGGTTATCGAAAGGTGGTCGAGACCAACAACAGTAACTGAGATCCGAAGTTTTCTTGTTTTGGATGGATATTACCAACGTTTTGTGAAAGATTTTTCAAGGTTGTCTAACCCACTCACCAAGTTGACTCAAAAAGTAGTTAAGTTTGTTTGGACGAAGGAATGTGGAGAAAATTTCAAAGAGCTAAAAAGTAGGTTAGAAAGTGCACCTGTGCTCACACTACCTTGCAGTGGAGAAAGGTTTGTGATCTACAATGATGCATCCAAGAAGGGAATGGGATGTGTTCTCATGCAAAATGATATGGTGATAGCTTATGCCTCACGACAGTTGAAAATCCATGAGAAAAATTACCCAACTCATGATTTGGAGTTAGCTGTGGTAATCTTTGCATTAAATATTTGGAGGCATTACCTTTATGGTGAAAGGTGTGATATTTATACTGATCATAAAAGTTTAAAGTATATTTTCACACAAAAGGAGCTGAATATGCGTCAAAGAAGATGATTGGAGCTGATTAAGGATTATGACTGCTCAATCCATTACCACCCTAGGAAAGAAAACAAGGAGCAAATGCATTAAGTCGACAAGACCATGCTAGCTTATCCATGACGAGGATCACAAAAGATCCAATATTTATGGATTTACAAAGGAGGGATCTTGGAATTTTAATGGAAGGGGAGAAATCGTATCTTTCTCAAATGAATGTTCATCCATCTATACATGTGAAGATTCAAGAGGCACAGAATGAAGATGTCGAGTAACAAAAGAAGGTGAGAAATGTTCCTAAATTCAACCTTGATTGTGATGGGATAATAAAGTTCAGGAATCAGGTTTGTGTTCCTCCCATCCCTGAATTAAAGAAGGAGCTACTGGATGAGTCTCATAGTTCTTAATTCTCTATTCATCCTGGAAGCACGAAGATGTATAGGGACCTGAAAGAGTACTTCTAGTGGGATGGCATGAAAAGAGATGTTGCTGAATATGTCTCTCAATGCTTGGTTTGTCAGCAAGTTAAAGATGAGAGATAGAAGTATAAGGGGATGTTACAACCATTACCCATACCATAATGGAAATGGGAAAACATCACTATGGACTTTGTCACTGGACTTCCTAAAACATCCAAAGGCAATAGTGCTATCTGGGTCATAGTTGATCGTCTTACAAAGTCTGCACACTTCATTGCTATTAGAGAGGATTTCTCTCTAGATCAGCTTTCCAAGATATATGTAAAGGAAGTGGTAAGATTGCATGGAGTACCACTTTCTATTATATCTGATCGGGATCCGAGGTTTACCTCAAAGTTCTGGTGAAGTCTTCAGTATAATCTGGATACAGAGTTGAGTTTCAGCACTACTTATCATCCTCAGATAGACGGTTAGTCTAAGAGGACAATTCAAACTCTAGAAGATATATTGAGAGATTGCTCTATATATTTCAAAGGTGGTTGGAATCAACACCTACCTTTGGTGGACTTTTCTTATAATAATAGCTTTCACTCCAGTATTCAGATGGCTCCTTATGAAGCTCTCTATGGAAAGAAATGCAGGACTCCAACATGTTGGGATGAAGTTGGGGAAAGAAATCTATTAAGACCTGATCTCATTGATGAAATGGTAGAAAAGGTCAGATCTATTCAACAACACATAAGAGCAGCTCAGAGTCGACAGAAAAGTTATACCGACAACCGAAGAAAAGACCTAGAGTTTGAAGATGGTGATAAAGTGTTCTTACGAATATCTCCCTGGAAGAGGGTCATGAGATTTGGAAAGAAGGGAAAGTTGAGCCCTAGATATATCGGTCGTTTTGAAATTATGGACCGTGTTGGGAAGGTAGCTTACCGATTGGCACTTCCACTGAATCTCTCTCAAGTTCACGACGTGTTCCATGTATCTCTCCTGAGAAAGTACATACCTGATCCTTCACATGTACTCAGCTCAGAAGTTGTACCACTGGAGCAAGATCTTTCTTATGAAGAACAGCCGATAGAGATTCTGGATCGTAGCGAAAAAGTCCTACGGAACAAGACCACTCGCTTGGTGAAAGTTTTATGGAGGAACCACCAATTACAAGAAGCTACATGGGAACTTGAGGATATGATGAGGGAGATGTATCCTCATCTGTTTGTAATGAAGTGACAAATTTCGAGGGAAAAATTCATTTTAAGGGGGGTAGAATGTAAAACCCTGAGATTTTATGAGATTTTTTTATGTCTCCTGTTATATGAAACACCAAAGGAATCATTCACACCACACAATACGGACTTGGCTTGCATTGCACGCAATCACGACCTTCCTCGATAGCGTGTGTAGTACGCAATACCGGGTTTCACTAAATAACGATATATTATTATAAACTAGACGTTATGAATAGTATTAACTACATTTTGAATTTTATTATTCATCATAAACATTTTCTAGAACATGGTAAGAGAACAAAATAATTCTTTCGGGTAAAATAAGTATTTTTCAAAAAATGCAGTTTTACCGCCTTTTGATGGCACACCCACATTAAATCTATCTTTTGACACATTTATATGTTCAATTTGACAAAATAAAATTCTTATTTTGAATCATGATATAAAAATTTACTTTGGATAATTTTTTGATATTTTTCTGATAACTTTCATATTTTGATGAATAGTAAAAATACGCTAATTTTTAATTAAAAACAACTTTTTATATTGAGATAATTTATATTGTTAAATTATAATATTGAATGGTTTTAAAGTATAAATAGAATATATTTTTACCATTTAATATAGTGTACATCATTAGCAATAATTTCACATTGAATTCATAGGTAAAAACATTTCAATCTTTGGCAATGTTTTAACTTTTAAAACCTGTTTTCTTAACGACGGGATTTATTTTATATTAATTACCGCAACTTATATGTTTTGAATTTTGAAAAATGGATTCCATATTTGGAATCATTGGGTACAAATTATGTTAATAAGCTACTTTTTTATTTTTGGGAATTATGAATAGTAACCACGATAAATTTTATTTACCATAGTTAAAGGTAAATTGAGTAATTATGGGTAAATATAAGATTATAAAATTACCCTAACACCTGTCAAAATCCTATTGTATGACTAAAAGTCGACCCATATCACCTAAGGGTCGGGTTAGATTCATTTAATGGACTTTTGTCCATGAAAATAATTTAATTATTATTAAAACCAAAGAATGTGACAACATGTCACTTTCATAAATCTTATAAGTATAATAATTTTCATTTAGTGATAAACTTAATTAAACTTAGTACATGAATAGTATCCAGAAAGCTAATAAAATTATCTACATCATAGGAATTTATTTATAATTATTAGGGATTAAATAATTATCATTAATTATGACACAATAATGATGTTGAAATTATTTTATTAATTAAAATATCAAATAAATGGTTTTAAAAATATTAAAATAAATATTATATGAACAATTTCATGTGTTCCACTAATTTTCTAGATAAATATGACATTTTATGAATCTATTAAAGCTTTTAGTTCAAATATATCTTCTGTATATATTTTATTTAAATTCAAATAAATGAATAGTATCAAAATTGACACTATTGTTATTTTATAAAAATAACATATTATAAAATTGTTTAAAAATTTCAAAAATATTTAAAAATTATAAATTAAAATTTATATGGTCTAAAATGTCATAAAGTGTCAAATTATGGAAAATTCACAGCACATATGTAATTATTTATAGTAATTTAAAATTTATAATATGGTTACCACAAATAAAATTAAATTGGTAAATAAGGATAAATCAAGTTGATAATGTTTAAAATAAATTCCTAACATGTCTAAATTTTATTTGTTGATGGTATTACAACCCTATCTTATCTAATATTCTGATATGAGTCATTTTGGAAGTTTTTATGTGGGTATGGTATTTAATATAAACTAATATTTCTTATATTTCCAAAGGAGCCCCTCTCCTCCCCTATAAAAGGGCACCTCCTCCCTCTCTTCCTCACACAACTTTGAGCCTTCAAACTCGGCCAAACCCTGACAATTTCCCCTATCCAATTCCCTAGAAACATCCTAGAGGTCTTGGTCTTCTTCAAAGACCAATTGTAGTGCCCTAAGAGGAGGTCTCAAAGAGGCGCTTCAAAGAAGAGGTAATGTCCGTTACCGATTCCTTCAAATTTATTTATTCTTCCACTTCTTATTCTTTAGTTGTTTCATTATTAATTAATAACAAAAGTATCACTCATATACTGATATTTTATTATAATTATGAAATAACCCTCTTTCACCATCTATCCATCCTACAGAAAACCAAATCACCGCGTGTGCCTACGTACGGGATACCGTCTCCACAACGTGGTGTAATCTATTTTCCACCACCACCTTACTTGGATGGGTATAATGGTGTAAATAATGAATATATATATGATTATTGTAAATTTATATTGATTCTGAAATAGTATACATACACTCCAATACAATTCCATGATCATGGGAACGATATCATCGCTCGTGCGTATGTACGGAATACCATCTCCACGATGTGATGCGACTCGTTCTACATGATTTTCATTGCATAATGATTACATAATTGAATTGAGTGAATAAATATGATATATATTAAACTAAGACCATTCTGTAAATGTGGTATCTATAACCTAAAAATAAGAATAAGAATATATTCGACAAAACACGCATAAGAACAAAAAGTAATAAACACCTGAATAACAAGTAGCAATGAAATATTACTAATAATAAGCTAATAATATGACCATATATGATATCATAAAAATGAATATGATTCTGGAATAATTAAATGACATTATTTAAATCATTATACAGGAGGTTCAGACACTTACAAAGCAAATCAGACCTAAGGTAAGGGAAAATATCATAATCTCATTTTTATCCGAGATTGTTTATAATTTGGTATTTACTGGGGTGTATTTTATCATCCACATTCATGTTCCCTCAATATGTAATATTGTTTCCATCCACCTACAATTTTCTAAATCCAATTTTACCCTTTGGTGAGTTTTTAGTAAAGGATATGAAAGGAATCTTTTGTCGTCTTTCGTACGAAGTACTTTTTGACTTTTCTGACAAAAGTACGAGAAGAATGTTTTTTAACTTTTACGGAATGAATGTATTTTTAAAACATTATTTCCAAGATAATTCCTTTATGAGTTTTCATGTTTATTTTTAATCAACTTCTTTTAGTTTAGAATTGTATGACATGTTAAGAAAGGAAAAGTGTTTTTGAAGTAGAAAGGATATTTTCTTCAAGAATGGAGTTCAAGTGTTTTATCAAAATTATTTTCCATCTAAGATAATATAGGGTTCTGTTTCTATCCCTATTATTACATTGATTTTATTGTGTTGTGATGGAATTATTTTTATGAATTCCTTTATCTTATATGAATTGTTTTATGATGTCACGATGTTTAAGAATGCCATTTTTATTACATGGGATATGCAATGATGTATGATTTTTGATTTTGTGGCACACATTAGAATGGTATCATTATGAGATGGGTGGGACCTATATCTCCCTCCAATTCATTGGGTAAAGATTTTATATCTCATTAGATAGACATTTCATGAAAGGCACATTAAACCGGTTCAGTGAAACATGACTGAAACGAGGAATGAACTCGGTTCAGAAAAGGACTTGGTCCACTAAGATAGTCTTGGAAATGAGTCTTGACTAATAAGAAATGATTCTATATGATTATGTGTGTATGCCACAAAGCTTCATGTTTTATGTTATGATTATTTTGATTACATTTCACTGCCATGATTTATCCCATGTTATGAAATTATGATCTTTTTTGCAGGGTAATATTTCCAAAATGTTATGTTCTTATGAATATGATATGATGGATATTTCTTTTGTTTACCCTTAGTGAGAATTTGAGCTCACCATTTTGTATGTTTTCTTTCCCCAGGTCAGGAAGAAGGTTATTAAATAAGATATGCCAAAAAGGGAATATAGATATGATGAAATAAATGGGAGACTGTGTAGATGCTTTATGAACAAGTTGTTTATGTTTCCCAGTTTCTAAAGACACTATACCTATACGGTCCTTTCGTGGTTTTGTTATATGTTTTAATAAGTGTACTTTAATTTTGAAGTACTAACATTGTATGTAAAGTATGGGTCACTATATATGTGATGGAAAATTCATACAACCCATCGATAGTACACTAATGAAGGTTGAATTTAGGTTGACTATAAGGTTTATTCATATATTATATTAAAGAATCTTTAACAACTGTAATAAATTTTGTTTGTTAAAAAACGTGTTTCATTTTATAGTTTTTATGGTTTTCTATTTCATGTTAGATGATCTTGTTTTATGGTGGTTTAGTTCCACTAAATTATATAATTTTAATATAATCGAATATAAAATTTGTGTTGTATCAAATATATTCCATGTAATTTAATTTTTCATTTCCTAACTAATTTAATATAAATTCATTAATCAATCTTGTTTTAGATAAATTATATAATCACAACACCTTTTAGATTAATGTTATATCATAGTGTTTTTTGGATTGAAAACTATATGGGGTATTGGATCGCAGAACATATGTTATGAATATTATTATCATGTAGGAAATTTTTTTTATGAGTATAATTTTTTTGGAATAAAGATTAATCATATATATGACTTTATAAAATTTTGTTATATAGACACCACATCAAATATCCTTCCTTTAAGATCACAGAGGTTATCATTTCACTATGAAATCACCACAGGATTTTCATTTTCATAAAATAACTCTATTTTTCTAGTCACACATATACCTTAAAGAACCTGTGTCACGAATCATAAAAATATCAAGTGATTAACAATCATAGACTACTGTCATTGGCTAATAAGGCAATCCAACAGGATCTATTTCATGTTACGTTTAATCTAACTCAAACTAGTGCTTGATCAATCTTCCAAAATTTTTATTTCATACTTACTCATGTTACACAGCCATGGAACATAAACTAATATTCTTAAAAGGCCTATTTTCATTGAGATAATCCTAAAAAAACCACCGTAAATGAATATAATCCCTTGAAAACCAATTATTTTATATAATATGTTAATGAATGTGTAATGAACATGACCCCAGTAGCCTAGATATGGTGTCTACATTATTTTGGTGGATTAGATACATAAGGTGAAATATGAAATATCGAACCTGTCTGTTATTTTTGGAAAACCAAATACAAACATATTTTACACAAGTATATAAAATAAGAATATATAAATGGAATTTTTTTCATCATTTTACACATTCCAAGAATTATTCTTCTTATCCTTGGGAGAAGAAGAAAAAGGCAGGTGATCTCAAATTTTGAATAAGTGATACATAAAGAGGAATCTATCATGAATAAATAAGAATATTCAACATGGAGTGGTAAATAATTTAACACACATTACATTTAAATGACTAGAATATAATTATAAGATAAGCTATGATAATTATCATAATGCACTTAACTGAAAAAAATTCCATTTAATAAATAATATAGAATAAAATGTATCTAATAATAATATAATAGAGAAAATATCATGGTTGATAATACTTACTGAATTTAGAGTGATATAATTTTTTAATTATTATAAATAAGGATCCCAATGAAAATGATACCTATACCGTCAATATATTTACCAATGAAAATTTTAAACTACATGTAAAAACCCATTTAATATAGCCAACTGATTTCAATCATGATACCTATGGATGCATCAAGGGACTATATAAAACTAGGACCTACATGTATCATCATGTGAAAATAAATCCTATTATATGTAAAAACAGATATAATTAATGAACAGTACTCCTCATCATCAAATATCTGTACTAACTAAGAGATACATATTTATCAATATTTTCTCTGCTTATCAAACAACCTTTAAAATATAAATATAATATAAAAATGGTTTATAATTTAAGAAATAATCAAACACACAATACAATTATAATGATAGATAATATAAATGTAATTTTCAATGATAAATGACCATAATAATGTTATTTTGTTTTGAAAAATCTTACCATCAGAATAGATAGTGAGACTATAAAATAACTTTTACTACATAGAAATTTTCAAGTCAAATCCACTTGGATGAAATAATAAATATAAAAACTTAAAATACCATGATTAATGAATGAACCATGATACTATATATAAATGTGTCTATATATAGACCATATAAAATAAATATGGTGTCTAAGATCACAATATTCCTCAATAAAGAGAAATTGAGTTATAGTACCTTACATCAAACAATTATTTACATCAATGTGAATTAAACAAATATATATTTATTTTATTAATGTTATTAATTTATAAAAATAAATTTATAATTATAATATTATATATGATCCTTTTATAACATTTTACCACTCGTTTGTTATTAATATTCAATTATTTTCATTATTTTTGTTTTTTGAATGGTCTTATTTTCTCATGTGTGTTTTGTAAGGGATGTTACAATTATTTAACATAATATATAATTACACAATACGAAAAATTATTATAATAGTATTAATATCATATTTACTAAATATATATGTTATTATACCTTGTCCTATATGTTCTCCAGGAAAAAATAATCGAATCACTATGTGGGGATTGTACGATGTGCGCAGGAATAAGAGAAGATATAATTCCCTTAATGAGTGAAAGGGTAAATATGTGAATGATATATTAAATTTAAATAATAAATATCTTCTCAAATATATAATATATATTTTTTAATTTTATTAATATTTCATTTTATGTAATATGTAATGGAAAAATAAATGGCATTGCTTTGTGAGGTAGTAATCCTCTACTATCATGAACGATGTAATAATATATAATATGGACTGAAATATTAAATAATAAATGGGATATTAAAATTCCATAAGAATAATAATACCATAAATATAATATTTAGGTGTTAAATACATCATTATTTCCATACTTAAATTATAGTGATGGAAAACAAACTACATCAGTTCGTGGGGTGCTAGTCCGCATTGCAAATGATCAATGATTTCATTTCACATTTAATGAAAGTGTAGATGGATAAATATTATAACATGGACATGATAACATCTAGGAATATAATAAATACTTGTTTTATTATATTTTATGTCTTAATATATAAATAAATTTTGCAAAATAATAATGAAAATGAAATAAATTTGTTAAGATAATTATTTTCTCTTATAGAATACTCTGTTGGATATCCCTTTATTGACACTATAGATGGTATTTTGGGAGGACCAAAAGTTTTAGAATGTGACTAAGGATGATGTGAGGATAAATTTTATGGGTTTTTTAAAGCCAGTTTTGCATTATATGAGTGAATAAGTTAGGGGAGGGAGTTCCCCTTTATATATGGGGAAATGGAACTCACATGGAAATTACATTGAAATTTCTTTAAAGAATCTAAAATTATAGTGACATTCACACAAAAAAATATTCAAAATGTTCCTATATTTTATAATGAAAAAAGGCTAAAAATATGGCCATAATATATGTATTTAACAATTTCTATGTTATTTATTACCCTTATCTTTTTAATTTAACCACACATTAAACACATTTTTACCTTAATCATGGAATTTTTTTTTAAAATTTTTCACAATTAATTTTGGTATAAAATAATTTGACTATAATAGATAATATAAATTATATTTATTAAAAATATGGAATTAATTTCCTATATTCTATTCATATCATTGGAATATATTAATTTAAAATTAATCCTATAGATAGGATGAGAAAGCCAGATTTTAAATTGAAATTGTTCATATATATTTAATGTATTTATACCAACATTCAATATGAAAATGACGCAAATGAACTAAATTAGATTCATAGTTATATAAATGAAAAACTGAAACTAGTAAACCTATTAAAAATAAAACTTATATTTATAATTATTTTATTTAAAAAAGTATTTTAAATTATAATTTTTTGTTTTCTATATTGCATAAAAATTTATATTTTTATAAAAATAAAAAACATCACTGTAAAATAATTTTGATATTATTTTATAAAAAATTGTTTTCATTTTTTATAAAAATTTATTGTTTTTTAAAATTAATTTCAATTTTTTTTGACAATATAATATAAAAACCTCCTTTTTATAAAATGTACGGGTTTTTCAAAAAATATTTTATTTTTCATCTAAAAAATATTTTTTTTCCTTAAAAATCAAATGATAACAAATGAAAATTATTAAACTATACTGTTTTTACAATTACGTCATTATTGTTTATAAAATAAAATTTAATAGATCAATTAAAATCGTCTTTCTTAAATAATATTTAAATAGATAATTTCATTTCATTTAAAACTAGTATTGTGTACATTTCATGATATTAAAGAAAATAAATTTTTTACAAAAAAAATATTTCGTAAAGTATAGATATGTTATTTTATATTCAAATATTGGTGTTTCATTTCATAAATGTTATTAGACATGATTTTCCTATTTTAAAATCATATAGAGTTATATTCCACCCCCTTAAAAAACTATATCATTGAAATTTAATCTTCATCTCAATAATGAGGGCTTTAACAATTGGGAATAAATTTCCTGAAATCCCACATTGTGATAGGGGTTAATTTTTTTCCTCTTGAAAAGATAGAATGGGAATTACAAATGTCATATTTAATAACTAATAAATAGGTTTATAATTAGGTGAAAATTATTGGAATTTGATGATATTAGTGTAAAAGAAGAGTGTAAATAATTATAGAGAGTGATAAAGTTCATTGATCACTTTAATGTTAATGATAAATGGAATGATAATAACTTAAAAAATCCATAATTATATGATTATTTAATAGACCATTTGATTCTTATGATATGAATGGAATAAAATATTTTTTTTCAAAATAATTTTCCCAATGACGAGGAATTATTTTAATGTATATGAATATAAGGAAATATAATTATTTAATATGTTTATTTCTTATAAGAAATATTCCATCCCTTGTTTATGAATTGATTCTAATTAATTTCTTTATCTATAAAATGAATATCCATTGATGAATTTTTTATTCATAAAGTAATAGAATTAGCTTCAAATGGATCATAAAATTAGTAATAGAACGATATGTCATTCCTTGAATATCAAATTATTATTATAAAAATTGTTATTATAGGTTATCCAATATGAATAAATTTAAATATGGGGAAGTCGTAAATTAGTCTATAAAATCTAATCCAATGATAAAAATAAACCATTTAATAAATGTTTAATAGTATAAAATTCAAAAATATTAATATATTAGGTAATGTAAATAAGGAAAATAAATTTCAAAAATTAACTTATAATTAACAAAAAATATATATAACATATCTCTTAATCACCAAATTCCAAACATGTGAATACCATTATCACTTTTACCTCAAAACATTGTATTAATAAAAATAAAAATGAAACCATATTTAAAACATGAATTTTAACTCCTTAAATAAAAAAAACAATGATTATTCAATATATTATTTAAGTACAAAAATTATATAAAATCCACCAATGATAGCATAAATTAGTTTGTTAAAAAATCATTAATCAGTTCCAAGGTAGTTAGTTCTATAAAATTTACATTATTTGTTTAAGTCATATCATTAACCAAACAACATTATCTCAACATTGGGAGGATATTAAGGTATTGAATTCCCTCAATAATTTTTTTATAATAAGTTTATCCTTTAACTAAATCATTTTTCATTTTCATCATTATAGTTTGACATATGACTTCAAATCCATAATGAAAAAGTACTATAGGGAAATCCTTATGAATTTCATAATTATTAAAACCATGATATCATGGATAAAATAACCAAGTGACATAATTATTTAATCTATATAAAGTCACCATAATAATTAGACTCTTTTTTATGGTAATAATAAAATCTCAACCCTGATCCATTTGTTTATTTTGGGGTATATCCTTTTAGTGCTTAGAGAATTTGTTTTCCAAGCACCACATCTCCTTATTGATGAAGAATTGATAATTGGGAACTTTTTTTTCCCTTTAAATCACATTAATAGGAGACTTTTATCTCCAAACTAATAGAAAACTCAAATTCTATTCAATCATGAACTAGAGTGTTTGTCTCTACATTTATCACAAGTGGAAAAAATATTCTTTCCCTTCATTCCTTTATTTATATTTTTACTACACATAATATTCTTATTTTACTTCCAATTGAATCCAATATACATATATAAATAATTATATCTCTTTTTTTCACATGATAATATGTTAACATATGATTTGAATATCTTGGAAACTTGTTCCCTTTTAAATATTGGCTTAATTCCATCAAATAAACAATCTTTCATACTTTTTGGATTGTATTCACAAATGTGGTTCACATTCCTTATTCAATGTTCCATTTCTAAATGATGGAACGCACTATTTTAGATCATATAATTATTAAAAAATATAAAATACCATCACTTGTTAAAATCTAAACATAAATTAAAAAATTATTCGTATAAAACATTAAAAAAATATACATGGTTTCTATTAGGATATCTATAATTTAAAATCCTTCAGAATGGTTTGTAAGGTAATTATGAATAATCCACGGAATATCACCATGTAGTGTCAATATTGTTGCATAATAGAACAATTTTTTGTGCACCAGGTGATGATAAGGTCAATCCAAATTATCCCTTTTCAATTTTATTACCCTTATATACCAAAATTCTTAAAAAATGTCTACATGTATTATTATGATAGAAATGTGTTTCTATGAAAACTAGTATAATATATTCCATACCAAAACATTAGGATGATGTTATATTCTTATACTCAATGTTTACCATAGGTTTATATTCCATAATCTCTGTTTTCCTAAATCTATATCTAATGGGTTCTACTAAAAACTTATTGAGATCAACATTAATGATCCCGAACCCAATAGCTTGGAGCAGGTTTATTCTATGTTACACTAGAATAGATAAAAATGGTCATATCCAAAATAACCAACTATATTAGTAGTTTTGGGTAACCATATACTTATATGATACCAATTATTTAATGTCATATAATATATAAATCAAAGATATTAAAAAAACTTCACATCCTTGAACATACTTTAGAAAATATTATCTATATCTTAGGAAGAGGGAACAAAATAAAGGTGACCTCTAGTGCCCAGTAAAGGTTACATACAGTGGAAAAAATCTCGACTCAATAAGTAGAAATAACATAGAAATATAAATAGTTAAATTCACATTGAATTTAATTAATTGACTATCATGATAAGATAATGGAATATCAATATGGAAAGGTAAATAATTGAAAACACATTCCATTAATCGATGACATATAATGGAATTCATCTAGAGATACTATGATAGAGAAAATTTCATAGATAATAATGGTTAAATAATTCTCAATGAATGTAATTCATAATTATTTTATGTCCTTAACACCCCCACCACCAAGATCTTCCCTGAAGATAATTTAAAATAATTGGATAAAACCCATTTAATTGGGCAAGCTAATTTCTCTCATGAGACATGTAAATGAATCGAGGGGGTGTCTATAATAAGGCCCCAATGGTTTATTATATTTGATATAAAGTATCATATATCTAATAATTATATTAATTCATGAAAAATATGCCACATCATCAATTATCTATATTGAGACTGTGATACATATTTATCAACATTTCCCCATTTAATAAAATCACATTCATCATATAAACCATATAATTTAATGTCATATGTATTAAGAAATAATCATACATATCATAAAAAAATATTTATCTTTAATAGAAATTTGATGTCCCATGAGAAATTATCCCATGAAAGAGATTGATTCAAGAGAACGTTAAAAATCACAGAAGAATGTGAGGTTGTAAAATAACTTTTTCCACTTTCAAAGTTTCATATCAAATCCCTTTGGATCAAATAATTCAAATTAAAACATTATAAATTAATCATGATATTAAATGTAAATGTGGAGTTATATGTACTATATAAATGAAATTAGGTTCATATCATCACAATATGCCTCAGTAAATGAAAATTGAGACATTATCCTTTAATTAATGATTTCATTTAGTTTAATGTGATTTATCAGAATTAATAAATATTTTAAGAATGAATTAATTTATACCAAAATGAAATAAAAACTTATAATATCATAAATGATCATATGAAAGAAAAAATTCCAGTAGTTTGTTAATAAAATTGCATTATTTTTTATTATTTTGTATGTAATTTCATTGACTTATCATATGTGTTTTATGATGGAGAATCTAGTTATTGAACATAAGACATAATTAATTCATCTCTATAATTATAATAATGGTATTAATATCATATTTAATATGTATAGAAATTATTATAACTACTATTAAAATTTTATCATTGAAAATTAATTGCATCGCTTCGTTGAGATCGTATGTCGTACATACGTGACAACGACAAAATAATTCCATTAATGAGTGAAATCATAATGAACTAGGAGATAATTTAATTTTATAGAATAAATATAATCTCTTTTATATCACATATAGTTGTTAATTTTGTTTTTATTACATTCATCGTAATGATTAAGTGGAAAAAATCACATAACCTCATGAAGCAGTAATCCTCCATACACAATAGCGATGTTATCATATTTAAAATTTAATTGAATGTAAAAAGAACTATGTGATATTAAAATTATAAAATTATAATAATATAAACATATATAAACACACACACACACACACACACATATATATATATTTATGGTAAATCCATCAATATATATAGCTTTGAAAGGTTGTGATGGAAAACAATAAACATCGATTCATGGGAGGTAGTACGCCACTCACACGATTGACTATTTTGTTTCCAATTTAATAGAAGAGGGTAAGGATAGATATGATAACATCATCATAATAAAAAATCTATATATTGTGGATATTATTTTTTTATATTGGATGTGTCAATACAAAATTTATAGTGTAAAATTAAGAATTAAATTTAAGTAGAATTATTAAAAATATTACCTTCTTTAAGAGAAACTACCCGTGGATCTCTACACAAAGACCGTAAAGATGGTATTTTGGGAAGAAAAGAGGCTATAAATTTTGAATAATGATATCTAAGAGATTAATATTTAGGGATTTTTTTGATACAATGAATCAATGGAGGTGTAAATAATTGAGGGGATTGAGTTCCCACTTATAAGCTGGGAATGGGAACCCCCTTGGAAATTACTAGGAAATTTACCAATTGAATCCAAAAATGATTAAGGAATTCACATGAATAAATCTCCCCAATTACCCTATATTTGATATTAGGTGGATTAGGTGTGATTATTTCTAAGAAATACATTTTTTAAAAGTTAGTATGTCATTTTTAACTCTTACCATCTTATATTAACCCTATTATAAACTTATTTTTATCAGAACTGCATGGAATATTTAATTTATTATTTTCACTATTTTTATTTTTTACAAAATATTTTAATCTTTTATATTATATAAATTATTTTTATTACAAATATAGAAATAATTATTATAAAATTCATTTATAGATGTGATATTATTTATTTTAAAATTAATCCTACAGACGTGATGAAAAACAGAGGGTTTTAATGTTAAAACGTTCGAAAGTTTACAATGTTTCTATAACAAAATTCAAAATGAAAAAGATTCAAATTAACTAAATTTCATTAGTAGATATTTAATTAAACTAATTTTTCCTTAAAAATTTAATATTTATTTTTATAATGAATTTTAATTAAAATTATGTATTTTCATTATTCATCAAAAAATGAAGCATTTCAAAAAAAATCCCAAAAAAAATCCCAAAGAATTTTTCTATATTCTAATCTAAAAAATTAATTAATTTTGTGAAATTAATTTTTAAATTGTAAAACCAAAATTTTAATTAATATACGGAAAGCGCAACTGACCTTCCTGTTTGAAAAAAAATATTTTTTTAGAAAATATTTCATTTTATTCAAAAAGATTAATATTTAAATTTATAATTAATAGATTAAAAATTTACGATGCTAAATTATGTGTCTTAAAATTTTATCTCGTCTTATTCATTCCTGCCAAATTAACTAATGCATTAAAATTGGCATAGTTAAATAATATTTCAAAATATTACTATGTTTTTTTAAACCTAGTGTTGTGTGCATCAAAAATATTAACAAAATTAGATTAATTATAAAAGAAATAAATTTTATATTATTAGGATGTAATATTATCTTATATTAAGTATTTTTACTATTAGACATGCTATCTTCCACGATGTTTCTATTTTAATATCTAGGGATGTAACCAAAACTATTGAGGCAAGCCATTAAATACAGATTCGAAGAAGAAAAAATTGAGTTTTATAAAATAAAATTAAAAATAGAGAAATATATTTTCATAATGGTTAATAAATTACATGAAAATTGTTTTAGGAAATTTTTTAATTTTTAGGTGGCTTTGTAAAATAATTATTTATAAAATGATCTTAATTAATTATAATTTTATTAAATATTTAATAAAACTCTGGCTGAAAAAATTAAATTTCAATATTGAGATTAGATTTTAAATTTATATTACTTGAATTATAATTTAGATATACAATATATATATTATAATTATAAGGGTAGGTTATCTAATATTTATATGTTACAAAAAATATTTCCAAATACAAAATTTACATTCTATTATGAATTGTTTATAGTTTTTAATTTGAAATCAATCAAATTTTTAATCATTTTATGATTAGGTTTTCATTATTGATTATAGAAATATTTAAATATCATTACCTCTACATTATTTTGATTCTATATTTATATTCTATAATTAATAAAAATTCTAGAATCATAAATTACAAGAAATATAATATTTATAAAAAATTATATAAAGAATAATATGAGTGAGTACTTTTTTGGGAATAATTATAAAATGATTATATTTGTTTAATTTTCAATTGTGTATAGGTAATAGTGATATTATAAAGTGGTTATAACTATTTAATTTTTAATTGATCACATATGGTATAGGTCTCATTTAAATATGTTAATTTACTATTTATTTAGAAGGTATTCCCAACATTATTTGAATATAGAAATGGTTTAAACAATAAAATAATATTTATACATTAGTTTAATGTTGTTAAACATTTTCTTGTGAACAATGTATGTATTTGGAGAGTTACATACTATTTATTATAATAGATTTAGTTTTTATATACCATGTATTTTCCTTATATTGAGTTATGAATTTGAATAAATAAATTAATTATGATTTATAAATATTATGTATAAGATTTGTAATGGAACATTAATATATCTCTAGTAATTTATTTTTAGTTAAAGGGAAAATAGTTTAAATGAGTAGTGGAATATATAATTATGAGTTTTATATAATATTCTTGGTTTATTATCTATGGATCCTGTATTACTCTTATACGGACTATTAATTTAATATGGTTATGAAAATTTATATGAATTGGTTTTATATGTCTTATCCACTAGATAAATTTGAATATATTTAGAATTAGTTTTTATAAGATCTCACATTTTTTCGGTACATTCCTCTTGAGTTTTTGTTGAACCTTATTTTTTTAGGATTTCATATTTTTCTTAAAACCATCACAGTATATCATTTTATTGTGGTGTGGAGACATTTTATTAGAGAAAATTTCCTATTGATTATGGATTTTTTTAATTAATGGTTTTAGTTTATAAAACATTTAAATAGATTAAAATTTTTCTTTTTATGTTTTTAATGCTATATAGGTGGTTTAGGTACTTTCTATAATATATGGGTTGAATATTTTCTAGTGGATACTTTAACGTCATGAATAGTTCACATTATGTGGCCGTATTTTCAAAAAATATTCCATGAAATGATTTATGGATTGAAAATATGACATATTGTTAACCTGTTTCACATCATGAGATGGTTATTCCATTTTATTATAACTAGAGAGGGTTCTTTTTTGGTGTGTCATTAAATAAATTAATTTAAATCATATAGGGGTTTTTCTAAATGAAGAGTTTCAAACCATCTATTTATGGAATGTTATAAATATGATTATTTTCTCTTCTGCTATGTATACTTCTATATCATAACCTAGTATGACTTGAAGAAATTTTCTAGTGATTCTTTCCCTTAAAGAGGTATGTGCATAGTATTTAATATATAATGATTAGCTTCACATTGGTGTTCCCATATCTTCTGCTATCATCCCTTACAATGGAGTTATGTAAGGATCAGTATTTAATCCGCGTTTTTCTGGATGTTTTTATAATCTCGGTTTTCCTAGAGATCACCACCACCTTCATTCAATTTTGGTGTTGTGTATTATTTTTTTTTTTAATATCCAATTAAAATTTTTTGGTTTATAAAAAATCTTGACAAGTTATTACTATTTGATTATTTGATTGAACTATCATGTGATTAAATAGAAACAACATCCACAATAACTATCATAATAATGAGTGATAATAGTCAATTTTATGAACTACTCCTTGTATCCCTATATATCTAATATTGTTGATAACTAGATTATGGTGACACATAGGTTGATCCTACCCTTGGAAAATAATGAAATTAAAAAAGGATTAAAATATGTTTTACCATGATATGAGAATTTACATGATTTTCTCTGATAATATCAATTGAAAAAATAGATTAGTTGTTTTTTAAATTGATTGGTGATATATTGATATGATAATTTTGTGTATACTATCATGTTTGCGAGTCATAAATAAATTGATGAATGAATGAGATTTGAAATGATTAATAGTAATTAGTTGAATTGACCATTGTGGCGTGTGAAATATTTTATAATATTGACATTATTTATCGTGTTTTGAGTCATGATAAAATGCATATATATAGGGTTTGGCCCAATTATGCATAAATTAATATATAGTGGGCTTGGATGTGTTATGACATAATTCTTATAGGTCTCATCTCAGTTGTGCTATAATGCATATAAGGATTTTACCAATTACATTTTAATTCATAGAGGTCATGTCCTATTTTTTATCAACTGATTATATAGAGGGATCACCCCATTTTTTTTATTATTCTAGGTACATGTGGTTGTGATTGTCATGGGTATGTTACATGCTCAGAGATATTCCATCATAGTGTCGAACCAGGTTGATTGTTTTATTTTATTAATTAAGAAAATTAAAACATTTTCTGTTTCTTTATTTTAGGAGCATATTATTAGATTGGTTTTTTGAAATAAGGTGGCATTTAAATAATTTTTTTACTCAAAGTAATTTTAGTTTTCCATTTGGTACCATAATAGATTACATGGAGGTAGGTTTAGAATCGCTAAAGTGAACTTGTTCATGATTATTTCTTTCTATATGGGTTGGACCATGGAAAGAAACTATCCTTGGATTTGAGACTGAGGTCTATTGAGATTATTTTCGTCATTAATTTTATTTATCTATATAATAGTAGCTTGTTATTTCATTACATTCCTTCATGAAATTTTCATGGTTCATTATAATTTAGATTACTTGGTTCATTATTTATCTTCCAGTTGTATGTAGTAATATTTCAAATGTTTACATTACTCAGATATTGGTTTATATGTTCTATTTTGAAACTATATAAATGGTGGTATAGTCCCCCCACTATTTTCACTACACCCTCAATACTATTCTACTACATATTGATTTTTGGGATGCACAATTGATTTCTAGTAACCAATAATCTTTGGTCGTGAGAGATATTGTTGAATAAGGGAACATTACAAAGTGGTATCAAAGGATCATGTTGAATTTGAAATTTATATAAAACATCGGAAAAAAATACAAAACTATGTATTTGTTGAGAAATTTTCATGAGCTTTAGTTCTAGAGTAGCTAACCCATATATGGATTAAAATATGAGTTCTCAGGGATGGGATTGTTGTTCTTCATGTTTTTTATTACAAATGATATTATTTGTCCTTGGGTATTAACATGTTGTTTTGTATTAATGATTATTTATATTTATACACAATGAGTGAAATGAAACATAATGGGTATGAATTCATATTTCTAGGAATACAATGATACATATTGTGATTGATTTTTCATAGAAGTCAAATATTTAGTACTTGTGATATAATTGTATATTTGAACTATGAAATGTGATCCCAATTTTTTTCTAAATGAAATGAATGAATAGTTTATTAATGAAAATTCACCTTTTATGAAATATATTTGAATACCATAAGAATTTGGTACTCTATTGAATTATCCTTTTTAGTTTTATCATATTTTTATCTAGTTTTCTAAGAAGTGTAGTTTTCTTGTAAACAAAATTACTAGTTTATTCTTCAAATTGAGTATCAGTAGAGCCACAATCTATACACTCCTAATTCCATTGAACTAGATATTTCTATAGCTCAGGAGTATCAAATAGACGTTCATCTGTACAATTGTTTTATTATGGAGATGTGATCCATGGAAAGGAATGTTACCAACAATATCCCTGATGTTTGAGCTTAAGAGAGACTCCGTGGTAGAACCCAAGTCTATATTCACTAGAGAGTGATCCCCCTAGGTAGTTTACTTTTGGAAGGAATTGGTCGAAATTATTATCATGAATCCCAATACACAAGAATATTGGATGGTGAATTTTTTTTGCATATATACTTCATGGACCATCCACGTATTGGTGGGAAACTTTAGATCAAGATGGATATTAATATGAGTTATCTGAGATAGACTTCAAGACAACATGTATAATCCACCTCTATACATACATGTCGAGGGATTATAAGGATAATGATTTCATGAACCAAAAAGTGGAGGGATTTCCAATGATGGACTATGACAGACGTTTCAATGACCTATATCTCTTGGTTCCATCTTTACTAGTTTTTGAGATATTCAAGGAAAGGCATTTCCTGGATGGGATTGTCATAGAGATCTGGTAAAAGGAGTATTTTTTATTGATTATCGTTTTGGATGTGATGAATCAATATATCATCACATTGGGGAACTATAGAGAGTCCTTGGGAAACAACTAAGATTATTTTTGTCAGTAGAACTCAAAGATCTTAGTCTGCTAGAAAGAATATCTGATCTGACAGTTACCATAAAAAGAACAAAGGAAATATTTGTTAGGGACATGGGAAACCATCTCAGAACTATGTTATGTAACAGTTCTATCAATGACGTGTGTTTTCCATCAAGTAGCCTCAAAATGTTTAACCTATATTTGAGTGGCATGCATGTGGTAGTCTATGACACATGAATAGTTTTTAGGGGAATGAAGTATAGGAGGACTATGATGGGTTGATGATATGTAATAGAAACTACACATATACCATTGATGGATTTTCTAAAAGAGATTCATGATCTTATGTACATTTTAATAGGATCACGAGATGGTTATAAATCTAAAAATACATCTCTTTTTCCCTTTATTTTATGGGGTCTCAATAATAATAGATCTAATCCATCCCTAGTATAGCATCAAATTACACCAAGGAAAGTATTAAAATATTTGATTGATCAATTTTCCTATATATTCCAACTAGGGTGGAGTCCAACACATGGGTGGGTATGATTTAACCACTTGGTGTTTTTAAAGATATCTCTACTGTATGGTTTCTGGGATTTGATTGAGTAGTCCTAGAAAACATGAAACATATAAATGAATTCATTAAACAAGAATTAAATAATACATTTTCCATTCTTGACTGAATATGAAGTATACCTTGTATGACTTTATTTTCATTCTCCACTTATGTGTTAGTGATGGATCATTCCTTCCCTTTCTCATTTTCCCTTGGTGGAAGATGACTCTTATTACCCTTTAGGACTCGAGGGTTAGTTCACTATCTTTCATATTTCTCTTGCTCCAAACAGTGGCAGCATTGGGCAATGGGTGATGATATCCATTCTTCTGCCAAATTTAACAACTTCCTTATGTATTTTCAAAATTTATGAGCTTGGTGTCCTTATCTCTAATATATGAAGCATTTCTCTATCTCATTTAGGTTATTCCATTGTTGATTCTTACCACATTTTTTATAAGTCAGTGGTTGAGTATTCATTCCACCTTACTCATTACATATATCGTCTTGAAACTCCATATTTCAATTATTATTACCATTTACATGGGACTATTATCCAAAAACCATTTCCACTTTGATATAGCATTGAACATATTTTTCAAAACTCCGAAATTATCTAATTTCAATATCCTTTTGATGGTCTAGTTTGAAGCAACTAATGAATATATAAATTTTTCTATCGTTGTTAATGAAAATACCCGAAGACTACCTTGACCCATTATGAAGTTTTCCTTATAGGCCATGATAAATTCTCCAATGTTTTGGTTCATCTCGAGGAATTCTCTCACCATGTTTTTACATTGTTTTAGAGGGTTATACTTATTTGAAAACATTATCTTAAAGTATTCCCACTCCATAACTTCAATTTCATCCTCCGGAATGGTGTTATTAATAAAATCCTACCATTGGTCAACCTCTCCATTTAAATAGTAAAAGATAAGAGTAAAATTTTCCATCTCAGAATAATAAGGTACAAAAAGTATCTTCTCCATTGAGCTGTCCCACAATTCTGTGACTAGAGGATCATAATATCCACAACATTTTGGGGGTTTATTACACATAAAATACTATATAGCCAACTTCTCCCTCTTAAGTGAAGGTGGACATTCCACATTATTTTTATTATTGTTAATAAACTGAGAAATATGGGTAAACATTGCCATGAAATTTTAAACTCCACCTCCCAAGGCATTGAGGATGTCATTGGGGAAATCATTGCATTATCCCCTATACATGTTTTTGGGAAATATTATCAATGTTCCATCCATTTTCTAAAATTGAAATATTTAGAACAAAACATAAGTCAACAATCCATGAATAAATTATTTATTCCTTTGTGTAATTAAGTATAAATTCATATCATGTGGGCTCCCTACACTTATCATTTTCTAAAATAAATATTCGTGGGTGTTTACATATACATAGTGTAACGCCCCAACCCCAGTTACCGAGAGTCAGTGAATTATTTTAATACATTGGCATGATTACAAGGAATCAAGTCCTGAAAGACCAATCAGTTTAGGAATCTTGGAAAATAGATTACATACATGGATGTTACATTACACTTTACAAAATAAAACACAACGTAAATGTTCCTTTGAGAATGCCATTAATCCCCTAGCATAACCCTACTTATCAATCATAATACATATCTTGGAATCCTAAGATAGTTAAAACATATAAAGGGGTGATCTCAGATGCTTAGTAAGGATAATAATATAGCAGAATCTTTCATAAATAAACATAAACATTTAAGGAAATGTATTAGACTAAAACAAAATCCTTTTTAAAAGTAAACTTCAACATAATAAGGCAAAGAAACAACGAAATAATTCCATTTACTTATTCATATGGATATTCTACTAGTCGAATAATCACATGAAAAATCAATTTCCACTTTCATAATGATGGAATGCATAATAAAAGACTATCATAACCACATATTCAAGGCCTTGTGACAATACTACAAATAATATTTTGTCAAGGACTTGTTCCAAGACACTAGTTTGACACATGAGATCTACTGATGCATCAAAGAGCTATAGCGGGCTCCACCCGTCACTTACTAATTCCAATGCATTCCTTATATGAAAATGTTTAAACATAAGATAAACATTCATATTATAACTGGCATACAAAATTTCATTACATTACCCATAAACCATGAATGGTATAAAAATAACTCATCCATAGTCAATCATATCACAAAAGCTTCAATACAATACAGAAGATTTGTATCATAATAAATCAACTTCAAAGAAGTTTAAAATCCCTTAAAGGATTTTGACATAGATGAAAATTATTGGTAAAACTATTTGATAGAAATATAACATTTCGTGAAATCATTTAAAAGTCACAATATTTATAAATTAAGACAAGTTTAAGTTTCCATTTTAACCTTATCTTTTAGATTTAACTCTTAGTTAAATAGTTTAACTTTTACCGTGTCTTCTTGTATTCTTACTCTATATGGTTAATAAACGTAAATTTAACTTCTAAAAGAACCTGAAGTGGATCATTAATGATATATATTATATTATTTATGCCATTTTTCCGATCCTTACAGTTTTACGAATATTATGTCAACCAATAATATAGTATTTTTTAAAATATTTATTTATGTCAATTTTGACACTATTTGGTATTTTGTTTTTTTGGAAGTCATAACAACTTGATTACTTTGAAAAAGATACACTAAATCAGACCTAACATGTCATATTCACCAAGAAAATTCGTGGATGTCATAAAAACGTTGAAATTATTTTTATTTCAATATTCATAAAACCATTTATTTGATTCTTTCATTAATAATGTAATTATTGCATCTTAAATGTGTCATAAATAAATTTAATTATTTAATGTCTAAAAATTATTAAAAAATACCAAGATGTAGGGAATATTTTTAGCTTTGAAAAAATATTTATAGTCAAAAATAATACTTATATAACACCATATAAGGATTAATTACTAAAATATGTTTTTATGTCAATTTTGTATTTACTTTAAATTAATTAATCTAAATGTCATTATCATTCACAAGTGGATACATGGGGTCCCAAAATAGACTAAAGGATGCCCACGGTCGGCCATTACTCATCCAATAAGGTTAGGACATGTGTTAATTTAATTTTGAATTTTTACAAAATTCTTTTTACCTTAAATTACCATATTTAACTTTAATCGCTGTAAATAAAAGTCAAAAGTTACTTTTCAAAAAAATTATTTTCATCTTATTGAACCAAATTTTACTTACTGAGGTTACCCATGTCTCTCAGATTTTTTAAATTCCACTCACAAATGCGGTAAAATTATGTTTTATGTGAATTTGAAAATTCTCCTAGGAGGTGGGTAAATGACGGTGAAAAGTTCAAGAAAATATTTATATATCTAAAATTATTATAAACTGACTCCAATGAATTAAATTAAATTTATATAGGTATTATGTATCTATTTTGTCCTAAAAAAATTTAAATAAAATAAAAAATTATTTAAATAAAAAGCCAGTTTTAAACAATAACTCAGTGTTTTTCACTATTCATCAAAAATTGAATGCTTTCAGAAAAATACCAAAAATTCCCCCTAGGATAATTTAGATATTCTGAATCCAATAATGATTTCTGTTTTACCAAATTAAAAACATAGAAGTTACATTTTTTAATTTAAAATTAATTCCTGTCGTCAAAACCAAAAGGCATATTTCTATGAAATAATATCTATAAAAAATTGACACTTGTTTATGTCTAATTTCAATGTAAAATTTCTTACAATGACCAGCATTGGATTAAATGGTAAAAATAAAAACTATTTATACTTCCAAAACATTAAAATATATAATTTATTACTATAAAGTATTTTGATTTAAAAAGTTGTTTTCAGTTAAAATATAGTATTTTTCACTATTCACGCAAATATGAAAGTTATCAGAAAAACACCAAAAATTTATGGAAAATAAATTATTTTGTCCCGATTCTAAAAAAGAAGTTTATTTTGTGAAATTGAATATATAAAAGTTTCAAATATTAGATTTAAAAAAGGTTCTCTATTAAAAGGTGGTAAAATTTCATTTTAAAAAAAAATACTTCTTTTATTTAAAAAAATGCATTTCTTCCAACATTATGTATAAGAAACTCATAATATGTATTCTAAAATTATAAAGATTATATAATGTTCAAAATTCAATTAATACTATTCATAACCTTTTTTGAACAGCTAGTTTGGTAAGTCGTGGTGTGGTTGAACTCAGTGTTGCGTGTAGTCCAAGTTATTGAATTACTTTAAAGAAATAACGTACCATGAAATATTGGGGTGTTACATTTTTCCCTCGTTCAATAAATTGCATCCTTGCAATTTTAAATTGTTCTACGAAAATAAAAGGTTGAAAATAGAAAATACCTTTGTGAGAAAACCCACATCGGGAATTGGGTAAATAAAATTTAGTCTTAATAATAGGAAAATGGGAATGAAAAAGTCACCACTAAATTATGATCTCAATTAGGAGAACATTTGTGGTAATTAGAGACACATAATTGGAGGAAAACATAAATATTTATAGGGATTAATTGAGTTCATCATTCACAGACAATTATAGAATTGAGGGCCTCAAAGCCATCAATCTATGATGATTTAAAATATCATCCGTTGAACAAAACATAAGGTATTAGGATAACACATCTTTAGTTTTAAGATTCTTTACCTAATGTTTAAGAATTTATTTCATCTTATAATAATAAAAGTTTATATATATATATATACTTGACTAGTAGAGTTTCATCCTTCAACTAATTCATACCACAAACTAATCTTTCACTCCAAATGATTTCAAAAAAAAATTATATTTACCTAAATCGTATAAGGTTAAAAAATAATGTACATATAATTCATTTGACAGACTATTAAAAAAAAATTATACAAACCAGGACATCACGTAGTCCAGTCTTAGGTGGTGCACCTTTATTTCTCATCGGCTATGGGGTCAAGTCTCGCGGCCTTGCCGGACGCGACTACTTGACGCCTGCCCTCTGGGTTGTCCTTTTTATAACAATACAAAAATAACCTTAACAACAATATCGAATTTCAAACTTAATCCATTCTAACCTTTAGACTTATCTGAAATAATTATATCCAAACTCTCAGTCCAAAATTTATAAGGATGTTAAACACAATGAGGATCCTTTTTTCCATGTAATAACATGTGAACACCTTCATCATGTATTATATTAAAAAATGGTAACATATCGAATTACCATAAAACCTTATTGATTATATTCACGCTCCCTTATTCCTTATAGAGTACTGGATATAATCTTTCTATCCAAAAAATGTTGTAAACTCCAACAAAGACAGAATATACAAATCATTAATTAGTTTCAAGTTAGTCAAGAATATCGAGTATAATTTATCCAAATCAACCATCTCTTACTACAAAATCACTACCTCATTATCAAGACCAGATTAAGGATTACCTTTTCTTCTACCATGTATTTTCCAAAAATAATATCATACTATTAAGTCACTTTTCATAGAACCATATAATCTTAAATCCTTAATAAAATAGTACTGCAGTACAATCCTTATTTATCTCTGTAATTCATGTAACCTATATACTTTTGATACAACACTCAAATGAAAAAAAATTAAATAATAACAACATAAGAACACTAGTCATTCCACTTTATTTGAGGTAGTATCATAACATGATTATAATCCAATAAAATTATTTGAGGTATACTCTTATGAATGGGACATTGATTCGCGTAGTGTCTCAAGGCCTTGTTGATGAAGCATTTTACATTTGAAGACTTTTTCTAACACTTTCAATCACATACTTGGTGTCCATTTTCTCCACACATATAACAAACTCCCATTCCCTTCAATCATTTACCAACGTGATTCATTCCGCATTTATCACGTATTGGAAAATCCTTCTTTTCCCTCTTCCCTTTATCCATATTTTCCTCTTCCATCTTTTTCTTCTCTTCCTTCCCTTCAAATCCATAGGACTCATAGAATTATTTAATTATCCTATTAAAACATGATACTATTTCTTCATAAGTTTAGAATACATGGTAGAATATTTCCCTTCAAAACGTTGGCTTAATACAATGAAAGATATGATCCTTCTTACTCTTTGGATCATACATTTTGCTGGAGTTCACATTCCTTCTACTGGGTGACATTTATATACAATGGAATACACTAGGTTAGTTTATGAATTGCAATGACTAATTCCAAACATGTAAAATACATAACATA
This sequence comes from Viscum album, assembly GCA_963277665.1. Lineage (NCBI taxonomy): Eukaryota > Viridiplantae > Streptophyta > Magnoliopsida > Santalales > Viscaceae > Viscum > Viscum album. Next base: position 123,941,318 of record OY728127.1, on the reverse strand, counting down.
AATTGAATAGTTTATATATATAATCCATAAAAAATATTTTCTTTGAGGTGATATATACTCGTAAATCCTTAATAATGATTTGTAAAGAAAATGATAATTATCCAAAGCATATCCCCCGGGAGTGTCATAACCAAGAGTGTAGTAAGGCCTGTTGTTGTGCACGAGTTTCCATTTGATTCTAGCTCAAAGGGTTGTTTTTGGGTTTTACCCCTAGGTACATCTGTTCTAGAGCTGCCACTACCTACTCGTATACAGATAGGGATGTATTTTCTTGGAAAAATCACAAAATCTATACATTACAAAAATTCTAGGAAGTTATTCTATACTAATACTCAAATTCTATCTTAGGTTAATGTTCTCTAATCAGAGTTCATCTAAATCTAGTTTCTAAGGTTATTTCTAAACTTCCTCTAATACCAACTGTAACGCTCTGACCCTAGTTTCCTAGAGTCGGTGCATTATTTTAATACATTGGAATGATTACAAGGAATTAAGTCCCGAAAGACAGATCAGTTTAGTAGTCTTGGAAAATAGATTACATACATGGTCGTTACATTACACTTTAGAAAATAAAACACAATGTAAATGATCCTTTGATAACGCCATTAATACCCTTTCTTAACCCTACTTATCAATCATAATACACTTCTTGGAATCTTGTGAAAATTAAAACATAGAAAGGGGTGAGCTCAAATGCTCAGTAAGGATAAAAATATTGCAGAATCTTTCACAAATAAGTATAAACATTTAAGGCAATGTATAAGACTAAAACAAAATCCTTTTTAAACATAAACTTTATCATAATATGGAAAAGATTCAACAAAATAATTCCATTTACTTATTCACATGGATATTATACTAGTCAAATAATCACATAAAATATCAATTTCCACTTTCATAATGATGGAATGAATAATGATAGACTATCATAACCACATAGTGAAGGCCTTATGCCAAGACTAAAAAAAATATTTTGTCAAGGCCTTGTGTCAATAAACTAGTTTGTATCATGAGACCTACCGATGCATCAAGGAGCTAAAGTGGGCTCCACCCATCACTTACTAAATCCAATGCATTCCTCATATGGAAATGTTTAAACATAACATAAAAATTCATATTAAAACTGCCATATAAAATGTCAATACTTTACCCATAACAATGAAAGGTATAAAAATAACACATCCACAGTCAAAAATATCACAAAACCTTCAATAAAATACGGAAGATTTGTATCATAATAAATCAACTTCAAATAAGTTTAAAATCCATTAAAAGATTTTGACATAGATGAAAATTATTTGTAATACTCTTCGAGAGAAATATCCCTTTTTCATGAAAAAATTTATAAGTCACACAATTTAGAAAGGAATACATTTAAATAAATTTTTGAATCAATGTGTCCCATACCACTTTGAAACCTTTGAAAGTAATTAACATTTTAAAACATTCATGTTCATTTAAATAAATCCTTACAACCATTTTGAAAACATGGACATTACTGAGAATGGTTTAGAAGAATAAGTCTTTAAAACATTTAAATTGATTTTTTAGTAAAAAGTACCTTAAAATAAACCCCTTGAATATTTTTTATGAGACATGAACATGGATAATAAATATGTCCCAGGAGATACTTGCGTAAAAACAACCTCATATAATAATAAGATTTTTAAATTAAACCTTACCAATTTGGTAACTTACGAAACATACACCCTATGAAAGAAGTATCATAAATAAATTAATGTGTATTACATAAAGAATAAAATTATGGGCAGTACATACATCACACAAATGGTAATAGTGGAAATATGGCATGACTATCACGGGAATAAGAAGTGAGATGAAAACCCATTACCTTGCACATTCTTTTAGTCGAGGGTACGTTTAACCTACTATATGAAGATCCTAGTATGTTATTAGAGTATACCAGAATGATATTATTATTCATGATATCAGAAATTATTCATTAATGACTTTATAATACCAATTTAATAATAATTTCCATGTTAAATTGACATTTCATGTAATAATCGCTTTCTTTCTCGTACGTGTTTTAACTTGTTACTCTTTATTGTATCACTTAGACCAAGAATTAAATAATTCCATAATATAAATCATGATTTATATATCATATATATTTAGAATATAAATATGTATAATAGACATATATATGAAATGAAAAACACTATTTATGGAGATGGTAGTCCGTACGTACACATAAACGCTGTTTCTGTTTTCATATCATATTGAACAGAAGTAAGTGAATAAGATATATGTAAGTACATATATATATATAATTATATATATCTCCAGTAGCATTATTATGTCATATATTAGGTACTTATTAGTAATATATATTTTTATAATCATCGATGAATGGTGATCGTGGAAATGAATCTCATCGCGTTGTGGAGACGGTAATCCGTACGTACGCACGAGAGACAATATCATTTCCTTAAAGGTGTGGAATTGGATGGTATATTAATTTTACAGAGACATTATCATGTTATTTTTCTTTATTTATATACATATTAGTCATCATTATATCCATCCAAATAACATAGTGTTGAATAACAAATTACACCACGACGTGGAGTTGGTAAGCCGTATGTACGCACGCATGGTGACATTATCATTCATAAGATGGGTATAATAATGAATAGAGTTATGCCATATTAATAATAAAATCACTGTATATATAAGATACTAAAGTTATTATTTTAGAATAGAAACAATAAAGTAAGAGTAAGTGGAAGAATAAGAGAACTTGAAAGAGGGTGGTGAAATTATTACCTCTTCTTCATGTTCTTCCTTTGGATTTGATCAAAAGGGATCCTTATGTTGGCATTATGAAAAAAGGAAGGACTCTAGGATTAAGGTAGGATAGTTGGGAGGATATTTGGGCAGGGGTTGGTAGATCCAAATTGCTTTGTAGGTGTGATTTTGAGAGAAGGAGAAGTGCCCTTTTATAAGAGGGGTGGGGGTCACTTTAGGAAAAGATTAAAGTATTAATTTATTATACAATCATATTTGGTTTATAATGGTTCCAAATGAATTTATTTCGAGACTTAGGTGGTTATGGGTCTAAATCCTCTCAACCAATAGGTTTTAGACAAGTTTAGGTTACCATTTTAACCTTATATTTTGGATTTAACTCTTAGTTAAATAGATTAACTTTTACCGTGTCTTCTAGTATTCTTACACTATATGGTTAATAAACTTACTCTAAACTTCCTAGAGAACCTAAAGTGTATCATTAATGACATATATAATATTATTTAAGCCTTTTTTCCGGAACATATATTTTTAAGAATATTATATCAACCATTAATATAGTATTTGTTTTAAATATTAATTTATGTCAATTTTGACACTATTTGGTATTTTGTTTTTGTGGAAGTCATAAAAATTTTATTAATTAGAACAGGATACATTGAATCATCCCTAACTTTTAATATTCACCTAGAAAATTCATGTATGTCATAGAAACTTTGAAATTATATTTATTTTAATATTTATAATACCATTTATTTGATTCTTTTATTAATAAGGTATTACTGTATCATCATTGTGTCATAAATAAATTTGATTATTTAATGTATAAAAATTATAACAAAAATACCATGATTTATTAAATCTTTTTATATTTCCAAAAAATATTTATAGTAAAAAATATTACTTATATAACACCATATAAAAATTAATTATTAAAATACTTTTTATGACAATTTTGTCTTTACCTTAAATTAATTAATCTAAAGTGTCATTATCATTCACAAGTGGCTCCATGGGGTCCCAAAATCGACCCAAAGATTCCCATGGTCGGCCATTACTCATCCAATAAGGTTAGGAAATGTGTTAAGGTAATTTTGATTATTACAATATTCTTTTTTCCTTGAATTATCCTATTTCCCTTTAACCGTGGTAAAGAAAAGTCAAATATTACTATTCAAAAAAAATAATTTTCAACTTATTGAACCATATTTTATGTACTGAGATTAACCGTGTATCTTGGTTTTTTGAAATTTCACTCACAGTAGTGGTAAAATTCAGTTTTATGTGAATTTTCAAATTCTCCTAGGAGGTGGGTAAAAGACGGTGAAAAGTTCAATAAAATTTTAATATATCTAAAATTATTATAAACAGACTCTAATGAATTACATTGAATTTATATAGGTATTATGTGTATATTTTGACCTAAAATAAATTTAAATAAAATATATAATTATTTAAATAAAAAGGAGGGTTTAAACAATAACTCAGTGTTTTTCACTATTCATTAAAATTTGAAAGTTTTCAGAAAAATACCAAAAATTCACTCTAGGTTAATTTTGATATTCCGAATACAAAAATGATTTCAATTTTACCAAATTCAAAATATAGAAGTTTAATTTATTAAATTAAAATTAATTCCCATTGTCAAAACCAAAAGGCATATTTTTAAGAAATAATAACTATCAAAAGATTGACACTTGTTTATGTCAAATTTCAATGTAAAATCTCTTTCAATGACCAGAATTGGATTAAATGGTAAAAATATAATCTATTTATACTTCCAGATCATAAAAATGTATAATTTAACACTATAAATTATTTTGATTAAAAAAGATGTTTTCAGTAAAAATATAGTATTTTTCACTATTCACCCAAATATGAATGTTATCAGAAAAACACCAGAAATTTATTGAAACTAAATTATTTTGTCCCAATTCTAATGAAGATGTTTGTTTTGTCAAATTGAATATATTAATGTTTCAAATATTGGATTTTAAAAAGGTTTGCCATTAAAAGGCAGTAAAATTGCATTTTTTTTTAAAAATACTTCTTTTATTTGAAAAAAATGTATTTGTTTTTACATTATGTCTAAAAAACTCATAATATGGATTCTAAAATTAGAATGATTATATAAAGTTCAAAATTCAATTAATACTATTCATAACTGCTTTTGAACGACTAGTTTGGTAAGTCGTGGTGCGTTTGAACTCAGTGTTGCGTGTAATAAAAGTTATTGAATTACTTTGAAGAAATAACGTACTATAAAATCTTGGGGTGTTACACATAGTCTCATAAAAAGGGGTTTCAGTATGTTTTTCTAATACTTATTCACAAATTTACTAAACCATTGTCTAATACTAATTATATATACCCTTACTTTTCTTACATTAATATTATATAATTTTAGTTATAAACATCATAAAATCATTACATGACCCTGATCCATAGGTTCAATGTCTTGGAAAAATTAGGAAAATATGTAAAATTTACTAAATAAAACATAAAAATTTATTTAATTACATCTCCTCTAGCTTCTTATTGACCCTTAAATTCTCCTTAGTACAAGTAGTCACCTAAGGATATACATTAGAAAAGGGTGGGATAAACGGCCAGTAATAGGATAGATAAGAATATAAAACAATTAAACATGGGTGATAGTAACTATCATCATCATAAAAAATTAATAGGACCATAATCATGATAGGAATCATTAGATACAAGGATAGAATGTGGCAATTTATTAAAATGAAACAATATGTCTTAGTGGTCAATTACCCCACGTAGTTGCAAAGAACTCAAGAATAATTTCTATGAGTTTTTTACCTTTATCATGAAATACATCAAATTAAAAAATTAATTTTAGTTATATATTATTCTAGGTTCACCCATCACATCATAACATATAAATTTCACCATATTATTTCTGGCACACCCGTCACATCATAGCATTTACATTAGCATGCATTCCATGTAGAACATATATCAATATTGGAAATAAAGTAACTAATGGAAATGAATGTGTATTATTAAAAAAAATAAAAATTCATAACATGGGTTCCCAAATGTAAGTGGGAATAAAATAGTTGATATAAGAATCTTCATCCTTGAGTGAAGAAGAAAAAATCTTGAGAAGTAAAAGATGTGTTTTTTTAAATGAAGTGTTCTTTTGGAAATCATTGTGTTTGTCCTAAACTACAGTAGAAAAAATTTATATCTCGTAATAGGTAAGATAATGATGATGAAATTTTATTTAAGGAATGTAAATGTTGAATATTTTGTGAATGATGGAAAACCCAAAGTAAGAGAGTTCGGTTTTAGAATTTCCATTAACATATATCTGAATGATTTCTTCAGTTCAATGTCCTATAGAATCTCATTTTATTAATAAAGTGACAAATATTTAACCTTTAAATATATTAAATTTATTAATTATTATTTTATTTTGTTTATTAATGTTATTTTTATGAGTTATAGAGTTTAATTTCATCATTTGGGGGCATTCATTTTCATGATTTTTGTGATTGGTTAGCTTGTGTACATTAATTGAAGTTCATGTAAAATGTGGATAATTATAAAGAATTGTAATTTTATGTTATTAATAATTGTGATTATGTATAAAAGTTATTATAATGAAATTTTTATATATGTTATGATGATGAATCATTAGATAAAAGTTAATGATGATCATTTTAGGTTAATTTCAGTGGTTTTTATCTCAATGAACTCATTTCATTTTATCATTTTATATTATTTATATATGTTATTTATATAACATAAAGAGGGTTTTAAGATATATTTTACAATATGTTTCAAGCAGAATAATTATTTTACTAATATTATTGATGGAATTAATGGAAAATCTAAGTGCATCGCCCACGATGTCGATAAATTGACACATCCCAGGAGACAATTTTATTTTTATATTAAAAGACATAGATGGATGATTTTAATAATGGATATTACATTAACAAGATATAATTTCATTATATTTATGGTATTGGAGTTATCATTCCATTTGGATTATGGGAGGTGAGGAGAAGAGAAGAAAAGAACTGAAATTGAAAAAAAAATTAAATGAAAAGGGGGTGTATTTTAACTCTTGGATTTATTCTCCTTGAGAACCTCCTTAATGCAATGGTTTTTGGTCTTTCTATGAGACCAAAAGACTATGAAATTTGGATAGTGGCTTGGGGAGGTTTTGGGAATAACATGTAAAAGGCTCAAAGCTTGATATTTGTGTGGAGAAAAGGGGGAGAGGTGTGGTACTTATAGTAGAGTAGAGGAGTGTTTTGTCATTATTTAATTCATTAGTTTATTAATTTTATCAATACAAGAAATAAGGATGATTGTTGAGAATAAATAATGTAATTATATAATATGAGTTTTTACCATTTATTCTTACATAATAAAAGACTCAAGAAATAGTGTATTTAATGAATAATGTATTTATACCATAAATTATTATATTTTACAATTCTATAAAAATTCATTTGTTTCAGAAAAATACAAAAAAATTATCCTAACTATTTTTTTAAATTTATAATTCAAAAATTAACTCAATTTTATGAAAATAATTTTCTAAATATGAGTAATTTAGTTTTTTAATTAAAATAATCATTTACATGGAAAATATATATTTAAAATTATAACTGATTTTATAACACTTTGATAAGTTATATAAGGTCTCATAAAATTATCTTAAAATCTAAATAAATAAAAATATTTATTTATGAAAATAAATTTCCATTAAAATTAATTAATGTATCATAAAATTTAATTAAAAATTTACAAATTACAAAAATTCAAAAAAAAAAACAATAATTTAAAAAAAATATATTTACATTGACTATGATATAATTATACCATACCTTCATTTATAAGATGCCTAAATTTTATTTATACATTCAAGGTTGATGCTTTTATTCATTTGGATGGTTTACTATTCATAAGCTTCATATTTATATTTTTAAATTCAATATACCATTTCATTGGTATAGGTTCTTTAACATCTTGAAATACCTTTTATTTTAATCATTCATCATTTATAATGTTTCCATTCTATTCTTATTGTGATTTTATATGATTATAATATTTGAAAAAGAATTATAAGAAGGGAGTTTATTGATAAATGTTTTGTGTCATTGCATGAGGAATATAATAGATATGGTTTCTATCGAACCTTATAGGATGGTACTAGATGATATTAAGAAGATAAATGTTTAGTTTTAATAATAGGAAAATAATGGTTCTGTATAGAATAATATGTCACCTTGGGGTTATCCAGTTCCCCTCACCCTGAAGAATGATATTTCTTGGCAATTTTCTATTGATCATTAGAGAATGAACCCGATGATGTTCAAGAACTGGTATCCACTTATCTACATTGGTTATCTCATCGATCTGATGAGTGGTTCCCCGATTTTCATTATGATTGACTTGAGTTCATATTGATTTTATTTTAAACGAGGAATGGACCATCAATATTTTGGTAATTGATGCATCAAATCATTCATCCTTTGAGGGATCACTTTCTCGATCCATTAATTGACAACATCATTGTGTACACCCATTTTGTAGGCGATCAAACCGATCATCATGACATCTTACTGTATACATTGAGATATCATTGAACTTACACCAAGCTATCCAAAAGTATTTTATAGTCTAATAAAGTTTCCTTATTGGGACATGAAATATTTGAGCCAATAGTTTTAAAGGACCAATAAATTGGTTCAACCATGTTATATTTAGTGTGGCCCATGAATTTATTTAACATTTCGTGTTTTTGGGGTTAATATGTTATTTTCTGTGATTCAACATTGACATATCCTATTTAGAAGAAGTTATGTTTCCAATGACTAAGAAAGGAGTGATATTTTTTTGTTCAGATGCTTATGAGAGAGAATTTCAGGAGACGGAGGGTAAGATGAACTCAACAACTATCCCTACATTACCAGTAATAATTATTTAATATATCTTATACTATGAGGAATCTCAAGTTAGACATAAATCTGTATTAAGAAATGATGTATGAGTGGTTTCTTACGGATCCATAAAGCGGATACCACATTAGAAGAGTTACCTTACACATTATCTAGTGTTATTTGTGGGGGTACATTCTAAATGATGATTCGAAAGTTGTCTTATGAGGTTAGATTTGTGGTGTACATGGATCAAAATTTCCTCTAGTACAACGATTATTAAGTTGAACAATTTTTTTGGTAGATGATTTTTGTTCAATCTATATAATATTTCTACTTTGAGATATATTACACCTCATGAAAGGCAATCCTCATCTTAAATGAATTGAGATAGAAGATGAATACATTGGTAGTTTGAGAGTCTTGTGATGAGTGGAGGATAATGGAACACATTATGTACATGAATCTAGATATTCTGGAGTCCCATAGATATGTGGAAATTATTTCAACATTTTTTATATTAGTTCTACATGAAAGGATAAAGATACCAAAATTATCAAATCTAGAGTCTTTAGAACTAAGAGATAACATATATTTGTTAGAGCCACCACTATGATAGTATTTTAGTTACAGTGATGTACTTTTTATCAATGGATGAGTATGGCTTCATATAGGCTTTTCCAAGTTTTTGATGATATTGTTTAATGCCTCTTGATGCGAGGTACCACATGTTCTGATAAATTAGTACCATGATCTCCATAGATATTATAGGTGGAGATGAATGAAGAAGGAGATAGTGGGAATCACGGGCAGACGTTTCAGCTATTAATAGGTGGAGGCTGATAATTAGAGGCATGTTGGGATGTTTTAGCATCTTCCCTTTCCAAATTTAAAATGGGATGATTTCTCTATGATGTTTTTACATTATTTACCAAGAAACATCAAAATAAAAATATAGTATGTTTGATCGAAAATCAATTATAAAAGGTATCCGAATTCTTACCATTCATGGATACATTCACAATTTATGATCTATATATAATTTACATATGATAGATAGTATGGTTGTAATGTATTTAAAGGAACCTCGTTTCTGACACATATACTAGAATCGCCTCTCTTTTCTGGAAGGATATTCAAATAGAGCCGAGATCACAAGTGGTTTTCATAATATCTGATGATCTACAAACTTATGGATAATCTAAATATACCATTTATATTAGGTAATACATATTACAAGACAATGAATTATATTTCATTGGTATATTGGATGAGCATCCATCAGTCATAGAGTTCTCTTATAATATCATCTTAGAATATTAAAACAAAACAGAAACTTTTAAGGCTTTATATAATTGGACATTTCATTATCCTCATTGTTGGTTTTTGTTAGCTAAGTCAGCACTTTTTGGGCATTATCTCATGAATGATATGTCTGAGATGGATCATTTATTTGGAGGATATTTGTGACTATACATAATAGGAAGAAATAAAAGACTGACCATTGGATATGACCTCTAGAGTTTTAAGTTTGTCTTCTTTCATTCATTAATTTGGGTGTCACCTTAGTTTTAGAAGGGCCATAATATGAGAGATGGGAAACTAGTGCATTGGTTAATCAGGTTGTTTGAGATAGTGTAAAGGGTAAGTCCATTGGAGTACAGATTGAACATTCCATTATTCTATAGTGACATGAATGTATTTTTCCACATATAACAGCTTTAGATGTATAATCGAAATAGATATAATTTATTAGAAATTGATGAAACCGAGCTTGGTAAAAATGAATCCTTTCTGGTGCATCCTCTATAGATTAGGGACTGTAGTTATAAGTACATCTCAGGAATGATGATACATCTAATTAATGTATATTTTTATCATGGATGTGTTCAATTTGAGACATGGGAGAAAGAATGTGATAATAAGAAAATATATCCAATTTTTTTTCACTATGATATCATAGAGATTATTAGAGAATCATGGGGAAAAGATGTTATATTATGGGGAGGTTGAAAGGTTAAGTATTTTTCAGGTATTTTCAACTTGAGTTTTAGTTGAATCACATTTTTGGTGTTATTTTCTTCTCAAAACCACAGTGGTAGAGAACATTATTATGAAATATAGAGTTTTTATATTGAAAATGTCCTAAATTTTAGGGATTCATGTTCGTTAAAAATAATGATTTCCATGTATAAATGGCTTAATTTTATTTCAATATTTCATCTTGGGATTGGAAAGATTAGAATATCGTTTAGGTTATATCTATAAGAGATGTGCTAAATTATATCTTCTAGAAAATTTCAAGTCATGAATGTTTTACATGATGTGAACTTGTTACTGTATAAATTATAGGAATATGTTCAGAGTGTGTCAAGTATACACATCATGATACTAGTGTGCAACATTAACGATTAGATTTTGAGTATTTAAAATTGAGGGGTTGTTTCTTAAAATATCTTATGAATAAATAAATTCAATTCATGAAAAGTTTCACATTAGGAATATCGTGGGACTAGTGGTTTTAAATAATTTTGGGGATAAGGTACATTTTTCATCCACCATGGATCCCTCTCTCTCAAGCCTTATAGAAACTATAAGGACCCGACCTTAAAACATTACATAATCTTAAATTAAAGGAATAATTTACATTGAGGATCTTTTCAGGTATAGATTTTTAGATAATTAGGCCATAACTATTATATATCAACTTGATAATTACATGTAGACACTACTACTCAGTATCTATTCTTTTTCATAATGTAAAAACTCTTAAAAATAAACACGTTTAGTTCGAAGTTTTAGACAACATGACTTTTCCTTGATCTCATACTTGACCCTATTCATCTTTAAGTCTTATCGAAAACATTTCAAAAACATAGTATGAGTATAAAAAGCTCAGTAAGGGTTATAAAATAAATAAAGGAAACATTAACCCATCAATAAATACAAATCAATGAAACCATACTTTTCGATCATAACATACCACATGAAATCATAAGATTTATGAATAACACATAGAAATCTTAAATCATAAAGGTAACTTGTGGTATCCATATCATACTTATGTTGTAGCTATCATAGATACATAGGGAGTTACGTTTCAATACCCATCACAATATGTTCCCTAAGTCTCTTAGGAGAAACATTCATGCTTACCTATGTTACGTTACCCAATGCAATGGAGAGCTATCTCGGGCTCACCCACCCTAAGTTTATCACGGAACCACCTGTATTTATAAAAAATCCCAATAACCATAACATAATCATAACACATAACACAAGCATAAAAAAAGATAACATTTTCTCATTCCAATCACAATATATCATATCAAGATATAGAAATAAACAATGCTTTATCAAAGCATTTTCAAAACCATTAAAAATATTTAATAAACATATTTTTGAATCAAAGTACTCCATACCACATTGAATCATTGTAAAGAAGATTTAATTTCAAAACATTAATGTCCATATATATAAATCCTTAAAACCATGTTTAAAAAATGGACATTAATGAGAAAGTTTTAGATGAGTAAATATTTAAGACATTTAAAATGATATTTCTATTAAAGAGTTCCTAACCAAATTAGAGACGCTTGAATACAAATAATTGAGGAATAAAATTAATAAAATCCTATAATATAATGATAATAAGGATATTCATGATATAATATGTCAATGATCAGTATATACACCATATAAAAGTGAATTGGTGTATAACAAAAAATAAGTCTCAATGGAAGGTAAATTGAGACAAAGTCCCTTACAAAGATGATATCCTTAGATTAAGGACAAATCTATGATGTAATTATATGTGAAAAATAATAATACCCCCAATATAAGTGGATATTAATTGTAAAATAGTTGTAGGTAATTCACACATATTCATAGCACAACATAATCAAGAAGTATAAGTTTAACCCAAATAATTGAAATTGGGTGAAGAAGTTCCCTTACAGAAATTATACAGCCTAACAGCGTCACAATAAAATTATGAATATGATTTGATGAGAGAGAAAAGGGTATCTCATCACTAGGATATACAATTTACAGAATTAAGGATATATAATAACTTATCCGAACATATGAATATGTAAATGAAAATACATAACAAAAAGAATTATTTTAAAAAGAGGAGCGTGAAAGGTTCCCTTACCGATTTGGTAACTTACGAAACATACACCTCATGAAATAAAAATCATAGAATGAATATTTAAATACCCTAAAATAAAATTATATTGTAATAAGAGTACAATCATGGGCAGTACATGTACCACACAATGTATATATTTATAAATAAATCATGAATCTCACTGGAATAAAAAGCGAGAGGAAAACCCATTACCATGTTGTAATTAATCGAGTTGTATGACCAAAAGTTAATAACCACCAAATGAAGAACATAATACCATGAATATAAAGATAATAATGATAATATATATATCATTTGGTATTAAATAATACACCACATGCAAGAAATAAGTGGTGGATAATGGGAATCTCACGGAATTAAAAGTGAGATAAAAAATCCCTTACCTCGTGTACGACTTGACCCGTTCATTCGTTAATCTCCGGAATAATTAGATAAATTTAATTTCTAATTTCTTATGATCTTTTTTCAGGTTTATTATTCATTTTATATAACTTATTACCATTTTATAAATATTATGAAATCATTTATGTTAATAATGGTTGTTTTGTCGATATTTGGTACTCGATTAAAAAAATAAACTTCTTGCAATTACAAGTTGTTAATGTGTTCAAAATTAAATTATCTCTAGAATGATATTCATGATTTAGAAATAATATATATCATATTTATCTATTATATTTATGTATTTATAATATTACATAACATTTGGCGATAAGAAATGAAATGCACCGTTCCTGGAGACGGTAAGCCAGACGTACGCTTGAACATTACTTTGATTTCTATTTCATATTTAATGGAATGAAATCATAATGATACAAAGATATATTATAGTTCCAGTATAATATCATATATATGTTTATTAACTCAATCATTTATATGTTCCACGTATGGCATGAACAAGTCACATCACTTTGAGGGGGCAGTAGTCCTTACTTCCTCAAATGAAATTATCGTATTTACCCAACTATGGGAACCATAAAAGTATTATATAAATAAAAAATAATGAAGCATAAAGACAATATAAAGATAATATATATCACATATAAATAAAGTATCATATTAATATCCACCATAAGAAGTGGTAGAAGAATATTGAACAATCATCGTTTCGTGAGGTAGCAGTTCGCCGTCCACATAAACAATATGTTCTTTACCAATTAGATGGAGGTGTGTGTAAGTGTAGTTTGAATAATTATCATAAAAACAACATAGTATATTTATGATACTGGTTTTTATAATATAAAATAATAAAAAGGCTTTTTGGGGATAGATAAGTAAAATAAAACAAAATAACTTAAGAGAATACGTTACCTTTAGATCAGGTATCTCTCTTTGGGTTGAACCAAAAGGATTACCTGAAATGCCTTTTTCCCAGGGGAAGGATTATAGTATGAGTATAGGGATGTAGAGAGCTTAATTAGTAAGAGGTTAGATGATCCAAGGGGCTGTAGAAGTGTGAGGAATGGGTTAGAAGTGAGGGCTTTTTATAAGGGGGAAGAGGGGCTCTTTAGGAATGTTTAAAAATATTATTTTATTACATATTGATTCTAGGTTTATAAAGGTAAAACAATTATTAAAATCAATTATATGATGACTCATGTTTGAAAAAAATCATCCAATAAGAATTGGATAGTTTTTGGATATTTTTTTAATCATTATAATATTATTTATTTAAATCATTCATTAATGAGGTAAACATTGCATCCTTATTGTGTCACAAATAATTTTATTTATTTGATGTTTAAAAATTATAAAAAAATATCAGGATGTAGGAAATATTTTTATAATTTAAATTAATATTTATAGTCGAAGAGATAACTTATATCACCCCATGTAAGAATTGATTTACTGAAATATGTATGTTTAAGTAATTTTTTTCATTACATTAAATTAATTAATATAAAGTGTCATTATCACTCTGTAGTGGCTCCATGGGGTCCCAAAATCCACCCAAGTATGAAAATGGTCTAAAATGTATCAACCAATAAGATTAGGACACATGTTATGGTAATTTAATACTATTATAATAATATTTTGTTACCCTAATTTACCAGATTTATAGTTTAATCATGCTAAATAATTTTTTTACTGAAGTAAATATTTATAACGTATAAAAATAAACGTTAGCTATTTACACAATTTTGAACTCATGACTCCAAATATGGGAACAATATTTACAAATTCTGAACTCATAAGTGGAAAAAATTAATTTAAAAATAATTCCCGCTGTCAAAACAAAAATCATGCTTTTAAGAAGTAATAACTATAAAAAGATTGACACTTATTTATGTTCAATTTCAAAGTGAAATTAATTAAAATGGACAAAATTGTATTAAATGGTAAAAATAAAATATAATTATAATTTAAAACCAATTAAAAATATAATCTATCCATATAAATAAACAATATTAAATGGATGTTTTGAATTAAAATACAGTATTTTTACCTATTCATTATGAAATGAATTTTATCAGAAATATACAAAAAATTTACCCAATGTAAATTTTGATGTCCCAATTATAAATAAGAATATTATTTTTTTCAAATAGAACAAATAAAAGTGACCAAAATATGATTAAATGAGGGTTCTCCATCAAAAGGTAGTAAATTGACCTTTTAATGAGTATTAGATTATTTATGATTAAAATCAGATTCATTTTTATTTTAAGCCTCTAAAATTTATTGGATAAATGTAAAAACATTTAAAAAACACGTATGTTCATATTTTAGTTTGTTCTTTCCATTCTCTCTAATACAATATCTAGGCATTAAGTACCATTTAAAATAATAATATTATTATATTAATTTTCAGTATAACTCAATGTTGTGTGAAACATAAGATTTCAAAGAAACCCGTTGTTGCATATCAGGTACACCATCGAACATAGTATCCCCTTCAAAGTAATATTAATATTAATTTCAAAAATATTAATAAATATGAAAACAATATATTCTTTATTTACCTAGGATGTTCCATATTTCCCCCCTTTTGGGAATTGTATCCTTACAATTTTAAAATTGGGCTTCGAAACTTCATTGAAAGTCCCACATTTGAAAAAAAGTCAATAAAAATATTACTTTAAAATAAAGGAAGAGAATTAAAAAGGCCACCTAAGACAAAATATACTGGAATTACATGAAAAAATGGATCTGGAAGAGAAACTAACTCTCATAGATTAATAGAGAGTGATAGTGAACTTTATCATAGAAAGTCATCACAATACCATAAATTTGTGGTTCTAATGATAAAAGAGAGCTTATAAATTTTTTTCTTCAGGATCCATTTCATAGATTTGAAGAATTGTATTTATAAGTATACTAAGATCATATGTAAATATACTTACTTTTCATGGAGAGTGTCATCCTTTAATAAAATTCGACCACAAACTCATCATTTCTCCAAACTGTAAGTATTAAAGATTACTTGGTCACACATGAAGTTCTAGAATAAACATATAGAGTATCACAGAACCTATAAAGAGAGGAACTATATATTTTCCCTATCTTTATATATCAACCAAAACCACAATTGGTTAGTACAAGATCAGATAATCCCCAAAAATCCAATCCTTAAAAAAAAGAAATACTACTCTTAATCTCCAAAATTTAATAAAAAGAATCCAATGGTCAAGAAAGACCATTCAATATACAATTATCCTTAAAATTAATCAAAATAATCCAAAATAATATTCAAACCCAATACTCAGAAGGATTTAATCACATAGTCTTCCACAGTAAATCTTAACATTTATCTCCAAAAACGTTGACTACTCATAAAGTCTCATACTGAAGTGTAATTAAAATAAACACATATTCTCAATTCTAGATTATTCACTTCCATAAATAACCCAAATCAAATTATATCCATACTAAAAACATAGATTCTTCTAAAATAATATTTCAACCATTACTCCACAAATTATATCCCATAGTATTTTATTTTCCTTATAAATATAGTGTTCCCAAAAGAGAGAATGTCTTCCAAAATAAACTTTATTACTTAATCACCAAATCATTTTTCTTATACAAAGGAATTCCATTTTATAAAACATGAGATCCTAAATAAACTTATTCTTGATCCATAAATTCATTTAACAAAAAAGAATTAGTCATACTAACCTAGGACTTCCCGTTGTCCAGTGGTAGGTGATAAATCCCAATTGCACTTTGGTTGTGGGTTTGACTCCCGCAGCTTTGTCCGACATGACGAGATGTCACACAGTCTGTGTGTTGTCATTTTTGAAAAACTATACAATTTGATAACATTCCAAAAAAGAAACAAATTCATCAAAAATAACCATAGAATATTTTATCCTCAAAGGTTGTCTAATACATATCATTTTTCACCGAAAAATGTAATAACCATTTATCACCTCAAAAATAACTATGAATCATTATAATATGCTAATCGTTATGGTTATGTCACTTATACTTAAACAACACCCTAACCTCTAAAGTTATCTAAACCTACCTCTGATACCAACTATAAGGACCCAACCTTAAAAAATTACATAATCATGAATTAAATGACTAATTCACAATTAGGATCTTTTTAGTTTTGGAGTTTTAGAGAATAAGGCCATAAATATTAAATATAAACTTGAAAATTACGTGTATACACTATTACTCAGTATCCATTTTTTATAAAGTAAAAAATCTTAAAAAGAAATATGTCTTGTTCCACATTCTAATCACCATGACTTTTCCTAGATCCCATCCTTGACCCTATCCATCTTTAAGTCCTGTGGAGAATATTTCAAAAACATGGGATGATCATTAAAAACTCAGTAAGGGTTATAATATAATGAAAGTAAACATTAACCCATCAATAAATACAAATCAATGAAGCCATATTTTTTTTATCATAACATACCTCATGAAATCATTATATATTTGAATAACACATAGAAATCAAAAATCATAAAGGTAACTTGTTCCATCCATATCATACTTACATTGTAGCTATCACAGTTAAATATAGAGTTAGTTGGAATACCCATCACAGTATATTCCCTAAATATCTTAGGAGAAACATTCATGTTAACCCCCATCACATTACCCAATTCATTAGAGAGAAATCTTGGGCTCACCCACCCTTAGTTTATCATGAAGAAACTTGTATACGTTAACAATTCCCAATAACTATAATATAATCATAACACATAACACAATTAAAGATAACATTTCATCATTCCAATCACAGTATATCATATCAAGATATTCAAATAAGAAATGATTTATCAAACAATTTTTAAAACCATTTAAAACATTTAATAAAGGGAATTTTGAATCAAAGTGTCTCATACCACTATGAATCTTTTGAATGAATTTTTTTTCATAACATTCAAGTCCATATAAATAAATCCATAAAACCATTTTTATAACATGGACATTAATGAGATATATTTAGAAGAATAAATCATTAAAACATTCAAAATGATATTTCAGTTAAAGAGTTCATTACCAAATGAGAGATGCTTGAATACAAATAATTTAGGAACAACATTAATTGAAGCTTATAATATAATGAAAATAAGGAGATTTATGATATTATATGTCAATGATCAGTACATACACCCTATAAAAGTGAATTTGTGTATAACAACAAATACGAATCAATAGAGTGTAAATTGAGAAAAAGTCCCTAATAAGATGATATCATTATTTTTCTTCATGTGTCTCTCATTTGGATATGAATATGTAAATGAAAAGGCATAACAAAAATAAGTCTTTTAAAAAGAGGAGGGTGAAATGTTCCCATACCAATTTGGTAACATACGAAACATATATCTCATAAAATAAGGATCATACAATGAAGATGTAAATACCCCGAAATTAAATTATATAACACAAAGAGTACAGTCATGGGATTTACATATACCACACAATGGAAATAGTTTGAAATAAACCATGAATCTCATAGGAATAAAAAGTGAGGTAAAAACCCTTTACCATGTTGTAATTAATTGAGTCGTATAACCAAAAGTTAATAACCACCAAATAAAGCACATAATAACATGAATATAAAGAGAATCATGATATTATATATATATATATATATATCAAATGATAGTTAAAAATACACTACATGCAAGAAATAATTGGCGAAAAATGGAAATCCCATGGAATTAAAAGTGAGATAAGAAATCCCTTACCTCGTGTCCGACTTGACCCGTTCATTCTTTAATTTCCTGAATAATATGCTAAAGTTAATTTATAATTTCCTAAGAACCTTTTTGATGTTTATTATTCATTTTATATCACTTATTAAAATGTTATAAACAATATGCAATCATTTAAGTTAATAATGGTCGTTTAGTCGATATTTGGTATATGAGTCAAAAATGAACTTCTTATAATTACAAGTTGTTCATGTGGTCAAAAGTATATTATATATAGAATTATATTCATTATTTAGATATAATATATATCATAGATATCATGTATATTTATGTATTTATAATATTACATAACATTTGTAGATAAGAAATGAAATGCACCTTTCATGGAAACGGTAAGCCGTACGTACGTATGAACGCTACTATCATTTCTATTTCATATTTTATGGAATAAAAAACTTAATGATAAATAGTTATATTATATTTCCAGTATAATATCATATATAATTTCATTAACTCCATAATTTATATGTTCCACATAGGTCATGAACGAGTCATATCACATTGAGGGGGGCGGTAGTCCACACTTCCTCAAATGCAATTATCGTATTTACCCACTATGGTAAACATAAAGGTATTCTATAAATGAAAAATACAGATGCATAGAAAAAATATTAATATAATATATATCACATATAAATATGGTTCCATCTTAATGGACACCATAATAGGTGGTAGGAGAATATGGAACAATCATCATTTAGTGAGGCAATAGTTCTCCGTCCACAGAAACAGTATGGTTTTTACCCATTAGATGGAGGTGTGTGAAAGCGTACATAGAATAATTCTCATAAAAAAATCTAGTATATTGAGGATATTGGTTTTGTTAGAAAATAAAGGAATAAAAAGAGTTTATGGTGTTGGAGAAGTAAAATAAAACAATAGAACTTAAGAGAAGATGTTACTTTTAAACTGGGTATCTTCTTTTGGGTTGAACCAAAAGGTTTAATTTAATTGCGTTATTCCATGGAGAAGGGATGTAGGGGTATGATAGGAATGTATGGAGCTTAATTGGATAGAGTTTGGACAAGACAAGGTTCATGAGACACTTGATGAATCAGTTAGAAGTGAGGGATTTTTATAAGGGGGAGGAGGGGCTCTTTAGGAATGTCTAAAAATTTTATATTATTATATAATGATGTTCAGTCTCTAAAGGTCAAAAAATTATTAAAGTCAAAGTTAAAATGACTCACGTTTGAAATAAAATCATCCAATAAAAATTGGATAGGATTGGGATATTTTTTTAATCTTTATAATCTTATTTATTGAAATCATTCATTAATGAGGTAAACATTGCATCATTATTGTGTAATATTTTTTTTTATTTATGTAAAAAAATTATAAAAAAAATATCATGATGTAAGAAATAGTTTAGATATCAAATGAATATTTATAGATTAAGAGATTACTTATATAAACCCATGTAAGAATTTATTTACTAAAGGTGTTAACTACCATTTCTAATAATAATAATAATATATTAATTTTCAGTATAACTCAACGTTTTGTGCAACGTAATATTTCAATGAAACCCGTTGTTGTGTATCATGTACGCCATTGAACATAGAATCCCCTTTAAAGTAAAATTAATTTTTAATTCACAAATATCACTTTAAAATAATGTAATAGAAGAAAAAAGGTCACCTGAGACAATAGATACCATTAATCCATGAAAACATGGATATGGAAGAGAAACTAACTCTTATATATTAAGAGAGAGTGATAGAGAACATGATCATGGATCATTGACCACTACAATACAATATATTTGTGGTTGGGTAAACGTCTGATATAAAAGAGAGCTTATAAATCTTTTCATTCAAGATACTTTTCATAGTGTTGAATAATTTTATTAATACGTAGACTAAGATCGTAAGGAAATTTTCTTACTTGTCATGTAGAGTGTCATCCTTTAATAAAGTTCTACCTTAAACTCATCTTTTCTCCAAATGGTAAGTATTCAAGATGACTAGGTCACACCCGAATTTCTAGAATAAACTTATAGAGTATCACATAATCTAAAAAAGATGAACTATACATTTCCCATATCTTTAGAAATCAAACAAAACCAAAATTGGTTAGTACAAGATCAGATAATCCCAAAATGATAATCCTTCATAAAAATAAATACTACTCTTAATATCCAAAATTCAACAAAAAGAACCCAATAGCCAAGAAAGACCATGCAATATACTATTTTCCTTAATATTATTCAAAATATTTCAATCTATGAATGAAACCCAAAACATAGAAGGATTTAATCACATAGTCTTCCACAATAAATATTAACATTTATCCCCAAAAACATTGACTAATCTTAAAGTATCATACAGAAGTGTAATTAACATAAAAACATATTCTCTATGATAGATTAATCATTTCCATAAACAACCTCAATAATATTATTTCCATAGTAAAAACATATATTCTCCCAAAATAATATTTCAACCATTAATCCACAAATTAAATCCCATAGTATTTTATTTTTCATAAACCTATAATGTTCCCAAAAGAGATAATGTCTTCCAAAATAATCTTTATTACTTAATCACTTAATCATTTTCCTATAATAAGTATTTCTATTTGATAAAACATAAGATCCAAAATAAACTTATTCTTGATCCATAAAATTATTTAACTAAAAATAATTAGTCCAACTAACCTGAGATGTCACGTAGTCCAGTGGTAGGTGATAAATCCTAATCACATTTTAGTTGTGGGTTTGATTCCCGAATCTTTGTCTTAGGTGACAGGTTGTCAAATGACCCGTGTGTTGTCCTTTTTCAAAAACTATACAATTTCATAAAATTTCCAAAAAAGAAACAAATTCCTCCAAAATAACCATAACATATTTTATCCTCATAGGTTATGTAATACCTTTAATTTTACACCCCAAAATGTTATAACCATTTGTCACCTCAAAAATAAATATGACTCTTTCTATTATGCTAACCATTATGGTTATGTCACTTATTCTTAAATAAGACCCTAACCTTTAATGTTATCTAAACTGACATCTGATACTAACTATAAGGACCCAACTTTAAAAAATTACATAATCCTGAATTAAATGAATAATTCACATTCAGGATCTTTTTTGGTTTAGAGTTTTAGATAATTAGGCCATAACTATTACATATAAACTGGAAAATTAAATGTAGTCACTACTACTCAATATCTATTTTTTTCATAAAGAAAAAACACTTAAAAATATACATGTCTGGTTCCAAAATTTAGAAAAGATGAATTTTCCTTGATCCCTTATTTGAACATATTATTCTTTAAGTCCTATGGAGAACATTTAAAAAACTTTGGATGAGCATAAAACTCTCAGTAAGGGTTATAATATAAATAACAGAAACATTAACCCATCAATAAATACAAATCAATGAAGCCATAATTTTCGATCATAACATACCTCATGAACTAAAATGATTTATGAATAACACATTGAAATCATAAATCATAAATATAACTTGTGGATCTCATATCATAATTACATTGTAGCTATTACCACTATATAGGGAGTTACGTTGTAATACCCATCACTATATATTTCTTAAATATCTTAGGAGAAACAATCAGGTTTACCTCTGTCATGTTACCCAATACATTGTAGAGCTATATTGGGATCACCCACCCTTGGTTTCTCACGAAACAACTCGTATACGTAAAAAATGCCCAATAACCATAACATTATCATAACGCATAACATACACATAAAGTAAAGAAAACATTTTCTCATTCCAATAACAATATATATTGTCAATATATTGAAATAAACAATTATTTATCAAACCATTTTCAAAACCATTTAAAACATTTAACAAATATATTTTTGAATCAAAGTGTCCCATACCACATTGAATCTTTTGAAAGAAATATTTATTTCAAAACATTAAATTCCATATAAATAAATCCATAAAACCATTTTCAATACATCAACATTGATGAGAATTATTTATAAGAATAAATCTTTAAAACATTCAAAATGATATTTCAGTTAAATAATTCATAACCAAATGAGAGACTCTTGAATAAAAATAATTGAGAAGAAACATTAATGAAAGCTTATAATATCATGAGAATAATGAGATTCCTGATATAATATATCAATGATCAGTATATAGTCCATGTAAAAGTTAATTGGTGTATAACAAAAAATATGTCTCGATGGAATGTATATTGAGACAAAGTCCCTAACAAAGATGATATCCTTATATTAAGGACAAATCAATGACATAATTATGTGTCAAAAATAATAATACACCCAATATAAGTGGATATTAAGTGTAAAACCATCAGATTTCATTCACACATATTCATAGCATAACATAATCATGAAGTATATGTTAAACCCAAATAATTGAAATTGGGTGAAGAAGTTCACATACTGAAATTTGACAACCTAACGACGTACTTTAAAATTCAGAAAATGAGTTGATGAGAGAGAAGTGGTTATCACATCACTTGGATATAAAATTTATGGCAATAAATATATAAAATAATATATCCCAACATAAGAATATGTAAAGGAAAAGACATAACAAAAAGAAGTCTTTTAAAAAGTAAAGGGTGAAAGTTTCCCTTACAGATTTGGTAACTTAGGAAACATACACCTCATGAAATAAGGATCATACCCTGAAGATGTGAATACCCTTAAATTAAATTATATTACACAAAGAGTATAATCATGGGATGTACATAAATCACACAATGAAAATAGTGACAAATAAAGCATAAATCTCACAGGAATAAAATGTGAGATAAAACCCTTTACCATGTTGTAATCAATCAAGTTATATGACCAAAATTTAATAACCACCAATTGAAGCACATGATAACATGAATATGAAGATAATCATTATAATATATATATATCAAATGATAGTTAAAAATATATAACATTCATGAAATAAGTGGCGAACAATGGAAATCTCATGGAATTAAAAGTGAGATAAGAAATCCCTTACCTAGTGTCCGACTTGACCCGTTCATTCTTTATTATCCTAAAAAATAAGATAAAGTTAATTTATACTTGATTAATAATATTTTTCAAGTTTATTATTCCTTTTATATCACTTATTATCATGTTAAATAAATTATATAACCATTTAAGTTAATAATGGTCATTTTGTCGATATTTGGTACTTGAGCAAAAATGAACTTCTTCTAAATACCAGGTGATCTTGTGGTCAAAATTCCATTATCTATAGAATTATATTGATTATTTAGATATCATAAATATCATATATATCCATTATATTTTTTTATTTATAATATCACATAACATTTAGAGAAAATAAATGAAATGCACCGTTCATGGAGACAGTATGTCGTATGTACGCATGAACGCTACATTCATTTCTATTTCATATTTAATGAAATTAAATCTTAATGATACATAGATTTATTATAATTCAAGTATAATATCATATATAATTTCATTAACTCTATCCTTTATATGTTACACTTATGGAATGAATGAGTCATATCACTTTGAGGGGCGATAGTCCACACTTCCCCAAATGAAATTATCATATTTACACAATATAGAAACCATAATGGTATTGTATAAATAAAAAAGACATAAGCACAAAAAAAATAAAAATATAATATAGATTACATATAAATATGGTGACATCATAATAGACACCATAAGTGGTGGTAGGATAATATTGGACAATCATCATTTTGTGAGTCAATAGTTCGTTGTCCATAGAAACAATATGTTTTTTACCCATTACATAGAGGTGTGTGTAAGTTTACTTAGAATACTTCTCATAAAAACAACCTAGTATATTTAGGATATTGGGTTTTTGTAACATAAAGGAATAAAAAGAGTTTATAGGGTTGGAGAAGTAAAATAAAAAAAGAACTTAAGAGAAGACGTTACTTTTAAATCGGGTATCTCCCTTTGGTTTGAACCAAAAGGTTTACTTGAATTGCCATATTCCAAGGGGAAGGGCTCTAGGGGGAGGAGAGGGATGTAAGGAGCTCTATTGGAAAGAGGATAGACAAGACAATGGGCTTGATAAGTATGAAGAATGAGTTAGAAGTGTGGGATTTTTATAAGGGGGAAGAGGGGACCTTTAGGAAAGTTTAAAAATTTTATTTTTTTATATATAGATGTTCGGTTTCTAAAGGTCCAAAAATTTTTAAAGTCGAATTTAAGATGACTCATGTTTGTAATAAAATCATCCAATAATAATTGCATCGGGATTGGATATTTTTTTAATATTTATAATCTTATTTATTGAAATCATTCATTAATGAGGTAAACATTGCATCATTATTGTTTAATAAATAAGTTTATTTATTTTATGTCTAAAAATTATAAAAAAATATTATTATATAGGAAATAGTTTTTGATTTCAAATGAATATTTATATTTGATGTGATAACTTATATAACCCCATGTATGAATTGATTCACTAAAGGTGTTAACTACCATTTATAATAATAATAATAATAATATATTAATTTTCAGTATAACTCAACATTGTGTGCAATGTAAGATTTGATGGAAACCGGTTGTTGTGTATCGTGTATTCCATCGAACATAGAATCCCCTTTAAAGTAAAATTAATTTTTAATTCCAAAATATTAATAAATATGAAAATTTTATATTCTTTATTTACCTAGGATGTTACATCCTTCCCCTATTTTTGAAATTGTGTCCTTGCAATTTTAAAATTGGGCTTGGAAACATCATTGAAAGTCCCACAATAGAAAAAAAGTCAATAAAAATATAACATTAAAATAAAGGAATAGAAGTAAAAAGGTAACCTGAGCCAAAAGATACTAGTATTCCATGAAAACATGGATATGGAAGAGAAACTAACCCTCTTAGATTAAGAGAGAGTGATAGAGAACTTGATCACAGAAAATTGACCACCACAATACAATAAATACTTGGTTGGGTAATAGTATGATGATAAAATGGAGCATATTTCTTTTCTTCATAAAGATAATTTTCATAGAGTTGAATAATTTTATTAATAACTAGAGTAAGATCATAAGGAAATATTATTTCTTGTCAAATATAGTGTCATACTTTAATAAAATTCTACCAAAAACTCATCTTTTCTCCAAACGATAAGTATTCAAGATGACTTGGTCACAGTTGAATTTATAGAATAAACATCTAGAGTGTCACATAATCTACAAAATATGAACTATACATTCCCCCTATCTTTAGACATCAACCAAAACTAAAATTGGTTAATAAAATACCAGATAATTCCCAAAATGATAATCCTTTATAAAAAGAAATACTACTCTTAATCTCCAAAATTCAACAGAAAGAACCCAATGGACAAGAAATACCATTCAATATACAATTTTACATAAAATTATTCAAAATAATCTAATCTACAATTGAAACCCAAAAATCAGAAAGATTTAATCACATAGTCTTCCACAATAAATATTAACATTTATCTCCAAAAACATTGACTACTCTTAAAGTCTCATACTGAAGTGTAATTAACCTAAAAACATATTATCTATGATAGATTAATCATTTCCATAATAAAAATAAATCACTTTATGTCCACAGTAAAAACATAGATTCTTCTAAAATAATATTTCAACAATTACTCCACAATCAAATGCCATAGTATTTTATTTTCATTAAGCATATAATTTTCCCAAAAGAGAGAATTTATTCCAAATTATCCTTTATTACTTAATAACCTAATCATTTTCCTATACTAAGTATTTCCATTTGGTAAAACATAATATCCAAAATGAAGTTATTTATGATCCATAAAATCATTTAACTAAAAACAATTAGTCAAACTAACCAGGGACTTTACATAGTCTAGTGGTAGGTGATAAATCCCAATCACACATTGGTGGTGAGTTCGATTCCAATAGTTTTGTCTGATGCGACAGGGTTTCACAAAGTCTTTGTGTTTTCCTTTTTTAAAAACATTACAATTTCTTAACATTCCCCAACAAAGAAACAAATTCCTCAAAAATAACCATAACATATTTTACCCTCAAAGGTTATCTCATACCTTTCATTTTGCACCCCAAAATGTACTAACAAATTGTCACCTCTAAAATAACTATGACTATTTCTAATATTCTAACCACTATGGTTAGGTCACTTATGATTAAATAACACCCTAACTGTTAAAGTTATCTAAACTAACCTCTGATACCAACTATAAGGACTCAGCCTTAAAAAATTACATAATCTTGAATTAAATGAAAAATTCACATTGAGGATCATTTTTTGGTTTAGAGTTTTAGAGAATTAGTCCATAAATATTACATATAAACTTGGAAATTACATGTAGACACTAATACTCAGAATCCATTTTTTTTCATAAAGTAAAAACTCTTAAAAAGATACATGTCTAGTTTCAATTTTTAGACATCATGAATTTTCCATGCTCCCATCTTTGAACCTATTTATCTTTAAGTCATGTGGAGAACATTTAAAAAACATTGGATGAGAATAAAAAGCATATTAAGGGTTATAATATAAATAAATGAAACATTAAACCATAAATAAATAAAAATCAATGAAGCCATACTATTTGATCATAACATACCTCATGAAATCATAATATTTATGAATAACACTTAGAAATCATAAATCATAAAGGTAACTTGTGGAATTCATATCATAATTACATTGTAGCTATCACAACTATATAGGGAGTTATGTTGTAATATAGTTCATAGTATATTTCGTAAATCTCTTAGGAGAAACATTCTCGTTTACCTCTGTCACGTTACCCAATACATTGTAGAGCTATCTTGGGAACACCCACCCTTGGTTTATCAAAAAACAAATCTTATACGTAAACATTTACCAGTAACCATATCATGATCCTAACACATAACACAAGCATAAAGTAAAGAAAAAATTTCCTCATTCAAATCTCAATATATCATATCAATATATTGAAATAAAAAATAATTTATCTAACCATTTTAAAAACCATTTAAAACACATAACCAATAGATTTTTGAATTAAAGTGTCCCATACAAATTTAAAACTTTTGAAAGAAATTTTTATTTCAAAACATTCATGTCCATATAAAAAAATCCATCAAACCCTTTTTAATACATGGACATTAATGAGAATTATTTAGAATAATATATCTTTAAAACATTCAAAACTATATTTCATTTAAATAATTCATAAACAAATGAGAGACAGATGAATACAAATAATTGAGGAACAACATTAATGAAAGCCTATAATATGATGAGAATAATGAGATTCATGATATAATATGTCAATTATATATATATATTCTATGAAAAAGTGAATTGGTTTATAACAAAAAATAAGTCTCAATGGAATGTAAATTGATACAAAGTCCCTAACAAAGATGATATCCTCAGATTAATGAAAAATAAATGACATAATTATGTGTAAAAAATAAGAATACACCCAATATATATTGATATTATGTTTAAAACAGCCAGAGGTCATTCACATATATTAATATACCAACATAATCAAGAAGTATATGATTAACCAAAAGAATTGAAACTGGGGGAAGAAGTTCCCACACATAAATCCAACAGCCTAACGACGTCACTTTAAAATTTAGTAAATGAGTTGATGAGAGAGAAATGGGTATCTCATCACTTGGATATAAAATTTATATCAATAAAGATTTAAAATAATATATCCCAACATAAAAAGATGTAAATGGAAAGACATAACAAAAAGAAGTCTTTTAAAAAGAATAGGGTGAAAGGTTCCCTTACCGATTTGGTAACTTAGGAAACATAAACCTCATGAAATATGGATCATAAAATGTAGATGTGAATACCAAAAAATTAAATTATATTACACAAATCTTTCAATCAGGGGATGTACATACACCACACAATGGAAATAGTGACAAATAATGAATGAATCTCACGAGAATAAAAAGTGAGATAAAAACCTTTACCATGTTGTAATCAATCAAGTCATATGACCAAAACATAATAAAAACCAAATGAATCACATAATAAAATAAATATAAAGAAAATATTGATAATATATATATATATATATCAAATGGTAGTTAACAATAAACCACATGCAATAAATAAGTGGTGAACCATGGAAATCTCACGGAATTAAAAGTGAGATAAGTAATCCCTTACCCAGTGTCCGACATGACCCGTTCGTTCTTTATTATCCTGAATAATAAGATAATGTTAATTTATAATTGATAAAGAAAATTTTCCAAGTTTTTATTCATTTTATATCACTTATTATCATGTCAAAAACATTATGCAATCATTTAATTTAATAATAGTCATTTTGTCGATATTTGCTACTTGAGTCAAAAATGAACTTCTTGTAACTAAAAGTTGTTAATGTGGTAAAAATTACACTATATTACAAATTTTATTCATGATTTAGATATCATATATATCATATATATCCATTAAATGAATGTATTTATAATATTAAATAACATTTGCAGATAATAAATGAAATTCACCTTTCATGGAGACGGTAAGCCGTACGTACTCATGAACACTACATTCATTTGTATTTCATATTTAATGAAATTAAAACATAATGATACATACTTATATTATACTTCAGGTATAATATCATATATTATTTCATTAAATCCATCTTTTATATGTTCCACATATGGCTTGAAGGAGTCATATCACTTTGAGGGGGTGGTAGTTTGCACTTCCTCAAATGAAATTATCATATTTACCCACTATGGAAACCATAAAGGTATTCTATAAATGATAAATACAGAAGAATAGAAACAATATAAGTATAATATATATCACATATAAATATGGTTCCATATTAATG
The DNA here is from genome assembly GCA_963277665.1 of Viscum album. NCBI lineage: Eukaryota > Viridiplantae > Streptophyta > Magnoliopsida > Santalales > Viscaceae > Viscum > Viscum album. The sequence goes on along the minus strand of OY728127.1, from coordinate 123,911,485 downwards.
TCCACCGTAAGTGTTGGTAGGAGAATATTGAATAATCAATTTTTTTGAGGCAGTAGTTTTCCGTCCACAGAAACAGTATGTTATTTACCCATTAGATGCAGGTGTGTGTAAGTGTAATTCGAATAACTCTCATAAAAACAAACTAGTATATTTAATATATTTGTTTTGTTATAAAATAAAGTAATACTAAGAGTTTATCGGGTTTTAGAAGTAAAATATAACAAAAGAACTTAAGAGAAGAAGTTACTTTTAAATCAGGTATCTCTCTTTGGTTTGAACCAAATGGTTTTCTTGAATTTCCTTATTCTAAGGGGAAGGTATCTAGGGGAGGAGAGGGAATTATGGATCATAATTGGATAATGGTTGGATGATCCACGGGGCTTGAAAAGTGTGAGGAATGGGTTAGAAGTGAGGGATTTTTATAAGGGAGAGGAGGGGCTTATTAGGAAACTTTAAAAATTTTATTTTATTATATAATGATGTTCAATTTCTAATGGTCCAAAATTATTAAAGTCGATGTGAAGATGTATCATGTTTGAAATAAAATCATCCAATAATAATTTTATAGGTTTTGGATATTTTTTTAATCTTTATAATGTTATTTATTAAAATCATTCATTAATGAGGTAAACATCGGGTCATTATTGTGTAATAAATATTTTTATTTATATGATGTCTAAAAATTATAAAACAAATATCATGATGTAGGAAATATATTTTGATTTAAAAAGGATATATATAGTTGAAGGGATAACTTATATAAACCCACATAAGAATTTATTCAGTAAAGGTGTTAAATACCATTTAAAATAATAATAATAACATATTAATTTTCAGTATAACACAACGTTGTGTGCAACATATGATTTCAAAGAAACCTGTTGTTGTGTATCGAGTACTCCATAGAAAATATAATACCCTTTAAAGTAAAATTAATTTTTAATTCACAAATATTAATAAATATGAAAATTTAATATACTTTATTTACATGGGATGTTACATCCTTACCCCATTTTTTGAATTGTATCCTCACAATTTTAAAATTGGGCTTGGAAACATCATTGAATGTCCCACAATGGGAAAAAAACTCAATAAAAATATCACTTTAAAATAAATGAAGCGAAGTACAAAGGTCAACCAAGACAACAGATACTAGTATTCCATGAAAACATGGATATGGAAGAGAAACTAACTCTCATAGACTAAGAGAGAGTGATAAAGAACATGATCATGGAAATTTGACCACCAAAATAGAATAAATTTGTTGTTGGGTAAATGTCTGATGATAAAAGAGAGCTTGTAATTTTTTTTCATCAAGATAAATTTCATAGAGTTGAATAATTTTCATATTAACTAAACTAATATCGTAAGGATATATTATCACTTGTCTTGTAGAGTGTCATCCTTTAATAAAATTCCACCACAAACTCATATTTTCTCCAAACAGTAAGTATTTAAGATCACTTGGTCACACATGAATTGCTAGAATAAACTTGTAGGGTATCACATAATCTAGAAAAGATGAACTATACATTCCCCTGTCTTTAGATATCAACCAAAACCAAAATTAATTAGTATAAGAACATATAATCCCCCAAATGACTATCCTTTATAAAAAAAATAATACTCTTAATATGAAAAATTCAAAAAAATAATCTAGTGGTCATGAAAGACCATCCAATATACAATTTTCCTTAAAAATATTCAAAATAATCCAATCTACGATTTAAACCCATAACTCAGAAGTATTTAATCACATAGTCTTCCATAATAAATATTAACATGTATCTCCAAAAACATTTAATACTCTTAAAGAATCCAACTGAAGTGTAATTAACCTAAAAACATATTCTCTATGCCAGATTAATCATCTCCATAAATAACCTAAATCACCATCTGTCCATAATAAAAACATAGATTCTTCCAAAATAATATTTCAAACTTTACTCCACAAATTAAATCTCATAGTATTTTGTTTTCCTTAAGCCTATAATGTTCCCAAAAGAGAGAATGCCTTCCAAAATAACCTTTATTACTTAATCAACTAATCATTTTCCTATACTAATTATTTCTATTTGATAAAACATAAGATCCAAAATAAACTTATTTTTGATCCATAAAATCATTTAACTAAAAAGAATTAATCATACTAACGAGGGACTTCACATAGTCCTGTGGTAGGTGATAAATCCCAATCACACTTTGGTTGTTGGTTCAATTCCCACAGATTTTTCTGAGACGATGGGTTGTCACACGGTCTATGTTTTGACCTTTTTAAAAAATTATACAATTTCATAACATTCCCATGAAAAGAAACAAATTCCTCAAAATAACCATAACATATTTTATCCTCAAAGGTTATCTAATACCTTTCATTGTGCACCCCAAAATGTAATAATCATTTGTAAACTCTAAAATAACTATGACCTTTTATAATATGATATCTATTATGGTTATGTCTCTTATGCTTAAATAACACCATAACCTTTAAATTTATCTAAACCGACCTCTGATACCAACTATAAAGACCCGACCTTAAAAAATTACATAATCTTGAATTAAATGAATATTTCACAATGAGAACCTTTTCAGGTTTAGAGTTTTGGAAAATTAGGCCTCAACTATTACATATAATGATGAAAATTACATGTATACACTACTACTCAATATCCATTTTTTATCATAAAGTAAAAAACTCTTAAAAATATAATTACTCTCAGTTCAAATACTAATCATTCCATTTGACTTTATGTTTTTCAAAATAGTATTTTAATTCGAATATAAATTATTTAAACATAATTAAAATTTTATATGTATATATTAAATTATTTGTCAACTATAAATCATCGAACAATATTCACATTATAGTTTTTAATAACATTTATTAGATTTTTACTGCATACATAATAACAATATCAGAATTTTTGAATAATTGAATGTAATTATTATATAAGTAAAAATTTAAAATTAATTACCATGATTGAAAAATTAATTTATATTTATAATAAAATATTAAAAATAAGTTAATTTTTTATACCTTTTACAAAATATTGTAGTAATTTATTTAACTAACATGAAAGTTATTAATTTACCATTTAGTTAATTATTATAAACATACAAATAAAATGAAATTGAATAAAAATAATACAGTTTTAAACATTGGATCATTATGGATGGAATATAAACATCCAATGAAAAATATTATTATTATTAAATTAATGATAATCCTTATCACATTTTTTATGCATAATTACACAATTTACCATGTACAAGGTGTTATGTTTTACCACTCTTTCAATTAAAATGTTATAAAAATAAAATATGAATATTCACCAAATTTGGAAATTATATTTAAAAATATAGAATCCATTTCATCATATTCAAAAAAAATTTATAAATTATTTTAAAAATAAACACTCATAATGTGATGAAAACTAATATTCTAGAAAAATTTGTTCATATGTATAAAAATTAGTTTATATTATAATTAGGCATCATTATGATCGTAATGAAATTAATTGAATTATTTAAAATAAAATGGACTTATATAAATATAAATAATAAATATAATTGGAATTCAATATAGTTTTTTTATAATATAATAATTGATAGTATTATAAATTGATTATTTTTACCTATTCAGTGATAAATTAATCATTTTAAAAAAAATCCAAAAAAATCACCAAAAGTAATTTTTAATGTTCTTATTTAAAAAAAGTTTTTATTTATATAAAATACAATAAATTAAAAATTAATAAAATAATTATGGTTTTTATTCACAAAATCAAATAAAATAATTTTAGATGATAAATCATTTTTGAAAAAAAATTAATTCACTAAAAAATTAACGAATGTTTCTTAAGATTTCATCCATATTTTTTATTTACTAAGAATATAATAAATATATTTTATAATTAAATTTCAAATATTCATACCATCCCATTCAACACTTGGGTTAGGACATTAAAATAATAATATTTTTATCATAAATATCAATACACATAAATATCTTAGTTGTGTGTTGAGAAATATAATGAACACCTAAAATTATTCAAAGTTAAATATTTCTTAAAATACTAGAATGTTACAAATATCTTATGATTGATATGATTAGTAAAGTATAAAATCTAAATAAGAACATTTTATCAACCATTTATATATATATTATTAAATTTTTATGTAGAATTTATTAATTAAATTCATGCATGATTAGTTATTTCTAAATATTTAATCTCACCTTTTTTACCATAAGGGTTAATTAAATGATAGATTTTTAATTTATATAGGGATTAATAATGAGAACTTATCCATTAGGAGTTTTCTCCGAAATGAGATCCTAGCCTTTTTTCAATACTTTCCTTATCTCGATGATCTCATTTCCAATATATTAGTCTACTAGATTAGACACTAGAATATTGTGATAAGTGAGAATATCCACCCATGTTTTGGAAAATTTAGATAACCCAATGATACACCATAGAAATTGGTTTAATTATCCTTCCTTTAATGTATCCTCATCAATAATTTTGATGAATGTTTTTAATTCTCTGATCAATGATATAAATAATGTTATGTTCCAAATTTTAATGATTTCATGATTCCTTGTTCCATAAATAGAGAACATATTTTATTGTTTATTTTAGTGATATTGTATTGTAAATTTTTTGTATGATTTTATGAAACCTCTCAAAACATTCTTCAACATATTATTATTTAATTAGATAATGTTATTAGTATTACCTGGAATGATTTTTATAAGAAAAACTATTCCGTGAGAAGTCATTTTGAAGAGGAAATAATTTTCCCAATTTTGATGTCCAAAAAATAAGTAAAATAATTAATCTACAATCTTAATATAAATTTAATCATAAATAAATTACATATTAATAAATATATCCAAATAGTTTTTGTAAAACATTATGTTGACTTGGATAATAAAACATGTTTATGTCCCAAATCAACCCTCTTAAATTAATCATCACAAAAAATATATCCGGACTAAATCCATCACATAACCAATCATTATGAATGGATTGTTGATTTATGAATCATTTTAGTGAACACAAAATGAAAAGATTTATATATAAAATAATACTATGAACATAAGATTGATTGACTGTTAAAAATTATTTAACAAATTATGTTTTAATTTTATTTAAGACTTAATTAATGACTTAATATAGATCTTATAATATTGGGATATAGGAATAAATAATTTATAACAATTATTTGTTTTCCCATATCTCGAGAATTTAAATATTTGAGCTATAATTTGAAAAAAATGTATCATTTCACATAAATAAAATATGATAACCTCATCCCAAAATTATTTTTTAAGGAATTTCTATATTTAATATATTATTAAAAATAAAACTCTAAATTTGAGGAAACATATCATTATGGATCTAATTATTGACGAATTTTTTTTAATATTGTGGAATTAGATAATAAAATCAAGGGATAATTTTTTTTATAAAAAATGGGTGTAGTTCATTTCGATATTTGATTTGAATTTTGTGATTTGATGATGATATTTTAAGAATTTTTAGTATAATTTATGTTTTTTAGGTTTCATAATTTATTTTATGGTTCATGTGATGATGGGTGGTAGAAGAACTTGCAGTTCAGAATTAAAGGTACTTCTTAGTACTTAGGGATGGGTACTGAGTACCCATTGGGGTGGGATAGTGGGGTTGATGATTCATGAGGCCCATCATTTCCCTACTTGTCTTATATCAAATATCGAATAGAAAATAGATGAATATAATATAATTTAATTTTTTCATTTTTCAATAATTTTATTTTAAATCATTACGCATAATTAGTCACCCTATAAGATTCATTTCTATTAGCGACTTGGGATCCCCTATCAGGGAACCTTTATGTCATTTCCTCCCCATCCATCTTCTAAATGTTTCCAAAATTATTGTATGTAATATATTTTTCTAAATAGAAGTTAGAATATACCTCTTATCTCATTCATACTAAAACATATCTCTTTATTATGTTATAGATACATTGTATATGGATTGTAATATAAATTCCATTGGTTCATGGTAGATTTCATATGAATATTGAGGAATAATATTATATTATATTAAGGATGTATTTACATTTTATTATCCAATTAATATATATTTTACTTTTTATAAATTCTAGTATTTTCAGTTAAATGTTTATTATAAATTAGAGGAAAATGTTGAAAATTATTTGGTGTGTCCAATTTAGGACTTTTGGTAATTTGTTTGGATAAATTTTTAATGTCATATAACCATGTTTTATATGTGTCTTGTAGTTTTTACTCTCATTATTATTATATATATATATAATGTATTTTGGGTTTATGTAATTTTTACCTTATAAATATAAATACAATATTGGATGTTATTGTTGTATTTCTAGTGTTTGATGTAGATTTTAAGGCCCATCAGTGAGAAATATTGGGTTTCCCGTCCCATTAGTTAATTTATATTATATGATTGGGATATTTTTTCTATTTCCATTTGATATAACTAACAATTTCATATCATTATTTTTAGTAGGATGTATGAACATGTCTATCCATTGAAACTTTTAACTAGAAAATTTAATACATTAAAAATTATATATAATGAAGTATGAATTCAATGTTTATTTGTGAATTCATTTAATAATATTTGAATTCATAACATGTGTGGAGTTTTTTTGTGGTATTGTTATCCTTACATAATCCCAAATGGCATTCAATGAACATTTTATTTGGAAGTTATCTATTACGTCAATCGAAAAAAAATTATTACTTTATTTTAAAGGGTTTAGGATTAATGAGTCATTTTATATTGTTTTTAGCCATTTACACATAACATTTTATATTATTACAATCCAAGTAAATATAATGGTATAATCAACTTATAATAAGGCATAAAAAATATCAATCATGTTACAGAAACATACATTCCTTATAAGATAAAATGTAATACATTGTACATTATTTATTTAAAAGTTTTATCATATTCTTATGAGGATTACCATTTGGGTTCTTTTTATTCATTATTAAAGAGATCATTTCATCCTATACTATACTAAATGAGTTATAAGAAAATGACCTAAATATAATAAAAATAACAGTTTCAAAGTTGGAAAATTAATTATTTAGATAGATTAGATGATGGAATTGATAGAAATATTTTTAATTTTAGATACCAATAATGTGTTTTTATATTAAAATAAAATGTTTTCAAATAGGTTATATATTATTTGCTATATTTTATTATAATTTTTATTAGTTTATTTACATCCCTTAACATTACTTTGTATTTATAAGATCACAATTCCTTCAAATCTATTACACTATAATAATTAAAAAAACATTAATTTCAAGAAAAACAATGAATATTACCTTTAAATAATAAAATGATTAATATTTAATGTTTTCATTAATTATTAATTTTTTTATGTAAAATATATATTTTTTTCTAAATAGTTATTGGCGGATGATAAAATAATTTTGAAATTATCTTTTCATTTATAGTGTAATGTCTCTATGTTGGTACTCCCACATGTAGTAGTGCTAGGTGGGTTTCAAGACCTCATGCTCCCCTCAACATACACCAGATGCCAACAAATCATAGTGAGGGTTTATAAAATATTGTAGGTAGAGTATAACCTCTGCTACATACTATATTTTATAGTTTGATAAAATAAATAAGTATGCATGCACAGAAATTGGTTAATGTGATAATTAACGAATATATTTATTAAACAATTCCATGTTATTTCAATGTTAGTGGAAATAAATAACATGCTGAATGTTATATGATTAATATAATAAAAAAATAATATAGAGGAATACAAAAAACCAAATCCCAAATCCTATGATAGGTTTTATCCAATCTACACTGCATCTATCATTAAGTCAAACAATTCAAGGCCCCTTTCAATTTTTTAGAAATTCATCCCAAAATTCATCTCAATCGACAATGTCTTAAGAACAAGGTTTGAGTAATACCATGGAGACTAACCCCCATGGTGTCTAATAAAATGTATCCTTCATTATTAGTACATGAAATTAGACAATAGTTTAAATCATGGTTTATAAATAAATTCTTGGTATCAAAAAAAAAAACTTGAAGACCCTAGACATATGGGTTAGAAATAACTACTTCGACATGGTGTTGGAGTGCCTTTGAGAAAAAATCCATTCCTACCATTGCCAAAGATCACTATTAATTAACTATAACAAATTATAACATTATGAGGAATGATCCATGTCATGATTAAAACACAACTAGGCTAATAAAAATAACTATTACATCATATCTATAAAAAAACTCCATAAAAATTACTATATAATTAGGCCAAATCATATATGAATTATATTATAATAAAATTATGGAAGAATATAATATTCCAAGATAATTAAAAACAGGATCAAATATCAAGAAGATAAAATATATCATTACATGAAAATTTGATAATTTTATCAAAATACCAATTAGAAATCAATTACTATATTGAACCAAGATAACACATTACAATATTCAGCCAATTCCATGGTAATCTAATTCCCATATTAACAATACCATTTTATTACAATATCTATCTTGGGAATTCTCCCTAGGTGGCTACATGTATGGCCTCTCCCCCAATAAAACCGACTATACCAATTAGAGGTCTATGTATTAGATATATCATAATCAATGAAATAACATTTATATTAATTCACAGACATGATGTGAGGATGTGGTTGTGTACGTTTAACATACATAAGGAGCTGTAAAAAGGCCTTACAGAGAAGATATGTAATAGAAACATGAAAATTAGAGTTAATGTAGGAAAATTGTATCATCCATTGTTTATACGGGTTCCTCATACTTTCCATTCAATGAGGTAAATGATACATTCAGTGCATCAGCCGAAGATTACAAAGATTCAACAGAATATGAATATTTTTTAGAATGTAATTCTTTCATAAGACATCCGTGGAAGGTATGGAATTGAAAAAAAGTATTGGGTTATTTTAATTCATGAAATTGGAGGTTTCATAGATGTATAGTCAGATCATATTCATGAATTTGAATTAAGAATTCATGTTTTGGATTCCTCAATCCCAATATAAAAAAATCAATTGCATTATTTTAAAAACATAAAAGGAATTTCACACCGTGAACCCATTTAACATCAAGATTTATTCAGTTCATGGTGTCTTTTAGGGTGTGAATGAAATTAAAGGTGTCTTCATTGAACTATTAAGGTCACAAAATGTTTTATAGTTTCTACCCAAACAATTCATGGAATGAATTAAGTTCATCGTGTATTCCTACAAAATTAATCACTTATATTGAATTCATATGTCTTTCACCTCTGAAATCAAATTACAAATCAAAAACTAATTGAATGAAATCATTATGTATCCAGACTGATCAAAATCTCCTACTAAACCTATTAAAAACATATCCCAACCATACCATCACATGAAAAAAAGGGATACAAAAAATATTACAAAACTAAAATAAGATTAGAAAAACATGGTGAAGGATATACATGGGAAAATATGGGATCATTCAACCAATAGAAAACATAACCAATCATCCTTGATTAGTGAACTAAATCATCTCAGAGGGTATCACACAAAATTTATATCTAGTTTCTCTATGTTTCTTATCCACTGTCTTAGGTCTCATCTTAAACCATCCCATTCTACTATTACACTCACAGAAGAGGAATTGTCTTCCACCAAATATTATTCATACTACAGACCATTATATAAAATATATTTTCCTCAAGGAAATCATTAAAATACATCTTGATGTTATAAGTATATTTCGATTGATAATGGTTAGAATGATATCAATGAAAATGTGACACATGAAACATGTAATGGATTGAATTGTATCACATTGGAATTGAAAAATGTGGTTCCAAATTACAACCCATTTCCATTATATGATAGTGCTTGAAAAACCAATATACCAGCTTCTAGTGATTCATGATGTACTGTCTCCTTAGACTAGGTATATACTATTGAAAAAATTGATTGACATACCCAAAAATCAAGGTGATATCTTAGATAGTAAAAAAATACCTGAAGTATTTTCATGGTTAGAAACAAATTTATAGAGAACTGAACATCCTCAAATGTCTAGTGCATGATACATGATCAAATTATCACTCCTTATAAGTCCTCTAAAACGTATTTATTTAACCAATATATAAATTTCTACATGTTCTGAAATGGATAAATTTGAATCAATGCCAAAAATGTTATTTTATAAGTGAAATCCATGACTGTCGTATTCTTATACCAACAACCACAGAATTCCAAAACAGGTTCTCATGACATATCCTTCAGTACATGAACCATCTATTTATATTTCCCATCATTTTAATGATGATATTATATACTAATAATTTTATATGATCCGAAATTATTCTTAATTCCCTTCTAAAATCGATACTTGAAACAAGTATCTTGATAAAAAATTTACTTCATAGAGCAACATGTAGTAAAAATATATACCACGGCTAGAGATAAACAATGATTTTTTATGGTGAAATTTACTATAAAAAGTGAATATGTGGGATAAAATCATAAATAAATCTATAATCACCCATATTACATCCTTATTTCTAGGTTTCTTAGGTGAACATGTTATGAAATCCATAGTGACATCATCCCACTTCTATTTTGATATTGGAAGAGGATACTATAGCCTATGTACCCATGATTCTAAACCTTCATATGTAACAAGGTAAGAAAACTCCCCATAGAGACTGCTATCTCATTCTTCATTTATAGACACTAGTATAATATATAGATATCATAATACATCTTTTTCATACAAGGATGTATTGTCCATCTATAATATTGAATCTCCCTCATTAAATACATGAACAAGCCTGTATGAACCCTTACATCACCATGCATAATAAGAACAATGCTGCTAAAGATAAATCATCCTGATTCTTTCTCACAATAAAATAATATGTCTTTGGAATATAATCCATTAAATTAGATAATTGATCACTCTTGACTCCATTGAGAATAATAGGTATAAAAGATGATGATGTCAGATATAATTGTTCTTGGGACTAGAGGATATCTATATGGATGTTTTGATGGAGTTCCATCATCCTCCCCAGATTAAAATACACCATTAATCACTCTATTTTTTCCTTTTATCTCAAGTAATTAAGAACATTTTTCCCTTGAATATAGTGTATGATAACTTGATGTCGAAAGAATGAAAATACTCAACCCAACTCCACCTACAAAGGTTCATGTCTTGCTGGGAGTGGATTTACCTGAGGTGCTTTTTGTCCATGTACACCGAAACCACTCACCCATTAGATAGTTTCTCCTTCATCTTTGGGTGTCTACATCTATAGTAGAGTACATATCTTATGTAATGTTATTCACCTCATGCAGTATCCACCATTTGGAGTGATACAGAACCACTTGACCCTCTTGAATTAGAACATCAATGCATTTGAACATGGATATGTCATAGTAAATTGAATAATCCTTAAATGGAATAGTTATCATAAGGATTGGTTTTGAAAACATAATTATCTCCAACATTTTGAATGAACTATAATAAGAATCAAACCAAATTAAATTCTATCATTTTAAGTGATCTTGGAAATTGATACTACTAAACTAGAGATATCCTTCACAAAACACTATTAACAACACACTAGACTAAGAAACCATCGAATATAAGATACATTTATCACTCGATCCCTTGATTAAATGGATGAAACATTATCTGGGGGCAGTAAAAATATAGACACAGATAAAACATGACCCATAAAGTAGACACTATTGATCCAAAAATTGTATTGGGATAATTTTCCTTAAAGATTTTTCTTCTTCAGAGTACTCATTACAATGAAAACATGTTGGCCATGATTTTCCATAGGCAAAGAGTTAAAAACTACATCATCGATGAAAATCCCAAAAAACTAATCTAAGAACTGATGAAATGGAAATTTCATTATGTCATTGAATACCAATTGTTTTTTTATCATAATAAAGAAAATCACCAACATCTCTTTCATACAATACCTACTCCTAAAATAAGTTTAAGTAATTTCAATTGGTATCACTGTCAACCAACCATTCAACAAACTCAAGTCAGTCATTATAAAATTTGAGAACCAATATGGTTTTTGATGATATGTTCAACATGTGTAAGGGTATTATAGTTCTTGAACTTCATCTAGTTTAGCCTTCAATAGTATGTACATAAGAACATAATCTAGTCGACATTCTTATCAAGAAGCATGGGATACCCCCAAATAGAAGTAATGGGATATATGAATAAATTTTCTTCAATATATTCTATTGGAATATTTTAAAAAAATTATCCAACAAAATATTTGTAAGAAAGTATATAAATTTTCCCCATAACCAACACCAAAATAATTTTGGCCTTGATATATCGATGAGGATGTAAATTTTAATGTTGTTCTGGAAATAAATCATAAAAATAGTCCACCACTAGAGGAAAAGAATCCTATCATATTTAAATGTCATTAGACTGAACCTAGTAATTTATGCATATCATTAGAAGATTTTAGCATAATTATACATCAGAGTACAATCCAATGATAATGAAGTCTCATGTCTCTAATGACTGGGTACATAATACTTAAAAATAGAAGTAAAAAACATTTATTTATTTAATATTCATATACAGCTCCTAACATCAATTCTGCTCATACGTATTCGTAGGATAACCTGGGGAAAACATATAGAAAGTGAAGATAAAAAAAGGCTAGTAAGGGAACAAAAAAAAGAGTAAAGCTTTATTCCAAGGGTTAGAAGGCATTACATAATGATATAAAAAGAATGGAACATATGGAATCATAACATATAAACATTGGAACATTTAAACATGGAGTCATAATAATGTGAAAGTATCATAAAAAATGAATTTAGCATGAGTAAAGGCTCTTTGCACATAGTGGAGCATAATTCAAGGTTAACCCCCAAGATCTTTTCACATGGTAGCATAATTCAAGGATAACCTCCTTGACCGTTTCCAATCATAACATGTGTTAAGGCTAATTGCAAAGACTGTTGCACATGGTAGAATGATTCAAGGATAACCGCCCATACCATTACACATAAAATCTCATGAGACCCAAATACACCAAATTAATTTTAGTGATATCTAGGTAAACCCATCTTAATATGTTCATGAATATGTTTTCCACATAAAGAATCATAAATAATCAAGCATTAATAAGCATAAGGGAACCCATGTAAGGAAATATGTAACATAATCATTTACTAAATCATAATAAATGGGCATATCATATAAATGTCCATGGAAGAAAGGAATTAAAACATAAATGGAAATTAATATGAGATAATTGGAATATATCATGTTAAGTGATGAAAAACATAGTTGATGACATCTAAGAAGAGTATTTATGGAAATTTAACATCAAAACATTTATTGCGATTTTAAGGAAAATACAAAAGAGCCTTTAAAATAGAAAAGAAAATAATATTTTCTATAAAACCAGAAGTTAAATAAAAATGTTTTCATAATAAAAATATTTATTTTATAAAAATAATGGTGGCTTAAAATAGATTATAGAGTGCCCTTGAAATTTGGTATGAATTTGGGAAGATCCCTTAAAACAAGTTTACTTATTGGGAAGAATTGAAGACAGAACCTCTTGAAAACATGTGTATCCATGAATTATAATGATTAATAGATACTGATACATGATTTTGGAGCATTTTACCAGCATTTAGAATATTTATATAAAAAATTATAACCTCATTCTAGTTAAAAAAATAGAGCAACCCAAAGAAATAAAAGAGGTTCTGGTAGATCCATTACCTTAAGATTGAAGGTGTTATCCACATGATATTAATTAACTAAATAATCGAATTAGGTACATTAATTTATAAATAAAGAAACTAATTCATAGCTAATTGATTTACTATAATAATTTTAGGTTCATTCATGATGTTTTAGATTATTAAAGAGGTTCAATTTCATTATTTGGGTCTATTTGTTTCATGATTAGTTTACTCATATACATGAATGGATAATCATGTAAAACGAGGGTATTTCTACATAATTGGGGTTATATTATATTATTTAATACCCATAAGGTGACATGGTTTTAAATTTAATTTGGTTACTTTATGTGAAGTTTAATCGTTATATAAAACGTTAATGATAAACTTTTGCATGAATCGAATGTTTTTTGATCCCACCGAACACATTTTGTTTTATAAATTAAAACCATATGTATATAAAATAATCTAGAACCATATATGATAAATAATACATATATAATAGTCTGGATCAACCATAATAAGGTTTTCATGACCATAAGTGAAGATGGTAATAGAAATTGAAAACCCATCATCCTTCAATGTTGTAAATTAATAAATATCGGATAATATTTTTACAACTAGTATAGAAGAAGGGTAAATGAGAGATGATAATATATTACACCATTGTGATAACAAAATTACAGTATATTTACGGTTTTTGAGTTTTCATAACATTTGTATGAGGAGAAGTAAACATATAAAAGAAAACAAAGGAACTTGAAAGGAAAGTAAAATAATTGAAAAGAGATATTTACCACTTGAATTAATATTTCTTTATATCCTATTAAGGGTAGAGGATTTGGAATTTTAAAGAGTCCAATTGATTATTAACGTTGGGAGGAGAATGGGAGGATATTTTGGAAAATTTAGACAAGGCACAAGGCTTTAGAAGAGTAAAGGCAATAGGTGGAAAGGCATGTTATTTATAGTGGAGGAGATGAGGGGTTTCCTATTATTTTAATCATTACATTAATATCTTTCTGAATACTATGAATAATATATATTCTTATGAACAAAATTATTAAATGGGTCATTTGAAATTGAATTGGGGGTGATGACATCATGCATGATGTTTTTAACTCATGTATTTTTTTTGTAATTTGAATACCATAAATTACCATATTTCCCTATTCACAAAAATTCATGTAATTCAAAAAAATCCCAAAAAATATCCCTAACCACTTTTCAACATTTATAATCCAAAAATGAAAAAACTTTTTCAAAAATAATTTTCTAAATATGAATACTTTAATTTTTAATTAAAATTACAATTTTCATGAAAAATATGGATTTTAAAACTATAACTGATTTTATAATGATTCAAAAAATTATGTAAGGTCTTATAAAATTATCTTAAAACCAGAAGACATAAAATTGTAAATTTTTTAACAGAATTTAGGAAAATACATTTTTTTAGAAAAAAGAATTTATTTTATTTAATTATTAATGACATAAAAAATACCATTACTTTTACTACACTCATATTATCACTTATAAGATAACAAAATTTTATTTATACATTCATGGGTGTGGCTACTATTAATTTTGACTTTATGATTCATAAAGGTCATATTACTATTCATAAGGATAAGTTACTATTCACAAATAATTATGTTTGTTTAATCAGACCAATAAAATCATGTTGAATGCAGCAATGTATATTAGATTTTCAAAATTCATGACACAAATGTGGAAAAATTATGTTTAATAGTGACATAGTATTTATTACCATGATATATAATTGTGTTCCCTAATCTTATTACAATCTAAGGAATAATTATAATAAGGGAATTCCATTGATAAAACCTTAGGTTGTTACATTCTTCCCCATTTATGAATTTTCTCCCTCAAAATTTAATTTTATATTCTGCACCACAAACAGGTGAGAGTACTTTTACCTCATTGCATCCTCTAGTTACCATGTTTTCCATCCATACTTATGGTTCAACAATAGTAATTTGACTAGGATAGTAGTCTTATTGCATAGAAAATTATCTCTATGATCAAATATCTTCACTGGATGCTCCTCGTAAGAGAGATCATTATCCAACCATACCACCTCTGAAGAGAGTACATGTGAAGGATCTAGTATGTACTTTTTTAAGAGGGATACATGGAATATATTAAGTACTTTTGACATGGTAGGTGGAAGTGCTAGGAGACAGACCATAACTTCTATGTGATCAATCATCTGAAAGGTGTTTATGAACCTTGGACTTAGCTTTCCCTTCCTCCCAAATATAATGACCTTATTCCCTGAAGATATGTAAATAAATACCATCTATCCAACTTTGAACTGAACCTCTCATTAAAGATTGTCTCCATAACACTTTTTTATACTTTGTTCTACCATGATGTTATAGTAAATGGTTTTCACCTTCTCCACCATTTCTTCATCCATTTTAGTTCCTAGTAGCTTACACTCACTAACTTCATCCCAACCCACTGGTGTTATGCACCTTTTCCCATGAACAACTTCATACGGTGCCATTCAGATGATGGAGTGAAAACTATTATTGTAAGAGAATTAAACTATGGGAAGAAATTAGTCCTATCCTTTATTGATATCTCTAAAACATTCTCTGAATATATCTTCTAGAGACTAAATAGTTTTCTAATATTGACCATATATTTGAGGATGGTAGGTCATGCTGATGTTCAACTCAATGATCAGAGCATGTGGGAGACTAATATAAAACTTTTAGGTGAATCCTGGATCTTTATCTGATACAATATGATTCCTTACATACACTATGATATATATATATGCAATTTGATTCAATGATAATTCCTCTCAAGTTGGTATAAATTCAGATGACTCTGTAAGACGATCCATAATGATCGAAAAAGCAATGTTTCTTCTAGATGTCCTTAGAAGTCTAGTGAAAAATTACATGGTAATTTTCTCCCACTTACATATTGGTATCAGTAGTGGTTTCATCATCCCCATATACTTTTTTCTCTCATCCTTCACTTTCAGACATACTATGCACTTTGATATTTATTCAAAAATCGACTTCTTCAAATTTTCCCACCAAAAGTTCTCTCGATGATCTTGATACATCCTTGTGCACCCCAGGTGAATAGAGAAGGTTGAGCTATGTGTTTCATTAAAAATATCTTTATTTATCAATGGACTTAATATTAAAAATAATCTTGACCCAAATCACACAACCCCTTCTTCATCAATCTTGAATTCTACGGATTTCCTATTTCTAAAAGCTTCCACACTTTCCTGAATTTCTACATCTTTTAATTTTTTATCCTTTATTTTCTCCACTAGGAATGGTTGAGCAACCATTTTAGAATGTAATGTTGATGTAACTCCTTAATTAATCCCATGTCCATCCTCTACAAATCCTAGAAGATCGGATGTTTTTTAGCTTGCATAATTGATAACGATACAAGATCCTTTCTACATAGAGAATCCAACACCTTATTTTCCTTTCCTGGATGGTAGTGGATTGAGGAGTCATAATCCATGATGAGCTCTAACCATCTTTTCTACCATATATTATGATCCTTGTGTATGAATATATATTCAATACTCTATTGATTAGTATATATCTAACACTTTTCTCTATATAGATAATGCCACCAGATTTTTAACACAGAGATAACAGCTTCCAACTCTAGATCATTTGTATGATAGTTTTTCTCATTAATTTTTAACTATCTTGAGGCATAAGCTATCAAATAATCATTTTGTATTAGTATATAGCCTAATAAATTTATTGAAGAATCACTGTATACCAAAAGGAGTTCTTCACTTATTGAGAGTGTGAGTATGGCCACAGTGACAAGCCCCTTTTTGAGATCCTTAAAGTATTCCTCACTTCATGAGACAAGAAAAAAATCACCGAATTCTATGTCATCTTGGTCATTGGGTTTGGAAATCATGATAAAATCTCCATAAATCGTCTATAATACCCAAATAGACCGAGGATGCTACGGTTCTCAATTACAGATGTTGTCTTAGGCCCCTATTCAATTTCCATTGTATTGGAAGGGTCTATGGATATCCTGTTGATGGTGATACCATGACTTATGAATGATACTTCATCCATCTAGAACTCAAGTTTACTGCACTTTTCATATAGCTTATCCCTTCTCAATGTTTTTAGCACTGTATTCAAATTCTACTCATTTTCCTCCTTAATCATGGAGTATATTAGAATATCATTGATAAAAACTACCACATATTTTTCTAGGTAATATTTAAATACTCTATTCATTAAATTCATGAAAATTTATAGACCATTTGTGAGTCCAAAGGGCATCACCATGAACCCATAGTGTCTATACCTCATCCCAAATTTATTCTTGGGAATATCTTCTTCCTTCACCATTAATTGTTGATATCCTGGGTGAAGGGCCACATTGCTTTCAGTGTTCATGAAAATTCTAGAGGTGTACCTTGAAAGCCTTGTATAGTTTTCGTCATATTCCCTATATTGACACATATTCCTTCTTCTTGAGTCTGAGGAACTCCACCCCAGATTAGCTTACCCATCAAAACAATAGAATATGAGTAAAAAAATCTCTTCTTCTGATCACTGGAGGACATAGAATATCATTTCAATGGAGTTAATCCACTATTCCATGAGGAGGGGATCAAAATATCCACTAAACACGAAAGGCCTTTCTCGCATGAAGTATTCTATGACAAAATTCTCTTTCATAGGAATATTGTGTTCTATGTTATTAATTTTATTATTCATAACATGTGCCAGATGAGAAAAAACTATAATAATGTTTTGAGCCCCCTTTCCCATCGTATTAGGAATATCATTAGAATAATCTTAACATTTCTTATCTCATTTATTGTTGGAATTTGTTCTTCAATTTTTCACCATTAACAAAAATAATAATGTAAAATTAAGGGGCATGAATACTTAACTATTAAGAATAAAAAGGAAACTTTAAACATATAAGGATAAACTCTTAATGAAAAAGTTTATCCTAACTTTTGATTTCATAGGTTTCAACCTAATTTATCCATGATATGTTTCCTAACATATATTATTAAGGGATTTTTTTGTTCCCTTAAAAATGATTCGTACTAAGCTTATTAGTTAAAAAAATAATATCCTTCTAGGAGTGTCAAACCAAGAGTGTAGCAACGCCCATTTTCATGCACTAGTTCTCGATCAAGTCTAGATCAAAGCGGTGTGTTTACGTTTTACCCTTGGATAAATCTGTGTAATAGAGACAACTAATTATTTTCATCTAGACAAGGATTTATTTTCTTAATAAACCACTTACTCTATACTTACCGTAATTTAGGGGCTTTTTCTAGACCAAGTCTCATCCCTATAGTTCTTATTAAATTG
The DNA here is from genome assembly GCA_963277665.1 of Viscum album. NCBI lineage: Eukaryota > Viridiplantae > Streptophyta > Magnoliopsida > Santalales > Viscaceae > Viscum > Viscum album. The sequence goes on along the minus strand of OY728127.1, from coordinate 123,892,309 downwards.
CCCTATTCTTAATCCTCAAAAATAACTATACCATCCTTTTAATCCAACTAAAGCAACCCTAGAATTTTAAAAATATCATTACATGATTTTAAGCATAATTATACAGTAGAGTACAATCGAAGGATCATAAATTCTAGTTTATTTGAATACTCGGTACCTAAAACTGAAAAAATGGATCTAAAAAAACATTTCTTTATTTAGTATTTCATAAAGAGATCCTAACATCCATTGTGCTCATAAATATTCATAGAATAAACTGGGGATAACATGAACAATGTGATGATCTAAAAGACCCAGTAATGGAATAAAAATGTGAGTAAGGCTTCAGCGTATGCGTTATATGGCATGAAATAATCATATAAAAATCATGGAGTATATGAAATTATAACATATAAACATGGGATAATGTAAACATGGGGTCATAATAATGTGGTAGTAACATAAATCATGAGTTTAGCCAGAGTCAAGGATCATTGCACAAAGTGGATCACAATTCAATGTTAACCACTAAGACAGTTGCACATGGTATCATGAATCAAGGGTAACCACCAAGACCATTTCACATGGTAGCATGAGTTAAGGCTAACTGCCCATACCATTGAACATGGTAGCACGAGTCCATGCTAACCACCAAGACAGATGAACATAACATCTCATGAGACACAAATTTAACCAATTCATTAGAGAGATATCTAAACACACCCATCATAACTTGTTCATGAATGTGTATGCAACATAATGAATCATATATAATCAATCATACATAAACATAATGGTACCCATGAAAAGGATGGTATAACATAATGAGGTCATAAATAATAATAAATGGGAAAATCATAAATGTGTCCATGAAAGAAAGGAATTAAAACATACATAGAAATCCATAAGTGAAAACAATAATATATCATGGTAGGTGATTACAAACATCAGTGATGACATGTAAGAAGAGTAATTATTAAATTTTAGAATTAAAAAAATTTAGTGCGGTTTAATGGAATATACTAAAGATCCCTTAAAATATAAAAATAATAATCATTTATATAATTAAATAAGTGAACCAAGATTTTTTTCAAAATAAAAATTATTACTTTATAAAAACAATGGTCGCATAAAATGGATTATAGAGGGCTCTTGAAATTGGGCATTAATTAAGGATATTTCCTTAAACTGGGTTTGGTTATCAGGAATTCTTGAAGAGGGAACCTCTTAAAAAAATGTATATACCTAAAAGATAATAATGAATGGATATTCTTACCTAAGTTTAGAGTATATTAGTATAATTTATAATATTTAAATAAAAATAAAAGATAACCCATTTGGGTAAACAGAAATATAGAACTACAAGAAGGAATAATGGCGGTTTGGGTAGAATACCTTACCTTATGTACAATGGTGTTCTCCATAAGATATTAATGACCTGAATAATCAAATAAAGTTCATTAATTAATAATCCCAGAAAATATTTTACATGTAATTGATTTGTTATAACCTTTTAATGTTAATTCATGGCTTTTTTGATGGATTAAGAATATCAATATCATTGTTTGGGTCCGTTTGTTTCATGGTTGGTGTTTTTATACATGAATAGATAATCATGTAAAATAAGGATTTTTGTCCAAAATTGGAGTTATATTTTTTTATTAAATATCCAAATGGTTACATGGTTGTATATTTTATTTGGTTACATGGACAGAAAATGAATCATTATATAAAATGTTAGTGATAACCTTTTGGGTTAATTGGCAATTTTTTCATCACAACGAACACATTTTGTATTATAAATAAAAACCATGTGTAAAAAAATATTACAGAACCATAGATGAAAAAATACATATATTATAGTCTGGTTCATCCATAAGAATGGTTTCATTATCATAATTTAAGATGGTAATAGAAATTGAAAACTCATCGTCCTTGAATGTGGTAAATTAACACATCACAGATGGTGTTTTTACTACTAGTATAAAAGAAGGGTAAATGAGGGATGATTATAAATTATTCCAATATCATAACAACATTCCAGTAAATATAAGGTACTAGAGTTTTCAAAACATTTGGATTAGGAGAGGTAATAATATAAAAGAAAACAAAGTAACTTGAAAAAAATTAAATTAATTGAAATGAAAAACTTATCTCTTGTATTAATATTCCTTGAGAGGCTCTTAGGCAGCGATTATTTGGTATTTTAAAGTGGGAAAGGATAATGAACGTATGGAGGTTCTTGGGAGGAGATATTTTTAGAATTTATACAATAAACAAGGATTTAGAGGATTTAAGAGCAGTAGTAAAGAATGGTGGTATTTATAGTGGAGGAGAGGAGGGGTTTCCCAATATTTTAATAATTAGACTAATATTTTTGCCCATGACTATGAATAGTCTTGATTATTATTACCAAAAATAGCAAATGGGTCATGTGAACTCGAACTAGGGGTGCTAAAATCAAACATGATGTTTATAATTCATGTATTTGTATTATAATTTCAATACCATAAATTACCGTATTTCACTATTAACAAAAAATTCAAGTATTTCAGAAAAATCGAAAAAACAATCCCTAACCATTTTTTGACATGTATAATCCATAAATAAAATAGATTTTTCAAAAATAACATTTTCAATATGATTAATTTAATATTTAAATAAAATAACAATTTACATGAAAAATACATATTTTATTACTATAACTAGTTTTATAATAATTTAAAAAATTACAGAAGGTCTTATAAAATTATATTTAAACTAAAAGAAATAAAATTGTTAATTTATGAAAACCTTTGAGGAAATTAAAATTTATTTTAAACTAATTAACTTATTATAATTATTTTTTATTACTTACAAAAATATAAATACTTTTACTATGGTCGTATTATCACTTATAAGATGCCTAAATTTTATTTAAAATTCATTGGTGAGGTTACAAATCTTTAGGATTATTCACTATTCATAAGGATTATATTACTATTCATATGGGTATGTCACTATTCATAAGGTAGGATTCTATTCAATGAAAATTATGTTTGTTCCATCAAACCTAAAAATCAACCTTAACGAAACTGCATTTGTCTGATTTTTGAAATTTATGAGACAAAAGAAGAAGAATTATGTTTAATGGTCACATAGTATTTAGTACCATGATATTTAATTGTGTTTCCTAATGTGATTAAACTATAATGAATAATTATAATAAGGGAATTTCATTGATAAAACATTGGGTCATTACATAATTCCCCATTTTTGAAAGTTCTCCCTCGAAATTTTATTTTACATTCTAATCCATTAATAGGTGTGGGTACTTTTCCTTCATTGCTTCCTCCTATTTCTATTTTTCCTCTTCATTCTTATGGTTCTCCCATAGTAAATTGACCAGGTGAGTAGACTTTTTGCGTATAAAATTGTCTCCACAATCCAAGTTCTAAATTGGATTCTCCTCTCATGAAATATCATTCTCTAACTATACCACTTATAAAGAGAGTACATGTGGAGGATCAAGTATGTACTTATTTAAGAGGGATATGTGGAATAAATCTTGTACTCTAGACAAGGTAGGTTGAATTAATGTTCGATAGGAAACATCTCTGACATGATAAAGGATCTCTAAGGGACTGATTTTTTTAGGACTTAGCATTACCTTATTGACAAAGCTCATTACCTTCTTCCATTGAGCTCTGAAGAGAAATAGATGGTCTCTAACTATGAACTAAAGGTTTCTTTGATGATTGTCTTCCTAACACTTTTGTTAACAAGGGATTCCATAATGTGATGTAGAATGGGTTTCACCATCTTCACCATTTCTTTGACCATTTTAGGTCCTAGAAGATTATTCCCAATGACTTTATCCCAACACATCGATTTGTTTCCCCATTTCCCATAACAAGCTTCATATGGTTCCATTTAGATGATGGAGTGGAAACTATTATAGTAATAGAATTTGAACGATGGAAGATGTTAGTCCCATCCCCCATTGATATCCATAGAACATGCTCTCAACATATCTTCTAGTGTTTGAATATTTCTCTCAGATTGGCCAACAGTTTGTGGATGATAGGCTATGCTAAAGTATAACTCAGTGCGCAGATCATGTTGGAGACTTTACCAGATTTTCAAGAAGAATCTTGGATCTAGATTGGATACAATAGATACTGATACTACATGAAGCCATAAAACCTCTTAGATATATATATATATATATATGAAGGTTGATCCAAAGATAATTCCCCTCAAATTTTTAAAAAGTGAGTTGTCTTTGTAAGATGATCCACAATGACCCATAAAACATTGTTTCCTCTACATGTCCTTTGAAGTCCAGTGACAAAGTCCATGGTCATGTTATCCCACTTCTTTTTTGGTTTGGGTAGTGGTTTAATCATATACTTATACTTTTTCCTCTCAGCCTCTACATTCTGACATACCAGGAGAATTGATGTATATTTAGCGATCTCATTGGACATATTGTCCCGCAAAATGTTCACCCAGATATCTCGATACATCTTTGTGCTACCTAAGAAAATAGAGAAGGTTTAGATTTTTTCATCATGAAAAATCACATTATTTATCTATGCATTGGATGGTACACATAATTGTGACCCAAATCACACAACTACTTCTTCATCAATAATGAATTCAAAGGATTTCCCATTTCTTAAAGCATCTACCCTTTTCAAAATTTCCATCTCTTTTTCTTTGATCATACTTTATTTTCTCCATGAGGATGGTTTAGGAACCATTTGATAATGGATTGATTATTTTCATCCCATTATTATTCCCATGTACATAATCTATAAATGAAATAAGATTTGATCCTTTTCAACTATCATCATTGATAAAGATACAGGATCATTTCTACTCAGAGCATCTGTGAACTTTTTTTGACTTACCAGTATGGTGGTGGATATAGCATTCATTATCAAATATAAGATCTAACCATCATCACTGGTGCATATTAAGATCCGGTTTTGTGAATTTATATTTTAGACTCTTGTGATATGTATATATCTCACACCTCTCTCCATAGAGATAATGCCACCATATTTTTATTTCATAGATCATTGATGCCAACTCTAGATAATATGTGGGATGGTTTTTATCATGGATTTGTAACTGTCTCAAGGCGTATGATATTAAATTATAATGTTTCATTATTACACTGTACAATCCTTTCATTGAAGCATCACTGTATACAAAAAAGAGTTCTCTATTTATTGGGAGTGTGAGTAATAGAACAATGATAAGCCTCAATTTGAGATCCATAAAAGAATTCTGACATTATTGAGTCAAGAAAAACATCACCCCCTTCCATGTAAGCTAGGTCATTGGTTTTTAAAATCGTCAAAAGTTATCCAAAAATCATTGGTAATACAACTCTAGACTAGGGAATCTATGGATCTCCATTATAGATTTTGGCCTAGGCTACTATTTAATTGCCTTTTTCTTGGAAGGGTCTACAGATATCCCTTTTCTAGTGATAACATTCCCATTGAATGATAATTCCTATATCTAAAACTCACATTTATTTTACTTTCCATATAGATTATCCCATGTCAATTTTATTAGTTTAGTATTCAAATGATCATCATGTTCCTACTTAATCTTTTATTATATCATAATATCATCGATAAAGACTACCACAAATTTGTTGAGGTAATCTCTAAAACGCTATTAATTAAAAAATAAAAATTTCTGAAGCATTACTAAATCCAAATGGCATCTCTATGAACTCATAGTGTCTATACCTCATTCAAAATGTAGTCTTTATAGAATCTTCTTTCCCCACCTTTAATTGGTGATATCCCGACCTAAGCTCCCCCTTTCATTCAGTGAACATGAAAAATCTAGAGGCATGCCTTGAAAGCCTTGTAATGTTTTCTTTATAACCCATGATTGACTCATCTTACTTCTAAGTGAGTTTGAGGAACTCCATTCCAATATTGAGATAGAGGGTTCGGGGAAAATATTTATCAAAAAATATTCCCTTTCATTTCTCCCAATCCATGGAATCAGTTTCCACCTTTGAATTTTTCTTTTTGATTAGGGTACAGTAGTGATCAGTTTCCCAATAGAAATGATAGAATTATAGTACAACTTTCACTTCTTCTGAGCACTAGAGGATGGTGAATATATTGTTAGCAGAGTTAATCCACTATTCCATGATGAGGGGATCAGAAGATCCACTAAACATGGGAGGAAATTATTGAATGAAATATTCTACAAAAACTTTATCTTTCCTTGGAGGAGGGTGTTCCACGTGATTGAAGTTTTTATTCATAAAATGATCCAACGAGGCAAGTACTACCATAATGTTTTGAATACCTATTCCCATCATATTAGGCATATCATTAGGGAAATATTCACATGTCCTATCAAATTGATTATTGGAACACATTCTTTAATTTCCCACCATTAACTAAGAAATATAACACACAATTAGGGGGCTTGATACATATCTATTAAGCTTAAAAAACTGGTTAATCATAAAAGGGTAATCCCTTAAATGAAAATATATAGTATTTTTTGATTCTATATGTTTCTATCTAGGATATCCATGATATGTTTCCTAAAATATATTCATATGAGATTTTTTTTGATCCCTTAATAATAGTTCATACTATGCTTATGAATTTACCAAAGAATATCCCATGGGAGTGTCAAACCAATAGTGCAGTAAGGCCCGTTGTCATGCAACTATTCCCATTCGAGTCCAGCTCAAGGTGACGTTTTTGGGTTTTTTCCTTAGATACATTTTAGAGCCACCTCACATTTTTTTATCCACGAAGGGACACATTTTCTTGATAAGAATCTTAATATATAGTTACAAATTTTTAGGGGTGTTTTTTATGCTTAGTCTCATCCCAATAGTTCTTAATAAAGTTCTATATTTATAATATCCAAAAATAACTAGACATTCTTATGATACCAACTATAGAGGCCCTCGACATTTTCACATATAAATACATGATTTTGAGCATAATTATTCATCAAAGTACATGAAAAGGATTGTGAAGTCTACTATCATTGGAAACTAGGGACAAAAAATAGAAAACACGGAACTAAAAAAACTTTTCTTTATGTAATCATCATAAAGAGCTCTTAAATTCCATTGTTCTCCTACATCTTCATAGGATAACCTGAGGATAAAATGAACAAAGGTATGATCTAAAAAACCAATTAAGGGAATAAACATATGGCTAAAGCTTTAGCACATGGGTTTTAAGGCATGAAATAATGATATAAAAATCACGTATCCTATAGAATCAAAACATATAAACATGGGATCATTTAAACATTGATTCATAATAATGTGGTAGCAACATAAAACCTGACTATTGGTTGAGTCAAGGATCATTTCATATATAAGAGAACAAGTCATGGTGAACCACGTAGACTGTTCCACGTGGTATAATAAGTTATGTCTAATCACCAAGACCGTTACACATGGTAGCACGAGTCACGTATAACCACCAAGACCATTGCAGATGGTATCATGAGTCAAGGATAACCTCCTAGACCATTTCACATAATGTCCCATTAGACTCAATTTTATCCAATTCATTGGAGCTCTATCTAGGTGGACCCATATTAACATGTTCATGAATATGTTTTCCACATAATTAATCATACATAATACCTCATAAATAAACATAAGGTTACCCATGTAATGAAATGGGAAACTTAATCACGTCAAAAAGAATAATAAATAGGCATATAATAAAACATTCCATGAAATAAATAAATTAAAACATACATGGAAATTAATAAGGTAAAATAGTAATAAATCATTGTAAGTGATGAAAAATATAGGTGATTACATGTACGAATAATATTTAATAAATTTTAGAATTAAAACATTTTAGTGCAGTTTTATGGAAAATACTAAAGAGACATTAAATTAGAAAAGAGAATAATCCTTTATATAAAAATCATAATTTTACCAATATGGTTTTAATAATAAAAATAATGAGTTTATAAAAATGATGGTTTATTAATGAACAATATAGATTTCTCTTAAAATTGGGTATGAATTCATGACGTTCCCTCAAAACAGGTATGCCTGTCAGGATGTATTGAGGAGGGAAACTCTTAAAAACATGTGTATCTCCAAAATATAATGATTAATGGATCTTGATAGATTATTTTGAATAATATAACCAGAATTTGGAAAATTTACATAAAAATAAAAGATAACCCCATTTGGGTAAATCGAAATATAGAGAAACCCAAATTAATAAAGGGGGTTAGGTAGAATCCCTTACCTTAAGTCAAAATGTGTTCTCCAAATGATATTAATGAAATTAATAATCAAATTAGGTTCTTTAATTTTTAATTACATAACCTATTTTACATTTAATTTACTTATTATAACCATTTTGAGTTCATTCATGTCCTTATTTTTGGATTAAGAGGATCAACTTCATTATTTGGGTCTCTTTGTTTCATGATTAGTTTACCTATATACATGAATGATAATGATGTAAAATGAGGATGGTTGTTTTGAAATGGGGTTATAGTTTAATATTAAACATCCCAATGGATAAATGGTTGTAAATTTCATTTGGTTAATTAGAGTGAATTTGAATCATTGTAAAAAACATTAATGATATCCTTTTGTGTTAATTGAAGGTTTTTTTATCACAATAAACACGTTTTGTTTTGTAAATCAAAACAATGTGTAAAAAACGATCATAGAAACATAGATGAGACATTATACATATTCTATAGTGTGGCTAAACCATATAAATGGCTTCCTAAACATAATTGAATACATTAATAGAAATTGAAAACCCATCGTAATTGAACGTGTTAAATTAACACTTATCAGATGATGTTTTTACTACAGGTATAAAATAATTTTAATGGAGATATGATAATAATATCTTCCATTATCATAAAAAAATTCTAGTATATGTATGTTTTTGGAGTTTTCATAACATTTGGATGAGGATAGGTAAGAATAAGAATGAAAAAATGGTACATGAAATGAAAGTAAAATAATTGAAAAGAGGAATTTAACTCTTGAATGGATCTTCCTTGAGAGCCTCTTATGGGGAGAGGATTTGGTCTATTAAAGAAACCAAAGGCTGATGAATTTAGTGAGAATCATGGGAGGAGATTTTTTTTTCATAATTTAGATAGGGCACAATTCTTGAATGGAGTGAAGAGTAGAGGTAAATATGGGTGTTATTAATAGTAGTGAAGAGGAGGGGTTTCCCATTATTTTAATCATTATTTTAATATTTTTTCTCCAGACTATGAATAATATTGATTATTATGTCCAAAAATATTAAATGGGTCATGTTAACATGAAACCAGGGTGATGAGAACATCCATGATGTTCTTAATTCATGCATTTGTATTATAATTTGAATACCGTAAATTACCGTATTTCACTATTCACAAAAATTCAAGTATTTCAGAGAAATAAAAAAAAATCGCCTTAAAATTTTTATATCTATATAATTAACAATTAAATATATTTATCAAAAATAATTTTCTATGTATGAAAATTTTAATTTTTAATTAAAATCATAATTTACTTGTAACAGATAGATTTTAAAACTAAAATTGATTTTAAAAATCTTCAAAAAAATTTAAGAATGGTCTTATGAAATATGATTAAAACCTAGAGACATATAATTTTTAATTTATGAACAACTTTTAGGAAAACAGTTTTTCTTTTAAATGAATTATTTATTTATGGCCTAGAAAAATATGAATTCTTTTACGATGACCATATTATCACTTATAAGATCACTAATTTTAATTTATACATTCATGGGTGAAATTACTAATCTTTTGGACGATTTACTATTCATAAGGTTAATATTTATATCCATAAGGTTAGTTTACTATTCATAAGGGTTCATTGCCATTCACAAAAAAAGTTATGTTTTCTCCATGAGACCCAAAAATCACACTGAACGCAACCATGTATGTAATATTTTTGAAATTCAAGACACTGAAGTCAAATAAATTATGTTTAATGATCACATAATATTTAGTGCCACGATCATTAATTGTGTTTCCTAATGTTCTTATAATATAAATAATAATTTTAAAAATGGAATTCCATTGCTAAAACATTGGGTTTTCACAATCATCTAGAAAAATCCATAGTATTTGAGACATGATATTATCCAATCATCATTAAATTATACTCACCTGAATAGCTGAAAGATACCACTAAACCTAAGGATAATTTATTATCCTTTTAGAATATAGGAATTTATCTCTCATCTAATAATAATGTATATGATCCAAATATTAAACAATTTTTTCCATATCTACAATCAAATCGAATAATTTCATATCTACAAAAAAAGACCAAATGTAAATAATTGCCTTCAAATCTTAGAGAAAAAACATGATATATCTGATACACTATGATCTCACCAATAATTATGTGTAAATAACCATAGGGACATATAATATATCCAAAAACAAACTCTTACCATTTTATAATTGAGAAGTTAAAAATTAATGTGATTCTATGGAATCAAAAAATAAGTATGAATTATTAGATGATACATGAATTGAACCTCATATGTTACAATACCCAACTTCTAGACTGGTATGTGTAGATAGTATATCATGGATATGACATAATATTCCACCATGGGATCCATTATACCTTACATATTGTATAATCATTGTTAAGTAATTATTCTACCAAATTTTAGTAACACAACCCCTACACCATCCTAAATATCTAATGAAACTCAAGATAATAGAATGATGTCCGGTAGCTGATTCCATTTCTAGACTATGGTTCCTATCGTTATCCCCTACAACTAAATTATTTCTAGGTGTACTTACAAAACCTATATATATATATTCTATCATATAATATGTGTGGGACTCCATAGTGGAGTGTGGACACTTTGGGAGGTTGTGTAAAATCCTTAAACCTTAATCTCAGAACATCGGTCCATGTCTCTATAATTGATACCGAATCCATGAGATTATGTACCCACTCATACCAAATATTAAATATCATAGATAAAATTTTTATTTTAGGAATAAAATATTATTAATAACCCTTTAAATACTACATAGATGACAATCATAGAATATCTCACATGAATTTTCTTGATGAGCCTCTGACTCATTATTTTTTAATTGTTTATTTGATGAAAGAGATTCACCTATGAATTTATCATAGAATAGAGAACATTATATAATTTTTTAACTAGTGATTTAATTATCTTCAAAATATGGGGAAAACTAAAAAATATTGAAGAGAAAATATAATCCATCGTTGACATGTTCCCCTATATCATGGGTATTAATTCAAAAATTATATTATCCAAAATTATGTCTGGATAGAAATTACTAAGGAACACCTCCCCAAAGTACATATATGTTTAGTCCTCTCCCTACCCAGTCTACTCTATGACATAACTATAGTACATGGATGGTCCTCATATCATATAACCCAGATGATGTAATATCCTATCAGTAGTTTTATTGATGTGCCTCAAGATCATCTTGATTGACTTGATTAAAAACTCATATTCATTATGTTCTGCTACCCTATTGAATGTTAGAAGATGTGGCATCTACAAAAATCTACTCAGATCAAAAAATAAATCTATGATGTGATTATTATCCCTCTACATGGTTCACATGAACCAAAAAAAGACATCATGATGGCGACAATCCATCAATTTCTTTCACGATATAGGATTTTAGGTCTCAGGTGTAATAGGATTCTTCTAATTACCACTCTTCAAATGCTCAATACAATAGTGAATTAGAGTCATTTTTTCTAAAATGATCAATTCTCTCCATAGAATACATTAGACATCGATTTTCAACATCATATTGTAAAAACAATAGATGTTCCCTTTCAAAATTTTCTATTCTTATTGTCCTATCAATAAAATTTGAAAGACTTAATGATTTTTAACTTCTTTTTATCAGGTATGAAAAAGAAACACATTTCATAGATTATATAGGAATTTATGTCAATGCCAATAATTTTTTCCCTATCATGAGGAAAGAATATATATTTTTATCACCATTTAATAATCATGATACATGTAAAATTGCCTCATATAGCACAATACCACATGTAAATCCTTAATAAACAATAAAATCACAAAAAAACATATCTCTCAATGTGAAATTACATCAAATACTTAACTATATAATTTCATGAATGTAAATACAATCCCTAGGATCTTGTATTACCCCTACAAGAGGGTATCATACTCTAATGAAAAACAACTTTACAAAGCATCACTACATAATATTTTCCTGTAAACCATGCCCATATAATAAATAAAAATGAATCTCACCTCTTATATTTCATTGTCTCATCCCAGCCAGGGATTCCCTCATCTTTCTATGACTAGTAGGTTATTGGACCTCAGGATCACCTCCCTTTATTAGAGACTATATTAACAATCATATATGGTTAAATAATATATTTTGGAGACCATAACCTTTAGGTCAATGTTGGAGTAATAGTTTAATATAAATAATAATGAATAATTCACCATAATATAATAATGGTAAACCAAAATAGTCCAAATAATAATATTTACTCTATAATTTCAATATGAATGAAACTAAATTATTTACCAAATTCCATACAATTAAAAGGACAAACTGACAAAATAATGGAATCTAAACCCCTAGTCACAGAACCCATGTTGTAAATTCACAAATCCCTATAACATATCAAAATCAATCAGTCTATATTAGGAACCATGCCCTTAACCGTTACAACAACTATAAACCCTTCATGGGTTTTAATGAAACCAAAATAGTTTTTCTGCATACCTCAGTAGGATGAAACACATGGTGTCCAATGGTATATAAACTATATAATTATTTCACTGAATTGTATACCAGCCTTAATAAAATCTCATATATTAATGTTGGCTATTAAAAAAGTATCCAACCCTATATATCTAGGGATATGATATGGATGGAAAAACTAGTTTTGATCAATAAAAGAGTCTCATCATGAATTCTATGAAACATTCTAATAATAAATGTAGTTAGAAAGGAATGACCCACACGAAATTATTATATAAACATATATACATCCTATAATATTTACAAAAAAACTTATCCCTGTCCTATAAAAATAATAAATATCCCATCTAAACCATATAAAAAATAAACCATAAAAGGGAAAATCATATATGAATTACATAATCACTAGGCCAAAAAATAAAATCAATATAGCATAACCTGAATCCATAAGAGGAGAATAATCTATGTCAATGTTACAAATGGAAAAGCATCATGCATATAAAATGTATCATTATAGGGAAAAAATATTTATTATAATTACCAACTAAAGATGATTTAATCTACTGAAGATTGTTATAAAATTATCAAATTAAGTCATTTATAAGGAAAACTAATTTACCTAATAAAAAAACAATTTTATTATAAGTTTTTTGGTGGGAACAAAAATTGGGTGAACACATTTTTGTTTTCAATACCAACAGACTCAATGGGATTCATTTTAGTTATATGTATAGGATATCGAAATATCAATAAATTTTAATTTAGATTTAGTCATGCACATGGTGTGAATAAACTAGTTTTATAAACATGGGATTGCACTGAAAATAATTATTATGATTTTTTATACCACTGAAATCAAAACTAGAGATCTAGTTGGAAAATATACTTACCCTATGTATAATTGGGATCCTTCTTCATTCGCTTGAAAGATCACCAAATTTTATTTAGTACCATGATCATAAATTCTATTATTCATTGGAATGTGATTCTAGATTATATGGCAATTGTATCAGTGTTCATCCACTGAATTATTGTAGTCGAGAGAAAGGGACACATTATCATAAGTAATGGTAAAAGTGGATTATGATGAGGATGGTTCCTCAATACACCTGACGTTAATAGGGAATTAACATTGTGAATTACTTGATATATATATGTAAAATAATATTTCCATGGACTAAAAACCCAAATAAATCCATTTCATATAATGTACCCATTTCAGAAAGAGTGTTTTTTATTCATTGGTTTCATTCAGGGGTCACTAAAATTCATGGGATTAGCCACGAACTATTCTGGGAATGATTTATGGTCACAATGTCTTCCTTAATCCATGAAACATATGAAATATGTTCATAGGGTTATACTAGAAATATTCATCCCTTTTATTTAATTAATTGGGCCTTCACCAATGAATTCAAACCATGAATTGACAAATGATAGTTTGAAATAAATTTCCCATCCAAAATCATCTCCCTCACTAGATACACCTCTGCAATACATAACTAACTGGGACAATGTTTAACAACATGGTTTAAATTAATTCCAAAAAAATAGAAAGAGGTTGGTAAAAAAATAATGATTGATATACCAAGAAATGATGGGATGTCACATATTGATATATTTAAATTCATCCTTAATAGTTTATTTTATAATTAATCCAATAATTATGATATATTTCTGGATATAAAAAGTATAATACATAATTTCTTAGTTGATTTATCCATGGTTCTCCCTTGCGGGTTTTCTAATGGATGGTGAATTTTTTAGTGTGAAATTATTGAAACATAGGAATTAACTACTATTTATCTTGTACATAGTCTAGAATTAAACTGAAAGTAGCCAATGGTAATTTTAATTTAACAAATAATCCTGTGTATAATTCTTGATAATATGATTAATGTTATGATATACAAATAATTACATTTTTAACTTATTGATATATTTATAAAAATGATATACCAGGTATATATATATACTATAAAAATATTGGGAATGTGTTCCAACCAATGATATACAAATTCTAATGGTATTGGTTTTATACACTGACTCTTGTATACAACTTCCCCAATAAAAAAAAATTGTATAGACCAATATTTCAATTACAAAAAATAAATAATCCTTTTTCTATAAGATGGGGTCTTCCTTTAATTGTGACATTGGAATAAATTTGATGACATCAGTTTCATTCATTGGGTTTCATGGATTCCCTATCATTGTTTTCTAGGATTCTAAACACTATTCTTTATAAAATTATTGTAAATATGACCCTTTGGATTTAATAATTTACTTGATAAAGTTTTTCATTCATAAATCAGCTATGTATTTAGAATTATTTTTTTGAATAAATAATAATGTTTTAAAAACTAAAAATTTGTCTATATATATATATATATGAAAAAAAAATTTCATGAATATATTATTTTCACTATTATATTGATGCATGCCAGTGGTTCCCTGCCGAGGATGCACGTTCTCACACTATGCTTCATCACTTCAGTGGACATTTGGATTCAATTACTATATTTCAACTACCTCATTAATGGTGAAATATTTTTTGATCTATTGATCTTGTGTACTAGAAGAGATAAATCCATATATTAGGTAAAGAATGGGATAATTTTTTCATTCATTTATGAATGTGTGGAGTAAATGAGATTTGGTTACCCAATTTAATTCTTATGGGTTTTCTATATATAGAACCACCATCTTTTAGCCCATTAATTGGTGATTTTATTTTTTTCCCTATTCATTGTGTGATATGCACTCTTAATGAACCATAATATTTTTAATATTATTTTTTTCTATTGGTTTGATATGTTTTAATTTTTAATATATTTTATTTTACAGTTTTCATCCTTGTGGGTCAATAAATAAGTATATAAATGGAGGGTAATTTATTTTGTATATATGTGGTTTGCAATGATCATTATGTAATGATGGAAGTAGTCATGTTTTATTTATTATTTTATTTTAAAACCAAGGTAACCATAAACCACATGAATGTTACTCACCCACATCATATTTTCTAGACTATAGAAATATAAATTTATTCACTAGAAGATGTGAATATGTTATTCGAGTGTGCACCAGGTATTTAGGTCATGAACATTGAAAAAAAATTTAATTTATATAAATAAATAAATATCGTTATACCCCTAATTATTTTTATAAAATCCTCAATTCAAAAATAAAAGGCACAAATTATAAAAATTACTATATAATATAATAGTGAATATATAATATTAACAATTTTTTTGTGGGTAAAATGACATATTATCAAGTGGAAAATTCTAAATATCTGTATAATTTAATTGAATATACAACCAATAAAATTAAACCTTGTTTAAAATAACAGATTGAAAAGGATTTGTTTATAAAACACAAGGTCATTTCCAAATCAATCATTTGAAAAGAAATAAATTCAAGGATTCAATGTGATTGTGTTTCAAAACTTTCCATGGAATATATTAATATTAAATCACCATAAAAAACATCTTTAGGTTTTACAAATGATTCATTTAAATAATAAACTCATAGTTACACAAAAAACATTATTAACATTATCAATTTAGTTTATAATATTTGCGTAAACATCTATAATAAATAGGATGCATCTAAAATTAATGGGAGAATACCTAAAAAATAGTGGAGTTAAATAAATAAAATATCCTTAACCAATGAACACTTAAAATTAATTAAAATAAGGGAATATTATATATAAAAAATATTTTAACCTAAACCAAAAAATACTAATGAATTAATATGGTATTTCCAATGATTTCATTCAAAAAATAATGACATTTATTATATAAAAAATGATTTATATAGTTGTCTCAAAAAACCTCTAAATTATGATCAATATCTTTTTATGGTATTTTTTTTTCATATTTAGATATATTCTATAACCAAAAAATGGATTTTCAAATTCCTTGGAGAAATATTAATAAACCACTCCAAAAAAAGGAGAGTAGAATTGGTTAATAGGGATATTTAAGATAATATAAGTGGTTTATCTTGATAACCTAATAAAAAACATCATTTTAATAAATTGATTTGTCTGTGAAATAGGATGGGATAAAGGAACCCATATTATGTTATGGTGGAGGATCATTGAAGGCATGTGTAATTTTTACTGAAATGAAAACTATTATGTGTTTAAAATAATTAATTTAAAATAAAGATATACCAAATATGTAATGAAAACTAAACCAAAACCCATTGGGTACCCATTATAGGGCCACTAGGTACATTTTGGTTCATCTATAAGAACCCCCTCATTATCTAGCGTCACTAGATACATAGTATGTCTAACTCAGTACCTGTTGTTATATGTCGATTATTTCCACAAGTGACACTAACTCATTGCCTTACATAAATCCTTGAACCACATATGAATTAGTAAGACACATTTATAAACACCTAAAATTTAATCCAAAAACTATTAAATTAATAACAAAATAATAAAACATAATTTGAACCACAATCTAAAATGAAAAATTCAACAAATACCTATTTTTTAATCAACAACTACATAAAATAGTTCAAATTTCAAATATATTAATGTCACAACTACAAGGGTTACTGAATCATTCTCATACAAATTCATTTCTTCCCCAAAATAAAAAAATATCATCTCATGCAATGATCACTACATCTCTCGATCGTTAATTCTAAATAAAGTCAGAAAATTATCCCAATTCATCTATCATGATTTTAAATCCCTAACTCCAAAAAGTAAAATGAATAGATAAATAACAAATGATTATAATATTAAAATACATGTTAACTAATCAAAAATCATCAAAATCCAAAAAATTTGTTCTAATTAATCTCATGGTTATTGGAACTATTAGAATCATAGATTGTCATCCAGAATATTTCATATAAGGAATTCCAGTTTAACAAGTAATGGAGTTGATAAAATACTTTTATATAATGTTATATCACTATTTAAAAATCACTTGTCAAAATATCTTTACAAAATCTTATAAATGGATCATTTTATGACTGGTCATTGAGAGATCACCTTCTTAGTATCTGTTTACACATGATATACATTTTTTAAATATCTATAAATTTTTATAAACCTACCATAAAAATCTATTGTATTAAAAAATATTAGATACAATTTAATAATAATGGAATCATTTTTATAATCAAAAATACACAATGTCTATGTTTTCATTAAAATAATACAATGAAACAACCTATAGAATAATCTGAATCTATATTTAAAAATAAGTATACTAAATAATTACTAAAAATAGATAGGGAGCATTATTAAGAACCCTTTTAGAAATATTTTTCTTACTAAATTGATGAAAAAATAATCAATAATGTTCTCAATATAGAATAGTATATAAAAACAAGAAGTATATCTAATAATATAAGATATAAATAGTAAAATATTTTAATATGTTATTAGTTAATGGTTACCAATGTAAACATGTATGTGAGTGAATAAATATATTTGAGTATAAAATAATAAAGAATTCATGAAAAAAATGATTACATCATTAGTTTAATTTTAATCAAATACCGAACATTATGTTTGTTGATAAAAATATAAATAAAATAATATATCATAATATTCTATTAGACCAAATGATCTAAGAATAGATTCCAAAAATTTCTCCAAAAAATGACCAATAATTCATCCAGAGATTCCTCCACTTCAAAATATAGATACTAAAATTAAATCTTATTAGTTTTTGTGCTATCATACTGAACATTAATATATTTTTTGTTAACATTAAATTCTAAAAAATAATATTAACCTTCATTTTTTTGGGTAACTTATCAAATCCTAGTAGTCCATTTTACATTTGAGAAGTACTAACAAAATACTAATTTTTACACTAAATCCACTTGAATTCAACTAAACATGGATATCCCAATATTATTAGAAAAAGATCATCACTTGACCTAAGTAAAATGCCGAATTTGTTAGGGATTAGTAGTATTATCACATGATTAATTTTATCAATAAAAAATATTACCCATTAATTATATAAAATAATTATTTTGATGTTTTATAAAAAAATCACTCATACACATATTTTATTTTCTGAAAGATAATCCTACAAAAAGTTCAATATATCTATATAAATGAACATTATTTATTCCTAAAAATGTTGAATCATTTCATAAAGGAAGAAAAAATCAAATCCATAAGTATGAATGAAAAAAGGAATACCATATTTAAAAACAATAATAATAGCCATGCATAAAATAATAGACTATAAATTTTATAATATAATGGTGATGAAATTTTTAATATTCTAATGTTTTTTCTACAAAACATGGCCTCCCACTACATCACCACATCAAGACTTATGATATAACCATAATCCAACAGAATTTTTATCAGTAATTATTATTATAACTACATAGAAACTTATTCACACATTAAACTAACAACTAAAACTTTATGAAATCCTTCCATTTCAATATTAAAATATCTCATTATGTAGTTCAACATTAAATAATAAAAATAATTTTAGAGGGGGTTTTTTCTTGTAAAACATGTTTGTAACTCATGAATAACAAAATATTTATTCAAATAATCTTGGTCAGATTCAATATAGATTCATCCTACGTTACTTTTACAAGAACTCAGATCCCTGGGACATAATTTATAACATAGAGGTGACCATATATCCCCATAAGTGATTAAAATAATTAAATAATTATTATATAATAATGAATCATAAAAATGGAATGATCATAAGAAAAGGATTTACAAAATAATAAAATGAAAAATGAACCATAACATTAAAATATGGATAGAACATAAAAAATTATATATTTGTAAGAATATAACTAAGGAATATCACCATAGATTAATAAAACATAATTTACATTGATATTCCCCAAGGTATCATAAAACATGTCATCTCTAAAGACTAATTCATTTCAAATTTCATCATATTGATAAAAGGTTTAACCCTTTATATGAATTAATTCTTGACATTCCCATATATTATTATATTTCACATAATTATTTACTTGGGGTGAATAATGAATTGGTTTTTTATAAAATAATTAATTATGTAAGGTCATATAGACTTGAGGATTACATCAATTTTTACCCACAAGAATAGAATATGAGATTCATATTTGGATTTCCATAATAAATGAATATTTGATAAATCATGATAAGTATGTATTAATAGATAAATTTTTTATGTTACAAAAAAAATTAATATATTTCTTGTAAATGAAATAATATTTATGAAATAATGTTAGTAGCATAATATATACAAAAAATGATTAATAAATTTGATTTTGGAATGGTTGGGGAGTATTTAATTATTAGAACAAAATTTGGATATTAATAGAATCATATAAATTCATCAAATACTAATATAAATATAATAAATTACTATAAATAAATTACCTGAATGTAATGGTAGAAAGAGTAATATATTTCCCTTATATTGGTATGTATCCTACTAATGGTAAAAGAAGTAAAACATAGTACCTTTGGGACCCAATGGGGGAGTATAGAGAAGGTATATGACCATAATGTCCTACATTAAGAATTTTGAGTTAAGTAGAATTAGGAGAGGAGTGGTTATTTAGCATAAAGGTGTAATTTTTTCAATAATTTCTAAATATTGTACTTGGAATTATGGGTTATTGAAAAGGAATATTTATTTTCTTACCCTTGGTTTTTGTTGATGGTTTAAGAATTTTATGTCATGTTTTATAATATTTTAGTTCATTAAATTTAAATCCTATTTTAGTTTTAATTTTAACCAAAATATTGTTTTTAAAATCATATTTTCCATTTTATACATTGTAATGTTATTTATATGTTTGGATTTTTTAAAATTCTTTTAAAATAAGTAATATGAATAATATGCTTTTTTGGCTGATAAAGATTTTAAATTAAATATTAAATAAAATTTATGTATTTAAATTGTCATAAAACATACCATATATTATATCATATATTATGTATTAAAAAATTATATTTTCCAAAAAATACGAAAACAGAAGTGTTGGCTAATTTTGACAAGGAACACTCAAAATTTTCATCCACTTTATTGTATAATAATTAAAATTTTGAGAAAGTAAATTTTAAATTATACAATAATTATTTATTGAAAACCACAAATTTTTATTATATTATAAAATTTCAACACCTTAGATAATCAATATAAAATTTTATAAAAATATTTTATATATAATGTTTTTTGGAATCGTACATAAAAATATCAATTTTTTAAAATGTATTTTAATGGGTATTATATATATATATATATGTGAAGCCACTATAAATAATAATAAAAACAGTATTATATTTAATAAAAGATAGATTCTATCATATTCACTAAATATATATGGGTGAAACGCTAAATAATAAAGCATAACCAATTAATATATATGTAAATTTATAAAATAATTAATCCTTAAAAGTAATGGGTCCTAGATACATAACTCATTATTACATAGACATGTTCTCTTAGGGTAAGTTTTGTAGTTGTGGTAGTATCACGATGTGGTGAAAAAATATTGATCTAGTGGTGATCTAAAATAACAGGAACATCTCAATTACATTATTACATTTGAGTACCACATTTTTAATCTATTTAGATGTTTGATAAAGAGAAAACCAATACTAGGCTACCTACCACACTTACTCTCTAAAATTTTCCCGATAAGGAAAGACTCTACAGGATGAAACCAAAGTTTCTTCCCTCTATATTCAATTTCATGATATCATTTACCTTAAATTAAACTAACCTTAATGGTCACATTATCACCACTACATTACCAATGACTATAATTTCCTATTATCATATTGACCATTTCTCATATTGATCAAGTGTGATTTAATATTATTGTAACGTTCAGACAAAAATATTCAAATTTATCATTACATTCTATTTATAAATACCCCTTAAAATAAACAAATAATACTCTATTCCCAAATGGTTCCTATGGTTCCATTGATAATGTATATGATATTACTAATGTTTCGTTTTAATTTGTTAGTTTTCAAGGAAGGAGTAATCATCCTGGAAGATTTTGATCCTGTGGAGTTTACCATACTTTGTCACTATTATTTTGTTTTTATATTCCTTTATGTGTCTTAGTTGTAGTAATATCTATTATTACATGAAATGTAATATTATTTTTTCTAGTATTCAAACTATGTAAATCCATTTTTCTATATAATAACAATTTTAAAAATAGAGTTATATTTTTTATCAAAGAATTAATTATCAGTTTGTTTCATTCATCCACACATAATGAAAATTTCCCCTCAAAATTTTGATATTGATAAAAAATTTATATTTTCCTTCATCGATTCATTAGGGTCCCATGTATCTTATCAAAACATTTGAGGTATCTATAACTCATTAAAATCTCATATTATAATGTTCAACAAAATTTGTTTCCTTGTATAATGAATGTAGATCAGTTTCTCTTCATATGATAAACTAGGATCCAAATATAATCCCTAAATGTCATATATATGTGTGAGGTTAGACATATACATTCTTAATAGAGACATTAATAATACATCATGGATATTTGAATGATTTTGTAGTACTTATACTCGATAATAAAACACTTAAACATCCTCCAAAATCTAAAATTTTCTAATATAACACGTACCATATTCCCCCTCAATTAAAAATATCACAACTTTTTTCACATTTATATATTTAGAAATACATGATCCACAATATAAATACTACACCCTTCATTTGGTTTTCAAGATAACAAATATTTTTAATCTTAGTAGAATAGAAGTGTTTCTGAATTACTTGTATGTATTTTGCATTCTCCTTCATAATGTATGGTCGAACCAATTTCCCTTATCTACCATTATCAAAAAAATGATAGAGTTCAACACCTTTCTCTATATAGATCAAAAAAATGAACAATTTAAATAATATTTTGTAATATATTTTTTATATTATAATTAATAATGTGGAAGATATAGGTCCCAACTCCCTTGAAATTTTTTTTACCCACCCTTAGTATGTATTTTAATATTTGAAATGTCCTATCAAATTTACCAACAGTTTAATGATGATAGGATGTGCTCAAGTTTATTTCCATATTCATATTCCAATTATGTCCCCACCAAAATAATAAACTAAACCGTGGTTACCGATATAAAATAACTAATAGTGGTACTCCATGGAGTCTCTCAAATTATTGAATATAGAGGTGTGATATGAACTATATGGGGAAATACACTCTTATTGAAATGAATTTTGTTTCTATTATCAACCTATAATTGTTTTTTCATATAACATTACTTCCCTCGGGTTTCATTGGTATTCTAGTGACAATGTCAATAGTGATGTTTTACTACTTCTATATAGGATTAGTTAGTGATTGTAGTACCCAATTTAGAATTTTTCACTCCACCATCACGTTTTGATAGTCTAATCACCATGCAATATAATTTGTAAAAACCCTCATAATATTATGTATATAATAATGATTATAAATTTACCTATATATTTCATTTAATCCATGATATATAGATAATTTACTGTAACGAAAATTATTCAATAATTACTTATTTATCTAGGGAATATATAGGATCTATATTTTTTAAAAAAAAGTAGAACTTTTTGATCAATATTTAATTTAGGTAACTCCAATTTTTAATATCTTATTCCTTATTTTCCATCAAAGGTTTATCACTTTTATAATTCATGACCTTCACTAGTAATGAATATGGATAAATCATCTGGGATACGATTAATGATGATTCTTCCCTTGTGATTCCATTGTCATTCATTACTAGATCACTATTAAAATAATAATGTCCAATCATCTTCATTTTGAGAACCCTACGATAATTATAAATTAATGCATCTAGGGATTTATATTATCTACCAGGGTGATAATGAATTAAAAATTAATATTACAAAAGTATATCCAACCATATCCTCTTTCTCAGGTTCAGTTTTGTTTTCTTGAATATATACACATAAAAATTTTATTCTATGTAAATATTTTAATTTTCCACATAAATATTCTATCTCCATGTCTTCAAATAAAAAATGTATGTAGGTAACTATAGGGCATTAGTTGTATAATTGTAATCATACTGTTTTGACTAATGAGAACCATATAAAATCAACATGTTATTTTTCATGAGGACTCTTACAACAACTAGAATAGATACATTATAATAGATATGATATATATCTACAATTAAGGGTAAAGTATCACATTTTCAATCACAAAATTTTTATTTAGTTCATGGAAACATTATTTACACTTTTTTCTAGATAATGATAACTCCTTTTTTGTAAACATATATAGTTTATTAGAACACCATGGAATGTTTATATACTAATTTTACATCATATTTTCATAGACCAAGGAATATTCAAATAATATTAATATTTTTAGGACATTAAAACTACAATATGGACTTTTTATTTTCTGATTCCTCTTCGATTCCATCACTATTTATGATGTTTCCTAACAATACAAATTGTTGTAATTAGAACTCAAAATTACTAAATTTACCAAAAAGAACAATTCCTTCCTCATTTTTCTAATTTATCTTTTATATGGTCTTTATAGTGATAAAATGTTTTATAATATATCAATAGGTAATTAATAACGAACAAAAAAATATCATCAACGTAGTATATAATGACACTATTAATTAATTAAATAAATATGGAAGAATAATTTTTCAATCTAGAGGTAATAATTGTATACTCAGAATGGCTGTATATTTTTTGGAAGTTAGTTATTAAGATATTAGTTTTCAATACCTTTGAAGCATAATACCCCATTCATAGGTCAATCATAGAGAAAAAATGAGCAACTTCATATTGGTCAAATAATTAATTACCCTTTTAAAATGTTATTTTTTTCTATGATTTAATTATTCTATATAAATAGAATTACTAGTATCATTGTTCTATTGTTCATTTTCATAATTATAATAGGTTCTCCCCAATGAGAGAATCATTTTCAAATGATCCCTTTTTTCAATATGTTTTTAATTTTGTTCTTTACAACTATTAAATATCCATATTTCTTTCTAAATGGGTTATTTTATATTTTCTGTGATATAGGTTTGAATTCAATTGATAAATCTACCTCTCCTTTTGGGGGAGGTCTGGGTAACTCTTAAAGAAATGAATGAATATATTCTTGAACAATAGGGACATTGTGAATCTTTATAAATTCATTTTATTTACATATTCACATATATATCGATAATTAAAAAGATTCTAGAAAATGGAAATGTTCTGATGTCTATCCCTAAAAATAAATTTAGGTTTTTTCAATCAAGACTACTAATATTTCCTTTCTTTTATATTTTATCATATAATTATAATTGGAGATCCAATAAATCCATAATATACAGTCTCTGTACACAATTTGTAATGACAAATATATTTTGGATTTTATTGTACTAACTATACATCATATTATTGGTTCTATAGGCCTTTTATGTTGGGTTAATACCTCTAGTTGTTTTAACTAATAACTATACTTCATGAATTTTAGGGTTTTATAATACATTAATTTTTAAATATGTATGAAATAATACAATGCTTAGAACATGAGTCAAACTGTGTACCTCCATACTTTGGGAGCCCTCTATTATTACCAACCACTACATCATTTGGATACTCTATATCATGATTATTGATTCTTAATGAATGAAATTTTTTTATGTACTTACAATGCTGTATATAGTGGTTAGAATCCATTATATTCCGATTTGGATTTTTTTTTAAAATTTTACATATTTAAAGCATTAATCAAAAGTATATTATTGCATTATATTACCTTTTTTATTACATAAGGATGCTGAGGCACCAAATCACCTTGATAGTTCTGAGCAATATAAAAATATCTTCTATAGTTGTACCATGTTACACTTCCTTGAAATTTGTTCATAGAATTTTTCATTTAACATTTTTTAAACATTGGTTTTAAAAATTTATTTACATATCATATATGATATAGATCATTTAATTACTTTGGATACATAGATCTCCTCATTTAATTTACGCTATAAGAACACTATATATCATGAAACTAAATTTCAACATTGATAGAACTACACACAATGTCTACATAGTTCCCATATTTTCTATTTGTATGATTTCATCATTGATGCAGTTTTAGTCTTTCATATTACCTATGAAAATTTGAAATAGGATACATGAATATGTTTTTGACATGACACGTTATTCATGTAATGTTTTGTGATAACATCACACTAATTCAATTTACTTTTTAATCAGCTATATTTTAACATATGGCACTCAAGAACCCCAGTGACAGTTGTCATACTACATTAGTAGTAAAATTTACAATATTTCCCAAATTAGAAAATATTTTAGTAGTATTTTAATACCACATACAAACATACAATATACATCAAAAAATTAATACAGTATATGAACATATGATGAGAAAATTAATATCCCTTAAATCATATCCCATAAAACAACACATATAAGAACTATATAATTAATAGAGAAAGGAAAATAAATAACGGTGATCTCAAATGCATTGTATGAAGTGTAATAAAAAAATAATCTTATATGAAATAAACATTTAATAAGTTATATTGAATGAATAAATGATAAAAATAAATATAAAATCAAATGAAATTAAGGTAATTCTACCTCCATGGAAATAAATGGTAAAAATCATAAAAACATAATTGATATCATAAAAATGGAATGCTATGTTTTTTACATCAATTTTTTTTTCAAGGCTGTGGGCTAATATGGTTTAATAACATGTTAAAGATAATCACCCAATCCAAAACTATATTTCCTCAGGAGACTAGTCTATGTATAGATAAGATATATAATTTGAGACCATGTCCATCACCTGATTTGATCCAATGAATTCACTATAAGTAATATTCGGTCCATTAAAAGAATTTCATAATGATCCGATAACTAATTTTTTATCCATATATTGAGAAATATAGTCATCTAATACATCACCATTAATTGAATAAGGTAGATGTATCAATGATAATCCCTTAAAAAAGTAAATTTTTTGGGGTACCTTCAAAAAATAGGTGTAACCCATATCAATTAAATATAGGGTAGAGGGTACATTAAATGTGTTGGTTAACCCATATAATATAGTAATTGGGTTCTACTATTTTAATTGGTAAGATACTATGGAATTAGTAGAGAACAATCGTCAATCATGGATGTTTAATAACCATTGAAAATTCAAAATTACATCCCTATGGAGCGTGTCTCTATATGTGTAGTTTTAGGCACACTCATCTGGAATCTGGGTGATAACTGATTTAATGAATAACCAATCATTTTTAAGTTGACTACCACAAGGAGAATCTATATCACATATGCATATACTTTCAAAAATCCTAATAGGGATATATTTTATATGAAATTATACAATAATTGTAGAATCCTAGAAAAGTTTTCATATTATTTAATTGTGAGCTATTTGTTTATTTGGTCTATAAAGAATCAAATAATTATCAAAGATGTCGTAATAATTTTCTACATGGTCTATATTAGATATTCACTATATAACTAGTTCAAAACATAAAATATATTCATGTCATAATTTCATTTGGGGATTTATGAATGCTGAATTTTATGTAAGAAATATAATCATTTCATTAATATAATTCATATCATTATTTTTCTATCCAAGGTTTTAAAATAGTTGGGTCCATTTTTCAACATATAAATTATAGGTGATAAATATCATAAATTTATGATTAATGACTATAATCATCTCATACAATAAGGTTTTTATCCTTTTCATAGTTGAATCCACTATCCTTTGATATGTACCCCCTCCATCAAAACATAACTATCGTACAGATGTTTTTTGTTGGTTTCTGTCCTTCCGGATCTGTTTTATATACTTTGATCTTAATCATGTTGGGTGCGTCTATTTTTAATGTGTATTTTTCCACCAAAAATGTATTTTAGATTTGTTTTCCAGTACAAATGGTATGTTGTTTTCTATAATTTTTTATCATGTTATTATGCATCCTATATCAATTCTAGATACTTTGTGCAATAACCTTGTGTGGGGGGGGGGGGTCGTCCCTTGAGTTAATTTTTTTTGTGGTGTGTTTTTTTGTATTTCTTGATATAACATATATTATTGATAATTTGGTTATAGGGTTAAATCTTAAGATATATGTATCATAGTTATGGACATATATCATTAATTTTGTATTCCTTCTAATTCGTGGATCCTATCTTGGTTAGCGATCAACCTGATTTTGATGTTGGTGGTCCCATATCTACAATGTCTGGGATGGACCTTAAATTATTTTCTTTTTATGAATTATTTTTTAAATATTTGGAATGATAATAAAATGATATATATATTTTTTAATGTATTTTTGAGAAAATATTATTTTACTCTAATTTTTCAAAAATAATGTAGATTTTCAACCAATCATGAAATGCTATTTGAAATGGGTTTTTAATGAATCTACATATTTAATGGTGTTTTTGAAATTTTATTGTGAAATATGAATTCCTTTTGAATTATTTAAAAAATTCTTCATATTGGAGCCATGGTTATATATGTTGAAGGTGTATTTGAAGGTATAATCCATTGGTATTATAAGGTATTTCACCTTCATGCATTTTCTTCAATTATTAGATTATGTTATACATTGGTGTATGAATTGATTAACAAATTAATGGTTTCACCATTTGTTCTGTTCATCTATCTACTAGTCATTGATGAATGGAATATAGAGACATTTAATATTCAATAGTAATAATATATGTTCAAGTTACCTAGATAACCTGATTATAAGTTGTCATAAGAGTGTTTTTTCTATTTTTCCTTGTATTTTAACTTTTTTTGAATTGATAAAACTTATTCAATAAATGTGAAATGATTACAAATTTTTTCTTTGATATATTTTAAAGTGTTTAATTTTTGTAAATTGGAAGAAATAATAATGATTCACTGTGAACCTGTTATAAAACTATAGAAAAAATTACCATACGTTCTTTTATTAAATTGACCATATTTGGATTATTATAGGGAAAATTCATATGGAACTCCTAGGTGGGATCCTATTAAGTCTATTTACCTCTCACATTTCCCATTGCCTCGGAATTTTATAGATCATGTATTGAATTTTGATGTATGAAACTGAATGGAACAATAGTGACGAGGTAAGGTTTACACCATCTAGTAATCAGTAGCTGGTGGTTAGAATCCGGTACATTTTCCACCAACCTTATAGGGTAGTTTTTTTATATTTTTGTTTGTTCTTATTGGTTACTAAATTTATACCTTGGATGTGTATCATGATGTTTTTGAGTTTTATCACAACAATTTTCATTGCGTTTATTATGGAATATTTATCTAATATTTATTATTTCGTCTTCTATGTATATATATATATATTCAATGTATATTGATTTAGTTTGTGTTAAATCCTTCAATATAGTTATTTTGTTATTCTGAAGTGATAGTATCCTAGCCATGTTTATTGGGAAAGACTATAAGGGAATTGGATAATAGGTTTGGGTTCTTATTTAGACAATATCATGGGTCAGTTCACTATAATTAGTACCATATAAACTCATTCATCTATATTCCATTTCATTGTAATTATAGAGGATAAAAGATATGATTGTAATTTCATGAGAGTTAACAATCATTTTTTTCTTCTTATAACATTCAAGGATGAGCCTCATGTTACCATTCATAATTGGGATGTGAGATTATTATTTTTATGTTTTTATTATCTATATCATAGAAGAATATCTTGTTTATCTAGATTAAACTGAGATTTACCTACTATATTATAATATTTTATATTTCTCATATAGAGAATCATGTGCCCAAAACATTTTCAATGGGTTCCATATGAGGTTTCAGTGAGAGATTCATCTCAAGGGAATCCTCCTTTGGATTATAATTTTCAAGAGATTTCCATAAGGATAGTTTGTGTCATGAAATAGAACACAACACATGTTCAATACCAAATTATTGAGTTATATATATGTGGAGGATGAGATAAGGACCAATCACATGTGTTACAACATGAGAATACCATACTAATGAGTGTACGAATGAACCCTATGTGGTGGTAGACTATATGGAAAACATGAATCAATACCTCATTTTCTTAGATACCCCTTAGTTTGTCAAGGAATAGTAAAAATGATAAGGATCAAGGATCCCAACTTAATATTATGGGAATCCATTGTCTGATTAGATTGACATATGGTCTAGGATTAGAAGGATTTTAGGTTCCTCTTCATTAAATATTTTTATCCAGATTATCTAATGATTTTGATGTGTTTAGAGTTTGTACCATCGAATAAGGGAGAGAATTCGATGGAGGCAGTGATTAATTATCATTGGATATTACAAAATTAATGAGAGGGGTTTTGACTAGATATATGATCACATGTATACATGATAAATATTTCTATATATGATGACATGGTTGATAGGGATGTTATGGAGGAAATGGATTTGATGGAAATGATCAGTTTCTCTAGTTCTTATGTTCCACCGTGGGGAGATTTAAGTTACACACTATAGATAAATGGAAAGCAGTAGGATAATGAAAAGGTGGTGGTGGAGTTGGCTCTCTTTAGTGGGGTCCTTCTAAACAAACATCTATATCATGGAATTTTATCTTACTTGATATCAGTGTAGAATGGAAGAGAGCCACAAACATTCTTTTCTAGAACCTATGAACACCTGAAATTCTTACGGACTCTAAGGTCATATAGAGTGGTTATTCTAGTATATATATATATATATGTGTGTGTGTGTGTGTGTGTGTGTGTGTGTGTGTGTGTATGCCCCATTATTTTCATGGATATTCCACTCCAATGTACACTATGTAATAATAATAGGACACAATGTCTATAGGAGTCTAGGGATAAGAATATATCAAGAAGAAAATTTACAGAGAGGATCTAATTTAGATTTATGTAGATGTGAGCATGATTATAATAAAAGGTACCATTTTTATACATCTTTTATAGAAACTTATTTTCTTATTATAGGTTCCCCACACTGATTTATATGTACCCATTTTTGACATGATAAATACCAAATTAACCTCATTTTCTTTATAATGGAGAAATTGAAAACTATTAGAAAATGGAAAAAGAATGGCTTACAATGCTTGAAATTTCATCTATCAATAGATGGAGTGAATTATATTTGGGATTTTCTTGTTATTGACCTGGATCTATTCATTGTCAAAATCAAGAAGGATGGGTTAGTTTCTCATTTTTCTAAAATTTACTGTTATCATTATTTTGATTCATTTTCTACCACCAATGGGAACTAAAATTGGTTTTAGATATTGTGTGTTATGAGGTTGTTTTTTCTGGGCATTACCCCACAGAACTCATGAGTTTTTTGTGTCTCATTTCTGTTGTTCCTATTGATTTTTCCCTCTTGGTTATCTTCCCATGGTTTTTATATACATCCACACTATCTTACCAAATTAATTATATAATATCCCTCTAAAAAAGTGTGTATATTTTATATTGATCTTGTTCTAGGTACACAACTTATTTTTATTCCCTCTTGTCATATGCCACATATGGATATGAAATAGCTCAACACCAAATTGGATGATATGATGGATAAATTATTTTTATCTCCCTAATGATTTACTATACGAAACCAAAATTTTAATTTCTAATAATTTTTATGGTTCAGTTTACTTTTTATTTATAAATAAGTTGTTTAACTAGTTACTTAATAAGAAAATGTAAATTTTCCGACCTGTTGTGGAATTTCTCAAATAGTTAATGATGGTGTAGTGGTTTTCAAAAATCAATCATCGGTCAATTAAACATTATATCATGGTTCTAGGTTATGATATTTTCTAAAACCTATGAGGATTTGGAATGGAAAATATAAATAATTAATAATCCCTTTTTTCTAAATAATTCTCTCTCAATTTTTTGGCATTAAAGAACTAGATATTCTATTAGTCACTAAACAATTTTGTTGTAGTAGTTGTGGAAGATATCCAAGTTTGTATGAGATATAATCAGGAGAAATATCAACATATGAGTAATGTTATTTTAATCAAAGGGAGTATACAAATTTATGGGAAGATTTAAAAATTCAATTTCTCAGTCCATAAATTAAATTTTGAGTGGCATTTGAATTCAAAAAATAAAAATTCAGTCAACCTGGAGAGGTGAAGGTTTTCTTGACATGGGAGGAGGCTTTAAATGTATTTCAATTACAAATATTTCTAGTTCTATCTTGATACTTCCAAAAATACATAAATAATTTCTCAATGTTTTTTTCACCAAGAAAACCATCACTATGAAAGGGAAATGGTTTACATGGGATGAAAAATAGAATACATATTTTGATGAGTTAAAATGTATTCCCAGAACACGACCATTTCAAAAATTTGATGATCCAGGTAAGTGTTATATGGTATATAATGACGGTTATGGTAATTATATAGGTTTATTTCCAATGAAGGATGATCAAATTGTGGCCTATGGATCATTTAATCTCAGGAATCATGAGAAAAAGTCCTCCACTAATTATTTATCTAAGGAAAATATTATGCATATTCATATATGACATTGAAATGATCATTTTAGGGAGATATTCACATATATATTTAATCAGTAGAGTTTGAGATATTTATTTTTTCATAAGTATATGAATATAAATAACTGGATATGGGATTAATACCTTAAGATATTATATTTGGACATCACCACTCCCTGGGGAAGGGTAATTTTCATGCCAATTATATCAATAAAAAATGTTTCAGCCCAAAATATTATAGAATTGAAGGAGGGGTGGAACCTTATGAGGATTTTCACCCAATTAAATTTCGATATAGAGGTAGGTGATTTAGTTATGGTATTTACTAGTTTCCAATTATCAATATCCATCCTTGAGTCAATTCTATGGGCTTAATAGTATGATGATGTTTTCATGGGAATCAGAGACACTCTTTTGGTTGGGGATAACATTTATTCATGGTTTATCCCCTATATATGTATTCTCTAATACATGAATTATGTTTCCATACAATCATATTTGTGGAATTTTTGTTTCATTATTTTCGAAACACATCATGGGTCGATCACTGTGGATCTAATAAGATGTTTTATGACATGATGCAATGTTTTTAATGGACTTGAATGAAGCATGATATAATTGATTTGGTGTCCTATTGTTACACATGCCTATATGAAAAAGTAAAATGATTTGAATCTTAATTTTCCACTCTATAATCATATTGTGCTCGTCCAGAAAAGGGAACTGGTGTCTATGAACATTACTATTTTATTACCATGTACTCTCTAAGGGAATAATTTTATCTGGGTGTTGTATTATTAGTTGATTGTACTATCTAATTTTATTTAAATAATAGACACTTATAAGTATGATTATGTTAGTAAATTTTATCTATTAGAGGTCATGAGGATTCACCGGGTTCCCTCCTCAATTTTTTTTGGGATTCGAAGATAAATAATAGTTTCTAAGAATGTATACATATTGAGTTATTAACCATTGTCATATTGAGTACATCATATCCTTTATTTATGTATGGTTTGATAGAACATGAAATTCAGGTCAAAGAGGATATTTTCTATGTATTAATCTTGGAATTTTTTGGATTGTGTGATTATATTCTACAATATGTTTTTTTATAAGTATAGTCACCCATAATTGATCCTATTGGAATCCTTTATGGTTTTTTACAGTCATCCATGATGGTTTTTTATATGTTAGGTAGAGGTGGATGATGCCTCTTTATAAGGGATTTACCATGTTTGGGAGATGTTATTGATGGATCTTGATATAAATAGATGCTCTATAACACCTATTCGTTGGAATAAATAATATGAGGACCATCATTTATATTCTTTATATTTTTCCAATAGATAGAGTGTTTTCTAGAAAATACATCTTTTTTTGTGTCGCCATGAACTTTGAAAACATTGAAATATAAAACTTATATATGTTGGACCATATGTGTTCACTAACAATCTTGGTTAGGTTTATTTTACGATGGTGGTACCATCTCACATAGTGTGATTTCCGGTTGTTTTGATCATTTATTATCCCATGAAATACAACCCTAATCAGTACCATCTTCTGAGTTAGGTTGAGTAGGAGTTTGTTCTTGATGATTATATTATGGAGTAACCATTGGAGATCTATGATTCTCAAAGTAAACTATTTCATGGGATTAATATTCTATTAGTAAACATATTGTGGTGGTTCGAATTATATTCTTTTATAACTTATTAGTGTGAATTATCAATGAGGGAGAAGTGGTATCACCAATTTCCCAAGAACCCTTTTCTCTCATGAAATTTCAATGATGGAATACACTATAATATGGATAATTGTAACATTTTTGTAAAATTTATATACTCTATTAATTTTTAACTATTGTTATCTTTGGTTCATAGGTAATAAATTCATGAGCCAAGGGGTTCTATACTTTTTCTATTGGGGATGTGTTGGGCGTTGGTTGCACAACTAGTTCATGATGTCAGCTAGATTCACAACCTCAGTTTATTCATGGAACAATCGAAGAATCAAAAAATTAAAGAAGATAATGTATTCATGAATTTAAGTGAATTCACATAATGAATTCATATCAAATATTTATAAATTAATGATTTCATTTTTTTAGAATACATAAAATATTGGAGATTCACATCATCAATAAATGATTCCTGATGTGAATACCATCTTCATAGAAGGCTTTTATGTACTATATACTTAAATCAAGTGTCATTAAATAGGTTCTAATTACCTTAAACAATATCCTTCTCCTATGAAGTATTTTATGTTAACAATCAATTTGTATAAATATTTTTAGCACTATGATCAGTAGCTTCATTAGTTTCTTCTCATTCAGTATATATGATTGTCTTTCATCTCATTTATTTTGTTTCTATTGGGTTTTTAGTGGTGTTGGGAAGATTTTTCCAGACTGTATGTTATCCTTGGAGTGTTCCTACAATTTTACTTTAATTTTGTATTATTTTAGCTATGATAAACCTATTTTGATAAAATTGAAAGTGTTTGGATATTATTATTTGAACTGGTTTACATATATTTGTTTTAGAACAATTATAAATAGATACTATTTATCAATATTTTTATGTAAAACCATATAAATATTTATCATTCCATATTTTCCAAAAATTTTCATATTGGGATAATTTTATTGAAAAGATATGGAACAACTTTCTGTGATCTTATTAAAAATATTTATCACATCTACTACACATTCGCTTAGGATTTTTTTGAGCTTCTATTTTATTTTTTTGTAAGAAAAGGAAAAGATCCATAAAGAGGTGGCGAGGTTTATATCATTTTGGTATTGGTATTTGGTTGTGAGATAGAATGATATTTTCTACATACTGTATGATGTAATTTTTCCTATTTATAGTTTTCCTTTTCTATTTATTGCAAATAAATTGAAGTTTTAACCTCATAATTTTGGGTTTGTATGTTGACCATTATCGCTAATTTTGTTATGGATTACATCCCACCATGTTACTATTGTAACATTTCATTATGTATATATATATGAATTATATCTTGTTTTATGTTTAGAGAAATTGGTCAATATTGTTATTGATCAATTATTGGGTGCTAGTCACTAGCCTTCATGGATCAAGAACTTACATAGGGTATTTGAAAAATCTGTTCTAATGCTATTTTAGAGGGTATCTTGGGTTTGATCATTATAAAATTTTATGTTAACAAAACATATGATTCTTTTTATTCCAATAAAAATTTAACATGTAAATAATATTAATATGAAAGGGGGATCAAAATATATTCTTGTAGTTCCTTTGAATCTACTATGCTACATGGAAAATTTTCTTCAATGGTATTTTATGCACCACACAAAATAATCTTTGTGGTGATTATAACATGAGTCTTTATTAATGAAAAGTGACAAAAAACCCCAATTATAGATTCGGTAGAAATTAAATAATATCATCTTGGTAGGGAGGTATTAATCATGATCATCAAATACCATAGATGAAAGAGTTTTGTGATATATAATTTTAAATAGTAATAATATACACCACATAAAGGACATTATGTGAATAATAAAAAATCTCTCAAAGAGAGTATTTTGAGAGGGAAAACGCATATCACATTCCCTAAAATCCTTGATCATAATTTAATCTTTTATATCATAATCATTGATATGTTTTTCACTTAATTCAAAGTTATACATTTATTCATTTTTATTTATGATCTTTAGAAATAGTTATTCTCTATAGCGATTCATCTAATTTTCTACATCAGTGTTTATATTTTTTTATTATTTGTACAATGTTGACAATAGTGGTAGTCAAATTCATTCTTAATCCAATGTTTATTATTAGTAGGTTATTTCAGTTACACTAATTGATCATTAAAAATTATATATGTTGTTTGAAATTCTATATATAAGTATTTATTACCTTATCATTAATGATAATATAGATAGTAAGTATGTTTTTCTAACTTTTGATGAAAAGGGGTGTCTCCTTAATTAATGTAATATACATTGATATAATATCAAAATTTAAAAATTAATATTTCTTTTCACATTAATAGTATCTAATACCAATTAATAGATTTTTGTATTACTATATGATATAAAATGCTAGTATTATTCAAGTAGGTGGTTAAACTATACCAAACACGAGGGTACCCTAATATAATGGATTATTTAGAGGTGGGTTTTTAATATCATTACACTATAATCTTGAAGATCATAGATAGTGTTTATTTTTATGATATATTATAATATTAAAAAATTATTTGAATAACATGGGATACAATACCTTAGACAATTTGAATAAATTATTTTATTCTCACCGTGTATATTTAATGATATTAAATTAATTAATATTGTTTCATGATCATATAATTAAAAATATGTATAATTTTCCAATACAAAAAAAATAATATTGCATTAAAAAATCTATATCCTTCAATATCACTCTTATATACAACTCTATAAATAAATATATATATATATACCAAAATTTTTATATTGTGGAGGTGGTATTCTGAACAAGACATAAACTACAGTTTTACAATTCATAATGGATGGAGTGTATGATGAAATAAAAATAATATAATTAATATTTTAACATTAAATTACATTATTGATACATATTTCATTATAATTTTTTTCATAGAATAAATTTTAATTATTTTAGTTAATAATAAATCTATGTAGTTACCGTATAGTCATGCCAGGGACTTGAATTTTCCTTTGATGTATCCATGATTTTTAATAGAATAGGATTAATATGATTGAATATTGTAATATGATAGTTGGGTAGGATTCTTGGGAGAGTAAAATGTAAGATTTTACTAGGGAAATTCTTAAAATAGTATAGTAATTTAGTGGTGAAGATGTTACCATTTTATTTGTGAATGGAAGAGTAGTTATGAGAGTAACAATTACAATTTGAATAATTTATGGTAAATATAATTGTGAAAAGGTACTCAAAATCAAAATAGAATATGGGAATCTCGTGTTTTCAAAAAAAAAATCTAAAAAAATAGAGATCATGTAACTGTTGTAAAATGTTTTCATAAATTTATAGAAATTTAATATCAATATACCCATTTAAATATTATTATGATAATTAATTTTTATCATGAATAAATTTTTTAATGAAAAATATTTTGTTTTATAATTTTATTTAATTTTAATATTGAAATATAAATTTAAAAATGATTCTATCAGATAATTATTACAATTTGTATAAATTTTTTTAAAATAAATATACTTAATCATGTAAAAAAAATTAGATAAATATTGTTTTGAGGAATTAAAATTATATATATTGAAAATTATATTATATATTGATTTTTTATGAAATTATTCGATATTAATAATTAGATAGATGTATTTAGTATTTCTTGTAAAACCAAAAAATGAATCTCCAACCAAAATACATGATTTTCTAAAATAATATTTTTTTTATTAATTTATCATTTTTATTAGTTCTAAAAATTCTTTCAATAATATTTATAAATTCATTGAATATTTTGATATTAATGTTCTTAAAACATAAATTTATATTTGAATAATTAATATATTTACAAACATCTAGGTCATTCTTATATAATGGTACAATCATACAAATTAAAATCTTCTTGAACACTATATTTTTTGAATAAAAAAAATACATTCACAAAAATTATCAAAAATTCAAACTATAAAATTTTCAATATGATGAATTTAGAAATTAATTTAGTTTCTTAAATTTTAAATTAATAATTTTACCGCTTAAATAAAATAAAAATTAATGGGTATTTTGTGGTTTCATTCTTTGATAATTAAGTATATAATTTTTAACCGCTATAATAGAGTCTTGGAAATAAATTATCTACCCCACATTTAAATAATTTCTTCTTCAAAATTGTGCTATATATATTTATATTAATAAAATTTGGATACTTCATCCATATTATTTATTTTCTTCCATA
This sequence comes from Viscum album, assembly GCA_963277665.1. Taxonomy (NCBI): domain Eukaryota; kingdom Viridiplantae; phylum Streptophyta; class Magnoliopsida; order Santalales; family Viscaceae; genus Viscum; species Viscum album. The sequence goes on along the minus strand of OY728127.1, from coordinate 123,854,065 downwards.
GTTTTATTCATTATTTTTGTGATTTCTCTAAAGGAAATTCACAAAAGGTGTTTCCAAATTCCACAATACATTCTCCCCGGTGTCAGGAATCTAGATATTCTCCTCAATATAAAAAACAAGTTTCCAACTTATTTCCCACATATTTGATATGATTTATCATGTATTTCATCTCTAAAGAAAAATAGAGGAGGCTATATACTTTATAAAGTTTGGGTGGGATTCATAATCTGTAAGTTAAAACCCCAATTCATTATAATATTTTGAATAGCCAATTGTACATAAGGATTAAAATGAATATTTACCAAAAAATGAAACTACATTCCATGGTTAAACATTCATGAATACATGATTCAAAACATGGAATTACGAGCCACTCCTTCAATTGTCGGTGTTGCACTACTGTCTTCTTTGGGATGTATTAATATGATTTGGAATAGTCTATTATTTAATTGTTGTAACCCCCAAAATATTATGTACATTTAAGTATAATTCTACTAATTCCTATTAATATATTAGAGTATAAAACCTATTTACTTACAATTATTCGTATGGTTCCATGTTGATGTTAAAAATTAATTTATTATTATATGTAAATTCCACCAAATATAGAAACAAGTCCCACATTACATAGTAGTCAAGAAAATTCATCTTATCCTCTCTTTAAATATCTAAACTGTCCTTTTAGACTACCCCTAAATATGGGTATTCTAATGATTGATTAAATGATTACATGTGTTGAGAGCCCAAAAAATATTCGTCAAGGATTTCAATTTTTTGTAATGTAAATGATCATAAAAAATCAATTTTGGTACCTCATGAATCCATAATATTCTATTGATATTGAATCTTTTCATGTTACCAAGAGGTTTATCCTAACTTATTGATATAAAATTTGTTGATGAAGTAGGACAATCAACAATGACACATATAGAATTGTTATTATTTGTATACTTTGGTATTAGAGTGAAAATGTCTACTATACCATTGTCCCACTTCTATATAGGTATTGGAAGAGGTTTCATGAGACCCTTATGATATTGTCGTTGAGCCTCCAAATTCTATCATACATTGAATTGGGTTTCAAATTTCACAATTTCATGCTTTATATAATCAAACTATAATTTTTATATTAAATATTTACACATCATTTTAGTAAAATAGAATAAATAAAAAATTGATCTATTTTATTAATCTAGTAGTTCCTTTATAAAATATTATATATATATAACATAAAAATTCCCCACAAACATCGAAATTCATTCATGGTAGAAGAATAATGTCAATTTACCATTATTCACTACATAAATATTACACTGTATGTTCTCATAATCCTAGAAGAACCTCTCTATCCTTTTGTTTAATGATTTTGAAGAATTTATTAATAAATAAATAATGGCTCACCTTTCCTAGAAATAACTATATACATATATAATAGAAAAATCTATATAAGACACTATTTAATCCAAATAATGGTCAACACTCATTGATCCCTCCTAACTAATGAATGAACCACCTTTTCTTCCTTCCAATGATGGTAATACACTGAGAATTCATTATATTAAATTAGTTCCAAACATCTTATTTTTATCAAGTTGAGTTCATTATAAGATAATATATTCTTAAAAATATTTTGGTCTATATTTATATTGTATATATATATATGAATTGAGGTAGTTCATCCAAATTTTTGAATAAAATATTATTGTGAAGAACGCTTGGCCATAAGAAAGATAGTTAAGTTTATGTATTATCAATTTCATTAATGCATTAGAAATCACCCAATCAATATCTCTAAGGACTTGGCCACATCAACTAATTAATGAATTATTATACATTAAAAATTCATCCTTATATAATGGTGTAGAAAATATGGGTGCATTAATTAGTTTCCATTTCAACTCTTCGAAAAACTTTACCACATTACATTGGGCATGTTAATTTAGTCTATTTACATGTGATTTATGTTATCTTGTTGGAATATAAGGAAGAATCATGAAAATTACACCAATAGAAATAATTTAATCATTGAAAACATTATATCAATTTCTTCTATTTACTATAGGATATTCATTTAATACCTTTGAAAATGAAGGGTCAATAAATATTGTATCCTTGAAGAAATATTATCCAAGAAAACAAATATCATTGAGACAAAATCGGCCTTTATTGTACTTAACATATAGGTCCTATTATTAGGTTCACTAAGATAATTTAAAGATTATTATGATGATATTCATATATCTTAGATTATATAAATATTTATCCAATGAATAAAAACCAAAAATATATAAAGATAATCAACGAATTCTCATTTCATCACATCTATAAATACGAATGGTTTATGCATCAATCTGAAAATAAATAATATAATATTATATTGTCTATACCACTTTAAAAATGTCTGAATGGGTATATAAACAATATTAATCCACTAGCGATGATTACAAGAGGGTTGAAAATTATTTTAAAATTATTGAGATCCTTAGAATTTATAAAATAATTCATTACTTCAGGGGGTGTAAACATATACCTTATATTAATATATTTAGTATCTCTATAATTGATGAATAATACTATAGAACCATCATTATTTTGGTAGAATGAAATTCGAGATCCACGTGACAAAAATAGAGGGTATAAACCCCACTAAACTCATATAACTATTCCTTTATCTACACCAACTCCACTAGTGAAAATGTATTAGGATTTTTAAATATTTTCCATGATAAATAATAGGTTTAATAGAAAACTCTACTTCATACTCTCGTGTATGACCATATACTTCTTCTAGAAAATCATCAATTATTTTTTATGTCAAAGGTACATCCTCTATTCAAAGGATATTGTACTCATTCTTATATTACAATCAATCTTCTTCTATAAAAATATTTTCTATATGTAGATCCACTGGGTAATGATTTATAAATGATTTAAAGGATGAATATTTCCATATAATGACAAGATATTCCACATTAAAATTGTGAATCATAATATAGTTATTTTAGAAATAAATTTTATATATTATAATATAAATAATAATTCATACAAAGGATCATATCAAAGGAAACAAAATATATAAAAAAAATTTCCATGTAGTGTTTCCCTTGCATCATAATTGTAACTTCCTAAAATATTATTGTTATCTAAAATCTCCCACTTCATGTTACAATTAGAAACTACTTGACTAGGGAAATAGTAATGTATCTAATGTTTCTGTGAAACATGGAAGATATAGTATATTTTAATTATCCAAAATCAAATAATTATTTTCTTATATTATATAAATGATCAATGTACTAAAAAATATATCATTATCCCATAAAATTAATCTACAATAGTCACATTGTAATGTTTCAGAAGTTCTGTATAATTTTTTTAATTATATAGAATTATTTTGAGATCATGAAATCAAACGGTGCATATTATGAGGCACGGAGTGCCCAGAATTATCCATCAATGTTTTGTTAAGATTTAATTGGCACACGTATGTAGTTTTCTTAAAAAACTAGAATAACTCATAAAAGGTCACTCAGATCAGAAATATAAGGGAAACATTGCATTTGAAAATGCTGGTTTACTTTAGGCACGACATAAGTTTAATCAGTGCAGGCCTCCAGTGGGAAAACCAAAAAATGGCATAACTATAAAAACAATAATTAAAGAAAATTATTTTATTTTTCAAATGTTTAAAACTCAAGAACGGCGACTCAGATTAAAAACTTAAGATGACCGCTAAACATGTGAGGGTATGCTCTTTTTATGCAGATACCAACATTGGCCGGAACGAGCCACTAGTGAATTTTAGCTTTTGGCTATAAATAAAATAATTAAGTGATAATTATTTTATTCTAAAAATCTATATCTTCTAAAAAGTAACACGGATGGGAAATACAAGAGTACCGTTGATTTTGATAAGGTGCGTTCTCCTTAAGCCAACCCTAACCTTGACCAGGACAGGTCTAGGGTGAATGTTAATAATTTATTGAACTTTTTTTGGGTACATTTAGTAAATGCGTGAGTGGAATTTTCTAACTTTTGAACTATTTCTCCGATTAGAAATACGAGGGCACCGTTGATTCTGCAATGCTGATATTATCTTAAGAGAGTCATTACTTTGACTGAAGTAGGACTGTGGAAAAATTTATGTCTTGTGAATTTTAAAAAAATGAAATAATATAATTTTATTATTTTATTTTCTTTAATATCCTCCAACAGACAAGAGGTGAGTGGGACTGATGATGTTTCAAGCCAATAAATGTCTCATCCTACCAATCCTAAGTAAAAAAGTATTTGGGAACATAGAAGGTTATTAATTTATTATCCCCCATTACTTTTACATGACGTTACACACCCTCCCCCTCTCCTATAAATATGGAGCTTGGGGTGAGGTACCGACACTACTTCACCAAGAAATGAAGTTCAGAAGGAGCGCCATGACATTGGATCCTTAGAGGATGGAGCCGATCCCAGTAGGATGTGAAGGGTGACACTGAACCACAAACCAAAGGAGGGAGTATAGGTGACTTCTTTGTATGCTTATTGTAAGAATGATGAACATCGACCCACCTTCAAGTGTGGGCCTTTCTTCGATGATTCGAGGTAGGGGGTTTATTAATTTCAAATTTTAAATAATTTTCATCTTCCCCATTCTTGAATAATATAATGAATGTGGAAAAACGTTCTAACAGGTTGATTCAGGATTCATTCATTTTTTCAGGAAGATGTTACATGGAATCTTTGTAGGGTTTTGTTTGTTGTTTAATTCAATTGATTATTAAACCGTTAAGACCCCTTCATGTTTACGAGTTAAAACAGAGGGAATGAGACTAACTAACCCAGCACGAACCCTATGATATCTTTCTATTCTTATGTCTCCATGGAAGACCATTAGAACGATGACACTGACTGACTATGAGGAAGGTGTGCGCCGACGCACGCCGCAAGAGGAGGCTGTGGCACAAAGCTGCATCGTTCATCGGAACGGCCGACACCAATCAGTCATGAAGGAGGTGTGACCCACTATAGCATTCCGCCGGTGTGCAAGGGGCCACGTCTTGTTAGCCATGTTAGTCAGAGAAGGCGACCAACATGTCAGTCGGCCGTGGAAGGGAAGGGCGGTGCACCATCACGAGCTACCGGTGAGCAGGAGGCCGCGAACAAAGCCATGGTAGAGGAGGTTGAACCCGCACCTAAGATGGGTTCTATGGTGACTGGATAGTGCCCCATGGTTCCACCTCTTCAAAGGTTTAATAAACTTTGGCCGTTCGGGATTCTGGGGGAGCAGCTCCCCCTAGCTGCCGGGAGGAAGCAATGCGTGGTGCGCCCTACGTGGCCGGACGACCTTCCTGGGGGCAGCCGCCAGTAGGCTAGGCTGCATGACCAGTAGGCCACCACCAGTGAACTGGGCTGCCTACCCGGTGGGCCGCTGCTAGTGGGATGGGTTTCCTGCTCAGCATGACACCACCCAGAGGGCCAGCCCGCACCCCACCACGGGCTGGCCTGCGCCCCACCGTTGGGCATCCTTGTGGGCCGCCCCATTGCGGGCCAACCCTCTTATGGGCCTGGCTGGACCTCAGCCCAGTAGGCTGAGACCGCTGTGTCCTTGTAGGCCATGCCCGTCAAGGTCGAGCTCAGACTGGGTAGGGATGGGTCGGTCCGGCTGGGTTTAATCGAACCCGGACCCAACATGGCCTAGAAACACATAAAGGGGCATATCTTGAGAACCATACAACCAATTCATGAACCATCTGTGGAGTTAGGATCCTTAGGACAAGGAGGTCCTTTTGAGATACTCCACTTGAGTTTTAAAGAATGTTGAGTTACGATCGGGTTAGATTGAACATGAATCCAATCTGTCCCTCGGCACTAAAATCCCCGCATCTTGCAAACCATGCATCCGATTGACTATCTGTTTGTGGATTTGGGACTCTCTTGGGGAGACAAATCATTTGGAATTCATTGTAGTGGATTAAATGTATATAAAGATGTGTCATGTGGAATGATGAGTGGTTCTCCCAAGTAGACTATGTATGGAACCCTACGGTTGTCTAAGACCAGAAGATTTCTTGATGATGACCCTGTGAGAAATGGATTTGTGTGACCCAGTAGACCCATGGTGAGGAGCAGCTCTATGTGACCCAGCAGAATCATGCTACTCAACCGGAGGAGTACCTCAGTTTGGACAAGGTGGGAAGCATATCTGTGTGACCTGGAAGGCCCATGGTGGGAAGCGGCTCTGTGTGACCCAGCATGCCCATGGTACCCATTAGGGATGATTACCACAACAGTTCAAGATTAGTGGTTAGTGTCTATGTGTGACCCTATAGGCCCAATATAATATATAGAGGATGATTTCTCCAGTAGCCGAGGTGTTCGAAGATTTTATTATACTTCTATCATTGACCTAAAGTGATACCTGGTGTGAGCTGGGTCCTTTATCTTCGTGGTGATACCTGTGTGGTTCATTTACCTTTGTGATGATATATTCATGGTGATACATATGTGGTACCTTTACCTTCGTGGTGTTAACTTTGGGACATTGTTCCCTCATTTATGAGATGAGTATATCTTTATAAGTTAGGTATATGTATGGGAATCTACCTAAGTAGAGTTGTTGACTACTTCTTGCTTTGTGATTGAGTCATGCTTTGTGGTTTTTCCTTTATGGATATATGGAAGACCTTTAGGGGTCTCTGGGTCCCAACTAAGTATTGATATACTCACCATTGCACGGGATTCTCCCGCACCTTTGTGTGTCTTGTGCAGACGATGAGCATCTAGGCTGAGACTTGAGGAAGCCAGGACCAAACAGTACACATAGGATACGGGCTAATGTGGAGTGATGTGGAGATGATTTGTACCTACCCATCAGGTAGGATCCTCAGTGGATGATCTAAGAGCTGTTTTGGACTTTTCAGTTATATTTGTACTTTTTAGTTGTACTTATAATTTTCTATTTGGGCGTGTATTCCACCCCCATTTTCTTTCTGCACTCTTTTAATACAGCAGTTTACATTAAAGTTTCTTCTTTTTGTGTTCTTGGACCATGTGTTTGTACATGTTTAATGGAAATTACTTCCCGTTTTACAGAATACGCCTTTCGGTGCTAGTTTCCATCCCCTAGCCTATAGAAGGTGGGCTTGGGGAAGTAATGACATGGGCCCTAGGGGATGGGTCATGACACACATAATCATAAACATTATTGTTTTGACTTATTTGATATATATTTACCTAATTTAAGTGGAATTGGTTTTCATAATGTTCTATCTCTCTATATATTAACCATTGATCATTACCTTATTTTGAGTTGGGCATGCATTGGTGATATTAATTGACTATTTCTATACACATGTAAGAAACCATGGCTTGGTTCCTATAAGTCTTGATGTATTTCATCCCATAGTTATCACATGTGGGATATCTCAACCTTCCTCTCTCCCCTATTCACCATTATTCTTCTAAGGATGCGTATTCACCCACTTCTTGTACTGGTTTCCCTTGAATACATATATCCATGAGATATATATTTCTAAAATAATGGTTCTTGAGACTATATCATATAATTATGAAATTGTTTGACATACCTACTAACTTAAAAGGATAATTTTAATTCCATCCTAGAAAACATCAATCATTATCTTAAATCTACATATATAATATGTAGAGATCCTAGATACTGATACTATTGTAATATTAACAATTTTTTGGAAACTTATTTTTCAAAAATTTTACGATTATTAGGGATTTTTCATCGTATTTCAACACATTTCTTTTGATTAATGTGTTTTTCATATAATACCTCCATGAAATTTCCACATTTCATGAACATTATATCATCTTCCTTTATAAAACATCAAATTATCTACTACCATTAGTATTTATCTCCCTTTAATTATTAAAATTTCATGATGTAGGTTTCCTTTTTATTATATCCCTATCCATGAAATATCATCTATGTTGAATTATTCCATTTCTAAACTACCAATTGATTACTAGTTCAATTGAATTTTTTTGTTCTTGCCAAATCAAATGACATGTGATAATTACAATTTTTTGTTCAAAAAGTATCTCTATATGTCTCATATTAATATAAATATATTGGGTCCACTGGCTGAATATTTATATGAATTGATTTGATAAAAGTCCATTTTAATTAACTTGTTCAATGAGGATATCCCTTCATTGACTACCAGTGTTTATATGATTCCCATTCCACTAGTTAGTCACATTATTTCTACAATGGAATACACATTTTTATCTCTTAACATTGAAGTTTAAAATAAAATTCCTATAATAATTCATAGAGTGTTCCCTTGATGTATTGATGGGTTTTAATTTAATTTTTTTAATATAACTTTTTTCCTCTATATTTAATCCCAAAACATAATATTAAACAACACTAGATACCATGTATAACATATTAATGACCAAAAATAAAAATCCAATTATTAAATTATAGTATTGGTAAAATGTTGAAGAGTTTGTCAAGGATAAAATAGTTTAATAATATTGGAGTACCATATTTTTAAATACAACACATTTTAAAACATAATATATATCTAAACCTATTATGAGAAAATGAATTACCCAGCCATCACATGTCAAAAAAATAACTAGATTCCTATTCTAGGTTTCCTGTGGAAAGGGAAAAAAAGACGGGAGACCACATAAACAGAGCAAGTATTGTCAATCATATTAATTTTATATATTTTAAAATTTTAATAAGTTGTATAGAAATAATAAATGAATAAAATAAATTAATTATCATATAAAAATGGGGTCATTATATATCAATTGTAATAAAAGAAAATAAACATTAAAACAATAATTGATATGAAACTTATGGAATTGATAATAGTGGTTATGAAAGTCATATTATCTAGGACTTGTTCTATAAAACTTTCCTCTCATGGGAAGTGGCATATTAGAAATCCAAACATGTTTTCTCTCATGAGACCGGTTGATAAATAGAAGGGATATATAATTCTTGGTCATAACTATAACCTAATTATTTCTATTTTATTCAAAAACCGATTCATGAAAGTCATTCATTCCATTTCATAATTTAATGGTATGAATAATACATAGTCATGTTTGACTATGATCATGTGAATAATTCAAAGCATATCCCATAGTAGTGTATCACCACAAGTGTTGTATTAGGACGACTTGTCATTCATAATGGAGTTGAAGGATTCAATACTTAAATAAAAAATTATGGATTGATTAATTTTAGATAAAAATAATCCAAACCTACATCTAATTTACCATATTAGTGTAGGGATATATTTTATAGGAAATTAATGATATTTATATTACCAAAACCTATGATGTGTTTTCCACAATTGAAAATGTATCTCTATAATCAAAATAATATGAGATATTAAAAAAAATTGAATTTTAAATATTTTAAATTTCATGAGTATCATTAATAAGTTATTCTATGTCCATGTAGAAACCACATATAAGATATAGGTGGAGATTATGAAATTTTCCCCAATGAATAAATACTGAGTTCGAAATCACTCAGATTTTTCTAGCGGTGAAATTCAATCATATTCTAATAGAAGATAAAACCTAAAATGGATTATAATAAACCATTAATAATGTAATTTCATAATAAAAAATCTCAAATAGAAATTATCTAGACCATATAATTTAAATTATGTGAATAATATAAAGAGTTTCTCAAATATATGATTTTGAGATGAAAAACCCATACCTTTTACCCATAATTTCATGATCATATATTAATAAAAATAATCATAAAATAGATTTAATAATAAATAAATAAATTATAATAGTTATATCTAGTTTCATTCATATAAATCATATGTTTCCATTATCTACAAAAATTATTTCAATTTTCCACATTGGTGTGTATGGTTTCGATCATTTAAACTAGTTTCACATTAATGGTGTTGGTATTTATTCTAAATTAAATTAAATTTATATAAGGTTTTAAAATTGACTGTTAGAAAATATTTATAATAATTTTTTATGTTTTAATTCATTTCATGAGTGTTTTGACCTTATCTTAGGAGACGATGTTGATAATAATATTCTTTTCCAAATTCTGAAAAATGAAGGGAATTTCTTTCATTGGTGAATTAGATATTGAGATAATAAACCCATAATATGTAAATAATAATTAAAATTTTATATAATATTATAATATTAATTATGTTTTCATAATCATCCATGATATAAATTACCAGTATTTTTCAAGTAGTAGGTCAAACTGATCAAAATAAAACATACCAAAATTTAATTAATGGTTATTACGTGGTTTTATTACAATATCATTATACTAGAAGAATGATAATAATATTTTGTTTTTATTATTCTAATATATTAGAATGGGAAGGATTTAGAAGAATAATTAATGGAGGTGAAAATTTTACATGATTTTATTAAATTATTATATTCTTTGCTTGATTATTAAAACGATAAGAAATATCAATGGAAATTTAATGTGTATATCATTAAAAGGATTGATAAATTCACCCGAATGAACCTTTATAATATCATTAAAATTATATTCATTTGTTAATAGAATCATTATATCCTACCTTTTAATGTGGTTGGTAAAAACTGCAACACCTTGTGGAGGTGGATGTCCCCCCAAAAAATGAACAATGGTTTTATTCTTAATGGAAGGCGTATATGAAACAATAACACTAATAACTATATAATATTAACATTACTGTATAAATTGATAATAATTTCATCATAGATGAGTGTCTAGAAAAATTTATATATAATATAATAAACTTTATAACTTTTTAATTGATAATACCAACATCATAAATCATGAATTTAACTTGGATGTGTCCTTTACATTGACCATATTATATTGAAAATGAGGGAGTAGTGGATTAATTTAATTATCTATTCTTCTTGTGAGAGTAAAATAGATGAGTATAAAAATTAATTTAAATGGTCATTGAGTATTGATGTGGTAAGGATGGGAACATTTTATATGTGGAAAGTAGTATATTATTGGGAGAACCATTACATTTTCAATATTTACTTATGAATATTGATGTTGAAAATGCGTAAAAATAAATGAAATATTATGGGTGACATGTCTTTGATGAGATAATCCTAAAAAATTAAAATAATTGAATTTATTTTAAATGATTTAGGATATTTACACTAGGTTAAACTCAATTATTCCTTTTTTTTTCTTTTACTGAAATAATTAATTTTAACTATTGTAATTAATTCCAAGGATAAATATTAAGATATAACTTTGACCTAATATTTGATAATTTAAAAATTATTACACTTAATTGTGTAATTTTTATATAGAACTAATTTTCTTAAGAATTAATTTTTTATAAAATATATAATTATATTATATTTTTATTTTAATCACATTAGTATAATTATTTTAAAATAAATATCTGGTATCTGGTTTTCAAGGATAAAAACCAAATCCCCCTAATGATTGGGAAGATTAATGAAATTGATCTATGTAATTTTTTATTAAGGAAAAATTTTAATTAGTAATAAAAAATATTGGAATACAATTTTAAAAATCTAATAACATATTAAAATTCCTATTTTGTTTCCATAAACTTATATTTTATTACATAAATAGTTTTATACTTTTAGGTAATTATTTTATAGTTGAAAATTTAAATATATTTTGAGTTTTTTGAAAACTATATTTTTTTACTATAACCTATCCCATTCCTAAAAATATAGACAAAATTTATCCCATTCAAATTTTAATATTCCAAATTCATAAAGGAAGGGTTTTCGAAGAATTTTAAAATATAAAATATATCTATTATATAATTTAATGATTATATCCACATTAAAAGGACAATTTCATGATAATTTAGGATATGGTATTTACCTACTACAGTAGATATTCTAGTAAGAAATCTAAGTATTCCAATATCATTTTAATTATATTATGATAGTAAAATAACTCATCTCAATAGATTCTCTGGATCTCAACCCAATCTATAACATTAATATCTACTATTTTCTTCTTGTTTTTAATCAGTGTCCAGAATTAATTAAAATATTCAACTATATTTAATATTAAAACATGAATTTATAAATATATATGAGAAAAAAGAGAGTATATTTTTCACAGTGGAATCCATAGTATTTTAATTAAGGGTTAAATATATATACTAATTGAATGGGTGGCTGATTCATGAAAAGATAAACTACAAGTTGTTACCTTCAAGGGGATTCTACATACTCAAAATCATTTATGCTATTTTTCATTTCCCAATATTGTTGATTCATTATCCTCATTAATTTTTCTATTTAATCATTCATCACTTTAGGATGTACATAATTTCATTATCTATATCCCTATGCATTTACAAAGTTCTTCTTATTTCCCTATATTTTAATAATAGATGGAAACATTCACAAAGAATGGGTCACTTTTTGAAATAATGTAATAAACAAGTTACATTATATATACACACACACACATAAATATATTTATTTATAAATTACATGATTCATAGATTTTATTTTTTAATCACTTGGTATAATAACTAAATTTTCTTCAAATCCTTCATGGTGGTTCATAAAAATCATCTGATTAACAAAATCATATCCAAAATGATTATAAAAAATTTTGTGTATCAAGGACTATTTTTTGGACCATGTGACCATTAATTTAGAACCTTATTATTCATTTTAAGGGTTATTTCACAAACTTAGTACTATTCCAGAGTCACATCCACTTGTAGTATCCATAGAGGGATTTTATTACTTGGATACAACTCACATTGTAGTCCAAAAAAAAATTTGGACATTTTTTTACCTTTATTTTTATCAATGGGGTTGTTACTAATTTATCTACTCCATATTTAAAAATTAATCAATACTTACATTGAGACCATATATGGAATTATTCTTTTTTAATGTGTCTCAATACCATTAAATGGTACTTTTTGATAATAATAAGAAACTTTTAAGTATTAGTTTCATCAAAACTAGATGTATAATGCATGAAAAATAAAAAAATCATTCATAAAAACATAGAAATATTCATTATATATTCATCCTATATTACTTTTACTGCATTTAAATCCCTTGGTACATGCATCAAAAGAAATTTTTGATCATAAATCTCATTAAGGGAATAAAAAGTGATTTATGATACATTTTATCGATAGGCATAATGGTAATAAAGGGAAATATTTAAATGAAGTTTATCATTATATAATAGTAATAGAAAATAACAATGCTATAAGGAAAAAATAGAAAAATGGAACATTCAAAAAAATTTAATGAAGTCTTGTCACATTTTTTTCAGGAAATAAAACTACCATGGTTAGTCACCAAGGTATCACAAAAAGGACATATATAGTTATTAACTCAATACCAAATGCATTTGAGATCTTATAGGTACACTATTCATATGTATTAATTAATTTTATCCACACAAATCAAAATAATTCAATTAATCAATTTCTTGAGAATAATAATAAATGAGGTTAATATATGCTGATTGATTTCATATGTCATAGAGGCTTAAAAACTAAATCAATTTTCACACATTTGAATGAAATTTGGGATTCATATTTTTCATTACCCATTAAATGAATTATGGTTATGTATAATTGAACAAAAATAGCAATTACATAGGTATATATAAAATAATTTCATTTCATTATAGTATTAAATAGTCAAATTCATTAAAAATTTAAATTGAAATAAGTAGAATTTATACAAATTAATGAATTTATATAGAGAGAATAGTAACTTGACCTTAGAAATTGTAACATGATATTTTAGTATAGTAATTTGGAAATAGAATATTAAATTCACCTAATAATGTATAAATAAAATTTATCTATCCTATAAGTGAAAATACTATATATTAATATCATTGAATATTTTTTTTTTGAAAACTATTAATTAAGTGTTGAATTTTTTATAGGTAATAAATTTATAATAGAAATTTAATAATAAAAGTAATGATTTATAAGAAAATATATTTATATAAGATAGATAAAAAAATTTATTATGTTTATTTTCTTATGGTTGTAAGAGAATTTTATTAGTCCTCGATGAAATTTTCATACTATTATAAAATCAGTTATAGTTTAAAAATTGATATTTTTCGAATAAATTTTGATTTTAGTTAAAAATTAAATTTCTCATATTTTAAAAATTATTTTGGTAAAAATTATTTTATTTTAGAATTCTAGACATCTAAAAATTATTGGGGAATTTTTTTTTATTTTTCTAAAATACTTTATTTTTTTGGGATTAGTGAAATGGTATAATTTACATATATATACATTGTATGTTAAATATATTATTCCTATCATTATGAATGATTTAATCACCCTAATATACAAAAAACCTTAATTAATTTAATATATATTTTTTTTTCAATATATTCATATTCTTGAGCCAAATTAAGAAACGAATGAATAAAATAATAATAAAACCCTCCTCTCCTCCACCATAAATACCACCCCTCACCCCATATTCTCTGCAAACCTCTAAGACATTTATAATTTTCCAAATTCTTCCCAGTATTCTTCCTAATCCACTTCCACATGTCCAAGACCTATTATTCTCACAAAAAGGCTAAAACCAAAGGCCTTAAGTTGGTTATTGAAGAGGGTAGTTCAAAAAGTAAAAATCCTCTTTCATTTTCCTTAATTTTATTTTCAATAATTTTTTATTCTTATACTATCATAACCTACTCTTATCCATGTTTCATTAAAACAATGTTATTATATATATACTATTATATTATAATGATTATGGAATATTTTGTCATCTTATGTCTTCTCCTCTACTATATATTTTAAAATAAAACTATTCTCTATAATGTGACGAATTACTAACATCATGGATGATGTGTTTTCAGTTTTCATTACCACCTTAAGGGATAGATAAAAAAACAATTTAATGATTGAAAAATATTTAAAATTTTATTAGACTACCTTTTTTATTTTATGGAATTAACATATATAAATAATATTATATGAGATAACAAACAAGTTTTTGATTATAAAAGAACTTCCGAAATGACCAAAATAAATATAATTAATGCATTATCTAATAATTTATCATCATATCAATGAAAAATTATTTATGGTATCATTTAATATTTTGGTAACATATTAATGCTATTTCATTCCACTTATTGAGTTTCTCTTCTATTCGACCAGAAAATTGATTGCAAACTGACCATGGAAACCATGTAAAGAACGCACATGGAATAATATAAATAACAAAATATTATTAATAAATTTGTGGAATGTTTTTATAAAATGACCATAAAAGGTGTTAAAAAAATTAAAATTTATGCTTAAATTAATAATATCACTCTTTTAACCATTATATTGGAGGATCAAACACATCTGATGTAAGACGAACTCTAGGTAGGGGAATTCATAACCCAATTTCAACTCATTGGGTTCACCTTATAATTTAGTAATTATGTGGTAGAAATATTTTTTTTGTAATGAATTTGTTTAAATATTGTTTTATTATATTTATTTATAGTGTATTCACGTATTATTATCATTCAATCAATTATCACCCAAACAATATGATATTTGTAAGGGAATTTTCTTTTTTAATCCTCTTTTAAAGATGTATTTTTTTTATCAAATTAAAAAGGAACATTTTTATGAAATTATGTTTCTTTTAGGATTATGTTATGGGTCTTGGAAATTGTATATGATGATTGTAGGGACTTATATCTCCATAAAATACATTGGTTTTATGTAATATTGAGGTCAGTCATATGGTAACTAAACGTGTAACAGCAATAGTCACACTATAAGGTAGATGTGAGTGTTACATTGTAAGGTTTCTCTGAGTATTAAAAACCATAATTATCTATGAGGGTTACAATAATAATTAATCACTTCCCAAATTAAACAATATGGTTTATTTATGTTTTCTATGTTTTATGGAAATATCTTTTTTTATAGAATAAGTTCCTGACACTTTATCATAAAGAAGTATATATTTTTAAAAACGACTTCATATATTTATAAGTATAAATGGACTAATGGGTTTTCACATTATTTTTTACACCTATAATAAGTTTTTTTTCTCATCCAACTATTTAAAATAATTTTATTATGGTTTAAGGATTGGTAATAGAATATAATATTCCAAGATAAATGTTAAGAGTTTTATTAATAAAAAGGTTACATGTTTCCATTAAAATTATTTTTATTATGGATGATATGGATACTATTTTTGTATAACACATATTGTACGATTTTTGGATGAAATATATAAATAATTTCTTAAATTTTTTTTCCTCTAAACCAAATAGATCTTTTGTAATGTAAAATTTAATTTTAATATAGTTTACTGGATGAAATTATTTTTAAGGTCAGGTCTTTATAATTGTCATCATAGCACATTTTAGATAATTGAAGTGGTGAGGATTATATTAATATAATTTTACAATATTTTTATGTTTAAATGATATAAATTCTGAATATTACAATGTTTATTCATCAAATATATGTATTTTTAGAATTTTTTTCCATAGAAGAAACATGGAAGTTGATGTTAGAAAGAACTGAGAGGTAGATATCTTTTAAAATATACAACTTTTAATGTTATGTATTAGATCCAAGAAGTTTGTTACAATAATTTCTTATATGACATATGCAATAAATGGTGATTTAATCCAAGAAATAGAACAACCAGAACCATCTTAAAGGAACATGATGATAGTGTAACATTTTATGAGGCAACATGCTCTTTCTTTCAGTTGATCTTATCACCTAGTGGTGGTTAATGGGTGGATTAAATTCCTACAATAGATATTAAATTTCATGGATTATTCAGATAATAAAAATGTTAGTCATTTGATATATACATTTTATGTTCAATCTGAACAGTGGTGGTCAATGGTCATGAAAATCATGAATTGGGATGAGATTTATGCCTTTGAATGAGATGAATTTAAAAATATAATCCTTGAAAAATATATTTCTATGTTTTTCTGAATTATGATGAAATATAAATTACATTAATTAAAATAAAAAAAAGAAGGATTCAATTCCGTTGTATAAAGAAAACTTTACCAGATTGTCAAGTAATGCTTCAAATATTATTCGTGATTTTTATAGAAAAATAAATAGTTTTACTCAGGATTAAAGAAAATATATTAAAGGTAATTAGCTTCACAATTATTTAATAGTTATAAGGATTTTTTTGATGTGTTGAGATTGTAATAATGGAGTTTGTAGATGACCATGTTTACTTTCAAAATAAGAATAGGAATAGGTCTAGAAGGAATGATATGTGTATGAGTCAATCAAAGAAATATGATGGTATGAAAGTCCTATTTATAGTTTTTGATAATTGTTGTAAAAAAACATGGGGAATGCATTAAAAAAATTGGGTTGTGTTTTTAATGTGTTTTTTTTGAATATATATCCCATGATTTTAATTAAAAAGATATTTAGAAAAATATTGATATGAAAAATATAAAGAGTTTCAAATTTAGTGATATAGGTCATTATGAAAATAAATTCCCATAGAAATATATGGATGATGGATAGAATCCAGATTATAAGTATAAAGGTGTAGTATGATCCTTTTCTACTATGTAAGTATATTTCAATCCATCTAATGAAGTTGATTTAGGTATATTTTTTGTTTACGTTTATTTTTATACTATCTTCTTTGATATGGGGTCTATAAATTTCTTTATTTATGTGAAATTTTTTGGTAAACTGGAAATTTCCCCTCATGAAATGAGACCAAAACTAATATTTAAAAAATCAAGGGAAATATTATAGTGAAAATGAATTATAATAATCTTCATTTTTTCATTTATTGTTAAATATTTGCTGCAAAACTTTTTGTTTTTACCTTATTAGAGTTTGATGTTGTTTTGGGTATGTATTGGATATATGTTTATCATGTTAAGATTAATTATAGATCATTGAAAAAAATTATTGTTAAGAATAAATATTTTTTCCTCATATCAATGACTTTTTTGATCAACTCCTGAGAGATAATTATTTTTTCCTCATTGGAATGAGACCCATGTACCATTAGTCTAAATTGGAGGAGGATGACATCCCTATAATAGATTTTGGTACTAGAAATAGACATTATGAGTTTGTTTTTATGACATTTTCATTGAAAAATTTCCATTTTGTTTTCGAAGTTATTATGAATAAAATATTCCATGAATATTTGGATAAGTTTGTTTTTGTTTTTGTTGATTAAATATTGTGATTCTAGAAAAATAATGAAGATAATGAAAAACATTTACTGATTTTTTTACAAACTATCAATAAAAATAATATATAAAAAATAATTTTCAAATGTGTTTTTGGATGTAATAGATTTCCTTTCTTGGGAACATTGTTAATAAGGATAGAATAACAGTTGATCCTACCAAAAAAGTTGATTTAAATGACCAAGACCTACAAATATTAGAGATATTCCTATTATTATTTTATTATCATGTTATTACCTAGAGTTTTTTAAAAAAATTACATAGTTATATAGACCTTTAACTATGTTAACAGTAAAAGGGTTTAAATATATTTGGATAGAAGTATGTGATGTTTGATTTCAGTAACTGAAGAACAAAATGGAAAATTATCCAGTTTTATCTCTTAAAAAATGGTGAGTTTTTTATCTACAATGTTGCTTCATCGAAGGGACATGGTTGTGTTCTGATGCAGAACAATAATGTAATTTCGTATTATTTATGGAAAATAGAACCATATTAGTTAAATTATCTCACAGATGATTTGGAATTAGAAACTGTTTTTAAATTTATAAAATATGGATGCATCATTTATGTGGTGAATAATGTGAAATATATACTGACTATAAAATTTTAATGTACATATTCTCCTAGAAGGAATTAAACATGAAGCCAAGAATATTGCATCAATTGATAAAGTATTAATATTTTACAATAAATTATCATCCTAGAAAAGATAACAAAGTGGAAGATGCCTTGAGCTGAAATCATCCTGTTACATTAAGAATGATATACTTGGATCAATACCCCATGAATAATTATTTAACAAATTTTGGATTGGATGTTATTGGTGAATGAAATTCTTCTATTTTGTTTCAGGTTTATATGAAAACATATCTATCAGAAAGAATTAATAAATCTAAAAAAAGACTGTGATTTGTTCGAAAATGTAGATTTTGTTAAAAATTGAATATTTATAAAATTTAATTTTGATAATGATTGTGTTTTGTGATTTGAAATCAGATTATGTGTGCCTCGGTTCCAAAGCTGATGAAATGATAGCTATTTGAAGCTCATAGTTCTCCTTTTTCATTTCATTCATGCAGTACTAAGATATATATAGACCATTAAGAGTATTACTAGTGGTATGGAATGAAAAAATATACTGATGATTTTTATTGAAATTTTTAACATTTCAATAAGTAAATATAGAGTGACAACTACCAAAGGGGATGATTCAGCCTTTTTCAGTGCTGAAGTGGAAATCGGGAAAAATATCCATGGACTTTGTGGTGGGACTAACAAATAATTCTCGAGGTAACAATGTGATTTGGGTTATTATTGAACTATTTACTAAATCTTAAAAATCTAACCTATTCTAGATACTCTGTCTTTGGATCAACTTTTTTGACATTAACTCAAGTAGATTTTCTTGTTACTGGGAGTGCCTCTTTCCAATGTATCTGACCGTGATCCCAAGATCACTTACATAATTTTGAAAGGACATATGAATTAGTTAGGGATAGAATTAAATTTCCTCACAACCTTACATCCTCGAATTTTACAGACTAACCAAGAAAACATTTCAGACCATGGAGGAAATTATTTGTGCTTGTTATATAGACAACCGAGGAAGTTGGTATCAATATCTTTCATTAGTTGAGTTTTCTTATAATAACATTTTTCTTTTTACAATATTGATGGAAGATTTTGAGTAATTATATGGAAAGTAGTATTGAACTCCAAATTTTTTGGATGCAGTCAGGTAAATGATGTTTATGAGACAAGAATTTGTAGAGGAAGTGGATTAGAAATTAAAGAAGATCCTGGATAATAATAGTATAACATAGATTAGGGAAGAAATTTATACAGATAACATAAGGAAGTAATTTTATTTTGAGGTAGGTGATCATGTTTTCAATAAAATATCTCCCTGTAAAAGTGTCATGCATTACGGAAATAATTGAATGATTAGTACGCGATTAATTAGACCATATGAAATCCAAGATAATTTTTGAAAATTCACCCATTTAGTAGATTTACCTAAAAATTTTTATTATGTACACAATGTTTTTAATATTTAAATGTTGATAAAGTATGTTACAAATTCATCTCATGTTTTAATCCCACACATAGTTCAGCTAGATGTTAATAACTCTTATAAAGCGAAACCTATTCATATTAGTGATTTTTTGAGAGAAAGGATTGTAGAATAAGAAAATTTATTGGGTTAAAGTTTTGTGGAGAAACCACATGGTTGAAGAAGAATCATTGGAATTTAAAAATGATATCAGGGAAAGGTACCCTCACTTATTTAAAATGTAAATGATTGTTTAAGGATAAAATATCTAAATGATAGTGAAAACATAACAACCCAAGTAATTATAAAATATTATTTCTTCTTTCTCAAATGAAATAGTCAAATTAATTATAAATTTATAATAAAATATGTGTTATTTATAGAAATTAAGGAATTTATACTTATGGAATAGTAACTTGACCTTATGAATAGTTACATGACCATCTATATAAGGACTCGACCTTAAACATTACATAATATTGAATTAAAAAAATAATTCACCTTGAGAATCTTTTCAGGATTACAGTTTTAGAGAATTACACCATAACGATTACATATCAACTTAAAAATTTCATGTAGACAGTACAACTAAGTATCCATTTTTTCATCAAATAAAAACACGTAGAAAAACATTTCTACTTCCTAGTTTTAGAGAGCATGGGTTTTCCATGATCCCATCCTTGACCCTATTCATCTTTAAGTCCTGTGGAAAACATTTCAAAAACATGGGATGAGCATAAAAAACATAGTAAGGGTTACAAAATAAGTAAAGGAAAAATTAACCCATGAATAAATACATATTAATGAAACCATACTTTTCGATCATAACATACCATATGAAATCATAAAATTTATGAATAACATATAGAAATCATAAATCATAAAGGTAACTTGTGGAATCCATACCATACGTACATTTTAGCTATCACATTTACATAGGGAGTTACGTTGAAATACATATCACAATATATTTCCTAAATCTCTCATAAGAAACATTAACGTTTACCTCTGTCATGTTACCCAATGAATTGGAGATCTATCTTGGGCTCACACACCCAAGTTTTATCACAAAACTACACATATAAGTAAAAAATTTCCAATAAAAATAACTTAGTCATGACACATAACACAGACATTAATGAGAAATATTTAGAAGAATAAAAATATTTTTGAATCAGTGTTTCCCAAATCAACATGAACCTTTTAAAGAAATTTTAATTTCAAAACATTCTTTCCCATATAAATAAATCTTTAAAACCATTTTTAAAACACGAACATTAATGAGAAATATTTAGAAGCGTAAATCTTTAAAATATTTAGAACGATATTTTTGACAGCATGTGTTCCTAACCAAATGAGGGATGATTGAATAAAAATAATTATGGAATAAAATTAATCAAAACATTATAATATCAGGAAAATAAAGGGACTCATGTTATAATATTCCAAAGGACATTATTAACCCCATATATAAGTGAATTGGTGTATAACAACAATGAAGTCTCAATATAATGAAAATTGAGACGAAATCCCTTATATAAAATTGTATCATTAGATTAAGGATAAATAAATTAAATAATAATTTGTGAAAAATATAAATACAATCAATATAATTGGGTATTTAATGTAAAAAATTCATAGGTCATTCACACATATTCATAGCACAAAAATAATCAATAAGTAGATGTTTAACCCAATGAATTGAAATTAGATTTAGAAGTTCTCTTACAGAAATTCGACAGCCAAACATCATCACATTACAATTAAAAATGTGATTTGATGAGGGAGAAAAGGGTGTCTCATCACTTTAACATAAAATTTATAGAAATAAGGATACATAAGATCATATCCCAACATAATATGTAAATTAAAAGACATAACAAAAAAAGTCTTTTAAAAAGAGGAGGGTGAAAAGTTCCCTTACCGATTTGGTAACTTACGAAACATAAACCCTATTAAAGAAGGATCATAAATTAAAGATATTAATATAAATTAATTATATTATATTATACAATGAATACAATCATGGGAAGTACATACACCACACAAAAGAAAATAGTGGCAATGATAAAATGAATCTCACTAGAATAAAAGTGAGATGAAAACCCCTTACCATGTTGTAATCAATCAATCTGTATGACCAAAAGTTAATAAACACAAAATTAATCATCGAGTACCATGAATATAAATATAATAATGATAATATATATCAAATGGTAGTACACAATACAACACATTCAATAAATAAGTGTCGAACAATGGAAATATCATGGAATTAAAAGTGAGAAAAGAAACACTTTAACTCGTGTCCGACTTGACCCGTTCGTTCTTTAATCTCCTGAATAATAACTAAAGTTAATATCTAATTACAAAAGAAAATATTTATATTTTATTATTCATTTTATATCATTTATTACCATGTTATAATAATTATGAAGTTATTTTATTTATTAATGGTCGTTTTGTCAATATTTGGTACTGAAGTCAGAAATGAACTTCTTATAATTACATGTTGTTCATGTGGTCATAAGTAAATTATCTCCATAATGATATTATGACATATATATCATATATATCATATATATCTAGTATATTTATGTATTTATAATATTAAATAACATATGGAGACAAGAAATGAAATGCTCTGTTCCTGGAGACGGTAAGTCGTACGTATGCCTGAACGCTACTTTCATTCCTAATACATATTTAATGGAATGAGAACTTAATGATATATAGGTATATTATAATTAAATTATAATTTCATAATATATATATGTTACATAATTTCATGAATACCATCTTTTACACATTTCATGTATGTCAGGAACGAATCTTATCACCTTGAGGGGGTGGTAGTTTGCACTTCCTCAAATGAAATTATCGTATTTACAAATATTGGAAAGCATAAAGGTATGTTTGTAAATAAAAATTACAGAAGAATAGAGAAAAAATAAAAATAATATATATCATATATAAATAACGTTCCATCATAATGGCCACCATGAGAGGTGGTAGGAGATGATTGAACAATCCTCGTTTCGTGAGGTAGTAGTTCTCCGTGCACAGAAAAAATATTTTTTTATCCATTAGATGGAGGTTTTCATAAGTGTAGTTATAATAAATACAATAAAAAAACATAATATTTTGAGGATAATGGTTTTGTAATAATATAACGTAATAAAAATATTTTTGGGTGGGATAAGTAAAATAAAACAAAACAACTTAAGAGAACATGTTACATTTAAATCTGGTATCTCCCTTTGGTTTGAACCAAAATGTTTACTTCAATTGTGTTATGCCAATGGGAAGGATTCCAGGAAGAGGAGAGGGATTTAAGGAGCTTAATTGGGTAGATTCTGGGTGATCCAAGGGGCTTTAGAATTTTGAGTAGTGGGTTAGAAGTGAGTTCTTTTTATAAGGGGGGAGGGGCTCTTTAAGAATGTTTAAAAATATTATTTTATTATATAATGATTTTATATTTATAATGGTCTAAAACATATTAAAGTAGAAGATAATATGACTCATGTTCAAGATAAAATCATCCAATAATAATTGGATAGGGTTTGGATATTTTTTAATCAATATAATCTTATTTATTTAAATCATTCATTAACGAGGTAAATACCGCATCATTTTTGTGTCATTAATAATTTTATTTATTTGATTTCTAAATATTATAAAACAAATTCCATGATGTAGGAAATAGTTTTATATTTAAAATAAATATTTATTGTCTAATAGATAACTTATATAACCCCATGTAAAATTTAATTTACTAAAAGATATTTGTTTATGTCATTTTTTCATAACATTACATTAATTAATATAAACTTTATTATCACTCATAAGTGGTTCCATGGGGACCCCAAATCGTCCAAAGGATGGCCATGATTTGAAATTTATTAAAAAATATTATTATGAATCATGTTATGGTAATTTCATATTATTATAATAATATTATGTTACCCTTATTTACCAGATTTACCCATTAACCATGGTTAATAAAATTTTTACTCAAATAAATATTCATATTTATTAAAAATAAAAGTTACCTAATTACACAATTTCGACCTCCGTATTCCAAATATGGAATCCATTTTTACAAATTCAAAACACATAAGTGCTGGAAATTAATTTGTAATTAATTCCCACTGTCAAAACAAAAAGCATGTTTTTCTGAAATAATATCTATCCAAAGATTGACACGTATTTATGTCCAATTTGAAAGTGAAATTACTTCCAATGGCCAAAATTGGATTAAATGGAAGAAAATAAGATAATTACACTTTAAAACCAATTCAGAATGTCATATAACTTTATAAATATATTAGATTAAAAGGATTTGTTGTAATAAAATAAACTATTTTCACTATTTAATAAAAAATGAATTTTATCAGAAAAATACAAAAAAATTACCCAAAGTAAATTTCGATGTCCTGATTCAAAAGAAGAATTTTATTTTGTCAAATCTAACATATAAATGTGTCTAAAACTATATTTAATTATGGTTTTGCATCAAAAGGGTGTAAATTGAACTTTAAATGAATATTATATTATTTATGATTAAAATCATAGTTGTTCTTATTTTAATCCTCTAAAATTTATTGGATAAATGTAAACACATTTAAGAAACATATTTAATTATAATATGGTTAGTTTTGTTCATTCCTATAAATAAAATGGCTATGCGTTAACTACCATTTATAATAATAATTTTATATTAATATTTTTCAGTATAACTCAACATTGTGTGCAACGTAAGTTTTCAATGAAACCTATTGTTTAGTATCAAGTATGACATATAACATTGCTTCACATTTTAAAGTAAAATTAAAATTTAATTCAAAAATTATAATAAGTATGAAAATATTGTATTTAATTATTTACATGGGATGTTACATCCTTCCCCCATTTTGGGAATTGCATCCTAAAAATTTTAAAATTGGGCTCGGAAACATTATTAAAAGTCCCACATCGAAAAATTGTCAACAAAACTATCACTTTAAAAGAATTAAAGAAAATAAAAAAGGTCACTCGAGACAATAGATACTAGGATTCCATAAAAACATGGAAATGGAGGAGAAAAAAAAACATAAAGTATTGATGGACAGTGATAGAAAACATGATTAGGAGAAAGTTAACCACTAGAAAATCACAAACTTGTGATGGGTTAAATGGTGTTTGATTCCCTAGTAAGAAAAGAAGTCATAAAATGTTTATGTTTTATGATTAATTTTATAAAGTTAAGGAATTTATTTAAGAAATTGAATAAGAACATAAGGAAACATACTTACTTTTCATGTAGACATTCATAATTTACACTATTTCTATCACAAACTCATATTTTCACTAAATGATTACTATTCAAGATGAATTTTTCACATTAAAAGAGCTATAATTAACTTCTATATTTTAACATAATCCACAAAAGATGAACTATATATTTCCCCTATTTTTAGACATCAACCAAAACCAAAATGGTTAGTACAGACCAGATAATCCATAAAAAAGAATAATACTTTATAAAAAGAAATACTATTTTTAATCCCCAAAATTCAACAAACAAAAATCAATGTTTGGAAAAGACTACTCAATAAAAAAATGTCCTAAAAAATATTCAATGTATCCCAAACTATGATTGTACCACAAAACATAGAAGAATTTAATCACATAGTCTTCCACAGTAAATCTTAACATTTATCTCCAAATAAAAATGACTGATCTTAAATTATCATTTTGAAGTGTAATTAACAAAATCACAATTTGTCTATAATAGGTTAATCATTTCCACAAATAACCCAAATATCCATATTTCTATAATAAAAACATAGATTCTTCCAAAATAAAATTCCACCAGTACTCATCAAAATAAAAGATAATTATTCCTTGAATAATATTTTCATATATCAAACATCAGGGTCATACATACAATAAAAAAGTCTTCCAATGTAATCCCATCCTAAAAATAAACTTAATACTTTTAAGCATTTCATCATCTTAAAATCTACCATAACTCACGAATCCCTTATATGTTGACTTCTTACGCATTAAACATTATTTATGATCCATTAAACATTCCTTAACAGTTTATTATGAAATAATTCTTTCATACAAAGAAAATCATGAATCATATCCAATGATTCATTAATATCAATACATATGTTAAGAAATAATCCATACATTTCACTGGTCATTGTCTGTTTCTTCATCCTAAAATAGAATGGAATTAGGTATTGGTTAACTTATATTTGTACGATCCTTATCATCTCATTCCCAAAACATCTTCATAGGACATCAGTTTGTATAATGACCATGCACACCACATTTAAAAAATTTAATTGATCCCTCAGAAAGAACATCTTTTCCTTTCATAGAGTCAATGGGATGCTTCTTTTTTCCATGGATGGTTCTTTCTTTATGACCTTCATTCCAACCTCTATAGCATCTTCTCATCCCTTTGAAGCATTTTATTATGTGTTTCATTCCACATCCTTGAATCATAGGTTTTTTAACATACTTACCTTTATTATTATAATATGAACATACATAGGTATTTGTTTCTCGCATATACGATGCCTTATAAAAATCACCATGGTTCATTTGGTCAATCATGAATTCAGATAGTTGGTTGAGAATAACCATAAGAGTTCTTATTATAGCTCCTATGTTATTCAGTTGCTCATTCAAAAAACCGTCATAGTTTTGTTCACATCCATTGTTACTTTCGTGCCTGCTAGATCCAACAATTTACTAAAACCAAAAAGTTAAGTGTTATTATATCAGTAAAGTCGTCATATAATATCTTATGAGTGGGGTAAATACTAAGATAGACTTATTCATGTTATCTTAAATTGATTCAATTTTTATTAAATAACTATGGATCTTTATAATATGCTAACCATTATGGTTATGTCACTTATGATTAAATAACACCCAATCCTCTAATGTTATCTAAACTTACCTATGATACAAACTATAAGGACCCATCCTTAAAACATTACATAATATTGAATTAAATGAATAATTTACATTGAGGATATTTTTTAGATTTAGAGTTTTAGAGAATTAGGCCATAACTATTACATATCAACTTAAAAATTTCATGTAGACACTACTACCCAGTATCAATTTTTTTCATAAAATAAAAACTCTTAAAAACAAACATCTCTATTTCCATGTTTTAGAAAACATGACTTTTTCTTGACCCCATACTTAACCTGAATCATCTTTAAGTACTGTGGAAAAAATTTCAAAAACATAGGATGGGCATAGAAATCTCAATAAGGGTTACAAAATAAGGAAAGGAAACATTAACCTATAAATAAATACAAATCAATGGAACAATACTTTTTGATCCAAACGTACCTCATGAAATCATAAGATTTTTGAATAACACATAGAAATCATAAATAATAAAGGAAACACGTGGAATCCATATCATAATTACACTGTATCTATCATAGATACGTATGATGTTACATTGGAATACCCATCATAGTATAATCCTTAAATCTCTTGGGAGAAACCTTAACCTTCACCTTCATCACGTTACCCTATGCATTGGAGAGCTATCTCAGACTCACCCAACCTAGGTTTATCATGGAACCACCTATATATGTAAAAAATTCCCAATAACTATAACATAATCATAACATATAACAAAAGCATAAAGGAAAGATAAAATTTCCACGTTCTAATCACAATATATCAAATCAAGATATTGAAATAATCAATGATTTATCAAAATATTTTCAAAACCATTTAAAACATTTAATGAAGAGTTTTTTGAATCAAAGTGTCCCATACCACATTGAATATTTTAAAGAACTTTTAATTTAAAAACATTAATTTCCATATAAAAAATCCATAAAACATTTTTAAGACATGGACATTAATGGGAATGATTTAGAATAATAAATCTTCAAAACATTTAAAATGATATTTTAGACAACATGAGTTCCTAACCAAATCCGAGACGCTTGAATAAAATTAATTAAAACATTATAATATCATGAAAATAAAGGTATTAATTATATAATATTCCAAAGTACATTATTAACCCCATATAAAAGTGAATTGGGTAATAACAACAATGAAGTCACAATGGAATGCAAATTGAGACGAAATATCTTATAAAAACAGAATCCTTAGATTAAGGAAAAATAAATCACATAATAATGTGGGAAAAATATAAATACACTCAATATGATTGGATATTCAGTTTAAAACAATTAGAGGTCATTCAAAAATATTCATAGCACCACATAATCAAGAAGTTGAAGTTTAACACCAGGAATTGAAATTGGGTTAAGAAGTTATTTTACAAGAATTATAGAGCCTAACGACATCACATTAATTTTAAAAAAACGAGTTGATGAGAGAGAAATGGGTATCTCATAACTTGGACATAAAATTTACAGTAATAATGATATATAAGAACATATCTAAACATAAGAAGATGTCAATTAAAAGACATAATAAAAAAATTATTTTAAATAGAGGTGGGTGAAACGTTCCCTTACCGATTTGGTAACATACGAAACATACACCACATTAAAGAAGGATAATTTAATGAATATGTAAGTACCCATAAATTAAAGTATATTATACAATGAATACAATCATGGGCAGTACATACACCACACAAAAGAAAATAGTGGCCAACATAGCAAGAATCTCACGGGAATAAAAGTGAGATGAAAACCCTTTATCATGTTGTAATCCATTGAGGCATATGACCAAAAGTTAATAACCACCAAATTAATCACAGAATTCCATGAATATAAATGGAATTCACATGAGACTCAGCCAGTTGGTGAGGACTCCTTATGTGAATCCAAGAGACCCAGGATCAAATCTAGGCAGAGGGTAATTTCTAGTACTATGTGAGGTACTGTAGGAGGCACTGTAGCAGTACTGTACCAGACACTATAGCAGGTACTGTAGCTGGTAATATAGTAGGTACTATAGTAGTAACTGTAAAAAACTGTAGTAGGAACTGTGCAGAATTGTAGCAGGCACTGTAGTGGGAAATGTAACAGGCACTGTTTGGCACTGTAACAGTAGGGAATATTCCCTCGTTTGGGCCTTCGGGCCACCGATTTGGTCCCCGAGTCCACTATGGCCTTCGGGCCACCCAGGCCATTGGGTCAGTAAGGACTTCAGGCCACCACAAGTCCTTTGGACCACCTTAAATACAGATGCAAACTAGACAACCTACAAGGAACAAGCATCAGAAGGAGGAGGAGCAAGGTGCTTTTAACATAACAGAAGCTAAATAGATTGAAAGAATGAGAGGCTATGGAACTTGCCATCGGAACAAGACTGTGAATGCATGAGAAATCCTAGAAAAATATCCATGCGAAGGTGGAGAGTTGATTTCACGATGAAGATGCTGGGGGCGAGTAGTTTCAAGTTGTTAGTTTTGGCTGTATGTAATGTTTAAAGCTTACGGGCAATGAATTCCTCTAAGGCCTATGGTCCATTTAATACTTATGCCCACGGGCTTGTAAGGGTTCTAACTCACCCCTAGAAAGGTGAATTATCAAATTCAATAAAAAAATGAAGTCTTTCGGGCCACTGGTGGATATCAAATGTAAGTACACAATACACCACTTGAAATTAATAAGTGGAAAATAACATAAATCTCACAGAAATAAATGTGAGATGAGAAACCCCTTACCTTGTGTCCGAATTGACCAGTTTGTTCTTTAGTCTCCAGAATACTAAGCTAAAAATAATTTCTACATTATTAAGAACTTTTTTCAAGTCTATTATTCCTTTTATATTACTTATTACTATGTTATACATATTATGCATTCATTTAAGTTATTAATGGTCACTTTGTCGATATTTGGTACTTCAGAAAAAAATGAACTTATTACAAATACAAGTTGTTTAGGTAGTCAATAGTCCACTATATCCAGAATAATATTCATGATTTAGATATCATATATATCATATATATCTAATATATTTATTTATTTATAATATTACATAACATTTGGAGATAAGAAATGAAATGCACTGTTTATGGGGACGGAAAGTCGTACGTACGCATGAACACAACTTTCATTTCTATTTCATATTTAATGGAATGAAAACTTATTGATACATAGGTATATTATAATTCTAATATTATATCATATGATATATATGTTACATAATTTTATTAAGACCATCCTTTATACATTCCATGTATGTCATGAATGAATCATATCACCATGAGGGGGCGGTAGTCCTCACTTCCTCTAATGAAATTATCATATTTACACATATTGGAAAGCATAAAGGTATGTTTGTAAATAAAAATTAAAAAATTATAAGGAAAACATAAACATAATATATATCATATATAAATACAATTCCATTATAATGGCCACCAAGAGATGTGGTAGGATAAGATTGAACAATCATCATTTCGTGAGGCAGTAGCTCACCGTCCACAGAAATAGTATGTTCTTTACCCATTAGATGGAGGTGTGTGTAAGTGTAGTTTAAATAATTCTAATAAAAACATCCTACTGTATTGATTATACTAGTGTTGTTATAAAATAAAGGACTAAAAATAGTTTATGGGGATGGAGAAGCTAAATAAAACAAAATAACTTAAGAGAAGATGTTACCTTTAAATCTGGTATCTCCATTTGGTTTGAACCAAAAGGTTTACTTGAATTTCCTTATGCCTAAAGGAAGTCTTCTAGAAGGAGGATAGGAATTTAAGAAGATTAATTAGGTAGAGGTTGGTCGGGCCATGGATCTTGAGATGTGTGAGTAATGGGTTAGAAGTGAGGACTTTTTATATGGGGGAGGAGGGTCTCTTTAGGAAAGTTTAAAAATATTATTTTATTATATAATTATTTTTGGTTTCTAAATGACTAAAAATTATTGAAGTAAAAGATAAAATTACTGATTTTTAAAATAAAATCATCCAATAATAATTGGACATGTTTTAGATATATTTTTAATCAATAAAATTTTATATATTTAATTCATTCATTAATGAGGTAAACACCACATCATTATTGTGTCCTGATTAATTTTATTTTTTTGATATAGGAAATATTTTTATCTTTAAAATAAGTATTTATAGCTAAATAGATAAATTATACAAGCACATGAAAAAAATATTTTTTCTAAATGATATATGTTTATGTCATTTTTGTCTTTACTTTAAATTAATTAATATAAAGTGTCATTGTCACTCTAAAGTGGATCCATGGGGTCCCATAATCAACCCAAGGATTAACATTGTCAGAAATGTATCAACCAATAAAAATATTACACATGTTATATTAATTTTATATTGTCATTATAATATTTGGTTACCCTTATTTACCAGAATTACCCTTAAACCATAGTAAATAATATTTTTACTCAAGTAAATATCGATATTGTCAATAAATAAATGTTATATATTTACACAATTTGGACCTCCGGATTCCAAATATGGAATAAATTTTTTAAAATTAAAAACACAGAAGTAGAAAAAATTAATTAAAAATTATTTCCCACTATCAAAACAAAAAGCATGTTTTAAAGAAGTAATAACTATCAAAAGATTGACACTTATTTATGTCTGATTTCAAGATGAAATTACTTCCAACGATGAACATTGGATTAAATGGTAATGAAATAATATAATTACACTTTAAAAACAATTATAAAGAAAATATAACCTTACTAATATATTATATTAACTAGCAGTTTTGAAATAAAATACATTATTTTTCACTATTCATTAAAAAAATAAATTTTATCAGAAAAATACAAAAAATTTACCCACCGTAAATATTGATGTCCTAATTCTAAAGAAAAATTCTATTTTTTCAAATAGGAAATATAAAAGTGACCAAAACTAGATTTAAATAGGGTTCTCCCTCAAAAGGCGGTCAATCATCCTTTTAATTAATATTAGAGTATTTCTGCTTAAAATTGTATTCTTTATTATTTTAAGACTCTAAAATTTATTGGATAAATGTAAAAACATTTAATAAACATATTTAATTATAATATAGTTAGTTTTGTTCATTCACAACAACAAAACGGTTATGTGTTAACTACCATTTAAAATAATAATATTATAATAATAATTTTTTAGCATAAATCAACGTTGTGTGCAACATAAGATTTCAATGCAACATGTTATTGCGTATCAGGTATTCCAATGAACATAGTATCCAACTTTAAATTTAAATTAATATTTAATTCAAAAATATTAATAAGTATGAAAATATCATATTTCTTTATTTAGGTGGTATGTTACCATCTATAATAATAAAATAGAAAATAGAATAGTAACCTCACCTAATAAAATAAAAATAAAATATAACCATATTATAAGTGAAAATATGATATATTTATATTATTTAATAATTAAATATTTTTTTTTGAAAATTATAAATTAATTGTTGGAATTTTCGTATATAATAAATTTTAATTTACATCTTTTATATTAATGTATTGATTTAAAAGAAAATATATTATCAGAAAATATATTAAAAAATTATTATTTTCATTTTTTATTGTTCAAAGATAATTTTATTATAATATGATAAATTTTCAAATGTGATATATAATCAGTTATAGTTTTAAAATTGTTATCTTTAGAATAAATAAGGATTTTGATTAGAAATGAATTTCTTCTTATTAGAAAATTATTTTGTTAATATGGATTTAATTTTTTAATTCAACACCACAAAACATTTTGGGGCTGAAATTTTTTTATTTTTCTGAAATATATGATTTTTTGGTAAATAAGGAAATTTATTAATTTATGTATATATAAATTATATGTTAAAAACAAAATTCCTCAAATAATGAATGATTGAAGAACCACAATCTATCAATTACTTTGATTATTTTAATATATTTTATGATAATTATAAAAGTATTCATATTTTGGAGCTAAATTAATAATCTAATGAATAAAATAATAAAAACACTCCTCTCCTCCACTACATATAATACCCCTTAGCCCCTCATATACACACACCTCTCAATCTTTGTTAATTGTAAAAATTATTTCTAATCACCTTCCCAATTCTCTACCGCATATCCATGACCTTCTGGTATCACCAAAATTCCAAAACCATAGGCCAGAAATAGGTTCTCAGGGAGGATAATTCAAAAGGTAAAAATCATCATTGATTTTCTTTTCAGTTCTTTTTTTCTTATACTATTTTCCCTTACCCATATCCAAGAACCATGAATAATCTATTATTTTTTATACACATTAATTTTGTATTGTTTTTGGATAATTTCATCATCATATTACTTATTCACTCCCTTTTATTACCAAAATAAAAAGGTCATTTAACATGTGTCGAATTACCGACATCATGGACGATGTGTTTTCAATTTATATTACTACCTTCATGGATGGATATAAAACCATTATAATCATTAAAATATAATTAAAATTATATTGAAAATCCTTTTTTATGTTTTAAATATAACATATAATCATATTATTAAATTATATAATGAAACCAATTTTTGATTATTGAAAACCACAAAAAATATCTAAACGAATATCATTACTGTTTTATATAATGATTCACCATAATATATGAAAAAAATGATATATTGGATTGTTTAATATTCAAGAAAAAGTGTAATTATTTTTCATTATACTTATGGAGTTTCACATCCATTCGATAAGAAAACCCATTAAAAACCGACCATGGAAACCTTGTAAAGAACAAACCTAAAATAATGAAAATGAAAAAATATTATTAATAAATGGGTGGTATGATGTTATAAAAGGATAATATAAGGCATTTTAATAATTAATATGTTATGGTAAATAGTTAATAACACTATTTTAACCTTTATAATGTTTGTTTAAAAACATTTTAACTCATGAGAATCTGATATAAGGGATTTCTTAACCTAATATCCATTATTTTGGTTAGCCTTGTACTTCATTAATTATGTGGTATTGATATTATTTTTGTAATTAATTTTTTTATATTATTTTTTTATTATGTTTATATGTTTTTATTTAAATATTCATATCTTTCTTTTAATCATGATTTCAATTATTTGTTATTTGTATGGGACATTTATTTTTAAATCCATTTTGGAACTTTTATTTTTATAAAATTCGAAATGGATGTTTTTATGCTTGTATTATTCTATTATGATTATGTTATGGAACATATTAATTTACTATGGTGACGGGTTGGTCATTTATATCCCTTCAATTAATGGGGTATGTCTAATTTTGAGGTTATCTTTATGGTTACTCCATGTGTAACAATGGTGGTTACACTATGAGGTAGTCGTGAGGGTTAATTTGTAATGTAGCTGTGAGGTTTACAACTCTAATAGTAGCCATTAGGGTTACAATAAAAAGTATTTAATTCCCTAACTAACCTGTATAGTTTTTTTATTCTATATATTTTTTCTAGAAATCTCTTGTTTCACAAATTAAGTGAATGATACTATCTAGGTAAGAAGTATGTCTTTATGAAAATGATTTAATCTATTTAGAATTATTAATTGTCTAATGGTTTTTTTCCTTAATTTTATATTAGTTACTCATATATTTGTTCTCATCCCATGTTTTAAAATGTTTTCATAGGGTTTGTGGATGGATTTTAGAAAATAAGAAGCTAAGATAAATTTTGTGCATATTATTCATGAATAGATTATGGGTTTTTATTAAAATATTTTTTATTATGGATGAAATGGATATTGTTTTTGAATTACCCACACTGATGCTCTTTGTTGATATGTATGAATTATGTCATGAAATTTTAAATATCTAAACAAAAAATATATTTAGGAATGTAAAAAGTTAATTTTAATGGAATTTACTAGATAATTTATTATTTAAGGTTGGGACCTTATACCATTGAAATGGGACATGGGTTTGGTATAAAAAACAAAATGATGTTTCATATAAATTAATGGAAAATAATATTATTATTTCAAGATCATTACTTGTATAAACAAAATATTGAATTGGATTATTTTGATGGAAATTAAATATATCATTAAGAAAAAATAATATGGATGTTAATTAAATCAATTAAACTAATTAATTAATATTATTAATATGATACATTACTATAAATGAATTATATGAATTTAAATGAGGAAAGTGTAAGAGAATTATGTTACCATGTTATATAAATTTCAATAGATTGAAGAGGGAAACCATTGGACCAAGGAGGCACCATGGATGGATGTTAGATAATGTAAATGCATATAATTTAGTTCTCAAATGATTTATATGGGTGAAGAATGGGATGATTAGTGGATAATTGTAGTAAAAGAGGATTTATTTTTCTATAATTTCCAAATATTTCTCTTTGAATGATTGAATATGAAAAATGAAAATCCATTGTCATACCAAGGGTATCTTCCCATGGTTTTAGGCATTTATGTTATTTTTAAAAATAATTTAATGATCTATATTTGAAATCCATATTTTAATATTATTATATTCATTTAAAATTATTTTTTTATAAAATATTGTTTTTAAAAAATTAATGTAAATTTTAGACTCTGGAAAATCATTTATAGGTTTTAATGTTGATTGAAATATTTTAAAATAATTAATATTATTTTATTTAAATATTTTTTTTGAAGGTATAGTGAAAAAATAATTATTACCTCCCTTTTATGTTTTTATAATTTCATAATACTTCCCTTATATTAGATAATATTCTATAATTTTCACCAAAATCTAATTTTAATGTAAAATTATGAAAAAATTACTATTAAATAATTTTTAATTGATTGTTTTCAAAAAATTACAATTTATCTTAGGAAAATTTTGTAAATATTATGACATTTATTTTTCAATATAAAATAAATTATTGAAAGAACAAATTTTCAATATAAAGCCGAATTTCTATCCATTAGAGAAAAAATATAGAAATGTAAATGTTGGAAAAAAATCCCTCAATACAACATCGATTCATTATTGGGTTGATTTAGTTTTTTGGAAAAGTAGGTTTCCATGATATGTTATAGAGTTCAAGATAAATTTTTTACAATATAAGTTGGGAAAGATACAAGATGATGGAATATATGGTATAGAGATGGTACAGAAGATCTTGTACATGTTGGTGTCATTTCACTGAGTTTTCCAAATTATTGGTCCTCAATATCGTGAAAATAGAGAAAGGTGTTTTTAAAAATCGATGTCTCATGAAATATTATAAGATTTTTTTAATATTAAATTCCATATATATTTTGGGTTCACCATATCAAAATATGTAATACGAATGAAGGGTTCGAAATATTGGATATGTGTGAAAGATGACGTTACATGAAAGTGACTTACGTTCTCACTATGAGGTGAAATATGGTTTACACGCTCAGAGAGAATCTTGCACACATTGTTGGAAATGCCTATAAATAAGTGGCTACCCCCTCATTTGAACAGCTCAACACATAAAGAGAATCAGATCTCTGATGTGAATCAGAATTACATGCAAGTGGTGGTGCACGTAAGAAGGGTTTGGCGGGCAATAACAGAGTTATGTGTAAGAAGGGAGTTGCGAGAAAAAAGGTTTTCTGCTACAAAAGTTAAATTATTAGTGAATGAAATTAATATTTCCCACAAGAAACCCAAAAGGTTTCAAAAATGATATCAGTTTCCCAAGAATACTATGGTAATGGGGTATTTATCAATTATATGAAAGTGGAACTTCAACAGAGCATCCATCAACAACATAGGATTTATTCATTAGTAATAATGAAGGGACCTACAAGTACATAAACAATGTGTGGATCCCTACCAAGAGTAGTGAGTGAATGAAGAGGAACATGATGATCTCTTCTACAGGAAGTGATCCAGAAAAAGGGACATAGGGAGTGACCATTGGGAAAGACATGATCAGACCATAACATTGTAAAGGTAGTGAACCTTGGAAGATATGTGATCTACCTCGATCCTTGAAACTAGCAGTGAGCTTTATTAGGTTTGGTACATTGGCGCATCACTGTTGTATGCTCCTTGGATGTATCCCAATGAGGTCAAACCAATTAAAATCTATATGCCTTTTTTGTTCAATTCATTATAATCAATGAATCAACATCAAATAATGAAGGAAATAATAATATTAAAATTAACACATAAGTTCAAACAAAGAGACACTTGTAATAATGAGTTTAAGATCTAGTGGGGTAGGGATTTTTTTTGAAAAAGTATATCCATACCCTGATTCATCCCTCCCTATGAGGGTATCTAGCACAATTTTTGACCTAACAATTGGTATCACATGGTATATTTATTTTATCGTATTTTTTACCTTTCACTTGGTTTATTAGTTTGTTAATATTAATTGTTCAGTATAATCTTATATTAGGGTTTCATGGAAAATGGAAGAAATTCAATGAAGAAGAAAATGCTTGGTGGTATTCCTTAATGTGGAAGTGAATATTAAATGAGTTTAATTATATTGAAGGAATCAAGTAGTGAATAGAATAATGATTTGGATAAATCATATCGTGATAACACATACTCATTTAATTATGTTGTAAGAATGAATGAGGAACCTAATATTCTAAGTGATACAAGAATTATTGATGATGAATAAATTACTCAAAGGAAAAAATTTGATGTTTTCAACATGAAAAGAAACTGTATTGGACATTAAAATAGGAAAAGAAGCCTCAAAATATTCATACCCAAGTACATGAAATAGTGGTCAACAAGATAAAATGATTAAATCAAAGGCATATTAATATGGATAATTATTTGAGGGAAAAATTGATTTACAATCTGAAGAACTCCAAAAGATATCTATAATTGATAGAAAGCCTAAAATATGATGAAAAGGGAGGGAATCTAATCTTAGATGAAATTATGGACCTCAATAAATGAAATGGTGATCGATCCACATAGATATATGAAACAGTTTAAGAGAACTAAAGTATTAAACCAAGGAATTCATTCCATACCAATTCTGTTTCTTATAAAAATGTTATTGTAAAGGAATAATGGCGTTTTGGATAAGGGAACCTAATAATAGGAATATGAGATGAGTATAGGTATGAATATCAATAGAGAACATTGTTCTCAACATGAATCAAGGTATATAAAGACTCACCAACAACGAGAAGAGCTGTATTTATTGAAGAAAGAAGTAGATAAATCTAATGCCAAAGGATATTCTAAATTGGAGGATGATTTGAAATTACAATTTGATTATCCTTTAGTAGGTGATGATGAAATGAAAATAAAATAAGTTATTTCTATAATGAAAAAAGAACATATTTTATCATCTTAAAGGCTATATAGTTTTCAAAAAACTAGCATTAGATATGATGAATCTTCTCTCATGCATGATAGGATAAGAGCTGTGAAAGGATCCAAAAATAAGAAATATCCTATAGATTATTGAAATATGACTAAAAGGGTTTTTTATAGGAGGAAATGATATCATGGGATATATTTGTGGGAAGCATGGTCATACATCATCTTTTTTTGACAATTTGGAAAATATTTCAAATTGTGATGGAAAAAATATTTAATAATCATAGAATAAGTAGAAAGATATTGAAATGTATAATGGTAAAACCTCTCTAAAAGAATGTGTCCATTGGAATATTTTATTTAAGAAGATAGTGACCCACCATGAGTATTTTTCAGGAAGCCCATGGAATCAACGTTAGATAAAGAATAATAACTCTGAATGCATCCACTTCTCAACCAATAAATAATTCAATGATTTATGTTTCTAATGAGAGATTTTTTATGGGTTATGATCATGGTAAATGGAAATATATAGCAGTAAAAAGAAATTAGGGTAGGAAAAGGAACTCTAAACAATATATCCAACACTTTTAGTTTATAACAAGAAGACTTATATTATAGGATAGAATAGTAAGTTGAAAAATAGATTTACAGCCTCAGGGGAATCATAAAGAGCTCAATGAAAGGAGTGTCAATCACCACCTCTGATATACTCACAAAATATATTTGGGAAATAATTTCATTGAATATTAAAGGAAAAAGGAAGATCTAATCTATATGTAAGTAAGAAAAATGTACCTTTAGTGAAGAACCCACAAGATGCAAGAAATAGTGTGGATACTAGAGTAACTGATAAATAAAAAATGAATAAATCTTGTCTCCACAATCTCATACGATTCACTGGGTGAGAACTGAAAGATGAGGAAATATCCATCTAATGGAGGAATAAAAAATAGGATCTGTCCAGTGGAGATATCCTTGCTCAAAGAAAGAATCAGAAAAAAAATTTTTTGTCAAAAATTAATGAAGAAAATTTGTACTGGAAGGTTTAAAACTAGGGTTACAAAAAAGACGAATCCAATAGAACCAAATTATTAAAGTAATACTAATCATGTGGGAAACTAATTTCAAGTTATATGTCCAGAACAGTTGATGTTATCTCGATAGATGGAAGATGCATATAAAGAGTACACTGATTTAAAAGAAATTATTAAAGGGTTTATGTAGCAGGATCGAAAAAATACTATTCATGATAACTTTTAGATATTCGCCTCTCCCTCTGTGTATAAATTATATTAAATGATGTTATATGGGAGATACAATACATGGAGAAATGGTATCAAAAGATATAAAGTTGTAATGTAATGTGATCCAAAATTTCAACACATTCAAATCAATCAAAAGAGATAAATAATTGATCTGGAAGAATTCCTTGGTTGGATTTAATGGTTTATCACATCTTGAAATTTATGGAATTAATTTATAGCAATGGATATGGATTGTGTTATTAAAATTATATATCATTTCCTTCATAGAGTTCTGTCTTAGTAGGCTTAGAGGTTTTCTTGATGGCTTATTATAAAGTTCCACAAGAGAATAAATGATGTAGTAAAATAAGAATGTTTATGGTAGTAAACAGTTGGCCCCATAATAGGAAGAGTTTTACATCATAGGGGGAGCACTCTATCTTCTAGTCAGATTGAAGATCTCAATTGGATATAAAGGATTAATGTTTATGATGACTAACATAAAGAAGAACAATTGGGTGGAAAATATAAAATTCTTGTGTATTTCATGATTATTTATTTTGTTTTGACAATAATTTGTTAGAATACTTATTTCATGATACTAATAAGTGGTGAGAAAATATTGAAAATAGTTCAATAAGAGGCTGGTGGCTAGAAGGTAAAAAACTCAAGGTGATTTGATGTAGAAAAAAATGATTCATTAGAATATACTGATGTTGAGTAGGAGAAAGAACCTGTAGATGAGATCTAGGTCCAGGTTATCGAGGTAGTTCTAAACCAAATTAAGAAGAATTAGACATGAGAGATTATATCATGGAAAAATAATAATAATTACATTAGTATTAATGGGTCCTTCAAAATAAGATGAATGAAAAAGAATAGGTAATTCGATGCAAATAATGACTATTTTTGAAAGGGCACACCCATATATATGGTATTGATGTTAATGAGGAATTTTCACCTATTGCGATGGTAGATACAATCATGATATTCTTAGACGTAAGAGTGCAATGAAGGTTCAATATTTTATAGGTGGATGTCAAATCAACATTTCTGAATTGGGATCAATAATAATAATTGTATATTGTGAAAACAGATGGTTTTATAATTCGTCAAGATGAGAAAATAATTTTTCGGTTGAAGATGGCACTATATGGGTTGGCGCGAGCCCAAAAATCACTGTATTCAAGAATGATTAGTTTTTGAGGATCAGTTTTCAGCATGATTTAGTTGATTACAATATCTATTTTACCAATGTTAGTAATCAATGGATGATGAGGCAACTGCATATCAATGATATAATCTTTAGTAGATTAGATAAAGTGCAGTGCAACTGGTTTTTTAAATTAATGAAATGTGAGTTCGAAATGTCAATTATATGTGGAATGATGTTTTCCTTTTTTTACAAGTAACAGAAAGAAATAATGACACAATAATTTCTCAATGTAAATTATACCAGGAGGTTTTGAAAATATTTTTGTTGGATAATCACAAGGTGATAATGACTATAATGGATACTCAGATGAAACTGTCATGGGATGATGAAGAAAAAATAGTTAATGTCACCAAATATAAGCAGATTGTTGGAATCCTATTGTACTTGATAACGACATGACATGATATTGATTTTTACAAATGTCAAGAAGCACTATATCAAAAAAAATCCTAATGAAATGTATGTGCTTTCAGTTAAAATAATACTTCGGTATATCAAAGGCATGGTGGAATTTGGTTTTTAGTATGCTGAAAAATTTCAGTAAGAGTTATTGGGATATAAAGATGCAGATTGGGTCGGATCAATGGATGAAAGAAAATAAATGTCATTAGTTTCTTTTTATCTTAGTGGATTTTTTATTTCATGGATCAGCAGAATACAAAATTTTATATCATTGAAAATCATAGAAGATAAATATATTGTGGATACTGAAGCATGATCACAATTATTATGGATGAAACAATGGATTGATGACATTGGGGTTGAGGTGATGTCTTTGATCAGAAACTATTTCGATAAATCAAGTACCATTTGTCTTAGAAAAAATAATGTCCATAACTCATGGAAAATTCACATTGAAATCAAATATCAATTTATCAAGGAGAAGGTGGAGAAAGGGCTTCTGAATTTGGATTATATTCCT
Organism: Viscum album; assembly: GCA_963277665.1. Lineage (NCBI taxonomy): Eukaryota > Viridiplantae > Streptophyta > Magnoliopsida > Santalales > Viscaceae > Viscum > Viscum album. The sequence continues at coordinate 123,812,178 of OY728127.1, read as the reverse complement.
AGAGAATAATAGGATTCAGACATTAAGACTAAGGACTTACCCAAATAAGCATTTAAGACATATCGACTAGTTTTGAGAGTTTAGTCAACTCCCCTCACCTAAAAAATTGTGTATGTGTAATCCATCTACCTGAGGTATGGTGTGTTTCCCTTATGTACTAATATGTGTTATTTACCCTATTTCATAACTAAAAGGAATATCCTTTGGGTTTGTTGACAAAGGGGGAGAAATTTTGGCTATTAAATGGGAGAAGGTTTTTTAATCACGACACAAGGAGAAGATATTAGGTTTAGCGCAGGATAGGGGGTGTTAAAGATGATTGAGAGTGTTGAGATATAGGGGGAGTGTCCACATTTTATGAATTATAGGATATTGATAGATCATGAAATTCTTCTATGACACAATTATAATTATGTGTTATGCGGACACCACTCATGGTCACATCTATCAAAGAATAGCTTGGATACCATTAAGAATTCAAAAACATGGGAACCCAATCAGTGATGTATGGGGTGTTTAAAATCTAATTATGGTATAAGTGTTCGTTCAATGAATATATATCATTATAAATGGTTTTTTGATGAAATCGGTTTCTTGGTGTCAGGAATTTAATGATTCATCAATAAAATTTATATTAAAATCTTGTTTATATTGTCAGTCATTGCATATATGGGATTAGATTATTCGTAGAGTAAGCCATTGATCATTTTCTGAGTAGAAATAAGTGAATAGTGGTTGTGGATGGAAGAATCTTTAATCATATTTTTAAATTTCAAGAGTTTTCAACAATCCCAAATGGGGTTATTGTTGGGAAAAATCGCTAAAGGAAATATTGAAGCATTTTTTGGTTTATTGTGATTGTTGATAAAGTGGTTTTCCAATATTAGTTTTGGAGTTCCATAGATATTTTTGACCAGCTATGTTGATAATTATCCATGAATAAGGAATGGATTTTTTAGAGCCTATACCAAAGGTTGTATATAAGATGGTGTTATTTCCATGTGTTTTCCAAATTCTTGGGCGTCAAAATTGAGAAAATGAAAAAATAGGTTTTTAGAAAATGAACTTTTAAAAAATATTTAAGCCGGATTGGAATATTGTGTGAATGACATATTTTGGGTTTACCAGATAACAATTTGGAAAAGGAAATAATTGGGAATAATATTTTTATTTTCATTAAAGATGATGTTATTTGAAGGAGACTTATTCGAGGAATGTGACATCAAGTAGAGTTTAGGAGCTTGAAGAGAATCTTGTGTGCAATCTTGGAAAAGCCTGTAAATAATAGGATACTATTTAATTTGAGTATCTCAACACTTAGAAATTATCCAAGATCTAAATTGCATATGAATTTAGTGAAATGGAAGGTGTATTTAAGAAGGGAGTTGTGTGCATGAAGGGAGTATCAGACAAGAGGTTTTCCATGAAAAAAGATAAATTTTGCACATAATGCATTAATATTGCATGCAAGACACTCCATATATTACGATAAATATTACAGTTTTCTATTAGTACTATTGTAATGGCGTATTCATCAATTGTATGAAAGTTAACTTCAACATATTATCCATCTATATCCAAGGATGTATTAACTAGTAATAATGAAGGGACCTATAAGTCCAAAATCAATGTGTAGACACCTTCCAAGAGAAGTGATTAAAGAAAGTGGAATATGATGATCCTTCCCACCTTCAGTGATCCATATAATGACATATAGTGAGTGGCCCTATAGAATATATTGAGAAGACCCTTATCCTTGTAAAAGATGTGGGGCTGGGTATAGAAGGGATTTAGCCTGATGCTTAAAATTGGTAGCAAAATTTAGGGGAATTTTTACTTTGTAACATTATCATTATTTTCACCTAGGATGTATCCTATTAAGGGTGAACCATGTAAAAATATTTTTGCTTATGTTTTTTTGTTTTTTATATTACATTCAAAGAATCAACATTTGATAAATAAGGAAAGAATAAAATTAATATTAACACTTAAGTGAAAACAAAGTGACCCTTGTAATAAAGAGGTCAAGATCTTATGGGGTGGGAATTTTTTTTTGAAAAAATACCCATTCCCTAATTCATCTCCACTATCAGGGTTTCTAAGTCCCTTTTGGAACAAACAATATAAAATTAGTTTATAAATAATTTTTACTGACTATATCCTTTTATAAAGAATCAAATTTAAACGAATTTTTTTATTGTGTTTAAATATATAAACCTTCCATACAAATAAAACCATGTTTTTTTGTATAAAAAATTGATTTTATCATATTATCTAATAATACAGATCTTATATAATATTCTAATAATAAATTAAAATGTGAAACCAATGATGTTGTTAATTAATTTATAGAATAATTATACATTAATATTGCCAAGTCGTTGATACATAGAACCATATTACACCATCATAGACATTAAGGGTAAGATGTGGGCTGGTTTTAGTCTCATGAGGTGGTTTATCCAACACTAATCTAGTGGTGATCTCCCAAATCTAGAACTTCTATTTTAAAAGATTTATTTTAAGGATAACTTTTGAATCTCTTAATGGGATTGATCAATAGAAAACATCAATTATGTGATCTCCATCTCCAAATATTACAATTGATATTCATAAGGGATGATTATATAGGTGGGGGGTCCTTCATTTATTCTTACATAACATAATTATATCATATCATTACCCTTAATATAAGAAATCATAAATAGTAACAATAAAACATATATCATACCAATGGACATAATGCCCAATTGTTATAAAGAGAAATATTAATGTTGATCAAAAATAATTTAAAGGATATATAATGGTGATAAACTTAGGTTAAAATTTATGGTTTCATCCTATATATAGTAATAAACACCAACACATATATATTTAATTACAATGGTTTTGAAAAATTACATTGAATGTTTTTATCATATTTCGGATTTTATACTTTATTTTAACATATTTCATGATAGGTGTAACATTCATGGTATTGTTTGTCCACATTAATTACACCATCAAATGATCTCAATTATTATATTTTTATATCCACGTACTAGTCTTACCTATTGTTACATATATTATTACTTTATAAGTAATATAATTATTGTAATATTTTTCTATTTAATTCAATTGTTCCATATAAAAAATTAACCATTATGAAAAAAGTAGTATTTTATTTTAAAAATTATTAATTTTAAGTCCACTACATATTTCATGTTTAGAAACGTTTCAATGAATATTGTGAGTATAAATACTAAATTGGGAAACAATAATGGTGTCTTAAATCAAATGACAAATAAGAAAGTATATGAGTGAAAATAACCACTATCATGTCCATCCCTATTCAACAGTACCCTTCATAGGTAAGAAATGAAGAGAGATACAAAATAAACCTGAGTATATTATTTCGTAGGCCCCGAGTTGGAAACTATAACTGGTGGTATAATAAGGAAAAAATGATAGGAATTCTCCAACATGAAAATAAATGGAATAGAGAGATAAGGCATATACACAAACTATCTTCTGATGAAATTAAGAAAAAAATTCCCAATATATTCCTGAAATGTCATAGATAATTTGAAAACTATAAAGGTAAGCCATGTATACCAATACAAAAAAGATGTCAACAACCATGAAACTGGATCAACTCTTGTAAAACCCAATATATTAATATACAACATGATCATAATCATACCCCTTATGTCAATATTTTATTTATATAAACAAGGAATGATCATAAAATTATACTATGTAGGACCATCTCCATAGCTTCTCACGAAAAATATTAATAACTTATGCTAAATACATGTTGAAAACACATGTGAAACTACATTTCCTTCTTTAATGGTATACTATGTCCCCATATTTATGATAGATAGATATCAATGAATTTCCCTTGCAAGAGATCATATTTTATAGTTATAGGCAACATTGGTACCCCACTACCTATTCCATAGTAGTTTGTGTCTCTTCTACAACATCACATGTCAAGATCCATCTCTCTATATGAGAAATAACATCTATGAAACCTAGGATATGTATCACATCATACACCTTAGGCATCACAGAATCCCATCAGAATCTATATATATTGTAACTATGTACTTAAAGGGAGACAACATGGCTCGTGTGACATGTATCATAAATTATGTACTATTACTCAAACCAACAAAGACCATACATAATGTTAGCTACCTGAAACCATCACATCAAATAAAATTAATACTAATAATAATTTTTTGGATAATATATATATATATGTGTGTGTGAAATAGTCACAATACATCACATCCTTCTACACACATATATGGGGAAATAAAAATCCATGTATTCCAACATATGATTCATCCATGAGAAGAGAAATGATCTGTATGTGGTAGTCAGCCATCCATCCTCCCAATAACGTATTGGGGAAAACACCTTCCTATAGTCGACTAGGTATCGGTTTCATTATAGAACATGGGGTGTATAGCATATTAAATAATTAATCATATTGGATATATTATATCTCAAAACCACACTATGGTAATGACCTATTCCTAATATTAGTTTCACCTAATTTCACTCTCCCACCCACCTTCCACTAATAGGGTCTAAAAATACCATAACCACAATATCATTTAAGAATAAATACATTAATTTAAATCATTTTTTTCATAATTTAAATTATATGAGTTATTAATTATAAATTAATTTACAATATTCAATTTTACATTTTACAATCCATCAAGTGAAGTGAATTTCTTTGAGGCATAATCAACACTGAGTCATCTATTTCTTAAGAGTAACAATATAATTTTCATTGAATTAAGAATAAAACCCATGGATTAAATTTTTATTATAAATTATTACCAATAATTAAATATTTATACTCTTGGAAATAATCATAATCTTCCAGCAAGCGAGATACCACTAATAAAATCTAGTTACATTAATTAGTGGAGAAAAGAATGAATATGGACAAGAAACCAACTCATCTATCCATTAAAGAATTTATTCAAAAAATATTTCCAGAATTATTAAATCAATGAATAATCACAACATCGTATGGTTCCATCTTTGAGATTCCATCACCATCATGCTCAGTCATAACCCCATTCATCTCACAATCATAGGAATCAACTTCTCCCACATCCATGGTCCTCCCATCCCATAACTAACTAGCCATAAGATGCTAATGTCACATCACAAGGATAATATCTATAGAAAAAAAGGTAGGAAAAAATCACATTCAATATGTAAATCTATCCCTATGAATAATTCATCCATCCATCATATTGAAATGACCTCTCATTTCCTCTAATATAAATAATCCACACATTATTAACAAATTAAAACTACTTACCCAAAAAATATTCCTTTATCATGAATTTTTTTTATTCCATTGTGAATTAACCAATTTTCTATTAATTGGATCTAAATACTTGAACCCTACTAATATAGCTAGAACATGCTATCAAAATTTATAAACACCCACGTAAGAGTTTCTCATCATTAGAATTATTATAGAACAATAATTACTTAACATATCTTTTTAATATAATTAAAATTAAAAAAAATTACAACAATATGTTCTTAATAAATTAAATTAAATAGATTAAAAAATACCATTTAAAATTAAATTATCATATACATGACATCCTCCATTTTCCCAGACACACCATATTTAATAAACATAAATCATAATTAATTATTAATCCAATTATAAAAATATTATGTCCAATTAAATCATTACATATTGTATCATTTTCAACATTAAAAACCAAGAATAAAAAAAGTTATATTAAAATATTATGATAGATTTAAAACTATCTGGAAAATCAAGCATCAAACTATTATAATGGTTCAAATTAACAACATTAAATCACTACCATAAATCAATTGAACTCTCTAATATGGTTTAATATTTATAATGGTATTCACAACACAATATAAATGGATAATAAAAGGACAATATTTTGATTTCACACAAGGTAATTGAGGAATAAATAAATCACATACCTTAAAAGCATCGATGTTCCTTATATGATAATGAATCTCATATCACCACCCCTTATGAAACTATAATATCCCATTGATTTCATACCATAAATGCACTCAAAAAATTATAAATAAAACCCCATTATATAAGGGATATAATAATCAAATTCTTAAAAATAATATTGAAGGGTAAAGAGATATTATAGAGGTAAATATATTAAAAATGTAGGTTGATCATAGATTATATTGTTATGGATTGAATATAGAATTCATTGAAAATCCCTATTGAAAGGTACACGAATGCCTTAAAAACCACAATTGGGTACTAGGATTTAAGAGAAAGAAGTGGAAAAAATGTAGGATCATGGATCTCAGGTTATATATATAATCATAATCATTTAAAGGACCACATCATGACCCCATGAATCATTGCATAAAACACCATTGAAACAACATTATGGGAGGATGCCACACTCAAACCCTTGATCAAATACATCTCTAGTATCCTTGTCTAGATAAATGATTTAGATCAACTGTAGTCAATGGTGATACTAAATCATTTCCAACATACCACCCCATAACCACCTCCAAATTGGAATTGGATCCTCAAGTTGTTTCATTGAATACACTAGCTCCACACCATAGATTATAGATTAGATTATGTTACATCATGCTCCATGAAAAATAGTCTAACTCTCTATTCCATAGCATACCTACTACACTAAAACTACTATCTACATGCAATGTATTCTAAAAAATCCTTCCGGATCAATCCTACTACATATTCTAATCAACTATGCTGTAAATACTAGAACTAAAATGCATCATATCCAAACCTGCACCACAACTGTTACATTTTTTGGTAAGGGAACCCCATTTTTTAAAACACACTCTGATATCCTTTTAACTTCTTTTGGGAACATCTAAAAAACATAATTCACTAGGGAATTTGACTCTAACTTCTAAGACATTACATTAGATACCTTAAAAACATTCTCATCCCTCTGAATAAAAAAACATGAAGATAATGAAATAAAAAGGGGTCATCTGAAAAAAGACATTATTAAATTACTCTCATGAATATTACTCTTATAGAAGCTCAACCACCTCACTCTGGTAAAATAATTGTGAAAACATAAAAAAATTGGGAATATTCAAAACACTCTCTTGGGGTTGATAACTCTAAAATGATACTAGTGTAAAAATAATGGAACTCTAGAAAAATAACATAAAAATAATAAATAATAAACATATATATATATATATATTAATATCACTACAAGAGAATTATTAAATAACAAAAAAACTAAAAATGCACACTTTGTATCTATGAAAAAGATTAATATGTTCTCTACCACAAACAACCATGTCACAAATTGACACAAAAAAGGGAATAAAATGTACAATCTATACCTTCTCAGGACTTTCTTGGATCTCCATAGGCTTCTTCTCAATGTTTCCATCATCCTAAATATAAATATCAACCCAACCAAAAAAATGGTAATATTCATGAAAATAATAGTGGATATGCGGCATGTGATAATAATTTTAAATCTTTCTCTTCTATGGGGTAAGCGTTATCGAATATGTTATTTCGCCCACATGGGCCATATCCTCTAAGGTACAAACAAATAGGGGGTAAATATTACTCCTGTGGTGAAAATGTAACTTCCATTTAAGATTATTATACTTTAAAAACATGTTCTCTACAATGTTGAGATCTACATGCCTACTGATCATATTGGAATAGTTATTTTAATGATCATACAATACTTTCAACCTCACATAAATTACATGCACTGTCTCTTTGAATCTCTTTTCTACCTCCATCTTGTGAATTATCACATCTTCAACCCCAAACATGGAAAATCGGGAATAGAATTATAGGATATACATAGATTCAAACGTTATCATACCAATGGTGTTGTAGAACCTATTATCGTAAATGATATAGAAAAAAGTTTGGTTCTTCAACTTTGAAACTCCACAAACAAGGACATAATAATGCGCCATTCCATTATTCTTATGCATAGTTGTATTTTTCTATTTCGACATGTAAGGGTGAATACAAGTTATAAGGTATTACAAAGAACCAAAATAATTATGAGACATCTCAAAACCCTATAGGTAAAATAATTACCAGGTTCAAAGATAATAATATTTAGGAATATATGGAGTCTTAAAACCTCCTTCAGATATGAACCTAAGAAAACCTCCAAAAAAAAGACAACATGATCTCTATATAGTGGGTTAATTTTATCAAACATTAACCTACCAATTATATATCATCAAAATCTTCATTTATAACAAGGTAAATAAATAAATAAATCCCTAAATATGTTCTCCCAAATCCAATTAAGAAAATATTACAACTGTTGAAAACCACAGTGGATAATGTTCACATCCTTAACCTTCCAGAAGACATAAAAAAGATTTATAAACTCTAAAATACAATAATTCAACATAGGCTACCAAAAAATACATCTTAGGGAAAACTAATATTTTTATTCAATAATATTCCACCATTGGTGAGCTATGGAAGTCAAAGAGAACAATCTCACACATCACCATTGGGAATAAAATCCTTCCATGTAATAACACTTGTTTCTGTTTATCCCTAGAAAAATATCAATGAAAAAACTAATCAAAACTTAGTATCCATCTAAATCCTCCATAGAATACTCAAGATGGGTCTCTTGAACCACCCACAACTATAATAACATCAACATCATATAGAAAGAAAGACATCCTTATCTGTCCTCTCAAATACAAAGATTCTTCAATGTAAGATATTCTATCACACTATAGTAATCACAATATTCGTGTACTATAATAAAAAGATACTTACTACTATGAATATTATCTAAATCATTTAGTTTTCCCAAATTATATGAAATTATTTATTTATAGTCTTACAATAAATCCATCCATCATCATTATCAACGGTTTATGTCATAATTTGAGAATACACAAGTCATGCATTTATAATCAGTAAAACCCAAAAAATGCTCATTGATGTGGAAGTGTAACTAAAAATTCTAGGAAAAAACTTCTTCCACTAACATTAAATCATTATTGGAATACTAAAACTCATGGGGACTTTACTATCGAGACCCATAAGAAACAAATAATCACTGAAACATCAGATCAAAGCTTAAACAATGATATAAAGTGTTGTACAAGTCTAAAAAAACGAATTCCCTCATTTGGAAAAAAATGAATTAGAGCATTGACCGAATCATCTATTATGTACAATATTTTTTATGAACATTGATCAGTCTGTGAGGACATTTAATCCTTCCTGATCAATTCTTTCAAAAGAGTCATGAATGAAGATAAATTAGATACCAACCACCAATAAAATATTTATGGTCCATGGATACACTAAACCTCCACAACATTCTTGAAGGATTCACAAGAAAAAACCACTTTCATCAAAAGATCAAAAACTACATCATTTTTATTAAGAAATACCCAAATAAATGGACGGAATAACAACAAATATCACACATTGATAACTTCCTAAATAGTTTTTGATGATGAATAACTCTCAATAAATAACATAAATGATAAAAAAACTGTGGCATGCCAAGATGACACACTTGTCCACAAAACCCTATTGTCCCAAATTATTGAGATATAACCATAGGTCATGAAACTCTAATGGAACTATTCTATATGATGTCATCATGATTGGTGAAATTCAAAACTATAACTCAATATGAATTCCAATTTTTCATCATGGTTGGAACTATAAATCCTTCATACGATGAATATCAGGTTAAAACTCCATTGCCCATATAGATAATTTTACGGAGCCTCCAATAAATTAGAATCATCATGGACATCAAATAATACATGGTTGGTACAATCCTCTAAATGAACTGAGGTTTTTATAATCCAAAAATCAATTTTTTCTCTCTATTTGTATCATAGAATATGATCTCTCTCTTGAATAAACAGTCATTAGATAATAAGAAATATATCCAATCAATGTAAAGAATCATTTATTAAGAATGTATTTTCAAATATAAGAAGTGTCCCAAAGAAAGGTTTGATTCCGAAATTAGATCATAATATATTCATAAATTATTTAAAAAATCTTGACGAAAAATATTTAATGTTAAAGGGGTACTGTAATCCGATTTTCCTAATGTATAAATACATGGAACAGGGTAGGTGATATGAAAATGAGTGTATAAACATAGTAAATGAAAAAAACTAACCCATACATATAAAAAGAAAATGGTACTTTGAAGGACATTCGTATCTCCAGATACCAAAATATATAGAGCTTGAAACCTGTCACATCCTACTATACATCCAATTTTAACTTTCTTATGATCACCAACACAATCATTATCTATTCTATATAGATGAGGAGAATCTTAGAAATGTCATCTAATTTCCTTTTATATTATATGACACTCCAATTCTATAGAATTCAACTGTTTTCTCTCAGTAGATACTATCTTAGAGGTTAAACCTGAAATAAAACACTTAATGCATGATAACTTCTCATAATGGTCTATTACACTCACTATTAATGACCTTGATCTCTATAAGAAAAATGTAAACCAGGTCCCTTATAAAAGAAAAATGGGCCACTATCCCAAGAGAATTGATATAGTACCGGATATAATACACCCCCACTATCTAAAAACTATTCTATCATAGAATAGGGGAACCTTGAACCATAATGAAACTTTATGAGGAATCCTCATGAATCCCCATTCATGGCGATATTGTTCTAGCTAGTGTCCCCTAAATTTCATCTACTCTTTCCAAAACCACTATCCATTTAGAAAATATAAATTGGGTGACCTAGTGCTAGATCTATGTATTCTAAGCCTCTTCAAATTGACTCACCTTGGAATCATCATCTGGAATCGTAATAGATTCATATTGTATATGGGTGGTGAATAAGTTTTCATATTCACAAAATCTTGAAAACCCATATAAATATCTATATCTCTTTATGGCTATAAAATTTCATGGTTGAAGTTATAAACTCCACATGAATCCAACATTTTTTGTACCATGAGAACAAATACACCTCACAGTTCATGAGGAATACGATCAACCATTGACCCACTACTACATGAGACTTCATCATGGACAATGAATCCCAACTCCCTTTCTATCCATGGATTCAACAAAAATATATCTAATACTCCTCAAACTAGTATTATGTGACTTGGTCTAAAATAGGACCCTCATACTTATATAGAATTTAGAATTGAAAAATTCCAAGTGCCATCCAATATGTTTCATCTTCATCAACCTATACTAAAAGGAGATCTCATAAAATATCCTACTAAACATCTTCAGTGAAAGAATAAAAAGTAAAATGACTTGGATCCGTGTATAAGAGAATAAAAAATGGTTATACGTTTTATTATATAGAATATTGAATATTTAACATTATTTAATTATTATTTTTGTTATTTTTTTGGTTTTAACCTATGACCAAATTTACCCCTTTCAGAAACAGGAAATAATAATAATAATTCATGATTTTTTAAGGAATATTATAAAATACCAGTATCAAATCATTTATTATTCTCTCTAAACATAACACAATCATGAATATAATAACATGGGTCCCTACATATAGTTCTTACAAGAAACCTCTTGTGTTTACATGTTTTAATAATTATAGTTGACAATGTATCCTTACTAAAACATTAAATCTAATATGTTCTTAACTCCAAAATCCATCAAATCTTAAACCAAAATCATTGATAAAACTCTATGACGACCTCGTCCTCCCCCCAAATGTACCATACTTTTTGGATAATGAGGAATAGAGATAAATACCCTAAATCTCAACTCGAATAAGCCTGAGGTTGATGACAATAACATATGGTATTAGGAACACAAAAATTTGAAGGATTACACTCTATGAGAACATGTTTAAGAGAGAGATAATACTGATAGACCAATCAAATAATACTCTAATAGATTAATGAAATCCTGAGTATAAACATGCAATGCCATACATAATAAAAAAACTGGAATTCAAATATACAAGTACCAAATGATAATGTTAGTATCAACCATGAAACCCAAATAAATCCATTAAAAGGACATGTTGGATGTATAAAGAATGATCTCAAACATTCTCATTCTAATAGGAAAAACAATTAATATATATGTTGTGTTAACATAATTGTTTACTCAATAGGATCAACTTAAGAGGGTCTCATGAAGAAGATACTAAAATCATTTTAAAACCTACTAAAAACAAGCGAAATGAACTAATGAACAAAACATTTATACTATGTTCCCTGCCTCACCATTGCTTATTCTAACCAAGAATCACTTATAAGAGATCATGTTCTATATTAATAAACAACATGGGTATACCACTTCCACTTCCCATCTAATTTTCTTTTCTTCCCCAATATCAATGTTACTGATCATTCTCTCTCTAGATGACTATTATGTGAAGAAACAAACACCAAGTATATCCACATGAACCTCATGCATGAAAAAATAATATAAAGTTATGCATATTATCAAATATAATAACTGAGTAATTTTTAGGATCCACCACGTCTTATATAAAATCTATCATACATCATGCATTATATGTCAAACCATCATACCTAATACATCATGTAAGGTACCTCATGTAATCATACATTATATCTCATACCTATACTAATCATTTTTATAACACATACATAGATACATATGTCTAAAATAACCATAATCCCAAAAATATATCAACACATATATATGGGAATTTGACCATGATGAATAACAAAACATAATACTACCCGTAGTAGAGATCAGGTCTAGAGGGGTACACATCCATCCATCCTCCCACAAATATGTAATGGAATCAACTCTCTAAAATTCAATTGGGTGGATGTAACCTTAAACAACATGGGTGGGGATGCATATGTAATCTCAAAACCATCAAGATAAAATTTAGATCACAACTTCAACATAAGCATAACCTAGTCAAAATATGAACTACATTTATCATTACTCAGACACCAAGATACCACTACAAGATATCATATATCCAACAACCTAATAAAAATTTATTAATACAAACATTAATTTACACAATACAATATTTTTCATTAAATTTTTGTTAATTAATTTTTTCATTAATTAAAATTAATTAAAATTACATTTCATAAAAATTCAGGTGATGTCCACACCCTTATTTCATATTCCAAAATGAGTCCACAACATTTTAAACTATAAAATTTATATATCCATTCAATAAATAACAAAAAATATTGGTGAAACATTTATTTGAAATTTTTTTGATTAAAATATTACAGGATACTTGGGGAATAATCCAAAGCTACCAACAAGATTGGTGCAACCAATAACATATGAATTCTTTGAGTAGGGGGAAATGGGATACATATAAACATTAAACTTGGTCTTCCATGCATTATATAGAATCAATCAGAAGATAATATCCCAACTATATCTCATCAATTGGAATTTGCATCTTTAAAAAATTCCTTCATCTTGGTTTTATCCCTAGAATAATCATGTATATCCCTGTACACTCCATCATTATAAGTGTCAACTAATTCCACAACCCCATAAATCCCTACAAATATCTCACCAGCCATCCCATGATCACATCAAATCCCATGGATCTTATAAATTGCACATAGAACTAGGTAATAAAAAAAGAAGATTCATTGGGTCAATCGAGGACCGAAGAATATTACAATCATCTTTCACATGAAAACATGCCCTAACGCCCCTAACATAAGTCATCAAACCAATAAAATCATTTAGGAACTCTCAATCCTAATGAATTATAATTGGTAAAAAATTTAGTTTTTATTCTATTATGAATTAAAAAAATTCATTTTTCATTCCTTCCAACTATGTGTTTCATAACACAACAACTATAACATGACCTCAAATTTTTTGATCATTACCTCAATAATTTTCCATCATTATTAATAATTAATGAAATACAATAATTTAAATTGAATATTTAATCTCACTGAAAATAAAAATCATTACCATGTCATACAATTTATCAATTATATAAAATATATGAAAAACATCAATTAGATATGAAATTATAATAAATATAATTTCTGTTGAATCAAATGATAAACATGATTTATTAATCATCCCTCTTCATTAATTATTATTCCAATTAAAAAAATATTTTCTTTATATTATATACATATTTAATCAATTTTCACAAGCTAAACCTAGAAGAAATAATATTTTTGTTAAAGAATAATATTAATTACATATTATCTAGTAAAGGAATATGAAAACTATTATCAATGTCGAATGAAAAAACAACCAATTTTTATAACAACCTTGTGACAATGGTTGAATTATTGTGAGATAAATTTTTAGTTATAAAACAATTATCCCCTTTTTACCACTGAATTTCTTAAGGGAACTGATATCTTTTATTCAACCTTGTACATTAGTTTTATTCTTGTAAATAAATCATGATAGTCAATCAGGAGGACAATGTGTTTTTTCATGACGTTTTCTTCTAATAAGGATGAGATTTTCCTTAGTGTTACATTCATAATATCTCTCACACATTGCTCTATTAATATTACCAATAGTACTTAAGATAGGGTATAACCAAATACCCACTATTATGATACCCTTAAGTGACATTAAATTCACCAGATTTATCTTAAAAATAAGTGAATATATTTATTCTCCTCATGAATAAATATTAGTATAGATAACACACGCCTCTTAAAGACATGAAAATAAAAATAAAAACCTCCCCAAAATAAATTTTATTATCATAGTTTTATTATTATTCACCATTACCACATGAATATAAAAAATTATAGAAATAAAGTGGTGATATGACACTCATAATTATTCAATTAGATTTAAAGGTTTGTATAATGCATCTTTTACTCACTCAAGATTGATGTAATTAGAAGTATCCATGGGCTGATGCTCCCCACATAATTGTTTCCTCTAAAGAATATAAGAAATATATTTAACATATAAAATTGAACTCAAAAATAAATTTCACTCAAAATATCCAAATGGATGTGGTGGTGGAATTGTTCTCTTAATCAACCCCATTTCATATAAAACACGGGCTCTCTCTTTATTACTCTTGGATAAAAAAATATAAAAAATATTTCATAATCACACCAGAATCCCACATATCATTCGACCTAGTATATATATACACATATTTGAGTTGTCTCTATGTTATCTAATCCCTTATATTTTATCCTTCTCAAAGTATCTTATGTGTTTTAATATATTTAAATAAACCAATAAAATAATTCAATAATATTACAACCTAAAACCCTTATTCATCTTCTTCAATTTTTCTATATTTGTATGTCCCTAGGATCTCATAATATCATTTTTGAATATGTGGATAGAATTAGTACATTTATAAAAATTACATTCCCCTTTGTTAATTAACATTAAAATCTCAGTTAATCTCAACCAAAAGAGTATCCACCTCACTCTCATATAAATTTTCTATTCTTTTTCACTAATCATTTCCTCAGGGTCTAAAACATAAATCCCATAGAATATATCCATTTAGGAATGTCACTATTTTGGGAAAAATATGATATATATGTCTAACTTTCCATAACTCAAATTAATCCATGATCCTTTTAAATGATCATGATGTTTGATTCTTTGATGATTATATTATTGAATTTACTGATATAACTCTTCAATACTCAATATATAAGAATTATATATTTGAAATATAGTATTTAATGCACGATATCTTAACTACTACCCTATAGTATGATATAATGACCCAAAATGTTTGATATATATTTTTAACCATATTAATAAACTAATTGATAGATTGTTTCACATGAAGCACTGGTTGAAAAATGGTAAAATAATATTATATGAATAATAATAATAACTTATATGAATAATAAAATCTCTAGTAAATAAAAATTTATTATAATAAATTATAAGTATTAAAAAATAATAATATTAATAGTTACTATCATTAAAAGATATTTTTCATCAAAAGTGATTTTTATATTTTACATATAATTTTGAATTAGAAAAAAAATATATATATTTTAGAAATTATTTTGTAAAAAAATTAACATCATTTTTAGATTCCCCACAATAAAATTATATATGTTTGAAATTTTTCTATTTTTTCTAAACTATTTGTTTATTATGGTATTATTAAAATACCCTAATTTAGTAAATATGAAAACATTCATGAAATTTTAATAATTAATGAATTAATATATTGTTTAATAATGAATTTATAATTATGAATTTATATATTGAAACTAGTAGAAATTATTTTAAAATGTTATGGTAGATTATTAATATTTATGTCCAATGTAAGACCCTGAGTTGTTTATGAATTATTATTTTTGATTAAATTAAATTTATTTAATAGATTGCGTTACATGAAATACCATGTTATGATTGTGATAAATGAAACATAGGGTTATATTGAATAACAAAAAACACTAATTTTTTCTTTAAGGCAATTAATTCTGAGATTAACTTGTATTGCACGAAACATCGAGATTAAGTCAAACATGACATATTATTAAAATATTTTTATGTAATATGTATCTCCTAATAGTGAAATGGTGGTTATGAAATGTATTAAAGAAATTATGGATATATCATTTACACATGTTTATATATATTTTTTTTCAAAAGGTTACATATTAATGAAAATATAATCCTTTTGTGTATAAAATTAAATCTTTTTTTGAAATACAATTTTTAGGAAGACATGTGAATTTTACTACATTAAGTTTTAAAAAATCACTCTTGGTTTATTATATTGATTTAATTATTATATTACATATTAAAGATAGTTTCTAACATTATAAATATGATTTTTATATACAAGAGATAAAAATAAATACAATTTTACATTTAAAACAATAATTTTTTTTTTCAAAAAGCAATACTTTCTCATTTAATTAGACACTTATTAAAAAATTAATTTTTACCGATTTTAAAAAAATTATTGAAAAATTTATATTCAAATTTGAAATAAAAATATTGAAATTATTTTATGATGATGTTTTTGTTTTTTATGAAATGTATATCTTTTTGATGATTAGTGAAATCTATTAAATTTTATTTGAATACATTCTTTTCACCTAAATTATTTAAGAAGATAAATTATTAATTAAATTGGGTTTAAAGTATAATTATAATAGTTAAACATAGATTATCCCAATTTATATCATTTTAATTAATTAAATATATAAGTTGGATTTAAAAACTTTGTAAACTTTTTATCTTTTTCACTTTACAACTCCTTTTTCTTATTATGCCTGGAAGGAAAACATTAAATTAAATTATACCACACAAATGAATCGAATTTGAAAATATGTATCTAATATTTCTATTAATATTAATTTATATTATCTAAATATGTTTTCATAATTTATCACCATTGTTATTAGGGAAAAAAAATTAAAAATAATTAACATGATTAAGGTTGAAATGAGGTTTTTCACAATACATGTGTGTGTATAAAAATCAATTTCACTTCTCATATTATTTTTTTATAATAAATGGGATTTCATATTTATAATTATCTTTCAAAATTTTTAAAATAAAACTCATTTTAATTATTTTATTAATAGATAAATTACCTTGGTAAAATAAAATATTCAAGTTACTATGGTAAAAAATAAAATGATAAAATTGAGTAAACATTAAATCTATGGAAAAAATGACTAAATGATATTATTTTTTTTGTGTTTGAGTTATTAATCGAAGTAATAAACCCTAAAATCCATATATTATATATTTTTGTGGAAAATGAGGAATGATATACCTATCCATGTTGAATAATTTTGGGAAATTATAAGAATGGAACTTTAAAAAAATTATGAAAAGTCACTCACAACCCTCTATTATTTATATCTCTTAAGAAATTTAGATAAAAAAACACTGATAAAATAACATTTCATATTCCACCCATCATCCAAGAAGCATTAGTTTTAAATGAATTCCATCCTAGGAATGATTTGGTGAAAAAATAAAGAGGACATCTAAAGAAGAGTTAATATTTTTCAGCGAGTATCGTTACATAATTTCTATATCCACCACCTTAAATTATTATTATACCATGATTATATTATATCATCAGTATATTACAAATAATTAGACGTTTAATGTGAATTTTATTACCTAAAACATTAAAAAATACATAAAATGGGTTAAAAATCCTCAGTTATCTATATGGAAGATTACGACATCATGAACCATAGTCGTTTGATTTTTCATTGGCACATCTCAAGGATGGTATTGATGAAATATTAATGTATTATATTTGGTATTTATGATATTTGTTATTTTATTTTGATTATAGAAATATTATATCAAATATAAATTCATTATTTTCAATTTGTGGGAATGCGAAAACATTATTCGTGGGTACGAAATATTATCGCCCCACGGAGTGGTGTGATTCATTCCCAAATTTCATGGAATGTATTAAGGATATGTTTAAAAGAAATATGTGATATATATATATATGAAATAAATATTTTATTTTATTTATGGTTTATATTGATATCATTTGATTTCATCCATTAAATATGATAAGAAAATGGAAATAATATTCATGAGTGTGTACGACCTTCCATTTACATGAATGGTGTATTCCATTTCCTATTACAAATTTTCATGGATTAATATAATTATATATATAATGAATTTATATGATATTTATATCATTTTTTAATCTATATATTTTTTAACCTTGATAAAATTAATTGAACAAAAAATAACATGTCAAAACATATATGAAAACCCAAGAGGTTATTACCTGAAACGTCACATTAACTAGGATTTGTTAGTAAATGGGTTATAGAATACATAATAAAATGATATATTATTCGAAATATATATAATTTTCAATAATATATTTATTATAAAGATTAATGTATTATATATAATGGTCAAATTATAAAAATAGAAGTCAAAACAAATGGAACGGGGTCGAAGTCTCAATTTTTACTTACATGAGACATATATCATATTCTACACCTATTTATTTTATGTCATGTATAAAAATCCAAAGAATTTATTTTATTATTATTATAATTATCATTATTGGTAATTATATATCAATTTTTGGATCACTCTTTCATGAGTTTCATTGTATATATTTTAGAAAATCTGTAAGAGATTTATCTGTCAATGTTTTTTTGAGACACATGTTTTGTTATGCACCATTATTCATTCATAAGGTGTATATATAGAAAAAATTGACACGTAATATAATGTAATTTTTCATTATCATGATATTTTACATTTCATTTAATGTTATTCTTTCATGGGGATTAAGATTTTAGGTTACCAAAGTGGTAATTTTATTTATTATCTCACCATTTATTGAAATTATTTATGTCTAAGTCTCCAATGATGAGATATCATGAACTAACTCTCAATAATTCTCTTTAATTTTTAAACCCCATTTTTAATCATGATATATTTAGTTAATGTTACCATTTTCCACTATCTTGTACATATTATAAATATGTAAATTTTCTAAGGAAAATCCATCATTATTTATCTCTTTGATCGAAATTATGTATTATTACAAAAACAATATTTATAAAAATGATTTCAATTTTTTAAATGGATATTTTAATATTATTTCAAATGAATATTATTTTAAATTTGTTGTGATTTTTAGCGAAAAATAAAATATTTTCATAGCATCTATTATATTATTATTTTTTTCTTTATAATAATCATGATTTTCAATTTGATAACAATTTTTAAAAATTAGACATTAAAAATGAATATTATATTTTCTTCATGAATATTTTCTATGAATATTTTATTTCTATTACCTTTAATCAAATTCATTAAAACATTTTGTTACATTTTCTAAATATGGTATACTTTGTATTGATAAAATCAAAAAAAAATCAATGGATGAAATAATATTATTTTAAATAGATAGTTAGGAAACTTGTTAGTGTTTAATGGGTTAATAATGTTTCAAAGATATCATTATGAAACCCATTTCACTTCAACAATTTAATCCATTTCTAATACAATTTTATTGATTTTTTTCTACGGGTTAAACTTGTTTTAATGTGATGGACATGAAACTCAATTCTTTTACATCTGTTTGTCAAGTTATAAAGGGTATAATGATTGATTTTATGAGTTTAATAATGAAATAAATGATCTTTTATTATCTGTGTTTTTGTGGTTATTAAAATTTTAATATACGATAGGGTGTCCTCAATAGGACATGGTAATAACATTATAGATTATATTATTGGGTGGCCTAGATATGATTGACTAAGAAGGTTGTAACTTATCTGATGGGAAGCCCAAATAATCATATGTAATCCCATTACAACATATATAATGGAGGGGCCCATGTAGCACTGAGTCAACCAATTATAGCATACATGATCTGTTCATCCTGATAGAAGTCTAATTCATTAATTAATGATAAATTTTAGACAATCTCAGCAAGTACATGTGTGTTTATACTTTGAAAAAATTATGTAGGTACACATGTGATTATCCCAAGACAAAAGTGGAGTGTACATAAGTATTTATTTTAAGAATTAAATGGAGGGTACATAGTTGTTTATCCCCCAACCAATGATATATGTAAATTGGTAGTTTTTCCAATATGAAATTTTTTACACTGGTAGTTATCTCAAGACTGACATGTGATGAAACTTAGGTATTATTAACATAATATTTTCTATTATTATATGTATTCTAAAAATTATATTCCTTATTCCAAAGATATTATCTCATGGATCATGTTCTTTTATTCAATTATCAAATATGTCTTATTAATGTACAATTGTTATCCCTTGACATGGGAATATGATATATGAAAGGTTAGGGATGAAGTCAGTATATTATTATCATTATAATATCCCCTAATGATAATTTCTCCCAATTATATGATCATAAATATATATATATTTTTTACCCATGAAAATCATCTTAGGTAACCATTTATTATGTTCCCTTCCCACAAATTATTAATAAATAGTTAGGTAAGGTATTCCTAATAGTAGTTTATGGTTAGAGGGTCTTAGTAGGATATGTTGTTTATAATTCACCAAATTAGAATATTGAGTTCCATTTTTACTACAGAATAAATAAATTATAGTTCTCAAGGGCGTGTTTATGTATTGTAATGAATATTAATCTAAAAATATGTAATATTAATGTATGGGAAGAATATGTAATTATTGTTGGTATCAAAGGAATGTTTATTATTACCTTGGAAACTATAGAGTGAAAATTTAGTGAGATTTTTAGGTGATTTCTAAAGATATTTCTCGGGATCTATCAAAGGATGTGTCTATGGATGTGTTAGTGTTTATAAAATTTTCTTGGAATTTCAGGAAAGGATAGAGTGATTGGTTTCATTGAAATAAGTCACTATCTAGATACTATAATTTGGTGAGGATCTTGTAATGGTTCACCTAGGTGTAGCAATATGGAAAACATAAAATTGAACTAGACCCAATCAAGAACTGGTGAATGAAAATGTGGATTTCTTTACACACGGTTTGACACATTCAAGGGATATTCTTTGGAAATTAAAAAATATATTTATGATCCACCATGAAGGATTTATATAAATAATGACTATAAATGACCATGGATAAAGCTAATGTTCCATGGATTAATAATGAAATTTTCATTTTTGGACATTCAAAAATTGATATCCAGGATTATTTGGTTATCTATAATTATTAGAGTTTAACACACACTTCTACATGGTTTTAGTTAATGACATAAACCAAAGGAATTGAGTTTCAAGTTAATGTGATAAAAAAATTTCTGATGATAAGATAAAGCGGTTGATGAATTTAATGATGCATATTGTGTTTATACATAATTATTTATCATAGAATAAGATTAATGATGATCACCTTAACTATCATGAATCGTCCCCTGGGGCCCATATCAGGACTACCCAAAGCCCACATTCCATAGGCCTGGGGTTGGAGACTAGCACCAAAGGCATAAATTCCTAAACTAGGAAGGCATTGCCTTTATAATAGTAAACAGACAAAACAGAGTACGCAACTATGAGTAAAACTCTATGAAAAAACTGTATACAAAAGAGTGTGCTGAATGTAATGTGGCCGGAAATATAATCTCAAAAGTAAAGAACAATACAACTGAAATGCTAGCACAACTAAAGAAAGGAAGTAAAGTAGCTACTGGGCCGTCCTCCGGGGTTTCTACCTGAAGGGTAGGTACAGATGGCCTTCTCAACACTCCACGTCCGTTCGTCCTCTCCGTCTACGTCTCGTCGCGTGGTCCACGTCCAGGTACCGTCCAGTCCTGCTACTCTCTGCTTTGATCAGCACTATCTGTCGTCTGCAACAAACACAACGAGGTTCGGGCATCGCTCGTGCAGGGGTGAGTATAACGATACTCAGTAGGGACCCCGAGACCCTCAAGGTCTCACAAAACCCAACAAGGATAATCACAAAGTACGAACTCGACAAATAACCCTTACATAGATATATGCCCATACATATAACTATGTTATTTAGTAACCTAAATCAATCATGAGGAAAACAAAAAAGTTACGACTCAGCTCAAACTAGGATTTCAGTGGAGTATAGATGTACAAATGATTAGTCGTGAAGCTAGATCATCTTATTCTGTCAAGAGGCACTGCTTTTGACCATACGGAGTCTGAACCACACAGGATCAATAGGAATTAAACCCCGCAATGACCCACACAGGATCTGACCCACACAAGACCGGTATGTGTAGACCAACAGATGATCATTGGTCACTAACCCACATAGTATCTGACCCACAAAATACTGGTATACTCTAACCCACATAGGATCGCTCAGTGCTGACCTCTGGGTGATCTGTCTCCAACCTCCGCCTCACTATCAGCCTTTGGATTCCTCACAGCCAATGCGCTCGAGCTCTATAGAAAATTCCCTCGAAATATCAGTCGTACCTCTACCACCACTAAACACCCCAAAAGAGTAACCCAAAGGACTTCCATGTCATAAGGGTTGCAACATGACAGACGGTGCGTCAATCGGACGCCTGATCTGTGAGTTATTGGCATTTCTGTTCCAGGGGACCGGTTGGTTTTTAAGTTCAAACCAACCCTGCCATACTCCAAATGTGTCCAAAACTCAAGTGGGGTATTACAAAAGAACCATATCTCTCTAAGATTTCTGTTGCTGTAAACGGTTCATCAATCGGACACCCGTAGACCAAGATAGGGGTGAAATGGTGTAAACTGGACAAATGGGTCCAGGTCCGGTCCAACCCAGTTGGACCGACCCAGTCTGGACTGGGGTCTTACCCGGTCCGTGGATTTGATTTGGCCCGAGGCTGGCCCGTCCAACGGCATCCGGGAGGCCTGCCCTAGCCGCGCCTAGGGGGGACGCACGCGCCCCCGGACACCCGAATGGCTTAGCCGTTCAGGTGGGGCCCCTAACCCATGCCAGGTGGAGCCGGTCCAAGTCACGCGGGATCTTGAGGGTACCGCTCCTCCCGGCTGGCCAAGTGGACATCCGTTCAGCTCCACCGGCAGCCGACCCAAACTGTCATCTCGGCTCCTCCACCACGGCGTGCTGACGTCGTGGTCCTGCTCCCCCGCGCAGCGCAACGGTGCCACACCACCACCGCTGCGTCTCCGCATGGCCGCGACCCCTACTGCCCTCCAGACGGTGTGATGGCATCGCGTGCCTCTGCCGTGGCCCATCGTGGTTGTGACTCTCCTACCGCGCGGCACGACAGTGTCGTGCCCTTTTGGAAACCCGGTGGCCTTGCTCCTCCAGTTCCTTCATGGTAGGTTTTCTTTGCTTTTTGCCCAACGCCTACCGTCATTGTACTGCCTCATTTATCAACAAAAGAGAACAACCAGGGGGGTCAGCCGTGTTCGTGCGGTCCGAGCCCTCCCCGTTTTGGTGATACCAATCAGCAACAAAGTTCTCAACAAATAATTAAGAATGAAGGGTAAAAATCATACATAAAACAAATCAAATCTCCATACCTTGTGTTCGGTGATCATTGACAGAGTCGTGGTAAGGCAGACGTTGTTCCGTCAATGTCGAAGGGGGGTACACCGATCACTCACCAGTTGGCTTGCTTTACCCTTGGAGTAGTTGATGTGGACAATTCGACTTATCCTGTAGTGGTGGACTAGTACGCGAATGTTTTCCCAGATGATGTTCCAGGACTACATCCTCGTAGAGAGTTGGACTTCTACATTTACCTATACCCCAGGACGACACTGATATCTTCTTCAGCATATGGGGTGGATCCCGCTGAGCTTCGCGAGCTGAGGGTACAACCTGAGGACTTGTAGGGGAAGGGATTCATCTGGCCTAGTGTTTCCCCCTAGGCAACTCCGATTCTATTCCACAAGATGGCGGACGAGATATTGAGGCTCGGTGTCGACTACCGTTGCCTGAACAAGGTGACCGTGAAGAACAAGTACCCACATCCGAGTACTGAAAATCTCTTTGATCAGGCCCAGGGAGCTCGATGGTTCTCGAAGATAGACCTCATATCAGGCTATAACCAGCTCAGAGTTCGAGACGAGGATGTGCATAAGATGGCCTTCAAGTGTCGGTACGACCATTACGAGTTCTTGGTTATTCCCTTTGGTGTAACCAATGCTCCATTAGTGTTCATGAGTCTCATGAACAGGGTATTCCAGCCTTACCTCGACCGCTTTGTCATAGTCTTCATCGATGACATTCTAATATACTCGGCTACTGACGAGGAGCATGTGTACCATTTGCAGGTAGTACTGGACACATTTGGATAGCACCAACCTTATGGTATGTTCTTAAAGTGATAGTTTTGGATTCGTGAGGTTCACTTCTTGGGACACGTATCTCAATGGATGGTGTTGTAGTGGATCTATCCAAGATTGAGGCGGTACTTGCTTGGGGTCCACCCAAGTGTGTGACGGAGGTACGAAGTTTGCTGTGCTTGGCTGGATACTATCAAAGGTTCGTTCCAGACTTCTCTAGTGTCGCAGCACCAGTATGAGCCTTGACAAAGAAGGGTAAACCCTTCGTGAGGTCAGAGAGATGCCAGCAGAGCTTTCAAGAGATGAGGTAGAGGCTAACTAGTGCCCCCCATCTTGAGGATTCCAGAGGAAGGCGTAGGGTACGTAGTCTAATGTGACACATCAAGGACCAGACTCGTGTGTGTTCTGATGCAGGAGAGAGTTTTCACTACATATGGTTCTCATCAGTTGAGACAACATGAGCAGAACTACGCTACCCGTGACTAGGAGTTAGTAGCAGTGGCCTTCTCCTTGAAGATGTGGCGGCACTATCTGATGGGAGAACGTTTTAACATGTACTCTGATCACAAGAGTCTCAAGTATATCTTCTCTCAGAAGGACCTGAACCTGAGACTGCGGCGTTGTCTTGTGTTCCTCCAGGACTATGACTTTAAGATAGTATATACTCCTGGGAAGGGGAACATTGTTGCAGATGCGCTCAGAAGGAGGACTAATATTCTACTACTAGGAGAGGCGACAGAGAAGCTGGCTACTTTATAGATATCATTTGTGGATAGGGATGGAGAATCCTATCTTAAGTCTCTTACAGTCACTCCTCCACTTCTTCAGCGAGTCAGGGAGGCGCAGCGCAGAGATGCTGACTGTGAGGTGTGACGTGCTCAGATATCAATATGGCAGGAACCTGATGGATTTTCTGAAGGTGGGGGGCACACCATCCCCTTCAGAGGACGTAATATGTTAGCAGTTTCTCTTTAGAAGGAATTATTGAGGTAATTCCGCACTTCCCCTCTAGCGGTACATCTAGGGGTGGCGGAGATGTACCAGGACCTTCGACGACAGCTTTGGTGGCCAGGTCTGAAGAAGGCAGTAGCAGAGTTTGACTCATGGTTCCTCATATGTCAGTAGGTGAAGGCAGAGCACCTAGTACCAGTAGGCTTGGTTCATCCTTTAGAGGTCCCAGAGTGGAAGTGGGATGGGATATCCGTGAACTTCATGACGAGTCATCCACATACATCAAAGAGTCACAATTCGATATGGGTGATCGTTGACTGACTCACCATGTCGGCCCACTTCCTATCGATTAGAGAGCATGTCTTAGTAGAGATCTTGGGATGCCTTTACATGCAAGAGATTGTGCATTTACACGGATTACCTTATTCTATTTTCTCTGACCATGACACACGGTTTACTTCTGGGCTATGGAAGGGGTTGCAGGAGGCTTTCGGGACACAACTTCTTCGTAGCACTGCCTTCCATCCTCAAATTGATGGGATGACTAAGAGGACCATTTAGAACCTCAAGGACATGCTCCATGCATGTGTCATCGACTTTGGTCGCAGCTGGGAGGACCACTTACCTTTGGTGGAGTTTTCCTACAACAACAGCAATCACTCCACCATCGGTATGACACCTTTTGAGGTGAGACAGACTGCACAGAGTAGGCAGAAGTTGTATGCTGACAGGAGACGGAGACCTCTGGAGTTTTAGGATGGTGATCATGTCTTTCTACGGGTCTCACCTTGACCTGGTTTTTAGAGATTTGGCTGAGGACGGGTCGTGATGAATTGGTATCATAGGAGACTGTTCTACCACAGAACATAGGAATCTGATCATTTTTTTCTATAATGGAATAGTGTTAAGGGTACTGATTGTGGTTTTTAGTTCAGGGAGTCCAGTGTTTGTGTGGCGACTGACATATCTGTACACCAAGACCCTGAATTCTGTTTTCCCACTTAGTGCATGAAAACACTGATTGTGTGTGTGTTTCAAAAGTTTTCCTTTATGTCAGCTCAACCAGGTCAGATCACCAGGTATAATGTTTTGACAATGTCACATCTGTTCCTTTTAGGATTCTTCCCCATAGATGACTAGTTAGAGCCCTGAGAGTCGTACGCTCTGACAGCCCACCGAGTGACGAGGCCTTAGGGCATGACCCCTTTCCAATTAAGGCACCAATGGAGGCACCAACAGTACCACCACCCGTGGGGCCATCCATGTCCCCAGCCCAAGCAGCAAATAATGCACGACGCTTGAGTGAGCTTCATGAGTTATAGTTCTAGAGGACACCTAGGTTCTGGGGAAAGACGGACACCCAGTCAGCTAAGGATTGGATGGAGGCTATGGGGTGAGTTTTAAGGCCATTAGGGACACCAGCAGACTACATAGTGATCCTTGCTGCCAGTCTCCTTTAGTATAAAACATGAAGATGGTGTATCCTGATGCTCTCGGTCCACGATGAGGCATCACTACTCTAGACAGACTTGAAGATCCTGTTCTAGGCGGAGTTTGTTCTAGTGGCCCTACAAACGGTGCAGATACAAGAGCTACTTCATCTTCAGTGGGGAAACATGATAGTAGTTCAATACTCAGCGAGGTTCACCAACCTCTCGCTCTACACCAAAGATATGGTATGGGACACATTATTCAGGGCCTGGACATTTGAGTAGGGGATCAGGTGAGATATTAGAGCTCCGATGATCTCCCTCAGCATTCTGACGTAGGTAGGAGTGTTGGACAGAACCCTCCTAGTGGAGAGTTTCCTTGTTGAGCAATCTCCAGTAGCGAGAGCCACTACTAGTCGACATGTTGCTGATTCTTCTGCAGCTAGAAGTAGACAGTTTTCACAGAGGTCCAAGAGGTCCAAACATACAGGTGGACGACCGAACGTCTCAGGATCAATTGTGAGGGGAACCCGGAGTGGATACAGAGCCAGTCATGCTAGGAGCGGGCAGTGATACTCATGCGGCAGACAGGGTCACACGGCTCGTGACTGTCTGACCCATCATGGTGATGATCAGAAGACAGTTGAGGGACCTCCCAGGCAGAGGTATAGGTTCAATCGAGGTAGTCTACATGGCATAGTTAGACATGGTAGAGGATCTGTTGACTAGCTGATGGCGGTTGACGTTATGTGGTGCTATATCCACCACCACCAGGAGTTCCACCCCAACTGTAGGGATTGGGTTGAAAGGGGAGAGCATAGATTCAGGCAGCTGAGGAATATGACCGCGGAATTTCAGAGATGATTCGAGGTATGATATATGTCTATTCCATCTTAGTTTCAGTCCTTATAGACACAGGTTCCAGTCATTCATTCATTGCCACTACCCTCATTTGGATCTCGGAGATTCAGACGGAGCTGTTGGATCGATCCTTACTGCTAGAGACTCATACAAGAGAAGACTCAATGATTACGTATTGGTTCCGGCAGTGTGAGCTTACTCTAGGAGGTGAGAGCTTCGGTTGTGATATCCTCATAGTGGAATCGAGTCCTTACAACACCATCTTGGGTATGAACTGGTTATCTACAGTCCATGCTCAGATCGACTGTATTAGGAGCAAAGTGCCGTGTATCCGCATAAATGGGACAAGGTTCACCTTCATCGGCAAGAAGGGAGCCTTTTTGGTGTAGGACAGACTTAATCAGAGGAGGGTACAGCCGATCACTCACCAGTTGGCTTGCTTTACCCTCAGAGAAGTTGATGTGGAGAGTTCAAATTATCCTGTAGTGGTGGACCAGTACGCGGTTGTTTTCCATGACGACTTCTAGGACTACCACCTCGCATATAGGTGGACCTATACATTGACTTGTACCCCGGGATGACATCGATATCTACTCCATCATAACGAATGGCTCCCGCTGAGCTTCGTGATATGAGGGTATAGCTTGAGGACTTGCAGGGTAATGGATTCCACTGGGCCAGTGTTTCTCCCTGGGCATCCCCAATTCTATTCTCCATGAATGCGGATGGGAGCTTGAGGCTCTATGTCGACTACTGTCGCTTCAACTATGTAACTGTGAAGAACAAGTACTCACTTTTGATGATTGACGATCTCTTTGATCAGCTCAAGGGAGCTCGATGGTTCTCGATGATGGACCTCAGATAAGGCTATCACCACTTAGAGTTCCAGACGAAGATATCAAGAACACAACCTTCAGGTGTCAGTACGTCCATTTAGAGTTCTTGGTTATTCCCTTTGGCATAACCAACACTCCAGTAGTGTTCATGAGTCTCATTAATAGGATCTTACAACCATACCTCGATCTCTTTGTTCTAGTCTTCAATGACGAAATTCTGATCTACTAGACTACTAAGGAGGAGCATGCCTACCATTTTTAGGTAGTACCAAACACACTCCGAGAGAACCAACTTTATGGTAAGCTCTTGAGGTGCCAGTTTTGGATTCATGAGGTTCACTTCTTGGGACATGTCTTCTCGGAGGCTGGTGTTGCAGTGGATCCAACTAAGATTGAGGTGGTACTTGCCTGAGATCCACCCATGAGTGTGAAGGAGGTACGAAGATTCATGGGCTTGGATAGATACTATCGGAGGTTCGTTCCAGACTTCTCCAGAGTCACAACCCCACTATCAGCTTTGACGAAGAAGGGGGAACCCTTCGTGTGGTCGAAGAGATTCTAGTAGAGCTTTCAGAAGCTGAGGTAGAGCCTGACTAGTGCCCCCATCTTGAGGCTTCCAGAGGAAGGCGTAGGGTACGTAGTCTACTGCGATGCATCAAGGAACAGAATCGCATGTGTCCTAATGTAGGAGTGAGCTGTCATCACATATGGTTCTTGAAAATTAATACAGCATGAGAAGAACTATGCTACCCATGACGTAGAGTTAGTAGTAATAGTCTTTTCCTTGAAGATGTGGCAGCACTATATGATGGGAGAATGTTTTACCATGTACTCTGATCACAAGAGTCTCTGGTGTATCTTCTCATAGAAGTACCTGAACCTGAGACTACAACGTTGGATTGAGTTCCTCTAGAACTACGACTTTGTAATAGTCTATAATCTTAGGAAGGGGAACGTTGAGGCTGATGCGCTCAGTAGGAGGACTGGTATTTAGCTCCAGGGGAGGCGACAAAGTTGCTGGCTACTTTAAGATATCCTTTGTGGATAGGGATGGAGCAGCCTATCTTCAGTCTCTTATAGTCACTCCTACACTTCTTCAGTGAGTCAGAGAGGTGAAACATGGTGATGCTGACTGTGAGACGCGACGTGCTCAGATATCCACAACAAATGCACCCGATGGATTTTTTGAGGGCAGGGAGCATGCCATCCTCTTTACAGGATGTACTATGGTACCAGTTTCACTTCAACAGGAAGTGTTGAGGAAATTCCACACTTCCCCTCTAGTAGTAAATCCATGGGTGGAGAAGATGTACTAGTACATTTGAGGATATATTTGGGGGCTAGGTCTGAAGAAGGCAGTAGAAGAGTTTGTCGCACGGTGCCACACTTGTTTGCAAGTGAAGGTAGAGCACCAGGTACCAGTAGAATTGGTTCAGCCATTAGATGTCCCTGAGTGGAAGTGGGTTGGGATATCCATGGAATTTGTGACAGGTCCTCCACATACATCCAGGAGGCACGATTCGAGATGGGTGATCAATGAACGACTCACCGAGTCGGCCCTCTTCCTACCGACTAGAGAGCAGGGATCAGTAGTGAGATTGGGATGCCTGTACGTGTAGGATATTGTGTGTTTACATGAATTAACTTCTTATATTGTCTCTGACTGTGACACAAGGTTTACTTACCGACTATGGAAGTGGTTTCAGGAGGCTTTTGAGACACAGCTTCGTCTAGGCACTTTCATCCATCCTCAGACGAAAGGCCAGACAGAGAGGACTATTCAGACCCTTGAGGACATGCTCCGTGCAAGTGTCCTTGACATTGGTTTCAGCTGGGAGGACCACTTACCTTTGGTGGAGTTTTCCTACAACAAAAAATATCACTCCACCATCGGCATCACACCTTTTCAGGCCTTCTATGGTCGACCTTTCATATCGACACTGTGCTGGACAGTCCCAGGGGAGTCAGCACTAATGGGACCAAAGACGGTATGGGCTACCATAGAGAAGGTGCAGATCTTCAAGGAGCAGATGAATACTATACATAGCTGGAATAATACATATCCTGACAGGAGACAGAGACCTCTGGAGTTCGAGGATGGTGACCACGTCTTTCTACGAGTCTCACCTCGATAAGGTTTGTAGATATTTGGCTGAGGATGGGTCGTGAATTTTACCGAATATTGTAATAACCCAAATAAAATAAGTATATAGTTTTTTAGGAGTTCAAGTAGTGGATAATGTATAGAAAACAAAATTTAGTTCTCTATATGCCAATAATTCCAAAATACGAATTCATGGGAATGACTTAAAATAATGGGAAAATGTTATATGTGTAGAAAAAAATATAATAAATTTATACTGAAAAACGAAACATTTATTTAATAAAATGGATGGGAATATTGGTTTCTATAAGTTATAATCTAGGGATAACTTCTTATAATTTTTAATTAATGGGAATTATAAAAATCTATATCCATAGATGAATGATCATGATTAGAATCAAAACAGTTTTATGAGTAATGGTTATTTTGTAAATGATGAAGAGACTAGAAATTACCTAAAAATGAAATATTTATTAAATAATAAGATTTTGATATCAATTTAATGCTTTATGTATGATGTGAGATAATTTATGTGTCATAACCAAGTTTTGAATTCACCCTTTTTTGGATCATTTTTGGATTTCGGTTTTGTTTCCCTTGAAATTCGGGGATGACCTCCTGGATGGGAGATTCAAAAGTTCCGATCGGCTTCTAACGGGTTTGTTCATAGAACCAGAAACATCAAATGACTCCACATCCATTTGGACCTACTTTCCAAAGGTAGGCGCTCATTAGCTTGTGGACTAATGAGGCTTAGGAATTTGCATTGGTCGAGAGGATGGGAGGTCGGACTCATCACACCTTTTTTAGAGGAATTATTGTCTATTCCGGGACTCTCTTTATAGATTTATGTTATGTTCGTGAATCCTTATTACATTACCAAATATAAAATGAGATTTCCTTCAATTTTTACAATCAATGATTAAATATGTATGAAATTTAGAGAATCTTTTATATGTGTTTGAGGTTCTTCATCAATAGAGAATCATCTATATCTATTTAGAGATTCTTGGTCAATGGTATCTTTCAAAACATTTATATAAAAGTCTCTTGGTCATTATGATGACCAGGCTGGTTTTAAAGCCACTCAGGGGGGTACTTGAAGTTTATTATCATTCATAAGGAAATGAATTATTTCAGAGTTGGGATCGAACCCGTAGATGGGCTACCTACGTATCCTTTGTTTTGGAAAAGGAAACAGAACCCACGTAGTTCGAATAATGGAATATAATGTTTATGATTGATGGTTCAAAGAGGGATGTCATAATTACTTTTACTCTCTAAGCTCACACGAGTCATGCTCAGTGTGAGAAACAAGAGCTATTGGTAATAAAATAGACAATTGGGCCATGAAAGATGTAATCATAAGAAATCGTTTGGGGCTTATGTGTGTATGACTACCCAAATAAATGAAGATTATGATTTACATTAGGGAGAAAATCCAGGAAGAGGGTCCACATAGGTATATGTGCTTCATGGAGATGTGAATACTCTAATTTGGGACTTATTCCTGAAAAGGAATCCCAGATTAGGAGAGGATTGATAACTGAGTTTTACTCTTGAGAAGGAATCCCAGATCAAAAGTAAATTAAGACTGGTTAAGAGATATTAAGGGACTTGTGGCTTACTCCTGAAAAGGAAGCCCAAAATTTATGACTGGGACTTATTCCTAAAAAGAAGGCCCATGTTAGGGGACATGGGGCTTACTCTTGAAAAGGAAGCCCAAAATTATGACTGGGACTTATTCCTAAAAAGGAGACCCAGGTTAAGGGATTATGGTTTGGGGCTTACTCCTGAGGAGGATACCCATATTTGGGAATTTTGGGGCTTACTCCTGAGGAGGATGCCCATATTTAAGACTTATGACTATGGATTATTCCTGAAAAGGAGACCCCAGTTAAGGATTATCTCATCTTAAAGGATGAGGTTGAATGAATGAACTCTCCATATTTAGTGACATAAAGATATTTAAACCACTATGTTTTGAGAGATATTAAATAGAATTCCTTTCAGATAAGGAAGTCAAATCAAGAAATCATGCCATAAATGAATTTGAAGAGTGTCTTGAAGACTGAATCTTGAAAAGGAAAGGTGTAATGGCTTAAGAGGGGTGAAATGGGCAAGAAAGGCACCCAAAAAGGAAGGGGCGCGCAAGTCTTGGAAGGAGCGCAGGTACTGCAGCGGCGTGCAAGTATTGGTCGCGCAGGTATGCCTGCGCGACACATGGTGTACTTGCACGATTGTCAACTAGCATTGAAATACTTGAGCGACTCATTATTAAACCCTTTAGAATCCTCTTGTGGTTCTTCCAGAAAAGGGACGTGCATGTTCTATCGAAGGAGTAAGGCGGCACGCAAGTGTGGTCACTTCCCATAAGGACTGTCCAATCAGGCATGCAAGTGTTGATGAGTTTCAACACTTAGGCCTTCCTCCCTCTCTTTAGATCTTCCGTTCTAGGTAAGAAATTACCTTATAAGTGTTCCAAAAGCTTCGAGAAGAGACTTGGGCGTCGGGAGATTCAATCTGAGTTTCTGGAAAAAGATCTTCTCGAATGGGGGGCCGACAGGGTCTATTTATAGGCAAGAGAAGACCCCGGGCGGTTACCGGGTGGTTATCACTTAGGTCGCGCAAGTCACTTGCACGACCATAAGGCGTCGCGCAAGTAGACTTGCATGACCACTAGGCGGCGTGCAAGTGTACTTGCGCGACCATGAGGAAACTTGCGTGGCCTATGGGAAATGTTCTCCTTGTTCATCCCTTTGTCGATTTTTGATGTTTCTTCAAAGGATGAATCACTTTGGACTAAGGTATTTCCCTTTCCTCAGTCGTTAGACTCTGTGACGGAATAGAGCGTCAACAGGTTTCTCTCTCTAATTTCGGGTTCGATGTGTTGAATTTTGAGGTACTTCATTTATTTATTTTTAGTATAGTTCTTGTATAGGATTTTACTACCTTGGGTTTTCATGAAAATTATTATTTTTGGGTTGGAATATTGACACCCATGGTTGGTCCCTGGTTTATCAAAACTTTTTCCATTCTCTAGGTATCCATGATGTAGGTCAAAAAAATCAGCAATAAGATACTGTATGTCCTCTAAATGGTATGGTGTCCCATATGAACTAAATGTGTAGTAGGTTACTATTATGTGGATAGCGGGACATGATCTTCAAATGGTTTGACAAACCATCTGAAAAAACTGTGATCATTCTCTATCCCACTAAAATTTTTAAAATTCCCTTTGTGTCATTTTTGGGTTTATCCCAAAATTCCCTTTATCACATGAAGAAGTATTCTCAAGCCTAGGAGAGCCCTATTCTTCTCATGTATTTATTGGGAACCCTTACATTAGTGGATTTGGAGTGGTATCCCCAATATTCTTCAATTAAGAAACCATTATTCTTGTTATCTCTTTTTTTCTAGTGTTCATCTCCTTCTACATTATGGTTTCTTATCTCCAGTGGGTTGGTAGGCATCTTTAGGTTTGGATATGGTTCTGTAGAGTTTAAAATGATTTTTAGTGTCCAATCATTTCTTTCTAGGGTTTTATAGTGATGTTGATGAGGTTTCACATCATTTATATGAAATATTCATGTAAAATGTAGGTGGTTCTGTTCCTCAACATTTCTAGTTTATTTTCATATTCTTGTTTTTTATTTAGTATAAATTCTATGAATAATATTTTGGATAGAAATATATTTTTTGTGTGTCAAATGTTTTCATGAGGAATATGTATTTTTAAAAGGGTGAGGTTCTGTTTGTGTATGTTTTATTGAGATGTTTCTCAAAATATGTTTTATTCCCTTTATGGAAGGTGTAGAATGGGGTTTTAAAGGAACTTATGGTATAAACATGTTTCAAAGTGGGTTTTTTGGGAAACATTTACTACTTTGGAATTTTCCTTTTTTCGTACACCATTTTATATGAATTTTAAATTTTTTAAATGATGAGAATCATGTTTTAACAATGATATTATTTTATTTTTGGAATTAAACAAGGTCTTGGACCATGAATTTTTTTAACAAAATTTTTCTTTTTTTATGCTTTGTTAAAATAGTATTTATCAATTGTGAAAGTGAACAAAAAGGTTTTTGAAAGATGCTTAGGAATTTGTAAAATGGAATGCGGTTAGGATTATGGAAAATCTTGATTTCACAGTATGTTTATAATTCATGGCATGTGTATATTTAAATGGGGTTTTATGAATCATGTAAAATAAGGGATAGAGAATAAGGGAATCATAGGTATCTCTATAGGAAGACTAGTAATAGTAATCAAGTGATTCAAAGGTGGCTTGCCCTGGTTTCACTTTTCTGGATTGATGATTACAAAACTAACTAAAATGTTTTAGTTATTTGAGACCACTAGGACCTTAGGGTGTCCAATTATAGTGTCTTATGCATGAGAAAGATGATGGCCGTGGTTACTATACCACATTTGACCGAGATACGAGGTCATATTGTCCCAAAAAATCAAGATTACACCTATTGATTTACCCATTATTATATCTTGATACTTATCAAATTTGGTACCATATGTTCACATATGGTGGTATTTGAGTTCATTTTATATATATAAATGTTTTCTTGATAAAATTTATCCTTGATCATTTTCCTTTTTATGTGTTTTCCTTGAAATATTTGTGCTGGAAATGGTCTTTCATTGAACAAAATTCTTGGAAATGATTCAAAAGATGTTACATAAATGACCTTGTTAATTGTATTTTGTGGTCATCGAATGGAATCCTTATTTTTGGAGGCATCCTAATAGACTTTAGACCACACCATACATACACTTTTGGGGGTATTTAGACTTTGATTTTCATACATAGGTAAATGCGAGGTGTACTGTGTTGGTGGTTTGGGATGCTAGAATTCCTTTCATATAGGGTTTGGTGGTGGTGGATTGGAGGTGATATCCCTTTTTTCATGTGATGTTCTTGGGTTATTTTATCATTTAAATTTCATTATTGTATCATGGGTGTCGGTTAGTGTAGTAAAGCTAAATTTGAGAATTTTTATGTCCATTATATTATGTCTTCTTTATATTTTTCTAGTCATTTATGCTTATCTAAATTCGTAAAATCATTCCTAATGCATAATACTATTACCTAGGAATTAGATACCAGCATGTGAGGGTTGAGAACGCCCTACGACCATGACATAAACTGGTTCAACTGTCTGGTTGGATTACGCTCTAGCCTGGTTCGTGAATAAATATAATCAGGTCATGTCATGCAGTTTTTGGGTCATGTTATTTGGGAACGATTTTGGTTATACTGGAGATAGGATTTTCAGGACATGATGTTCTAGTTATATGTATGGTTCATATCTCAAACACCTCTTGTATAGACTCTATTTATAATGGTAATTCAGATTTATATTAGTTATTACTGATTGATTGTGCATGTAAATTAAAAAGTGATTTTGGATAATTCTCTTAGTGATATTTTATGGCATGTAAATCCATTTCGAGAGAGGAAAGTTTTCATATAAGACTATCTGTGATGGTACTATTATTATCATATGGACACCAACCATATGGACAAGTCACCTATCGATGCTTGTTTCCTCTTGTAAGTTGTTCTGTGTCCTCTTGGGTTATGATTTTTTTAAAACCCCTTGTTATGAAATCATGAAAAACTATATTTAAATGTGTAAATGGTTTTTCTTGGGGTGATAGAGAATGGATTTTCATAAATCATTTGAAGAAGGTTTTAGAAATGTGGATTTATATAAAATTAATCGGTTAATGGGGATGTTTTTTTTGTGAATGAATCATTATAGTCAAACCATTTGGTTTATATAAAACTGGTATTTTAGAAAACCAAAAGTATTTCAAAGAGAGTTTTGAAATCTATTTTTTGTGTGGCCTGTTGAACTATAAATTTTTTTAATGGGTTGAATTGATGTTTTTTACAGGAAAATCAAGAGATTAGTATTTTTTAATGAAATGAATAATAATATATGTGTATTTCAAAAATAATATCTTTCTTCACTTGGTGGTTGGTGAGTTTTATAGAAATATTATAAATTTCTGAAAAGGAATGTGAAATTAATAAATTGAATAATTGGATGCATGTTTTATTATGAAAATTGTAAATGTTTTGTTGACCATTATTCATTCCATGAGTTATCACATTTATGGATACATGTTTATAGTTTATTGTATGAATGGATGTGTGCCTATATTTTCATGGAATGATTAGTTCCTTATTTTTAATGAGAATATGCATGTGTAAGGATTAGTGGGATACCATTGTTGAGTGTGCATCCCGCAATGTTTTTTTCTTTTAAAATGTTACTTTAAAAAAGGTGTGATGTTTGGATAATCAGTAATTTTGTATTGTGTTACATTTTGATTTGAGATGTAACTTAAAAGAAACTTTTGGTTCATTGAATCATTTTAATTTTAATACTGTCAGAAATTTCAATTCATTTCATGAATTGGTTTTCATATAAATATTAGCAGTTTCTTTTGAAATTTTTTGAAGCCATTGAGTTGGTTCTCATTTTGTGTTCAGTGGTCATTTATGGTGAGTTTTGGCTGATGGCTCAGTTCTATTTGATCCTATATTTCCTTTTTCAGAAATGTATGCCCTCAAAAATATTTAGTGCATGTTTTATTTGTGGAAATGGGTTCATCAATTTGGAATACCCAGATGTTGATTAATGAATGGTCTATATTCTTGTGTTTCAAAATGGTATACACATATCTTTCTCAGTTAAGAAGATCCTCTAAATTTAGAAGAGCTAATGTGGAATATAGAATGATTCCTTACTTTTTGTGGTTTTTCTATGTCATTAAATATGATGTTTTTCACCTCCATGTTTGATGGTTCTATATGGAAGCGATTAAGGGAATTACAGTGAGAAGGGTGGTAAGAGTTCTGATCTTGTTGGTTCTTACCACGAGGTTAAAAGTACTCTAGACCATCATTGGTCTATTTCTTGTGAGGAATCATTCTAGTTCATCAGTGTGGAATATTTATCCACAAGAAGTTGTTGTTTTTTATTAGGGAAATAGTGTTATTTTTTGGGTATCAATTTAAAGCCTTTTTACTTATAATGTCACTTGGGTTGTAATGAATGTGTCTGGTTTTGTTTCATGGTAGAGTATTTCCATTAATTTTCAAAAGATGAGGTAGTGGAATATTTTTAGAACATCTCTTTCAAAGAAAATTACGTTTTTACTTCTTTAATTCTAAATACCTCTATTGTTATAGTAAATTTCTTCGGTGTGTTCCTTGTTTGTGTTGTTCATCATTGGGATGAAATAGGTTGAGGCTTCTCCATCATATAAGTCACTGTTTAGGTCCAAGTGACATATTTAGGTGAATTGAATTCCATGGTGTTTTTAGTTCTTTTGGTTAATTTTAGAGTGTCATGTGGTATCTCAAAAAATAAATAAATATAATTTTGATAATGGTTTGATATCTTTCGAATGCGGGGAAGCAGATTCATTAAGACATCAGGGCTCTAGTTCTAGGTCCTAGAGTGAGTATTCTCATTTAGTTAGGAAATCATGAGGGTGTAATGAAATTTGATGCAATTCAGGTCTCCTTTGTTTGGGTGTGTGATGTTTAATTATAAATAATTCAATTTTCCTTCTTAATATTAGTTCTATCGAGATGAAAAAATCATAACGGTATTATTTTTTTGAAATTCGAATGGTTGTTTCATCTGGATGCAAATCACTTTTGGTTTCGGTTTGTGCTCTTCTAGGAATGCTTGCATCTTATTGATGTGATAAACCATGTTTTTAAACTCCATTTGGTTTGATGTATCATTCATTTACATCCCCCCATTCCATTTGGTGGGAATATTATCCATGTGGGGAGTTTGTTGGTTATATTGATCAAAACGGTCATTAATAGTTGGGAGACCCACCGGGGTTCTCATTGAGGATTCAGATAATTTTGGTCTATTTTAGTTTATTTATTATAGTAGGGAGTTCATTTAGGCCTCCATATATTTACAATATTCATTAGTTTTTCATGTTGTATTGGTAGTGCAATTTTTTCTTTGGAATTATCTAATTTCTAATTACATCCTTGAGTATATGTGAGTTTGTTGGAGTATTCCCAACAATAATGGTTGAATCATGGTTATGAATGTTTGTGTCTTGATTTATTCTATCATATATTGGAAGTGGTTTCATTCATTGGTTTAACTTGGGAGAGATATATGAGTTTTTTTGTAATGGTCATATAATTCTTGG
The DNA here is from genome assembly GCA_963277665.1 of Viscum album. NCBI lineage: Eukaryota > Viridiplantae > Streptophyta > Magnoliopsida > Santalales > Viscaceae > Viscum > Viscum album. The sequence goes on along the minus strand of OY728127.1, from coordinate 123,773,037 downwards.
TTTGAAATGTTTTAATATGTGTTAGTGAGAATTCACTTTCTTTTGATCAATAAACTGGAGGTGTTGTGGATTTCTCGGGAGAAGGGGTATGTTGGGGATTCCATTCAGGGCTCCTAAGTTAAATGTGTTAAAATATTTTCTTTTTTATGGTTTTATTTTTTTTCATTTCATTTACATTAATTAGTAAACGCCTTGAGTTTTGATGAAGTAACAGTTTTTATTTCTGGATCTAGCCTTCTTGTGGCTTTCCAGGTGGTGGGAAGCATGATGGTGGGGATTATTGTCATACCCTGGTTCTGATTCCACCCATTATTTCGTATCATTATTGTAATTTAGTTTCTCTCTAGAGTTCTAGGTGTGTTGTGGTTGAATTTTGAGGTATTTAATTTGATTATATTCCGTCTTGTGCTTATCCATAAGGATTCCCCCTTTTTTCATGTAAAATGAATTTTTTTGGATTGGTATATTGATGTTCATTGTTGGTTCATGGTATTCCAAACCATGCACTACAATCTAGGTAAATGGGTGGTATGTTGAAACTTTTGGATATAAGCTACCACATAGATTACGCATAATAGGTTAGGATATGTAGACTAACCTTGCAGCAGGTTCCAATTACGATTATAGGGTCGCATAGTCACTGCACCATATTCCAAACTGTGTGGACTAACTGTGCATGATTTCTATTACATTAATTTTTTTAAAATACAATTTATTTTCTTCAACGATTTATCCCCAATACCCCCTTGTAAGAATAATTCATGCTTTTATACCTATGGTTTATTACTCTCCTCCTATTGGTAACCTTGAGATACCTTCCTTTGGTGGATTTTGTGTAGTTTCTCCAGGATTTCTCAAGTAAGTTCCATTTCCTCTTATTCCCCCCACTTTTATAGGGTTCACATCCTTCCCCTTTCGGGTTTCTTATCTCCAGCGGGTTGGGTGGTATCTTTTGGGTTAAATGTTGTTCATTTGAGTTTTATTTTGATGTATAATGTTCTATCTTTCCTTTCTAGGTTTGTGTGGTGGTGCGGATGATGATTCACATCATTTTCTAGAATGATTCAAGTAAATTGTAGGTGGTTCCTTGCCTTATTTTTTTATTCTTTTAATATGTTTGTGTCAAAAATCATGGTCTATAGTTTAATTGTGTGTTGAGAAATATATTTTCTATGTGTTTATCAATGTGTTCATTATTAATGTGGATATTCAAAAGGGCAAGGTTATGTATGTGTATTTTTTACTCTGATGTTTCTCAAAAATGGTTTTATGTTTTTAATGGTGAAAAGTTCCTTATTAAAGTCACCATTGGTTTTAACATGTTTCAAAGTGTGTTTTCAAGGAAATAATGGATTAATCTTTCTTGTTAGATTTTGTCTTACAACAAAAAATATTAATTTTAAATTGTTTAAATGATGAAAATCAAGTTTGAAAATTGATTTGGGTTATTAATGAATTTTAAAAGGGGGTTACACAATGGATTTGGTTGATCAACCGTGTTATTTTCTTGTTATTTTTTAAATGGGGATTTGTGAGTTGTGTAAGTGATCGTAATGTTATTTTAAAGTGGTTTTGGTGTGTGAAAAATAGAAATTGGTTTTGTTTATGAAATATGATAATTTCCCAGTATGTTTAAAATTCAGGCCACGTGTATTCAAAAAATGCTATTTTATATAACATGTGAACATAGGTATTTCACACAAGAAAAACTCAAGTATATATGTTGTCAAAAAAGTTCTAGTATGCTAGTTATTCATATGTGTGTTTTCATGTTTACCCTTAAATAGACTGATGATTGCAACATTATCTATCTATTTATTATGATTGGAGATCACTAGGACAATGGGTTGTCCTCTATTAGTGTATCGTGAATGATAAAGTTGATTTTCATTGGTATTATACCTCATTTCACTAAGGTATGATGTTCTCGTTTCCATCTCAAGATATATTAACCTAATGGATTTACCCATGGTTTTTTGAGACTTATGAAATGTTGTACCACACTAAGACATACGGGGTATAATGATCATTATCTTTATTAAACATTAATATATGATTTAATGACATAATATTAAACATAATAAAACCCCAATTATTGAGATTTATAGTGTCTTTGGGAAATAGGTACATTTCATTACATCATTATATAGGAATTACAACATCATTATTGGAAGCTTCTTTAACATTCTTGAGCTTGAAACTACATTGTATAACTTGAGGTAATACATAAGAAATGGGTTATCCATATATCTCAAAATTTTAATTCACATGTCATAACATGAAGATAATAATATTTTTTAGAAAAGAAAAATATATAATCCATATAGGAACTTTAAAAATAAGGCATGCTATAGCATGATAATCATAACATGTAAAATGTGGAAACTATGTGAAACACTCCATCATAAACATATTTTAAGGGTAAAATATCCATACTTAATAGTGGATAAAGTCCAATTAATGAATCAAGTACACCACAGTCCCAACATGGTGTATCATGACACTAAATATTACCCAATTCATTGGAGCAGTATATAATTCTGGGTGCACCCATCACATTAATTTCAATCTCATGATTATGTATGAAAGAAATATCATAAATCAAGGATTAAATCATCATAATATTATATTCAATTATCAATTAGTGTTGAATAAACACATATAAGTCCCAAATAAAAAATTTAAATGTGTATAAAATTGATCTCCCATGATAGAAAATGGGTATGGTAATCACTACATTGTTGGTTTCTCATGGAAAATAACGTTGAAAATTAAGCAGCATAACAATTTCACATTAAAACTCATAACCTAGGTTTGTGATTTAGAAATTGGTCTCAAATAATTTTGACATGAATTGTATAATAAGAGTTAAATTAAAGGACATGTCTAGATATATATACTTATAAGAATAAGGCATACGATAATATATAATCTTGAATAAAAAGCTAAAGGAAAGGATACTTATGAAATTTTTTTCTGGTAACAGGTGAACATGGGAGGGATTAATGAGATAGAAATGGATCTCTCACTATTTATACATAATAAGGTAAGTATGGGGGAGGTGATAAATAATAACCCATCATTAGTAATTTAAAATAAAATGGCATAATATAGAGGATATTATCGTATAAATGTGAGAAATAGTTGGTCCCTTTCCTAAAGTGTGTGACACCAAAAGGTTGAAAGGGGCTTCTTGAGAGCTTGGGGTCACCTTGGTAGGATTATATATATAGTATGGATGATTAAAGTCATTCTCTCTATATTTTTAGGGGAGACAATTGGGAGCTGTGGTGGGTTTATATAGAAAAATAAAAGAATTTCATTAATATTTAGGTTGTGGACTATATAAAATATAATATTCAATCCACAACCCTTACCATTGTCTATCACATGTCGTTTTCAAAATTGCAAGATAATTTATTATTTTAGTAGAAATATAGACTATGATATTAAAATATTACCTTTTCTTACATGGAGGTGTGTCACACTTTTAAAGAAATGGATTTAAAATCATAAGATATATTATATATTTTTATGGATTCATAATGAAATTAAGAAAATAATAAAATAAACATAAAATGAAATTATTTTAATGGGAAAACATATTTTTTTCCTATGATACCCATTATATTTTTTTTTCTTCATTTTTGGCTAATTATGTTGTCATAAAACACACCATATATTTATACGGTATTTAATTTTAACCCGAAAATTTGACTATCTTAGAAAAATATGAATAATTTACCATTAGATAATTTTGAAATTCTAATTCAAAAAATAATATTTCTTTTATCTAGATTGTTTTTTATATATGTGAATTTTCATATTTAAAATAATATTTTAAATTTCATGAAAAATGATGGGTTTTTTATAATAACAAATTATAAACCCTTAAAAAGAACATTTCACTTCATAAAATTATATGAATATTCATAATTAAAATCTTAATTTATTAATTAAATTTTATTAAAATAATATTTATTTCAAAAATCCATTAATTCCTCAAAATAAATCCCATAATGGAATCTATGGATTACACCAAAATAAAATTTGTTATTTATTGATTCCAAATCCAAATCATTTATAGAGTAGAAATAAATAAAATTAAAAAAATTAATTATTATAAAAAAATATACATATTCATAATATTAAGGTGTTGAGACATATCTAGTTATTACACCAACATACTCCCTAAGAGTAATGGGTGAGACAATGATACTTTCATTGGGTTGTTCGACGAACATATTTTGGGTTGTGATATCAATGAGCTTGATGTTCTCTCATAACCAGTTTCATTCTTTATTTTTTGGATCTCATCTTGGGATTTGTCAAGAGAAAATATTAGGGATGTTATCTCCCTCAGAAGATCTAATAAATGGGCTTCATAATTTATAATCCTGCTGGATGATTCTATCACATCCTTTGTTAGTATCAACTGTATTTGTTAAAGCCTTATATATATACTAATCATTTGATCTATTCTTAACAACTATATTATCAATAGCAATGAATCTTAATGGTTTTTTAAAAGAAATTGGATATAAAAAACATTTTCAAACATTTTATATAACCATATTCATAATAAAACATTAAATCATAAAGGAATTTCTTTATAATAGTTTGGTTCATTGAAATCATCACCCCATGATAAATTTTACAATAAAATTTCCATTTCACCCACCCCCTAAAACATATGAGATTAATTAGGTATCATCAGTTCCTCTAGATCCCATGTTTCTTCTTCAAACATGTTATTTCATCATAGACCTTTGACAAAGTTTACTGTTATACATGGTAGAACAATATCTCTCTGATATAAGATCTTCACCTTCTTCTCCTCATAGATAAGATCTTCTCCAATGTTACCACATCTATATTGAGTACATGTGAGGGTTAATGTATGCAATTACTCAAGAGTGATACATCTAATACACCATGAACTCGTGATAGGTTAGGTGGGAGTGAAAGTCGATTGGCCACCACTCTAATTCGATCAAGGATCTCAAAGAGGTCGATGTATCTTTGATTAACCTTTACCTTCATCCAAAATCTAATTAATTTATTCATTGGGGATATACGTAGGAATACCATGTCTCTATCATCAATCTATAGGTCTCATCGATAATTTTCAAAATATATCTTTTTTCAACTCCGAGTAGCCTTTATGTGCTCTTGAACGGTCTAATTTTTTTCAAAAAAATTCCTCAACCATTTCAGGACATCTCAGTTTTTAATACCCATATTTATCACAGCATTTAGATGTTCTACACCTCATCACATAAGGGGCTTAATAGGGATCCATTTTAATGCTTGAGTGGAAACTATTATTGTATGAGAACTCAACCAGAAGAGGATTTTGATACCATCCTCCGATGGATTCCATTAATCATACTATCAACATTTCCTATACTATATAGATAGTCCATTAAGACTTTCTATTAGATTGGGGGTGATTTGATATGCTGAAGTTCAACTTAGTATTGAGATCATGCTGGAGACTCTTCTAGATTATAGAGGTGACTATTGGATCTTGATCAGGTACAATAGATAGTGTTACTCCACATAGCATGACCACTTACCTGTTGTATATCTGTCGAAGTATATCCAAATAGAATTCCTCTCGTAATGTAGTGAAGTATCTAGTCTTTATGAGATGATCCAATAAAAATTCAATGATATTTTTTCCCATTTCCATGTTGGTATTGGTAATATTTTCATCATCCACTTGGATTTTTTCCATTTCTAATTCACTTAGTGACATAAAATACATTTGGATGTATATTCTATGATATCATTCATCATATTGTCTCACCAATAGTTTTCTCGACGATCTTGGTAAATATTTGTGCTTACTAGGTGTGTGGAGAAGGTTGAGCTATGTGAATCATCCAACATCTTCTTCATTAACTCATAATTTTATGGTACACAGAGTCATGAACCAAATCTAAAAACACCTTCATCATTAATATTCCATTATAAGGATTTACCTTTTTTTTACTTTCACTTTCTTCTAAATTCCCACATAAACTCTTTTATAATCATATAACCTCTCCTGAAGAGTTGGTTAAGAAATAATTTTTGAAAGGAGTGATGATGATCACTCCATTTTTTCCCATTTCAATAATTTCTATATCCTAGAGAATTATATCCCTCTCAATTCTCATAAAGGATAGAATTTCAAGATCCTTTCTACATAGGGAGTCTTCCACTTTATTTGTTTTCCTAGGGTAGTAGTGGATTGTACATTAATAGTCCATGTTTAGGTCTAACCATATTCGGTTGTGCATATTAAGCTTTTTCTTGGTGAATATATACAAGAGGCTTTTGTGATCTGTTTATATTTGACACTTCTCCTCAAAGAGATAATAGCACAAAATTTTTCAAATGAAAATACCTACAAAAAACTCTAGATCATTTGTTGAGTAGCTCTGTTAATGAAATTTCAACTACCAGGAAGAATAAGAAATTCCCTTGTCATTTTTCATCAACACATATCTCATACCCTTCTTAGAGGCTTGATAAATACCCCAAAAATCTACCCACATGTGTTTAGTGTGAGAAATAGTGTAGTGATAAGTCTCATTTACAACTCATTGAAGCTCTCAACATAATTATCAATCCAAGAAAATCTTACACCCTTCTGAGATACCATTGTAAGAGGGTAAGACATTTGTGATAAATTTCTCAAAAATCATTGATAATACCCAGTTTACCCATGGAGACTATAGATAACTCTCACAAATGTTGGAATCAGCCATCCTTCAATTTCATCAGCTATTCCTGATGCTGTAGGCATCCCATTACATGTGATGATATTCCCTTGGAAATATGAATCCTTCCACCATAACCCACATTTTTTATACTTGGCATAAATAATTTCCTTTTACAGGGTCATTATAATAGAACTCTAATGCTCCTCATGATCCTCCTTGTGTTTCGAGTATATTAGAATATTATATAAAATAATACAAAAAAAATTCAAGGTAATCTCTCAATAATATATTCATAATGTCTATGATTATTTTTGGAGCATTGGTGTGTCCCAATGGAATTAATATGAATTCATAGTGCCTATACCTTGTACGAAAAGTTGTCTTAGCGATATCTTACTTCTTAAATATAACATGGTAATATCCTAACCAAATATCAGCCATAGTTATGTATTGTGATCCATATATATGATAGAACATGTCATCACTCTGAGGTAGATAATACTTTTTATTTATCATTATCTTTTACTGCTCTTGATAAATGGTGCAAAGGCATGATGGTCATTCAATATTCTTGATGAAGAGGACTGGTGTATCCAATGGTGAAATTCTTTGGCCTATGATCCATTATATATATTCGCCTATATTTGTTTCATTATCTCCTGATGTTCCACTACAACCACTATATATAGATTCTTGGATAATGGCATTGACCTAGTTATATGCTCGATTGAAAATTAAACATTTCATATAAGAGGGAGACTAGGAATTTCATCAAGAAAAATATTATTGTATTATTTAAGAATTTGAATTCCTTCAAGGATAATTATTTCCGTAGAATAAATCATTTGATCTAGATACCCTTTATCATAGGGAAATGAAATCCATTGTTGAGATGATTGTGCTGAAGAATATTCACACTCCTCCTTTCACTTTTATAGAATAGGGTGTTTATTCTCCATACAAGGTGTTATTTCCTTCTCATATAAATTTATGTTGGATCTTTATTGAAAAAAATCCATACCCAAAATTGCATCAAATTCCAATAAAGGAAGCATGGAATTTTTATCAAGGATGTTAATCCCAAAAAATATGATAGGAAAGGTGTCATATACATGGGTGGAAATAATTTCCCCATTTATAGTTTTTATCGACATATCTACTTCCATAATTTTTTTGTAGTGTTTGTAAATTTCAACTAAATATCCTTGATATGAGGGAATGCATAGAACCAGAATCAAAAATTATGTTCTCCTTTCTGTTATGAATTACTAGCATAAATTTCCCCACTTCATTCTCAGGATTCACTTCAGTGGTAGTGTTGGAAAAATCTCACCCTTGCAACATTGGAGGTTGTTGGTTGTATTTTAAAACCATTGTCTTAGTGCATTGGTTTGAAAAGTTCCCTAGTTACTTGCAGTTGTGTCAAAAACCACTATAATAAGGGTTAACTGGAGAATTAATTTACACTATTATAGTAGTAGGTTTTTCCTTCTATCAATCATTGGAAATGTTACCTTCCTTCACTAACCTCGAGAATTTAATCATCCCCTTACTAAAATTTATATGGTGATTTTTGTGCACCATTGGAATGTGGGATATTGAAATTTCGTGGCACTGTTAGATCCCTATTTTTGAACTCCATTATTGTTCTCCACTTTTCACTTATTATTCCCATGATACCCTTGAGATTAAAAAATATCCATTTCAACTTTGAGGGATCATCCATAAATTATCTCATAAAATTCAACATCAGGGATCTCTAGGTATTTTTTGTAAGTTAGGTTTTATCCCTCCAATGAAGCGGTCAACCTTCTACTTAGGGGTAATAAAAAAAAGATTCATATTGTGAAAGAATTGTGATGTTTTATCTAAACACTCTAATAGAATTGACATTTTTTTCTTGAGGGTGAGGAAATACCTCTACATTTGAATATTGAGAGTTTGAGGAAAATATTTACCATAAAATATTTTCCATAAATCCTTCCAAAACATTGCCTATATCTTTTTTTTAGGTTTTTAATTTTTTTTAAATGTCCACCACTGATCATCTTCACATTCCATTGGATAAATAGCCAGCATAACCTTCTTTTGTTCAGAACATTTATGAAAAAAAGATATTTTCAATGGAGTTGAATATCTATTTTGTGAATTAGTGATCAGATGACCCATTGAATGTAGCTGGTCATCAAATAATGAAGATATCAGTTCCCTCTTGTTCTCTCTTAAAAGTTTTGGATACTCCCCATGATCTAGGTATTTTTTCATATCCTATGTATGATGAGAGTGTATTGTCATGAAATGTGTGATTCCTGATCCCATCAGGATGGGAACCTCATTGGGGAATTCATCACATTGATATTCACATTGGTTGTCTACCTGATTCCTCATACTTTCAACCATTATCTATAATAAAAGTAAAATTAAGGATGATTATATTTTACTTTGAAACACATAAATGGAATTTTAATGACATTGGAGGGATATCTTATAAGATACATGTTTTTCAACAACACGTGGACTTCTAGGCTTCCGTATTTGTTATACATTATCTATTTCATAACATATACACTTATGAGATTTTTTTACTACCATAATAAGGATTCGTAATGACACTATGAATTACTAAATAATATCACCTTGGAGTGTAAATCCATCAACAAATTGAGGCTCTATGTCTTTTACCAGCATACCCCAAGTCAGTCTAGGAACTCTATCTCAGACTTGTTACTCCTATGCACATTTGTTCTAGAACCAAGTCCACTATTAGTATCCATACATGTATGTTTTTTCTTGATATAACACTTATGCTATACTGACCGAAATTTATGTATTTTTTCTGATAGTTAGTCATATGTTTAAGGATTCCCTTGGAGTTTTCTAATTTTAATCCCCAAAATAACTAAATGTTTCATTTAATGTAAACTATAACAACCCTTAACATTATTAAAAATTAATAAAAGATAGAATTAAATAAAATTAAACTTAATACAATCTAAGAGGTCAATATTACTAGCATATTTTGGAATTAGGAACATTACATTACAATATTAAACACTAATTATAACATATTTATTGAAAACTTCTTCAACATGCTTGAGCTAAAAACTGCATTGGATAACCTAAGGAAATAAATAAGAAATGGGTGAGCCCTAAATCATAATAAGGGAATAAAAATGAAATAAAATAAAAATAATAAAACATTTTAGTCAAGTTAAATCAATGAGTCAAAGAGTAAAATGAATAATAAGTCATGTTATATCATGATAATCATAAAATAGAAAATGTGGAAAAAACATAAAACACTACATCATAATTCAAGGGGAAAGCTAAAACTCGAAGACTTCATGGTGCTAAAATTACCACAAAGTAATCAGGTCCAACCATATCCTAACATAACGTATGATTATACTAAACATTACCCAAAGCATTGGAGCACTATTTAATATTAGGTGCACCCATCACATTAATTTCTTTCTCATGATTAAGTGTGCTACATAGATCATAATAAATGGATTCAATAATCTTCAAAATTTAATCCAAAATCACAGAGTTTGGAATAGATACATATAAGTCTCCAAAAAGATATATTTTCATATAAGTGAACACAATTGATAGTAAATTGGTATGGAATTCACTATACAATTGGTCTGTCATGGAAAATCATAGTAAAAATTTAGCATCATAACGACCTCCCATAAAATTTAATAAGATGGGCTGATGAGAGAGAAATGGGAATCTATTCATTTGGTAATGAATTGGATAGTAATGGGGAAATTTAATAACATTACCACTCATATGTAATTTGAATAATGAGGCATATAGTAATAAATATGCTTGAATAAAAAGGTAAAGGAAAGGATGCTTACGAAATTTTATCATTTTCAATGGGTGAAAATGGGAGGGCCTATTGAGAGATAAAGTGGTATATCATCATGTAGAAATAATATGTTATATATGTAATAGGTTCTAAAACATACCCTATCTTTTGTAATTGAAAATAAAAGGGCATGACATAATGGAGATTCTTGAATAAAAGTGCCAAATAGAGGATCCCTTACCAAAAATGTACGAAACCAAAAGATTGAAAGGGGATTATTGAGATATTGGGGGAACATTGGGAGGAAAATAGAGAATTTGGTATATTTTGGTCAACATACCCGGATTTTCAGTGAAGATAAGGGGGAGCATGGGTGGGTTTATATTGGAAAAGAGGGGGATTTCTTTAATATTTAGGTTTTGGACTCTACCAAAAAAAATATTTCAAACCACAATCCTTCCCATGGTTTCTGTCCATGGGTTTTTCCAGAAGGAAGATTTTTTTAATATTTTATTAGGAAAAGGGCCGACCATATTAAAATAGTACCATTTATTATGTTCTCGTGAGTCAAAATTTTAATGAAATTAATTTAAAATGAGAAAATATATTATATATTTTGGATAATTTATAAGGGAATTATTAAATTAATAAAAGAAAAATAAAATAAAATTAAATTAATGTTAAAACAATTTTTTCCTAGTATATCCATTATAGTATTTATTATATCATTTTGACAATAACCTTTTTTGAACACTTAAAAAGTACATTTCACGTCATAAAAATTATACGACCAATTATAATTAATGAAACATATTAAATAATAAAATTTTACTAAAATACTATTTATTTCCAGATTCCATTATTTAATTAATAAAATAACATAATTGAATTTGAATATTTCTTGAAAATAAAAATATGGGTTTAATTGAATCAGAATGAAAATCATATATAAAGTAACAATAAAAAATTGAAAATTAATTAATTATTCTTAAAAATATAAATATTTTTATTATTATGGTCTCTATTCTTATGCTTTTATTACACGGGTGTACATAACAATAGTAAGGTGCATGGTAGTGAAACTTTCAGGGGGTTATTCGGTAAACATGGATTGTGTATTGATCTCGATGAGCATGGACTTCTCCCATAATCTTTTTCTATCATGCTTATGTTATTGGATCTCATCATATCCTTGGTCAAGGGAAAATACCAGTGATGTTATATCCTTTGGAATCTCTAATAATTGGGATTTATTGGGTAACATCCTACTATATGAGTCCATCAATAACTTTTTATATGTCAATTGGATTATTTAAAGACCTATAATTATAATAATCATCTAATAACTATTTAATGACTATATTGTCTATGCTAGAGATCCTTAATGGAATTTTGAATCTAATTTAATATAAAAAAACAAGTTCATGTGTTTTATATAACCATATTACATAATAAAACATTTAATAATTTGGTAATTTTATATATAATAATTTAGTTTATTACATGGTCGGAATTTAGTAAATTTTATCATATAGAATATTTATCATGAAGAAAGATTCTTTAGAAATGATATCTTTAAAATTGTTTTCCACAAAGGTGTTGTGTGAAAATTTTTCATTCGTTAAAATGTTTTCACTGAAATAATTCAAATGAATTTTCATAAATGATCACATTAATTTTTTTTCATGTTGTATCACAAAATCCTTCTTTTGGGTTGCATCATACTAGGCTTTGGCTCACACCCGACACAAACCATTGAATGTATGTAGACCTTGTTTGTTTGGAATAAGTAAAGGAAAGTTGTATCAAGTGGTTGGTTCAGGTTGCTAGAGTTTCACTTGTGAAGGTTTTGGGGGATGTGTCTTGAGGGTGATGTTACTATTTTCATATTGATGCCTTTGGTTAATTTATCATTTCCCATTATGTTTCTTTTATCATGGGTGTTGGCTAAAGTTGTAAATGTAAAATATGAAATTTTTTATGTCCATTTATTTTTGTCTTATATAATTTTTTTGGTTATTTATTATTATATAAGTGTGTATAATTGTTCCCAATGTCCAACATTGAGACCCAAGGACTAGTTACTGGCCAATGGAGATAGGGAATTCCCTTTAGTCCTTACCAGGAATTGAGTCAGGTGTTCAGTTGGATGGAAATCAATCCAAGTTTGGAAGATCATGTGTTTATGTATCAAAATTCATACATTATGAAATATATAATTATTGTTTAGTATATTCATTTCATTAAGTTTTAAAAAGAATATTCTGAATATTAATGATGACCTAAAAGACTGATTGAATGGAGCGATGATATTGTGATTATTGTAAGATGAACCTAAATACATTTGTTACTTTGAGAAATTGTTTTTTAGTTTGTATAGATATATTGGATAAATGTATAATATAAATTGGATAGTATTGATGATTTTATAAGTGAGACAAGAGTTTTTGAAAAAGTGGTATATTCTATCATAGATGGAGTTTTCAACAGATTTTATAGAAGTAATATATAAAATTTATTATTTTTTATCTATTGAATGAGGAAGAATGTACATTTTCCATGAGTCTTATAGTAACTCGTATTATTACTATTTTTTAAGATAATACATGGTTAATATATTCACATGTTTACTACGTGACAATCAAGAACCACATTATGATATAAGAGGGTTTACTGTTATTTTTTTGAGAGATATTTTACTTTCATTATAAATTCTGAATTATCAATGGGTTATAAGGAAAAAAGTTTCATAAATGGTTTATGTTTAAATTTGAATGAGGTTTTAGAAATTAATGAATTATTTTGACAAATGAAAATTTATTCATATTGGATCAGTTGTGATAACTAATTTTTTTGATAATTGAAGATAAATATAATTATTTATCCTTTTATTTATGGAACATATGATTTTATAGTGTTTCATGAATAATCAATTGACCTTCATTTCATGGATTATTAGATGAATTGTAAATTTCTCAAGTCACAATCACATCATGAAATTTTTATACTGAAATTCAATGAAATAATGTTTGTGTATCATATCATGAAAAGTATTCACTTTTATGAAAATTAATAAGAAATCATTTGTTTTCCTATTGTCGATGTGTTTAGGATATTAATGATACTTTTTTATGTCTCTAAGGTTTATGGATTTTTTATTGGTAAATTTCTCCCAACAATGATGTATATCACTCTCTATTAATATTTGGTTCTTAGTTTTCTCTTCCATTTCATTATTTTCACATCACACCAATGTACTTCTATTGGGAAACCATATAGGTTTTATTCTATAAGACCATATCCTTTCCATTTATCTTAATGTAGAGTATGGTTTTTAATAAATTATGAGGATTTTTTTTTTATTATTGTATGATTCGAGTATTAAACCTTTTATGTCTAAAATTAGTTTCATGGGAATAATTCATTTTATGTGTGGTAGAATTTTACACAATGAGTTTTTATGAATTATTTATTTTTCTTAAAATAAATTTATTTGATAGCTTGTGTCACATGGAAAACCTATATATAATCATGATATATTAAGCCATGGATTATATTACTTTACAAAATAGTCTATTTTTGGATTTTGTTACCCAAAATCTCATGTTTACCTTGTGTTACATGAAACGTCATGTTTAATGTAAATGTAACATCTTATAAAAATAATATATTATGATAATTATCACCTAGTTATTACAATGGTTAGTATTTATAAAAGTGATAAAATTATAAAAATATGGTTTAAAAATATTTATAAAATGAATTCTTTGTTGGAAAATTATTTTGAGATAAAAACAATGCATTTTTAAAAATAAAAGATTTTTTTTTTCAGAAAAGATAATTTTATGCGCACAAGTGAGTATTATACAAATTAATTAAAAAAATACTTATTAATGAATTATTTTACTTAAATATATATTATTTATTTACTCAATTTTTACCATTAATCCTATTTGTTTCTATAAATCGGTAAATATAAATTCGATCTCAATCATAAAATTATATATTTTTAGAAATCATTTTTATCACCTTTTTCTGGATCCCTTATTTTAAAATTATTTTTTACCAATTATAAAAAAACTATGAATGTAAACCTTAAAATTTTATAGATTAATAAAAAATTACCTTCAATGGTTTTTTTGAAAAGGTTCACTTTTTGATGAATACTGTAAAATATTGAATTTTAATTGGAATATAAATTTTAGTAAAATCTTTTAGGAATTATAAATTATAATTTACATTAATTTTAATGTATAATTAGTTCATTTTTCGAAATAGTTATCCAATTTATGTCATTAAAATAAATTTTATATAGATAATTGATGACTTGAATTTTTAAATTTTTCCTCTATTTTGTTTTAAAAACCCTCTTTCTCATTTCGTCTATGGGAAAAATGTTAAATTAATTTATAACAATTTTGTGAATGGAATTTGAAAAATGGATTCCATATTTGGAATCAAAATTATTTATATCTTCTAATCACTGAAAAATGATTTTTATTGCTATGATTTTTGAAATCGGTTAAAATTAATTAACTCGATTTGGTTAAATGTTTGGTTTTTTTGTGTATTACATGTATTTATATTATTATTAATGTTACAAAACCATATGATATTTATCAAATGAATTTTATTTCCTATTTATAATAATTATTTCTAAATTATCTTATAAAAATCATTTATATTATATTCCATTTGGGTAAATTTACTAAGTAATCAATATAAATATGTTAAAGTTGTAGAAAATAAAGGGGTAAAATTGTGTGACCGTAATGACTAATAACAACAAGAAAAAGAATGAATGTAATTTTATATGGTGGGATTTGTTATCAAGAAAATAAAACCTCTAATCCATTTTTGATATATTTTGGAGGAACATGAGGTATGGGAGGCCTTTGAAAAGTCATTACTTTTAGTTATTTAAAGAAAGTACACACATCCTCAATTGTAAAAGGTAACTCACTAGACAAACCTATTCCCAACTCTCATGAAATTTTGATCAAAATAACCCTACCAAAATAACTTCAAAACCTCTCTCCTTTAATACTAGATGATTTCATTTGCATATATCCTTATTATGATGGATTTATTGAAAGTATAATAATGATACGAAGGAACATGTAATGCTTTTCTACAAATTTGTCTATTTTATTTCATTCTCCACCTCCTTCAATTATAATTATAACAGGATTATATAATATAATCAATATATTAAATATATTAGTTTTTCTTCATGATATGGGTACATACTACAACCACATAAACTTCTATAAAATGTGTTATTATAGAATCTTCCATGTGAATTGTGAACTACCCCTCCCAAACACAACAATGTTTTAAATTATCTTCTCTGAAGGTTTGAAATAATAATGTATTTATGGATTATATATGATAAATATTATATTAAAGTGGATTATATAATTATTTAATTTTAATATCACAAATGTCTTCATCCATTACATGTTGTGGGAATACAATAAATTCATTCATGTGTACGATAGACTACTACCTCTTGAAGCAATGTTTATCATTCATGCTTCAAATGGAATGTATTAATGAATGGTTTAATAATAATATGTGTTATATATGAAAGAAAAATGTTAAACTAATTATAATATATATATATAATTCATTTTTATTTCATTCAATATAGAAATAAAATGGATATAGTATTCCTATGTAAGTACGACCTACTGTATAAGGCCCCAGCCTTAAACCTTACTTAATCTTGAGTTATTACAAGATTACACATTGAGGATCTTTTCGGGTTTAGCGTTTTAGAGAATTAGATCATAAAACTTGCATTACAATCCACATATAAACAAAGTGGTTACATAAAGATAGTATTCTTCATTCCCATCAATGGTAACACATTTAAAATAAAACAATGTATTATTTCTTGACACATCCTTGACTCTATCATCTTATCATGTACCTTTCCCTTGACCTGTGAAAAACATTTCAAAAACTTGGGATGAGCATAAAAACTCAGTATGGGTTATAAAAAAACATAGAAAGGAAACATGAGTTCATATATACATAAGAATGAAATCATTCTTTACCCATAAAACATAGGAACTTTAACATACCTCATAAAATCATGAATAAATCATAGAAATCATAAGACATAAAGGTAACTTGAGGCATTCATAACATTCTTACGTAGGGAGTAACCCTCTTGGTTACGTTTGGAATACCCATCACATTATATTCCCTAAAATCTCTTCGGAGAAACCTTAACTTTTCACTCCTTCGCATTACCCAATGCATTGGAGAGCTATAACGGGCTCACCAGCCCTTAGTTTATCACGGAACCACCCGTCTTCATAATAATGACCAAGAACCATAACATAATCATATCACATAAAACATGCATAAAGGAAACATAAAATTTCCACATTTCAATCACGAGATATCAATACAACACATTGATATAAAAACATTATGAAAACCATTTTCAATACCAAAATAAAAGAAAAGTAAAATATGGTATTTATTTTTCTTTTAAAAAGAAGGTATGGCTTGTAGAGGAAGCCGAAACTCAAATAACGGTCACGATGGCGGAGAAGTCGTTGTCGCCGCATACGTACGACAAAAACATTCCCTTTTGTCATTTAGTAAAAGCTTAGTATAAAAAATATTCCTTTTGAATAAACGTAAAAGTAAAAGGGGTTTATACACCGTATAAAAGAAAGTTGTGTATAAAATAAAATATGCCTCAATGAAAGGAGATTGAGACGAAGTCCCATACCTCGTATCCGACTTGACCCGACCGTTCTTTAATCTACTGAATAATAAACTTGAGTTAATCTCTACTTTATTATCAATCTTTTTCAAGTTCATTATTCCTTTTATACCATGTTATGAACATCATGTAATCAGTTAAGTTAATAATGTTCATTTTGTCGGTATTTGGTTCTTAATTCAAAAATAGACTTCTTACACTTACATGTTGTTAATTTGGTCAAAGGTTCATTATATCCAGAATTATATTAATGATTTGGATAACATATATATCATATATATTCATCATATACATGTATTTATAATATTACATTACATTTAGAGGTAAGAAATGAAATGCACCGTTCATGGAGACGGTAAGCCGTACGTACGCATGAACGCTACTTCCATTTATATTTCATATTTCTGGAATGGAATCATAATGATATAAGAGTATATTGTAATTCCATTATAATAACATATATAATATCATAGTTCCATCCTTTATATGTCCCACATATGGTATTTGACGAATCAAATCACTTTCAGGGGGCAGTAGTCCGCACTTCCTAAATTGAAGATATCGTGTTTACCCATAATGGAAACCATAAAGGTATGCCCAAAATGAAAAAAAAACAGCAGCTTAAGGAAAACATAAACGTATTATATATCATATATAAAAATAGTGCCATCATAATGGCCACCCTTGAAGGTGTTAAATGAGTATTGAACAATCATCGTTTCGGGAGGCAGAATTTCGCCATCCACGGAAACCGTATGTTCTTTAACCATTTTATGTAGTTGTGTGATAGTGTAGCTCAAATATATCTTATAACAACATCCTAGTATATTGAAGATACTGTTTTTGTTACAAAAGAAGTAAATAAAAAGAGTTTTGGGGGTTGGAGAAGGAAAATAAAACAAATGAACATGAGAGAATGAATTACCTTAAAATGTGTAACTCCTATTGATTTGAGCCTAAAGGCTTCCTTTGAAAGGATTATTCCCAAAGGGAATCCTCTAGGATGAGGATAGGGATGTGGAGAGAGTAAATGGGAAGGGGTTGGCCGAGCCAAAGGCTTGAGGTGTGTGTGAAATGAGGTAGAGGCGGGGACCTTTTATAAGAGGAGAGGAGGGGCACTTTTGGAAAGTAAAGAAATATTACTTTATTTGAAAATGTGTTTCGGTTTTTAAAGGACCTACATTGATATAATTCGTGTATAAGGTGATAAGGGTTCGAAATCCACTCATCCAATTGGTTTTGGCCATGTGTAGTTCATAGACTTTACATTGTCTTTCCATTTTATTTAAATCGTCGAATAATGATGTCATCGCTGCATCATTATTATTTCATAAATAATTTAATTTATTTAATGTCTAAAAATAATAAACAAAATACTATGATGTAGGAAATCTTTTTATCTTTCCAATTACAATTTATAATCAAATATCTGATCTTTATAACCCCATGTAAAAATTGTTTTCGTGAAACATCTCTTGTTTGTGTCATTTTTACTTTAACATTTAATAAAAAGTTATTTATGTCATTTCCAAACCAAAGTGTCTCCATGGGGTCCCCAAGTTGACCCATGGCTTGTCTTGGTCGGCCATGACACAAACAATAAGGTTGGGACATGTTTATAGGTCATTTCCTATTATTAAAGATTTATTTATACCTTAAACTACCCTAATTACCACTAATCGCGATTAAGAACTTAATAAGTTACTATTCACCAAAAAATTATTATAATCTCATTGAACCACATTTTACTTCTTAATGAAAACCATGTATGTCGTATTTTCAAAATTCAATACACATTACGGGTAAACTTTCATTTAACTGAAAAATCAGTTTGCTTGATTACCACTTAGTGGTTTCACTATTCATCAAGAATTGAAGTTTTTTCAGAAAATTACCAAAAATTCACCCTAAGCTATATTTGATATTCCGAATTAAAAAATGAAGTCTATTTCACAAAATTCAAATCATATAAGTCACATTAATTAATTTAATAATTAATTCCCGCTGCCAGAGCAAATAGCGTGTTTTTACAAAACAATAAGTATCAAAAGATTGACACCAGTTTAAGTCTAATTTCAAAGTGAAATTGATTCCAATAACCACCATTGGATAAAATGGTAAAAATATATTCTAATTTCACTTCAAAACCAATTCAAAACATAATCTAATCATATAAATAAATTATATTAAAAAACAGTTTTGATGTAAAATGCTGTATTTTTCACTATTCATTAATAAATGAACATTGTCAGAAAAATACAAAAAATTCACACAAGGTAAATTTTGATGTTGCAATCATAAAGGATAAGTTTATTTTGACAATCATAGTTTATAAAATTGTCAAAATATAGATTCAAAAATGGTTTGCCATCAAAATGCAGTAAAACAATCTTTTAAGAATATTAGTGTATTCCATGCATAAGATTGTATTTATTATCATTTCAAGCCTCTATAACACTATCTTAATAATTAATAGTCATAGATAAAAAGATATATTATTCATTACTTACTTGGGATGTTACATCCTTCCCCCCTTTAGAAAATTGCGTCCCCGCAATTTATTTACTTATCGAATAAATGGGGGTACTTATCCCTCATTGCATTTTCAGATTCCCATGTTGCCTCTTCAATCATGTGGTTTTTCCACAAAACCTTTACCTGATGAATCACCTTATTCCGTAACACTTGTTCCCTATGGTCAAGAATCTGGACCGGTTGTTCCTCATAAGATATGTTCTCTTCCAGCTGAACTACCTCTGGACTCAAAACATGAGATGGATCTGGCATATACTTTCTCAACATCGAAACGTGAAACACATTGTGTACCTGAGATAAACTCGGAGGTAAAGCCACTCGGTATGCAACTGATCAAACTCTCTCCAGAATTTCGTATGGTCTAATGAACCTTGGACTCAACTTTCCTTTCTTACCAAATCTCATCACACTTTTCCAAGGAGAAACCTTGAGAAAAACATGATCACCTACCTCGAAAGATAGATCCTTCTTCCGATTATCCGCATAACTCTTCTGCCTGCTCGGAGCTGTTCTCATGTGTTTCGGAATCATCTGAACTTTTTCTTCCATCTCTTCTACCAATTCTGGTCCCATCAACTTCCTTTTACCCACTTCATCCCAGAAAGCTGGAGTTCGACACCACTTCCCATATAATGCCTGAAATGGTGCCATTTGTATACTGGAATGAAAACTGTTATTATATGAAAACTCAACCAAAGAAAGATGTTGGTCCCAACTTCCCTGATAATCCATAGAACAAGATCGTAGCATATCCTCCAATGTCTGAATTGTTCGTTCTGACTGCCCATCTGATTGAGGATGAAAAGCTGTACTAAAATTTAATTCAGTACCCAATGACTTCTGAAGGCCTTTCCAAAAGTTAGAAGTAAACCTGGGATCACGATCCGATAAAATGGAGAGAGGAACTCCATGTAACCTGACTATCTCTTTAAGATACAAACGGGAAAGTTGATCAAGAGAGAAAGTATCTCATATAGCAAGGAAATGAGCATATTTGGTCAAGCGATCAACAATAACCCAGATTCCATTATTACCTCGATATGTCTTCGGTAATCCAACAACAAAGTCCATGGATATATTCTCCCATTTCCACTCTGGCACTGGTAAAGGCTGGAGCATCCCTTTCGGTAACTGCCGCTCTACTTTAACCTGCTGACATGTCAAACACTTCACAGTAAAATCAGCAATATCTCTTTTCATTCCATCCCACCAGTAATACTCCCGCAGATCTCTATACATCTTAGTACTGCCTGGATGAACTAAAAACGGAGAACTATGAGCTTCACATAACAACTCTCTCTTCAACTGTGAATCACAAGGCACACACAATCTCTTCCCAAATCTCAAAACACAATCATTATCAATGTTGAATTCAGGAAACTTACCTTTCTGAACCAGCTCTACCCTTTTCTACAACTCACTGTCTTGCTTCTATGCTTGCTTGATTCTATCTGATAGAGAAGATCTCACTGATACCTGAAACAAAACAGAAGGAATTCCTGCACCAACAACTTCTATGCCAAAGTTCATCAAATCGTTAACCAAAGTATCACATTCCAAACGCAACATTTTTAATGAAGCATTACTTTTTCGACTCAAAGTATCAGCCACTTTATTTTCTTTTCCCGGATGGTAATGAATTGTAAAATAATAATCCTTGATTAATTCCAGCCATCTCCTTTGTCTCATGTTTAACTCTTTCTGAGTGAATATATACTTTAAACTTTTGTGATCGGTATATATTTCACACTTTACTCCATACAAATGATGCCTCCAAATTTTTAAAGCAAAAACAACAGCAGCTAGTTCCAAATCATGTGTAGGGTAATTTACCTCATGAGTTTTCAACTGTCGTGAAGCATAAGCAATTACCTGATCATTCTGCATTAGGACGCAACTAAGTCCTTTGAATGAAGCATCACTGTATATAACAAACTCACCATTCCTGGAAGGTAGTGCCAAAACTGGAGCATTCACCAATCTTCTTTTCAATTCCTGAAAACAATCATCACATTATTTTGTCCAGATAAACTTAACACCCTTCCGAGTTAGCTCAGTCATTGGACTAGATAACCGTGAAAAGTTTCTAACAAACCTTCGGTAATAGCCCGCCAAACCAAGGAAGCTACGAATATCGGTTACATTTGTGGGTCTTGGCCATTCTTCCACAACTTTTGTTTTTGCAGGATCAACAGTT
The DNA here is from genome assembly GCA_963277665.1 of Viscum album. NCBI lineage: Eukaryota > Viridiplantae > Streptophyta > Magnoliopsida > Santalales > Viscaceae > Viscum > Viscum album. The sequence continues at coordinate 123,751,030 of OY728127.1, read as the reverse complement.
ATTCCATCTTTAGAAACAATGTGACCAAGGAAAGAAATTTGTTGCAACCAAAACTCACACTTGCTGAATTTCCCATACAGTTTATTTTCTTTTAAGGTTTGCAAGATAACCCTTAAATGTTTTTCATGATCCTCTTTACTTTTAGAAAACACAAAAATATCATCAATGAAAACCACCACAAACTTATCCAAGAACTCATGGAAAATTCTATTCATTATGTCCATGAATACAGCAGGTGCATTGGTTAGCCGAAAAGCCATTACTACAAATTCATAATGGACATATCTCGTACGGAACGCGGTCTTCGTAATATCGGCCTCCTTTACCTTCAGCTGATGGTACCCCGATCTCAGGTCAATCTTTGAAAAAAACTGAGCTCCCTGGAGCTGATCAAACAAATCATCGATATAAGGCAAAGGATATTTGTTCTTAACAGTGATATTATTCAAGGCTCTATAATCAATGCAAAGTCTCATAGAACCATCTTTCTTTTTAACAAATAAAACAGGAGCACCCCATGGTGATGTGCTAGGTCTAATGAAACCTTTCTCTAATAAATCTTGCAATTGCTCCTTCAACTCTAAAAGTTCAATTTGTGCCATTCGATAAGGGGGTTTTGAAATTGGCTTAGCATCAGGAACTAAGTCAACAGTAAACTCAACTTCCCGATCTGGTATTATTCCAGGCAACTCATCAGGAAAAAAATCAGGATACTCATTTACCACTGGAACATCATTAATTAGAACAGTTCCTTTATTTTCAACGATGTGTGCAAGGTAACATTCATTCCCATCTTTTCCAAGTTTCTCGGCCTCTTGATATGTTATCAAAAGTAAGGGTTCATTCTTGTAAACAAACTGAATGTCTTTCTGAAAAGAAACTTCTTTAGCTCTACAGTAAATCTTAGCATGGTAAATAGAGATCCAATCCATACCTAGGATAACATCAAACTCTACTAGAGGTAGAACAATAAGGTTTGCAAGTAGGTTCTTTCCACAGATAAGGATAAGAAGATTATTATAAATTCTTTTTGCCTCGACACTTCCCCCAAGTGTTTTTACCAAAAGTTCAGGAGTCATTTCTTGAGATGGTATTCCCATTTTACTAGAAAAGGTTTCAGAGATGAAAGAATGTGTAGACCCCGAATCAAACAACACACTGGCATAATCTGAAAAAACAAACAAAGTACCTGATACAACTTCATTTGATGGCCCGACATCTGCTGAAGTAGTTGCAAAGGATTTCACCACCCCTTTCTGCTTGTAGTCTAACTGCTTCCCATCACTCAAGCTCTTTGTCGGACACTCGTTTGCATAGTGACCCATCTCATTGCACTTATAACATTTCACTAACTGCAAATCAAATTTGTTCTTACCTTCACCTTGATCCTTTTCAGTGCAATCACGAGCCTTATGTCCCATCTTACCACATCAGTATCACTTTCCAGAATTCAGAAGACATTCCCCAGCATGCCTTTTGCCACATTTATCACAAACTGGAAACTTAGTTCTCTTACCATCAGACTTTTTTGAAGAATTCTTACCTTTCTCCTGCCACCTCGGTCTCTTCTTCTGCTGGTTGTTATAGAGAACTTGGTCATCGCCAAAATCCATTTGCACCTTCTCAGCACATCGAACAAGCTTTTCATAACTTTTAAACTCACGAGAAGCTAATGCCATTCGATACTTTGGCTTTAATCCTGAGTAGAAACGATTGATTTTACTATCAAGGTCCTGGATAAAATTTGGAGCATACCTTGCCAATCGAGTGAACCTTTCTTCATAGGCAGCCACTGAGTCTTCCTCTTGCCTCAATTCCAAGAATTGCTTTTCCATCTTAAGTCGAACAGCCTTATGAAAATACTTCTCAGGAAACATACCTTTGAATTCATCCCAGTCAAGAGCATAAATCTCATCGGCGTCCCTGATATTTTTAACCATAGACCACCACTGATCTGCTTCACCCTCGAAACGGTAAATAGAAAGACTAACCTTTTGATTGTCTGAACACCCCATGACATCAAAAATCTTCTCCAGTTCTTTAATCCACCCTTCAGCTAGCACAGGGTCAGATAATCCTCTGAATGATGGTGGATGCTGCCTCATGAAATGTTCCACCACTGACATGTTCCTCTGCGGTTGATCTGGCTGATCTCGTGCATGGATACCACCGCCATTTATCGCTTGAGTCAACTGTGCCATCACTACAACAAATTGTTCAGTTCCAATTCCGACCATTTCTGGATGCTGATTCAAAAGGTTATTTCCATCTGTATGCCTTCCTAGCACTGCTTCCATGTTTCCTCTACGGAAAACCATTCTGAACAAACATGTCTTAGATGAAGCAACATGGTAATCTTTAAATGCTATATCGTTTCGAAAAAAAATATTTTTGGATAATCATTTATTAGAATTCTAACCCCTAAAGTTATCTAAACTGGCCTTTGATACCAACTATAAGGCCCCAGCCTTAAACCTTACTTAATCTTGAGTTATTACAAGATTACACATTGAGGATCTTTTCGGGTTTAGAGTTTTAGAGAATTAGATCATAAAACTTGCATTACATTCCACATATAAACAAAGTGGTTACATAAAGATAGTATTCTTCATTCCCATCAATGGAAACACATTTAAAATAAAACAATGTATTATTTCATGACACATCCTTGACTCTATCATCTTATCATGTACCTTTCCCTTGACCTGTGAAAAACATTTCAAAAACTTGGGATGAGCATAAAAACTCAGTATGGGTTATAAAAAAAACATGGAAAGGAAACATGAGTTCATATATACATAAGAATGAAATCATTCTTTACCCATAAAACATAGGCACTTTAACATACCTCATAAAATCATGAATAAATCATATAAATCATAATACATAAAGGTAACTTGAGGCATTCATAACATTCTTACGTAGGGAGTGACCCTCTTGGTTACATTTGGAATACCCATCACAGTATATTCCCTAAAATCTCTTCGGAGAAACCTTAACGTTTCACTCCTTCACGTTACCCAATGCATTGGAGAGCTATAACGGGCTCACCCGCCCTTAGTTTATCACAGAACCACACGTCTTCATAATAATGACCAAGAACCATAACATAATCATATCACATAAAACATGCATAAAGGAAACATAAAATTTCCACATTTCAATCACGAGATATCAATACAAAACATTGATATAAAAACATTATGAAAACCATTTTCAATACCAAAATAAAAGAAAAGTAAAATATGGTATTTATTTTTATTTTTAAAAGAAGGTATGGCTTGTAGAGGAAGCCGAAACTCAAATAACGGTCACGACGGCGGAGAAGTCGTTGTCGACGCATACGTACGACAAAAACATTCCCTTTTGTCATTTAGTAAACGCTTCGTATAAAAAAGATTCCTTTTGAATAAATATAAAATTAAAAGGGGTTTATACACCGTATAAAAGAAAGTTGTGTATAAAATAAAATATGCCTCAATGAAAGGTGATTGAGACGAAGTCCCATACCTCGTATCCGACTTGACCCAACCGTTCTTTAATCTCCTGAATAATAAACTTGAGTTAATCTCTACTTGCTTATGAATCTTTTTCAAGTTCATTATTCCTTTTATACCATGTTATGAACATCATGTAATCAGTTAAGTTAATAATGTTCATTTTGTCGGTATTTGGTTCTTAAGTCAAAAATAGACTTCTTACAGTTACATGTTGTTAATTTGGTCAAAGGTTCATTATATCCAGAATGATATTAATGATTTGGATAACATATATATCATATATATTCATTATATACATGTATTTATAATATTACATCACATTTAGAGGTAAGAAATGAAATGCACCGTTCATGGAGACGGTAAGCCGTACGTACGCATGAACGCTACTTCCATTTCTATTTCATATTTCTGGAATGGAATCATAATGATATAAGAGTATATTGTAATTACAGTATAATAACATATATAATATCATAGTTCCATCCTTTATATGTCCCACATATGGTATTTAACGAATCAAATCACTTTCAGGGGGCGGTAGTCCGCACTTCCTAAAATGAAGATATCATGTTTACCCATAATGGAAACCATAAAGGTATGCCCAAAATGAAAAAAAAAACAGATGCTTAAGGAAAAAATAAACATATTATATATCATATATAAAAATAGTGACATCATAATGGCCACCTTTGAAGGTGTTAAATGAGTATTGAACAATCATCGTTTCGGGAGGCAGAATTTCGCCATCCACGGAAACCGTATGTTCATTAACCATTTTATGTAGTTGTGTGAGTGTGTAGCTCAAATATATCTTATAACAACATCCTAGTATATTGAAGATACTGGTGTTGTTACAAAATAAGTAAATAAAAAGAGTTTAGGGGGTTGGAGAAGCAAAACAAAACAAATGAACATGAGAGAATGAATTACCCTAAAAAGTGTAACTCCTTTTGATTTGAGCCTAAAGGATTCCTTTGAAAGGATTATGCCCAAAGGGAATCCTCTAGGATTAGGAGAGGGATGTGGAGAGAGTAAATGGGCAGGGGTTGGCTGAGCCAACGGCTTGAGGTTTGTGTGAAATGAGGTAGAGGTGGGGGCCTTTTATAAGAGGAGAGGAGGGGCACTTTTGGAAAGTAAAGAAATATTACTTTATTTGAAAATGTGTTTCGGTTTTAAAAGGTCCCAAATTGATATAATTCGTGGATAAGGTGATAAGTGTTCGAAATCCACTCATCCAATTGGTTTTGGCCATGTGTAGTTCATAGATTTTACATTGTCTTTCCATTTTATTTAAATCGTCAAATAATGATGTCATCGCTGCATCATTATTATGTCATAAATAATTTAATTTATTTAATGTCTAAAAATCATAAACAAAATACTATGATGTAGGAAATTTTTTTAGCTTTACAATGACTTTTTATAATAAAATATCTGATCTTTATAACCCCATGTAAAAATTGTTTTCGTGAAACATCTCTTGTTTGTGTCATTTTTACTTTAACATTTAATAAAAAGTTATTTATGTCATTTCCAAACCAAAGTGTCTCCATGGGGTCCCCAAGTTGTCCCATGGCTTTTATTGGTCGGTCATGACACAACCAATAAGGTTGGGACATGTGTCTAGGTCATTTCCTATTATTAAAGCATTATTTATACCTTAAACTACCCTAATTACCACTAATCGCGATTAAGAACTTAATAAGTTACTATTCACCAAAAAATTATTATAATCTCATTGAACCACATTTTACTTCTTAATGACAACCATGTATGTCGGATTTTGAAAATTCAATACACATTAGTGGTAAACTTTCATTTAACTGAAAAATCAGTTTGCTTGATTACCACTTAGTGGTTTCACTATTCATTAAAAATTGAAGTTTTTCAGAAAATTACCAAAAATTCACCGTAAGATATATTTGATATTACAAATTAAAAAATGAATCTATTTTACAAAATTCAAATCATATAAGTCACATTAATTAATTTAATAATTAATTCCCGCTGCCAGAGCAAATAGTGTGTTTTTACAAAACAATAAGTATCAAAAGATTGACACCAGTTTAAGTCTAATTTCAAAGTGAAATTGATTCCAATAACCACCATTGGATAAAATGGTAAAAATATATTCTAATTTCACTTCAAAACCAATTCAAAACATAATCTAATCATATAAATAAATTAGATTAAAAAACAGTTTTGATGTAAAATGCAGTATTTTTCACTATTCATTAATAAATGAACATTGTCAAAAAAATACCAAAAATTCACACAAGGTAAATTTTGATGTCCCAATCATAAAGGATAAGTTTAGTTTGACAAACATAGTTTTTAAAATTCTCAAAATATAGATTCAAAAATGGTTTGCCATCAAAAGGCAGTAAAACAATCTTTTAAGAATATTAGTGTATACCATGCATAAGATTGTATTTATTTTCATTTCAAGCCTCTATAACACTATCTTAATCATTAATAGACATAGATAAAAATATCTATTATTCATTACTTACTTGGGATGTTACATACTGTCTCCATGCGTGGAGTATTTCATTTACTATCACACAATTTTATAGACTACTATACATGAATTTATAATGAATATTTATATATGATATTTATATCATGTATTACATTCTATATATTTTGAAGCATTTATAAAAGGAATGGGACTAAAAATTACATGTTAAAACATATACAAAAAACAAAGCGATTATTACCCAAAACATACCATTAACGTGGAATTGTGAATAAAGAAGTTATAAAATGTCATAAGATAAAAATATATTATATGATATTTATAATTATTTTTATTTAATAGATTTATAATAAATATTAATTTTTTATAAAGTTGTACTTAACATGTCCAACTATTGTTAAGACATACACTTAGAAGTTTTCATCTTACTTTTTACATCCATGAGACACATGTCTTATTCACCACCTATTTATTTTATGTGATGTATATACTTCTCATTCATTTATATTATTATTATTATATTAACATTTATTTTTATTTACATACCTTTTTTATAACTATTTTTTTGGTATTTACAGTTCAAAAGTTACCAATTCTATAACTTATTGTTTTCTCAATTTTCCTTCCTTGAGACATAAGATATGTTATAAAGAATTATTATTGAATGAGGAGATCATAAATTAACTTTTACATGTAATATAATGAATTAATTCAACCTTTTTATATTTTATGTTACATTTAATTTAATTAATTCGTGGGGATTATGATTCACTATACAAAATTTCTAATATTTTAATGTTGTAATGTCATAGTTTATTAGGATTGTTTATGAACTTGTATAATGTTTTGAAATATCATGATCTACCTCTCAATAATTCACTGGAATTGTCTTATCATACTGTTACACATGATCCCATCAATTAATGTTATATTTTTTTCACTCTTTAAATAATTATATAATTAAGAAAATATTTGTAAGAAAATATTAAAATATTTATTTCTTCGGCCAGAAATCTATTTTCCAAAATATAATTCAAACAATGTTTTCAATCTTTTTAAATGATATTTTAATCTAATTTTAATGTAAAATGGATTTAAAATGTTGTTTGTTATGAAAAATGTTTTAAATTATTTTCAATGGTTCCTTTATATGTTAAAATGTTTTCTTTAGTGAAAATAATATTCAAAATGTAATGTGTTTCAAAAAAATTATTTTTTAAAATAAATTTAATATTTTCCTCAGGAATGTATTTTAAAAATATTTAAATGTTAATTATATTCATCAATGTCAGAATTTTTTTTGTTACTTATCATCAACTGCAGCTATTATGGTACAAACTCCATTTTAATTAATTATTGGGATAGAATAATATAATTTCAAATAGATATATGAAAATAATTTCTCTCTCATGAGTTAATAATATTTTAGAGAGATTATAATGAATCCCATTTCTATTCGACTGGTTAACCATTTTTTAAGAGAATTATATGGAAGTTGTTTCTTTTCCATCTGTATATCATATTTAAACTATATTGACAATAAACCCACTTATTTTCCATTTTTTTGTTATGTTATATTGGTAATACTGATTGTTTTCAATATTTTATTGGGAAATGAAATTAATTTTTACATACTATTTTTGGGGTTATTAGAAATAACTCATATGATGGGGAAGCACATATAACATTGGGTAATCTTATTACATATCATACGATGGAGTGGACCATATAACAATGGGTAAAACCGTTACAAAATATAGGATGTGGAAACCTAAATACCATCGACTAGGCCTCTTACAACATGAATAATTGGGCATACCAGGTAGAGTCATATGATCATGTTATAGCTTACATTATGGGTAAGATCTTAGGCATAATGTTGGAATGTACTTGTTTAACATTAAGATTATTTTTATTGAATTTTTTAAAAGGGAATGTTTACTGAGTGTATGAGGTGGCTCATAGGTATTTCTAGGGCTTGGGACATGGGTGAGAGGTAAAATTGACATCTAATATAAGTTTTATAGTTTGTGAATGGTTAGTGGAAACCATTCCCCCATGTCAATCTATAAAGAAGTAGTGGTACATGGTTAAAAAAATTGTCAAAGAGGGAGACCCAATGTGTCTGAAATTGGAAAAAAGCATCCACAAAGTTGGAAAATGTTTTATCAAACCATACAGAATCCCGAGGTTACTGTACGACCTCAATCCTATCAGAAATAGGTTGGAACATTGTTGTTGCATGGTTTGGAAAAAAATGTTTCCAAACCATTTTCCCCATTAAATTTGAGAATATATAATTTTTCCCCACAATACCTAGCTATTTCACTAGATTTTCTTCACCATTCTTCTTCATCCAAAGCTAGTGGAAAACCAAAAACAACCAAATCAGCCCATGTATTGATCTCATTTTACTATAGGTTGTTTTTATTTCCTTTGTTTGTGGACGTAAGATCCAATTATGTCTATATCCCATCCATGTTATCTTTTCAAAATTCGGTCACACGGTTAATTTTTTCTTCATCTATATCCTAGAACCCCACCATTTCTCTTGGATCAGATGATGTAAAATTAAAGGTTTTTTGAATCTATTTCAATGAATGAGGTTAATAGTACACTCATATTCCTAATTTTGGTAGGTGGTCTACAATTTATATCCCATATTCATGATAAATTTATTTGAATTTCTAATTTTGTTAATGGTTATCTCTTTTTGTACCTTTTATATTCTTGGATATGTTTGGTAAAATGGTTTTCAAAATGATTGATTCAAACCCTCTTGATACCCATGGGTTTCATTGAGGTTTATGAAACCAGTTTGGGGCTACCCTAGTGGTGAAATAGTATTGCTAAACATCATAAAATTGTGATGTTAACCATATAAATGACTTTTGATACGGTATAAACCCCCAACGAACATGTGGTTTATTAGTTGAGTTGAAAAAACAATAATGATGGTTTTTGATAGACTTGTATAATGTCATAGGGTATTTTTTGGCTTGTTGAAAAATTTGTTTGATGAAATATTGTTATTGTACATGAAATTTGTAAGTGGGTTAATTCATGGGGAATGATGAACATGTTATAAGGGGTAAATGCAAGAGAATTGATGATTATTTTAATCGAGATAACTTATTAATATTCATGAATATTTAAAATAATATAAACCATGAGGATTGATAAATATTATTAATAGGTAAAGTAATGAGAAATGAAAATGGGTTAAATGGGACATACATCATAAATGGTAATTATGTTAATTGGATAAGGCTCTATGTAAGTTCACATGGTAAATAGTTATAAATATGAATGTTATGTGTATTTAGTGTGTATAGTTTTTGATTTTGTTTATGTGTTAAATTAATAAATATTCATGTTCACATGGATTGGTGGTGTGTGGGATAATGGATTCGGGATCCACCCATGGGTCATGTTGGATCTAGGTTCTAAAACCCACTCCGGTAATGCATGGGTTTTCCAGAAAGATTGAGGTCCTAGTTCCCTAATTCTTACATTAAATAGAAAAACACTATACATAGACTCCAAGGTATGTGTTGTGTGATTTATTGTGAAATGGTTTTCATTAGTGGGACATGGAACATAACTTACTCCCTTATTATTAGTAATTGACTTGATTAATCCATAGTGTAAATGCTGTAAATTCTCAACCCAAGTATAAAATGATGAAAATAGATAGAGTGAATAATATAAATAATGGAACCCGTGTTTTCTATGGTTTACCATTTGTTTTATTTAGTACTTTAATTCACTATATATTTAATGTGGATATTTGGTATAAAACATTTCTGATGGTCTAATATGTTGTACTCACACCCAGCTCGAGCCGCTTTGGAGTACATTAGTAGATTTTATAGTATCTGGTCAAGTCAACGGAAAATTCAATATGCTATAGAATTGAGTGGGATTGGAATGATCAGGGATGAGGATTAAGTCTTTTTGTCGGGTCCTATTTTGAGGATTCATATTTATATCATTATTTTGGGATTTCTTTACTTTTTCCACTATTAGCAAGAAATGATATATTCATCATTTGTTTATGTTTTATACCATGTTTGGTAAATGGTTTTTATCACATGTTTCTTGTTGATTTCTTATTAGTTTCGTTATATCATATGTTATATATAGTGGATTACATTTGTAAATAGGTTATGTCTTCCCCACAAGATCTATTAGACCATCGATGCTAGTTTCCAACCCATAGAATATGAGAAAGGTGTGCTTGAGGTCTGGAGAAACCTAGATTGAGGCCGTAGTTTGGAGGATTTCAAGATAGGGATATTACAAAGTTGTATTAGAGAGGTTCTTTTCTATGGTGTTATTATGTTGGAATGGTATATGGGTGTTTTGGATGCTTTGGGGTTTGGAAATGGTCTCATACTTGGGAGTAGCATACCCAAGTACAGGGTAAAACCCATGTGACCATGTTGGGATTGTAGTTCTTGATATGTGTTGTTATAGATGAATAATATTTAACCATTGAGTGATGATCTAGTTGTGTGATGTGACAATTTTTTGATATTTTCTCAAGGAAGGAATGGAATGAGTATTTCCATTCATGCATCATATTAGGAACCAAGGGAAACATGTGACATGTATCATGGTATGCACACATGAGGTATAAAATAAATTTCATTTTCCATAAAAAAAGTAATGAAATTAATATCTACCAATGGTGATTCAAATGGGTTGTGGAATGAATTCAAATGTACGGTTATGGAATTGTACTTAATGAAGGTTATGACTGAGTTAAAATATTGTTTATAAGACGTTTTTATATAGGAAATGTGAATAAGAGGAAACATTTGCATTGTGAGTATAGAAATGGTTTTTATATGTGTCTAATGAAATACTTGTTACTATGAATGATGGTTTAACCCCATGTTGAACATAACCCGCATTAGGGATGGTTAAAGGTAGTGAAAGTGTTGTGAATATAATCTTTGGGATATTGAATGTGGAACCGGTTTTTATGGATAGTAGAGATTTGTATTTTATGAAATATGTGGATGTGTTTTGTTATGTGTTATAAGAAATTTTTGGAATTTTAGTTAAATGCAACCACAATGTCATGGGGTTGTTGGGAGACAATAGGATTGAGCTAATAATGATAATCTAGAAGTTCAAAAAAAAACTAGTGATCCAAGCTAACATACGATAAATGAAATTTCTTTCGAATCATTATCATTTCATGAAGATAATGGAGCAATACAAAGGTTGGGTTGTGCTAATTATGTTTGAGATGAATAGGATGTTTTATCAGCAACACCCTTCATATTTTTCTAGAGATGGGGGACTAGATGGAACCTTTTTGTATATACTAAATTGAGACAATTCATGATCACTTAGAGGCTCCTTATGAGATGAGATTTAACCTAGGGGCATATATTATGTGTGGTCAACAACAAAAAACAGGTGTAATATTCTAGTTTATACCCAACATGTTTATTTTATGATGTATTAGTATTACATGGAAATTTTTTAGAACATTTATATCTACAGAACATGAGGTAGGAGAAGACTGTGGAGATTTTGAAGTTTAACAAAGGGTCCATTTCATTTATGGACTATATTGGATGCTTCACTAACTTTAAACAGTTCATCCCAGCATTGGTCGGGCATGGGGTAATTTTGAATATATCTTTTCTAAACAGGATTTTACATCATATTAAGTCCTATCAAAAATTCATCCATTTAAAGAGGGTTGCTAATGAGGTGGAACCAAAACATACTTAGGAAGTTAATTTAAAGAAGGTTTCAGGTAGTGGACATGCAATTTCAGTTTGGTGATTTGTTGGTTTGTCTTCTAATAGTAGGATGTTTCAATTTGAAGTTTACCCCCGCACGGTGGTGGAAAGAGACCTCAGAAAAGAAAACGAACATCTCATGGTAGTGATTAAGTTTTCTTCTATCTGTATTGCCAATCATTGTACTTGTGTAATCAGTTTTCAAAACCACTAGTTATGTTCAAAGCATGAGGTAGGTTTGGGCATGTTCAAAGGATCTTTAGGAACCCCCGACTAATGGGTACATGTGTTGGATCATGGCCAATTGAGAGCACTGGTAAGGGGTAAGATACCAATCACCAGGTAGGTAGTTGGAGCTCTACCCACCGTACTAGTCGAGATAATGCACAAGGTAATCCTAGAAGAGAGTCTCCATATCAATATTGTATTGCTTCAACAAGAACTCAGAATATAGATCAGGGAATACGAATGATCCAACATCATGAATATTATCCATTTCATAGAGTTGGAAAGGATGGACCATCAATAGTTTGAGGTATGATTCTTATATATTCCACCCCTTCTAGAACTCTATTTTATTTATGTTCTTCACATTAGTTTATAAATTCCCAATTTTGTACTATGGTGGGCCTAGTAGTGGAAAGTATTTTAGGGTTAAGGACAATAATTACTCTATTAGGGGTGTGAGAAGAAAATATTCAATAGTGTAAAGGGTTTCATCTCAATGATTGAGGGAACTATATTATATTATACATGCTTTTCATTGATATGTCTAGTTTCCATATGATTTTATGTATGGAATGGCTAGTGTTGTACTGGGATAATATTGAATTTTACCATAGTAGGTTAATTTTTATGTCCATAGAATGAGATACCTTTGTTCTCAAAGAATAATTTGATATTCAGGACTTCCATGCATGGCCCATTTTTTAGAAGTTGGTTGAAGTCACAGCCCAAGTGGAATATCTTATGATTGATAATAGTGGAGTATACAAGACTATATTTTCATCAGTGGTGGATCACTTCTAGGATTTATTTCTTAATTATTTACCATGGATTCCAACTGAGTGGGATGTGAACTTCACTGTAGATTTGATTCTAGTGGAAGAATCAATTTCAATCACTCCAAAGAAATGTAACCAAAAAAACAATACGAACAATAAAATATATTGGTGAAAATTTAGAACCAGAGACTTATTCATCCAAGGACATCACCTTGGGGATCTCATGAATTGTTTTCCAATAATGTTACTGGGTACTTGTAGTTTTGTGTCTATTCTAGGAAGCTGGATCTAATGACGATTAAGAACCGACACCATCTTCCTAGAATTTAATATATTTTTCACCTGATGAGAGGTGGTTCATTTTTCTCCATTATTGACCCTAGATTGAGGTATTAGTGAAGGGTTATAACATTTCATAAACTGAGGATGTCCATTAGGATCATTTTTTGGATGTGAGAGTTTTTTATGAATCTGTTCATTTTTAACAATGATCTGGCAGTGTTTATGGGCTTAATGAGCCAAATTATTCATCCTTAAATAGATCAATTTTTATATTTTATTGTTGATGACATCTTGGTTTACTCAAAAACTCATGAAAGTACTGACAATCATGTCGAAATCATCTGGATTACAATAATAGAGAATTGGATATATTCCAAGCTATCAAAATCCCATTTTTAGATTAACATAGATCATTTCATAGGTTAGAAAATCTATGAGGAAGGTGTGTCAATAGACCCATATGGTTGCAACTCTTTTTATATTAACCAAATAGGTCATCAATTTTTAATGGTATGAGGAGTGTGAGAATGTCTTACAAGTGTAAAATAAGTATCTGACTATCACATCAGTTGTAAAGACCCGCAAATTTCAAGGAAATTTTTTTCTTAATTTTCTTTGGAATTTTACAAGAGCGCAGCTTCAGACGGCACCTGATTCCGAGGCCCGGTGTGCCCGGAATCAATTTCCGAAGTTTGGCTCGGGTACGTTCAGTGAACGAACGAGCGGGTTTTTCTATCTTTTGAACCGGTGCCCGGAATCGAATTCTGAGGGCACCGATGAAATCGCAGCGCCGGTATTTGCTTAGAAACGCCTCTTCCGGAGTTGCGTTTGCTCAGACGTGGTATTTAAATTTTGCGGCTTTAAGTCAGAAATAAAATAAAGTTTGTGCGACAACTTTATTCTATTTCACTTAAGCTGCTTGGAAGCCACTTGAAGCCACTTAAAGACGGCTTGAACTGAGTTGAACTGGATAGGATGCTATCCGGAAATATCCTACCCCCTTGGTAGGATATTTGTGCGGTGGGGCCCGCCGAGCCCCGCCGTTTCTTTCGCTAAGTAACGCACCCGCGAAAACCCGTCAAAGTAACTGAAAAGTCAACCGACGCATTTTCTTTAATTCTTAACAGACCATTTAAATGGGCTGTTTCTTTCGTGAATTAAATGGGCTGTTTCGCTCGTTGAATTAATTCAACGAATTAATGGGTCGTTACTTACGCGTTTTGCGTTTGTTGGCAAAATAATAAAATAGACAACTTGTCTATTTTGGAGGATTGCTATCTTTGTGCAATTCCTCTGAACCTCCACCCTCCCCGCGAAGAACGCGAAGAACGCGAAGAACGCGAAGAACGCCGGCGACCAGAATTCGACGACGCACACCGAGATCTGCGACGTCGACGAGCTCTACCCGTGACGTTCTTCGGCGACGCCTCTTCTTCCGCGGCCGATCTTCGTTCGGCAACTAAGGTGAGAAACGAATCGTTTGAATTCTCCCTTTTTAATTTCAATAACAACAGATTTAATTTATTAAATCCGTTTGTTCTTGATCCGGAGATTGGCAACGCGACGCCGGATACGCGACGACGCGACGATCTCCTTCTTCCGCGACGAGCGATTCCGCGACGACCTCTCGTCCGACGACGACGACAAGGTAAGGGATGTTGGATTATTTTATCTTATTTCCCCGTGTTTATTCTTTTAAAATGAAGAACATGATCTCCGACAATTTTAATTTATTTAAAATTGTTGTTGATTATTCCTCCCGTGGTTTATGACTAACACGGAGGGTGCGGGTCTAACGAACAAGACCCGGCAACCCTCCGCCGATCTTCCTTTTTTGTGCGGATTTGGCGGGCGACGGCAAAAGCACGACGCAAGGGCCATTTGTTGATTTCGCAGTGAAGGACGCGTCCCGGGAGGAACAACGGCGCAGACGGGAAAGGAATCGGGCCACCGGAGCATCTCCGGCGGTCCGCGGAAGGCGGCGGCGGCCGGTTCCGCGGCCGCGCGGAACCGGGAACGGACGCGGCGGACCGGCCGCGTCCGCGTGGCAGGCGGCCCCCCGCGGGGCCGCGTTTCGCTTGAGTCGCGGGTCAAGCCCGCGGCGCCCTCCTTCGGCCGCTCGGCCGAAGCCGAGCCGGCCGGTCCGGTCGGCCGGGCCGCGCCCAGGCCAACCGGACCCGGCCTAGCCGGGTCGGGCCGACCCGGTTCGGGCCGACCCGGTACGGCCGACCCAAGGGGGGGTTCGGGCCGGGTCGCCCCGGGCCCAGAACCCCCGTTTCGGGCCCTCTTCGGTCTTTCGCCCATATCTTGGGCCTGGGACCTCCGATTGACGAACCGTCAGCGGCTACGCGATCCTTGGATCGAGACGGTCGTTTCGGTATATTATACTCAAGGTTTCGGAAGACTTTGGGTTTGGCCGGGTTGGTTCGTACACGAAACCAGCTGGGCCCTCGGAGCGGAAACGCTCATAACTTGAGCTACGGACGTCCGATCGACGTACCGTCAGCTGTGGTAGATTCCTCTAAGCGAGACGGAACTTTTGGCATACTCCGCCCGAGGATCGGATACAGGCGGAGTACGGTCGGGTTGGTTTTGCCCTAAAAACCAACCGGGCCCCTGGGACGAAAATGCCAATAACTCTCAAACCGGGCGTCCGATTGACGCGCCGTCTGTCGCGTTGAGATCCTGTTGTCGATACGGAACTTTTGGATACATCAACTTCGGACTACGTGTCAGTTGATGTATCAGCCTCTCGGCTCGTGGAGCGGACCCTCCTAAACGAGCTCGCTTTGTGCGGGAACCCTAGCGCTGGCTGTGACTTCGACGACAGAGCAGAGATCCTCCGTGGACTGCGACGACGGCAGAGCAGAGATCCTCAGTGGACTGCGACGACAGCAGAGCAGAGATCCTTCGTGGACTGCGGCGACGACTGTGCAGAGATCCTCAGTGGACTGCGTCGACTACTGCACTCAGCGATCCTACGTGGATCAGTGCTACAGGTTCTGTGTGAGCCCGATCCTATGTGGGTCCTTACTACCGGTTCTGTGTGAGCCACTGCCTACAGGTTCTGTGTGAGCCCGATCCTGTGTGGGTCTTTTGCGGGGGTTAGTACCTATCGATCCTTCGTGGGTCCGATGACTTAGATGGATCAGTGATCATCTTTGACGTCATCTGAAAAAGTATACCTGGTTGAGCTGAATCTTATGTTACTCTCCTTTGTGGATTGTGTTGAACTATCCTATGTGGATTTTACTGTTTACTCTCCTTGTGGATTTGAGTCTTGCTTTCCTTTGTGGATTGAGTTGTTCTTGATCTCGTGAGCAGAGCTGGAATTGGGGACTTAGGTATATGTATGGGCATATACCTAAGTCGAGTCAGATGTTACTTCGTGATTGCATCTTTCTTTTGTGCTATATCCTTTGTGGATTTCGGGAGACCTTCGGGGGTCTCGGGGTCCTTACTGAGTAGCTTGTACTCACCCCTGCACGGGCTATGCCCGCACCTTGTTGTGTTGGTTGCAGACAACGGACAGCGCTGATCACGGTTGGGGCGTGGAGCAGGACGGTACCTGGAGGTGGACCACTGGGCGGGACGTGCTCGGAGCGGACGTGGGACCCGAGGAGCCTGGAGGCTATCTCTACCCACCCTTCAGGTGGGATTGCCAGTGGACGACACGAGGCCGCCGTCTTTTCTTCAGTTGCTGTACTTTACTTTACAGTTGGGCTTGTATTTCCGGCCCCCTTTACTTTTCTGCACTTTACTTTCCGCTTGCTGACTCTGTGTGGTTGTTACTTATAAAGGCAATGCCTTCCCTGTTTACTGGGATTTTACGCCTTGGTGCTAGTCGCCATCCCCTGGCCTATGGAAGGCGGGCTTGGGGTAGTCACGGCACGGGCCCCGAGGACGGGTCGTGACATCAGTTTTGATTATTCCTAATCCATGAATAGATTATAACATGTTTTTGATGCATCTGTTATTGGGAATCATGAATTGTAGATGTAGAATAATTATGTTGTTTTGTATTTTTCTTTTCATTTGAGGCCTTTTCAGTGAAATTACCTTTTGCACAATATAGTGTTTCCCATGGTAGACTTTGTTTTAATGTTTTCACAACATTACATGTCTTGGGAATAGTTTACAGTGTGTACCGATCATAATATCACAAAGTACAACTTTTATAGATGTGATTTTAATCATAATTAGTGATTATAGGTAGAATACATGCAATCCGTTTTCACTGAGATGGTTTACCCCCTATAAAGGGAAACTAAATTTCATATTATTTTAGTTGAAGGACTCAAAATCAAGCGGTTCTGGAATCAAGATCCAAGTGGTGGATGATGATGTTTTGGGTCGGGATTCATCTAGAGTTACATGATTGAAAAAGGAATATGACCCTATAATACCTGAATTTCGACTCCACGCTTTTCATCAGGATTGTAGAATGGAAGAATGAGGATCTAGATTGGTTTTATTTAAGGTAAGTCCTTGAAGTTTAGAATCCACCTTCTAGTTAGACTATTGGTGATGATGATATATTTTATGATTGTGGTTTTATTTTCAGCCCTATATGTATACAGGAAGATATGATGCATGTGTTTCAAGAATAAAATAGGTTAGTACATCCTAGTTTGAAAAAAATGTATTTTTATCTTCATAGATTGTATTAGTGGCTTGGGGTGTAGAAAGATGTTTTAGGATTTGTGGTATAATGTCATACCTGTCAGTAGGGTAAGACTGAGCATCAATGACTGGGTGTTCGTTATGGCCTTTCAGCATTTAAGAATGTAAATAGAATTATGAGATGATGGATTTTATATATGGTATTTTGAGGATTTCCTGGATGAAATATGTGCTCTGGGTAATCATGGACCAATTACAAAGGTGTCCCATTTCTTACTAATTTTAGAGACTATCACCATATATCAGAAGGTTGAGTTATATGATTAAGAGGTAGAAAAATCTAATGGAGGGCTATGAATTATAGTTTCAGATAGTGATCTACATTTTAATTCACTCTTCTGGAAGGTATTACAGAAGGTTCTTGGTACTAATGTGTGTTTGAGTATCGATTTCTACCTGTAAATAGATAGGTATACAAACCATACTATTTAGGTACTAGAATAAATTTTTAGAGAATGTTTACTATATTTTGGTGGATCACGGTAAGTTGACCATTCTCTTGTTGTGATATAATACAACAACATTTACTGAATGATGATTTAGATGGAACCGTATGAGGTGCTATATATAAGGTTATGTAGTTCTTGGTTATGTTCGATGGAAGCTAGTGAATCAAAAATATTGGTACCGAGTCATGTGCAAGATATGTCGGATTTTTTTTGTTTATTTGGAAATGTATGTAAATTGATCAAAATAAGAAAAATTCATATGTAGACCAGTAGTGTATACCAATTGAGTTTGTGGTTGGTGATCGTGTGTTTCATTGGTTTTCACCATGGTTGGGTCACCATCGAATTTCAAAATAGGTAATGTTGTCACTGAGGTATGTAGGGTTGTTTGAGCTTAGGGAGAGGATCAAATCAGTGACATACTTATTGGATCTTCCATAAGGGTATATTGGTGTGCACAATTTTTTTAGTGTGTTACAGCTTCAAAAAATATCACCCTGACCAATATAATGTGATTGATGTTGAAGATGATGGACATTAGGATGATGTGTCCTTTGAGGAGTAGGTGGTTCATATTGTGGATTATAGTGATAAAGTCCTATGGGGAATGAATGTACCATCAGTTCATGTTTTATGTCATCATGGTAATGTTTGGGAAGAATCATGGGATAGGAAGTAAGATATGCTGGTTCAATAGTGTAGTCACATTTCATTAGAATCTTACTGATTCATGAATGTGAAGCTTGAGGATGATCTTTAATAAGGTGGGGAGGTTGTATGATCCTTGTATTCATGGAGGTATTTCGTTATTTAAATTTCATTTTAAATATATTTAGTCTTTATTAATGGAATGTTTTTTGGGTGTATGAGGAGGCTCAAGGTGTGTTTTGGTGGTTCAGGACATGTATGTGAGGAATCATTGTCCTCCAATGCATATTAAATGATTGGTGGATTTATAGAAGATATAATACCCCAAAAACATTCTATCTAGGAGGAGGGGTGCACATGTAGAAAAACCCCAACAAGGGGGACATCTAAACCATGTGGACTAGGATAGAGGAATTTTAGTACCCTCGGTTTCTGGTATGTATCCCTTTCTTGATTCTTTTAGTGGTTTTAATGTTAAGGGTAATGAATGGGAGAGTCGGGAGAACATGGATTGGGTTTTGGGGCAAAAAGGGAAGCCGCAGGGGTGGCACACAGTTTGTCTAAACCGGGCAGCCAAACCATGCATAGTTGGTCTTGGAGGCAATGGCTTCCACATGGGCGGCACACGTTTTGTCTAACCGTGTGGACAAACTATACGAGAAGGGTGACCGAGGCAGTAACTAATGCACGATTAGCGCACGGTTTGTCAAACCATGCTAACTAACCATGTGTCCACTTAAACAAGATCCTATAAAGGAGGATCTCAAGCGTTCTTGCCTTTAAGTGGATCTTTTTTCATCCTAATAGGCCCTAAATTTGGATTTGGGTTCTCCTAAGGTCAAGGAGGGTTCTACCATCATTCTGAAGGTGATCTGAAGGCTTCTCTTGACGAATTGAAGCCGGTTTCTTGAGGTATGTGATCATTCTTGTTTGGTTTCTTAGATCTACTTAGATCTACTTCCCCTATTTTATCAGTTTCTTATATCTAATCCCGTTATGGGTAGATCTAATTGTGTGGATGCCAAATATGATGATATTTGGTTTTGTTTGTGTTAGGATAAGAGATCTAAGGAGGGTCCTTGGCGATTCGTCCCAGTTTTCTTGTGCGTTCTCTGGTTGTTAGGGTTTTCATCAAAACCTTTGAGGTAGGAGGCTTCAATCTCAATTCTTTTTGTTAGAATTGATTGTCTTAGTTTCAAAGTAGGGTATTTAAATGAAATTAATTATTTAAATCATGGAATAAATCTTTTTAGAGATGATTAATGGTTTTGATGAAATTGTGAAATCCTGGTGAATTTTTGTGCAAAGTGATTTGGCGTCATGAATTTAAAATATTTATTTTAAATTATGTATTTTCTGGAATGGTAAATGATTTGATGAAAGATGAGTTTTCAATAAAAAGGGGTGTTTTGTTGAAATGGTTTGGTATTGAAATGGCTTGATGAAATTGGTTCTTTCATTGGTTTTCAATAAAAGTATGGTTTTATTGAAATGGTTTGAATTGGTTGAACATACTTGGTTTTGATGGAAATGGTTTTCAATAAAAGGTTTTTTATTGAAAGGATGGTTTTCACAAGATTTTTGTGAATGTGTGGTGTGTGTTCATGTTGCATATATGAGTCTTGGTTGAAATAGGACCTTTTGCTTAGTGCCAAACGTTTAATGGCACATGGGACTTTTAAGCACAAGGCTTGGTTATAATATGACCTTATGCTCAGTGCCAATGATGTAATGGAACATGGGAAACAATTACCTTGTGACGACTTGTTATATTGATGAGAAACTGCTCATGAGTATGGAACTATCATAACGAAGTATGCATGGTTGATTTCACGGGTTGTAAAATGGTTGGGCATGCCGAAAAGGGATTTTGTGAAATGGTTCTAAAGCTATATTGGTTATTTTTCTGAAAAAATGACTTGTAGGAAAACTGGTTTCAATTACTCATGGATGCTTTTGGTTACGATTGGATTTGGAAACATGTTTATATTTAGTTATAAACTGCTTTAGAAAATGTTTTATATCAATTTTTTTAAATAATTGTCGCAAAATCATCTATCATAGTGGCGTGAGTAGGAAAGTAATTGGGGAAAACCTACTCAGTTTTATACTCACCCCTGCTTTGGCACATTTGTGCTATCGCAGATGTCATTTTCCAGGACACAGGTAAAGGTAAAGCATCTTATTGCTAGTGGCTCATGGTGATTCTTGGGAGTTGTTGTGGAGCTTAGAGCTTGTGGAGCACAGAGTCTTAGTGTCTTTTGAGAGTCATGAGTTGTTTATCTATTGTGCACTTTGATGCTTGGTTCGGTCTTCCGCTGTTGTGTACTAAGATGCGGTTTGACATGAAATGAATTTTGTTTGGTTGGTATTTCATTTGATCATGAATCATATAGTGAATGTTTGGTTATGGTTGGTGTATGGGTTTATTTCTTAAAGGGTAAATAGTCCCCCACTTGTATTTGAAACACATCCGCATTTATTTCCAGCCTTTGGCACCTTGGGGATGTCTCTTAAGGCCCAGTAATGACTCGTTGTACTCTCAAGACAATGAGAATTGGTGGGTCATTACAAATGGTATCATCTTGTTCGGTCACTACCTAACAAGTAGTCATTAGTGTTCTTGGTCTTGGAGTTGAAATTCATTCTTGTCTATTCCTTGGGTTGAAATCTTAAACAGGAGTAGGATTGTCGAAACATGAAATTTATTGTATAAAAGGACATAACTAACCCATTTATGCTGAACATCAAGTTACCAGGGTTTTGGGTATATAAGTGTTTTGGACACACTTTTAGAATGTTGGAAATCTCATTGTCATGGGTTTAGCCAATGAGATGAGCATCACATGCATAATACAGGAATGAATTCCCACTAGGATTTCATATCTCATTGTGAGGAATGAGTAAGGATTTTGTGAAAGGTGAATTTTTCTGAAAAATGATGAAATTGTTTTCATGTAAAAGATTTTGAAAACATGGAATTTGAGGTATTTCGAAAATGGGTTGATTTTCAAATGTTTTGTGAAATGTTTTAAAAAATGTTTGAAAATAGGAAAAAGCAATTTTGAAAATAATTTTGTGATAGATGATGTGATAGAATTTGAAATTATAATCCATCATTTTCTAGAGAATGTGATTGACAGAGGTTGTTGTTGGTTTAGAAAATGGCACCCGGTAGGCGTCATCGAGACCAACCTAAAGAAGCTGCGGAGAATGTGGTTTCACCAGAACCACTTGTGAACCAAGAGCTGGTTCAGAGTATCATCCAAGCTTTTCAATCTATGGATACAGGGAACCAGAGGAATGAACCAAGGCATGTGGATCCTACCATCCAGTTCATGAAGCAGAATCCACCGAAATTTTGGGGTGATGCTGAACCCAAAAAGGCGGAGGTGTGGCTAAGTATGATGAATCGTATCTTCAATTTCATCGGTACACCATTAGATCTCAAGGTCAAGTTGGTGACGTATATGCTCAAGGATATTTCATGTCAGTGGTGGAATACAACAGTGCATGCTAAATCAGATGAATCCCATACATGGGAGGATTTTGAAGAAATGGTCAACAAAAAATTTTATCCTCACATGTTCAGGATCCAAAAAACAACGGACTTATTTAACTTGAATCAAGAGAGTCTCTCTATCACAGAGTATCCAGCTATGTTCATGAAATTAGTACGCTTTTCACCAAAGGTTGCGACAAGTATGTCTTTGAAGGTACACATCTTCGAATTGCAGCTAAGGCAGGAGATTTGATCGAACATTGCAGTACTCTATATTATGGATTATACAGAAATGGTGAACAGAGCGACTGTGGATGAATGTGATATCTCGGGCTCGATGGGAGGAGGAATGATGATACCTATGGGAAATGGTGGGAACTCAAACACTGGGAACAAGAGGAAAAGGGATAACTATTTCCATAGTGCGAGTACACATTAGAACCAGACGGTGGGATCATTGAACCTTCCTCCACGACCCAAGAGCAAAGCAGGTTTCATTGAATGTGGTTTGACTGACCACATAAAGAGAGAGTGTACGGTGCAACCTAGATCATGTCATAATTGTACCAAGATGGGACATCTTCAACGCTATTGTCGCAGTGCTCCTAGGTCAGGTGTTCGGGATAGTTATCAGACATCACAAGCATCGTATGCTTTGACAGGAAGATGATAGCAGAGTCAGTCTCATAATCATAATAGAACAAGCCATGGTGATTCTCAAAATAACATGACTGCTCAACCAGGGAAATTTCAGCAAGGAAACAAGCAAATCAGTACAACAATGAAGCAATTGTATGGAGCTAAGAAGACGATGGTCGATGATCAGGATGGACCATCTACGGTGAGAGGTACAATATTTTTGAGTTCTACCATTGTGCAAGTTCTATTTGAAACTATTGAATCACATTCCTTCATTGCTTCTAGGGTTGTTGACTTTATATGTTTATTACTAGAAATGATACCTTCTGTTTTGAAACAGAAAACTCCTCTTGGTGAAAGTGAACGTTAAGTCTTTGTGTGTAGAGCATGTGCTATAACTATTGATGGAGCTAAGTTAAAATGGGGCTTCTCAATGCTGGACGTGGATTTCTATGACGTAATACTGGGTATGGACTGGTTAACAATGTTTAAGGCCCACATAAACTGTTATAAGAGAATGGTAAATTTCAGGAATGAGGATGGAGTCGACCATCTCTTCATAAGAGAGAGGATGGTAATGAAAGGTGCAAAGAGCTTGTTGGCACCGATGCTGGGAATGATCTCTTACCAACTGATAGTGTTGACTATGGAATCAAGGTTGGAGATTGAGGAAAATAGTTTTCCAACCACAGTGGATCAATTTTAAAATGCATTTCCCAATAACTTCTCAAGGTTACAACCTCTAAGGGAAGTGGAGTTTACGATTGATCTCCTTCCAGGACCAGTCCTATTTCCCTTCCGTATTATATGATGGCACCAACAGAGTTACGGGAACTGAAAGTGTTGTTAGAGGATCTGGATAGCAAGGGTTTCATTCGACCAAGTAATTTTCCATGGGTATCACTGGTGTTGTTTGTGAAGATGGCATATGGAACTCTTCGACTGTGTGTTGATTATCATAAACTTAACCAAGTTATGATAAAGAATAGATATCCACTTCCACGCATTGATGATTTGTTTGTGAAATTAAGGGCAGCTCAGTGGTTCTCCAAGATTGAATTGCGATCAGGATATCGCCAATTGCGAGTTCGGAAGGAGGATATTCAAAAGATAGAATTGAGAAGTAGATATGACCACTACGAATATATAGTCAGGCCTTTTAGTCTAACGAATGCACCAACGGTCTTCATGGAATTGATGAATCAGATATTTCAGTGACATCTAGATTCTTTTTTTGGTGTTTGTGGATGATATCTTCGTGTATTCAAAGACAAGGGTTGATCATGAGGTGCACCTGATAACAGTGTTATAAATCTTGAGAGATCATCATTTGTATTCCAAATTATCAAAGTGTGTTTTTTGTATACAAGAATTATGCTTCCATATCCATGTCATTTCTAAGAAAAGAGTTTCTGTTGATCCTGAAAAGATAGATGTCGTTATCTCTTGGAAACCACCGAAGAATTTATTTGTGATATGCAGTTTTCTTGGTCTAGCTGGTTAATACTGATGCTTTGTGCATGATTTCTCATGACTAGCGTCGCCAATGACATCTCTGACAAAGAAGAATTCTCCATTACAATGGAATGAAGAATGTTGGAAGTCTTTCCAGGAACTGATGGTTTGTCTTAAATGGACACATTTATTGATCTTTCAAGAATTAGGAAAGGGGTTGTGGTGTATAGTGTTGCTTCGGGAACAAGGTTGGGTTTTTTTCACATCCAAGGAGACCATGTCGTTGCTTATGGATCAAGGTAGTCGAGGGTGAATGAGAAAAATTACCCAACACATGATTTGGAGTTTGCTTCAGTCATCCATGAAATGAAAACATGGATAGATTATCTCTTTGTTGTGAAATTTACTGTGTTTACAGATCACAAAAGCTTGAAACACATTTTCTCATAGCGAGATTTGATTCTGAGGCAAAGGAGGTGGATGGTGTGTATTTACATGTTTGACTTTTTCTTGATGTACACACCAGGAAAAGGGAATTCGGTGGAGGATGCATTTAGTAGAAAGTCATATGCTCAGTTAGCGAAAGTAGCTTCATTTTAATGGAAGTTAAAGTCGGTCTTAGCCGAAATTCATGTAGAATATGAACACTAAGGTGATGTTGTAATTTTATTTTTAGCTACGCTTGTTCCTAATTTGGTAAGGATGATCAAATAAGCACAAACAACTGATGCAGAATGTCTGGTTGTAAGTTCAAAACTCAATGGTGGGGATACCATTGATGGCTGGAAACTTGATGTGGGTTCAGTTTTGTGTCTTAGAGATTGGATGGTTGTACCTATGGTTTTTTAGGAACAAAACCTTCATTCTTACCACAATTCAAGATGGGTCGTACACCTAGGTACACAGATGATGTATAAGGTGTTGAAGGTACAATTTTGGTGGAGCGAGATGAAGAGGAAGGTGGCCGAGTTCGTCTTGTGGTGCTTAACTTGTCAGCAGGTTAAAGTAGAGAATCAGAGACCAGCTGGTATGTTACAATATTTAATTATCCCAATGTGGAAATGGGATCAGATAACAATGTATTATGTTACTGGTCTTCCAAGAACGGTCTAAAAACACTATGCCATTTGGGTGATAGTGGATCATCTTACCAAGTCGGCTCATTTCATCCCTATTCATGAAACTCATACGGTGGAAGATCTTTCAAAAATATATATCCATTAAATGATATAGAGGCATGGTGTACCTGTGTCTATAGTCTCAGATAGAGATCCTAGGTTCTCATCTTATTTCTGGAAATCAATTACAGCAAGCCCTCAGAACTCAGTTGACTATGAGCACGACGTATCATCCTCAGATGGATGGGAAATCTGAGTGGACGACACAAACGTTGGAAGACATGTGGTGGGATTGTGTAATGTATTTTGGTGGATCATGGTAGGATCATATACCCTTAGTGTAGTTCTTATACAATAATAGCTATCAATCCTCGATACGCGTGGCTCCGTTTGAAGAATTGTTTGGGCGTCCTTGTCGTTGTCCACTATGCTGGGTGGAAATGGGAGAAACTTCACCAGTCGGGCCAAGCCTTGTCCAAGAGACAACGGAGAAGATCCAATTGATTATCAACTAGATGTATATGACTCAGAGTCATCAGAAATCTTATACAGATCACCATCGAAGACCATTGTCGTTTGTTGTGGGTGATCATGCCTTCTTGAGGATCTCTCCAAGACTTGGACATCGTTATTTCGGAAAGTAGGGAAGTTATCTCCTAGATACATTGTCCCTTTTGAGATACTAAAATGGGTTAGAGGGGTGGCGTATTGGTTGGAATTACCACCATGGTTTAGTTCGGTGCATAATGTGTTCCATGAATGTTAGTTGAAAAAGTATAAGCCTGGCCCTGACCATGTGATGAAATGGGATCATGTTGACCTAGAGCCAGATGCTTCATTGATACATATCCTGGTACGGATTTCAGATAGGCAATAGAAAGTCTTTCATGGAAAAAAACATTGTTCTAGTGCGGGTTTTATTGTAGCATGGTCAGATTCAGGAAGAGACTTGGGAACGTGAAAAAGAATTGAAAGGGCAGTGGACGGAACTCATTCAGTTGGCTGAAGGTTTTCTACTTTTTGAAGATGGAAATACTAATGGTGGAAAGAATTTAGTACCCCAATTTCTGGAATGTATCCCATTCTTGACGATTTTTGTGGTTTTAATGTTTAGGGTAACGAATGGGAGAGTCAGGAGAACTTGGATTGAGTTTTGGGGAAAAAGGGAAGCCGCATAGGCGGTGCACGGTTTGTCTAAACCAAGCAACCAAACCATGCATAGTTGGTCTTGGAGGCAGTGGAATCTGCACGGGCGGCACACGGTTTGTCTAACCGTGTGGCTAATCCATGCGATAAGGGTGACTGAGGCAGTAGCTAACGCATGGTTAGTGCACAGTTTGTCAAACCGTGCAAACTAACTATGCGGCCACTTAAAAAATATCCTATAAAGGTGGATCTCATGCATTTTTTCCTCTAAGTGGATCTTTTTTCCTCCTAATAGGCCCTAACATGGGATTTTGGTTCTCTTAAGGTCAGGGAGGGTTCTCCCATCATTTTGGAGGTGATCGGAAGGATTCTCTTGACGAATCGAAGTCTGTTTCTTGAGGTATGTGATCATTCTTGTTTGGTTTCTTAGTTATACTTAGATCTACTTATCCACTTCTCTCGGGTTCTTAGATCTATTCCCGTTATGGGTAGATATATGTGTGTGGATGCCATATATGATGATATTTGGTATTGGTTGTGTTAGTAGAAGTAATCTAAGGATGATCCTTGGCGAACCAGCCTGGTTTTCTTGTGCGTTCTCCGGTTGTTAGGGTTTTCTTCAAAACCTTTGAGGTAGGAGGGTTAACTCTCAACTCCTCTTGTTTGAATTGATTGTCTTAGTTTCAAATTAGGTTATTTGAATGAAATTGATTGTTCAATGCATGGAATAAATCTTCTTTAGTGATGATTTATGGTTTTTATGAAATTGTGAAATCATGGTGAATTATTGTGAAAATTGATTTGGATTCTTGAATTTAAAATGTTGATTTTAAATTATGAATTTTCTGGAATGGTAAATGGTTTGATCAAAGATGGTTTTTCAATAAAAAGGGGTCTTTGTTGAAATGGTTTTGTATTTAAATGGCTTTATGAAATTGGTTCATTCGTTGGTTTTCAATAAAAGTATGATTTTATAGAAATGGTTTGAATTGGTTGAACACACTAAGTTTTGATGGAAATGGTTTTCAATAAAATGTTTTTTATTGAAAGGATAGTTTTGGCATGATTGTTGTGAATTTGTGGTGTGTGTCCATGTTGCATATACAACGCGTTGTTGAAATAGGACCTTGTGCTCCGTGCCAAACATTTAATGGCACAAGGGACTTTTATGAACGGGTTTTGGTTTAAATATTACCTTGTTCTCGGTGCCAAAGGTGTAATTACACCTAGGAAACAATTACCTTGTGACGACTTGGTATATCGATGAGAAACCGCTAATGAGTATGGAACTGTCATAACGAAGCATGCATGGTTGATTTCATGGGTGGTAAAATGGTTGGGTATGCCAAAACTGGATTTTGTGAGATGGTTATAAACAATGATTGGTTATTTTATTAGAAAAATGACTTGTTAGAAAACCGGTTTCAATTATTCTTGGATGATTTTTGTTATGAATGGTTTTGTAAAGTTGATTATACTTAGTTATAAACTGCTTGATAAAATGTTTTATATAAACTATTTTTATATTATTATTAAAACTCTTCAATCCTAGTGGAGTTGGTAGAGATGTAATTGGAGAAAACCTACTGATTTTTATACTCACCCCTACTTTGGCACGTTTTTTCTTTTGCAGATGTTGTTTTCCGGGACACAGGTAAAGGCATAGCATCTTATTTTTAGTGGCTCGTGGTGATGCTTGGGAGATGTTGTGGAGCATGGAGCTTGTGGAGTACAGAGTCTTAGTGTCTTTTGAGAGTCTTGAGTTATTTATCTATTGTCCACTTTGATAATTGGTTTGGTCTTCTACTATTGTGTACTATGATGTGGTTTGTCATAAAATGAAGTTTGTTTAGTTGGTCTTTCATTTGTTAATGCATCATATAGTGAATGTTGGTTATGGTTGGTTTATGGGTTTATTTATTAAAGGTTAAATAATCTCCCACTTGTATTTGAAACCCTTAGGAATTTATTTCCAACCTTTGGTGCCTTGGGGATGTCACTTAAGGCCTAGTAATGACTCTTTGTACTCTCAAGGCAATGAGAATTGGCGGGTCATTAGAGGCATTTTGTATAGTTGTTTCAGGGTTGGTAAAATCGTCTATAATCCTAAGGTAACCATGTAAATTCACCCCTATGTGATAGAGGTTTGCGCATAAATAGTTCATGTTTTGGAAAAATCTTCATACAAACCACATTCCCCATTAAAAAGTGACAAATTACCATTTTTCGAAAAAAGCTTTTATGTGTTTCACCATATTTTCTACACTTCTCTTCTTCCACTATCCCTAATGTCACAACCCAACTTCCAAATTTAATTTAATTTTATTATTTTATTATTTTTGGTCTTCGTATTCTCAAGTCTAGGATAAGGATGGGTCATGATGTTAAATTTTCTGATGTTTAATGTTCTTGGTGTGTTTTAGACTCGTGCACGGGCACTGCATGGTTAGTAGTGATCGTGAGGTCACCCCAGGTGCTTGTGCGGGTGTCCAAGGGGACCACGTTGAGGCGCGCATTCTGCGTGCACATTTTCTTTAGGTCGTGTGATGAGCGTGCAGGTACCCGGTTTTCATAATTTTATAATTAAATGTATTATGTTTTAAAAAAATTATTGTTTATAATAATGGAATTATGTTGCAATTATTATTATTATTATTTGTATTATTATTAATATCATTATTCTGGTATTTTATTATGATTATTATTAATATTGATATTATTAATATTATTATTATTGATATAAAAAACAAACAAAAGAAAACCTATTCGCTAACCTAACCTGTCACCCCACCCCTGTTCACCCCTGCGCAGCGGCGCCTCCCAGCGCGAGCTGTCCCTCCCTGCAAACCGGCCGGCTGTCTGCATCCCCCCCGTCCGGTGCCTCCTCCTCCCGGAAGCACCCTATCCATCCTCCCTCTCTCTTCTGCACGACCCCCTCCCGTTTTCCCCCCTCCTGCTCGACTACAGGCGCCCCTCCCTCTCCCGGCTGCGCATCCTCCCTCTCCCGCTCGACTGGCGGCACAACCCTCCAATCGGCCGGCCAGCCTTCGGCCACGCACCCTCACCTCCAACTGTCCCTGTTGGGCCTCGGCGCACCAGCCGCCTCATCCTCATTGGCCCACCGTCATCTGCCTGCCCTCGTCTGACGATTCTAGCCTGGTCCTCCGCCCACGTCTAGCTCGCCTCCCCTGCCGGACTTCTTCCCTGTTTTTCCTTCCCCAAAGACCGTATCTCCTCCATTGGCTCTAGCTCCTCCCTCTACCCGCGGCCCGCCGGATCCAGTGGTTCCAAATGATCCTCCGCCTTTCAGTGTAGCCCCAGACCGTCAAGCATTGAGGGATGTTCTCCTTCATACCGCACCATTCCGTTCTTCTATTCCTAAAATTCCATTAAGTAGCTTGCAGTCGTCATCCATCGCTGGAGCCCCGGTGATTGATTTTCCTATATAAGCCTTCGAATCGGATGTGGGTTTCCATATATGGACCTTGGTCTCTCGTTTTGGAGCAGATCCGCCCCCTTTGGCCCTCTTCTAGAACTTTGTATCCTCTTGGGGTTTTGATGCACCAGCGATGGTCTCTATTTTGAAACGCAAAGCTTTTTGCGTAGTTCTGGCCTCGCCCGAAGACTTTGTGAAAGCCTGGTCCTAGAGACCGCGTTCTATTGGCAAATCGCATTTCAACCTTTTTTTGGGTTGTCCAACTGCGGTCTAGGTAGGATTGTTTGTTTGGGAATCCTTGTGATTACCTGAATTATTCTTTTGTTTTAATTTCATTAGTATTAATAATTATTTTTGATTTCAAGAATAATTGTTCCTGGTGAAATTATTCTGTTATGGTTGGATAACTTTTTTTGGATAATTATTTTATCCAGCTTAGTTGAAATTATGTGTTTTGTGATTTATTAGTTTGGTGCAATGTTTAGTTTTTAAAGGTACTTGGTTTGTGTTTTATAATTGGTTTAATGCTTATGTGAAATATGGTGTGTTTTTCCGGAAAACCAATTTTTATGATGTTTAATATCTTTTTATGGGAATTTGTATTTTGTTTTTGGAAATGCATGTCAAGCTATTTCTACCTTGGTATATTGTGGCTGTTCCTTTGTTCAAAAAGGTGTTCTTTGGATGAGATTCATATGCGTGGGCTGCGGGGTTACTCTTTGGAAATTATTTTACAAATTTTAAAGTGGTTTATTAAATAGTATCAATGGAGGGAGTTATGTTTTGAAAGTATGTTGAGGTGGTCATTGAGTCATTTGTTCATATGGTTTGTTTTTAGTTAGTTTTTATGTGTTTTTAGTTGTTGCGCATTTGTTGCATCACGTTGTCGGTGAGGAGAACCCGAGATACTGCGGTCATCGACTAGTGCATGTTTGTGCATTTTTCCGAGGCGTGACACACCCATGTGTTTGGACAGCGAGCCGAGGTAGGTCCCCCATTGCACATACCTTTAGATTTAGAATTTATTAATTTATTATTGTTTTATTAATTTTTAATGAATTTGAAATGAGATTAGATAATAAAACTTTAAATGATTATTTTGTATGAAAAGATCCGTTTATTTTATACCGAACACTTGGGACATTTTCTTAATAAGCGGACACCCAGTATTGAAAGAATTCCCATTTTGACTTTAAACATAATTCATAGAACTTCAAATGTTCTTTTAGTTTTAATGATAATTTTTTTTTCTGGAACACGTGTTTTGAGTTTTCTCATGAAATGAGGTTTTGCTTTAAAATTGGTGAAGGCCCGTTTGGCACTTTAATAAAATAAATTATATTGGAAAACCCACTCGGGGGTGATCTTTGGTGTGCATTGATTACGTGAGCTGTATGTGATGTTTGTGCATCATGACTGATAAATTTACATTGTGGATGCACCCCCTTTTTATTGCTTGTGATGACATGGGAACCTGGCATATTCAGTGAATTTTCTGACAACGATTGCTGCACAAGTTTAGACTACGCATTGGCTAGTGGCCCCATAGCAGGGGAATACTGAGTTATTGCTACAATGGTGATTAGGCCCCTTGGTTAGGCCATGTAGGGCTATGTCGGGTAGTAGTATGGGCGTTATGACGTCATCGCGTTAGGGCATGACTTTAGGATAAGTCATATGTATAGTATGTTCTGTATTGTTCACGATCTCTTAGGTTCAACCCATGTTTCTTTTAGTGTTTATTTGTATGTGGCAGACTATAGAGAGGTCAAGTTCGGTTTCTGACCCTTGTGTTCCACTTTTACCATTTCCCTTAGTGTGTTGTGTGTGATTTTCCTTTTGACTAACAACTAAATTTTGGATTTCTAAATTGTTCTCAAAATGTTTTAAAAATGAAATGTACCTATTTCTTTCAACATTAAACTTGTTCTGAATTAAAAATGGAAATGGACTGTTACTTGTTTTAAAAATGAATGTGTGTGGAAACCATATTTTATATAATTTAGTTCAAACCTGGAATTGATAAATTCTTTATTGATTTGTTTGTGCTTTGGGAATAGAAATTAGCTCGGCCTACCTACTGAGTTTTAATACTCACGCCTATAGTGTTTTATTTTTTTTAGTTCTGTTGCAGGTTCCATATTCAGTTGTTCTCATTGAGCGACGTTGGTTGTGGTATTGGAAGGTGACCAAAGGTGTCATGTGGTGTTTTAGTCGTGGTCAGGTTAGTGGCGTTGTTGGTTTCTCTTTCTTTATTTTCTTTTGTTCCATTTATTTCCGCTGCTTAATTTATTTTTTCATTTTTGCCAAATCGTTCCCACCTATTTACTTTTGATGCCCGACACTAGTTGGCAGTGCTTGGGGATTGGGAACGCCCTTCGGGCCATGTCGTGGGCCGGCTCGGGTGACCGGTTTAGGGTCGACCCGGGTTGGTTCATGACAAAATGGTATCAGAGGAGGCCCTTGTTATTTGGGATGTCCGGTAGATGGAGATTAGGTGTGTCGGGACTCCAGAGGTAGGTATTGGAATGATGTCGTGATCCCTCACCCGTTTCGCACCTCGAGTTGCTAGGGGTAGTCCGGGAATTGAGTCTTTGTTTCGTCTTTGTTTGTTTTGGATTGAGGGATGACAACGGAGGTAAACCAATGTTACATCGTGATCTCTCATGGAGTAGTGACCCATGTGGATTCCGGGTACATAGTTTGAATTCCTCCTAGTTGTCGATGCTTACATGGGGCATAACCCACTACCATGTCTCCAGGTTAAGTGTGACCGCTAGTCCCTCCGGGGGTTTGATGCATGTTGAGGGTCGTTTTCGTTCTGGTTGGTGTAAGTGTGTTTTTGTAAATGGAAAAAGGGGTTTTTTTTTTAAAAATGGGACATATTTCTTTTAAATGACATTAAATTTAAGAAATGGATTTTAAAAACTGAAAGCCTTTGGTTTGTAAAACCGTTGTTTTCATGGAAAGTGGTTGAGAATGGTTTGGGGTGAAACCTCAGGTACTCCTTATGAACGTTTGCACATGTGAGAGGATGCGTGGAAAGTGCATGTTGGTGCGTATGAATAAAAGTGGATGAAGAAATGTGCAATGGTTCATGGGATTACCTGGGTGTGTTTGAAATTAAAGGCTTGACCTTGTTTTCTAAATGTGCTTTTAAAGAGGAAAACGGTTTTGGAAGGTGATCTTGGTTTGAAAAGTGGATATGGTACTTGGAAGATGGCATTCAAAGAAGTTGGTTTTGAAATATAAAATAAAAATGGATATTTGTGTGGTGTTGGTATTTTTTAGGTTTTTGAGTTGGATGTTTTTTGATGAAAGTGCTTTTAATGATATTGCTTTGGCTTGATATCTGTTTCGGATTAGTGTTGTATATGTTGTTCAGAAATCCCACCCAGAAAGGTCTCTGGAGTTTTTATCAGTCATGCCAAGTTTTTGGTCTTTCTCGGACGTTGTCTGTCCTTCATGGTGATTGGAGCATGTTAAAGATAGTGCAGTGGCTTGAAGAGGTTGAGCGTGTCCTCAGGGTATTGGGGACTCCCGAAGCTGTCAGAGTACGTGTTGTTTTGGGTCTGTTTGAAGGTCCAGTTCTAGACGAGTAGGAGATGTTTTCCCCACCGTTAATTTCAAGTGGGATGATGGGGTATTTCATTAAAGTCGTCTTCTTTTGATGGTTTATACTTGTGGAGGTGAAGACGAAGAAAATGGAAGAGCTCATACGTGTTCAAAATTGCCAGCAGACGATGAAAGCTTATGGTGAACATTTCATGGATCTTGTGTCTCTTTTTCCGGGGGTAGTATTGCAGGAGTGGATGAAGACTTCTACCTTCATCAAGGGTCTTCATCTAGAGATCAAAGAGCGAGTCCTCCATTTTCAAGAGCATCACTTTTGAGAAGTTGGTGCGTGAGGTGTTCTTAACTGAGTTGGTTTCCGAAGATCCAACGGTAGACAATCCATAGTATCCAGTTGCTCGTGAAGGTCCCCCTTCTGATGAGCAGAGTGTGTTTGGCAAATTTGTTCCTAAATAGTTATTTGCAGTGGCTCTAAATTCCAGTTCGTCGTATTTTCCAATGGTGTGCCGTCAGTGGGGTCGTTTAGGGCATCCAAAGAAATCATGTCACACCCCACCAAGGACGTGCCATTATTGCAGGTGTCTGGAACATCTTGAGAAGATTTGAAGAAAGAGTCACATGAGGAAGACACTGTGACCTGAAATATTCTGGTTCCTGACTATGAGGTAGATGATGCATCAACCATCAGAGCCCCAACCATAGGTCTTGGGGTGAAGCTCGCATGTAGTCAGGAGTTGTCGGGGGTGTGATGCCTCAGTTCAGGTTTTGTGTTCCGTTTGGCAACAGAACATTTAAAGCCCTTCTGTTCTCATTCTTCCACATTAAACGATTTGGTGTTGTTCTAGGTCTATTGGTTCGTCGTGAAGTTGGGATGGGCATGTTCGTTTGTAATCCAAACAGTCTGGTTTGTCTGAATTATGATTCTCAGAATCGTGCGTTTTTCTTTAAAAGTTTGTGTGAACCTTGTTTGGGTTAGTCTCAGTTTGACTGTGTTCGTTTGGAGATGTAAGTGCTTGCAGAGGGGTCAAGGCTTGTGGTTATGCTCAGATTCACTATTTTGGGATATGTCCTTCTCAGAGGTTTTCCTCTTAGGGTTGGGAGTGGTTAGTTTGGGTCGAGAGTTCTAGGTTTTAGTGAAGGGGTTGTTCGCTCGTGCTATAGATCTTAGTTTGGATCGGTTAGGAGTTCCCGCGTCGCCCCCCCCTCCCGAGGTGGTATGTTTGAGTGTTAAAATTTCCACACTAGTTGAGTTCTTGTGGTGGGGAGAACTCTCTCGTGTTCTCCCATTATCTTATGTTGTGGTTTCTTCTAGTTTTATTTGGGCATGGATTCTTGTTTGGTCCATCGTTCAGCTGGGTGACTTTCTGGGGGCAGAAAGTGTCAGTGGTGGGGAGAATTTTCACACCCCGACTTCCAAATTTAATTTAATTTTATTATTTTATTATTTTTGGTCTTCGCATTCTCACGTCTAGGATCAGGATGGGTCCTGATGTTAAATTTGTTGACGTTTAATGTTCTTGGTGAGTTTTAGACCCATGCACGGGCACTGCGTGGTTAGCAGTGATCGTGAGGTCACCCCAAGTTCTTGTGCGGGTGTCCAAGTGGACCACGTTGAGGCACGCATTCTGCGTGCACGTTTTCTTTAGTCCATGTGATGAGCGTGCAGGTACCCGGTTTTCATAATTTGATAATTAAATGTATTATGTTTAAAAAAATGTTTGTTTATAATAATGGTATTATGTTGCAATTATTATTATTATTATTTGTATTATTATTATTATAATTATTCTGGTATTTTATTATTATAATTATTAATATTGATTTTATTAATATTATTATTATTGATATAAAAAAACAAACAAACAAAAGAAAACCTAATCGCTAACCTAACCCGTCGCCCTGCCCCTGTTCACCCCTGTGCAGCAGCATCTCCCAGCACGAGCTGCCCCTCCCTGCGAACCGGCCTCCGGTCCGCGTCGCCCCCCCCCCCCCGTCCAGTGCCTCCTCCTCCCGGCAGCGCCCTATCCGACCTCCCTCTCTCAGCTGCGTGACCCCTCCTGTTTTTCCCCTCCTGCTCGACTATAGGCGCCCTTCCCTCTCTCGGCTGTGCATCCTCCGTCTCCCACTCGACTGGTGGCGCAACCCTCCAATCGGTCGACCGACCTCCAGCCACGCACCCTCGCCTCTAGTTGTCCCTTCTGGGCCTCGGCGCACCAGCCGCCTCATCCCCGTTGGCCCTCCGTCATCTGCCTGCCCTCGTCTCATGATTCTGGCCTGGTCCTCCGCCCACGTCAAGCTTGCCTCCCCTGCCGGAAGTCTTCCCGGTTTTTCCTTCCCCCAAGGCCATCACTCCTCCACTAGCTCCAGCTCCTCCCTCTACCCTCAGCCCGCCAGATCCAGTGGTTCCAAATGATCCTCCGCCTTTCAGTGCAGCCCTAGACCGGCAAGCGTTGAGGGATGTTCTCCTTCGTCCCGCACCTTTCCGTTCTTCTATTCCTAAAATTCCTCTAAGCAGCATGCAAATGTCATCCATCGCTGGAGCCTCGGTGATTGATTTTCCTACAGAAGCCTTTGAATCTTCTGTGGGTTTCCATATTTGGACCTCGGTTGCTCGTTTTGGAGCAGATCAGCCCCCTTTGGCCGTCTTCCAGAACTTCGTATCCTCCTGGGGTTTTGATGCACCAGCGATGGTCTCTATTTTGAAACGCAAATCGTTCTGCGTTGTTCTAGACTCGCGTGAAGACTTTGTGAAAGCCTGGTCCCAGAGCCCGCGTTCTATCGGAAAATCGCATTTCAACCATTTTTTGGGTTGTACAACCGCGGTCGAGGTATGATCTTTTGTTTGGGAATCCTTGTGATTACATGAATTATTCTTTGGTTTCAATTTCATTAGTATTAATAATTATTTTTGATTTCAAGAATAATTGTTCCTGTTGAAATTATTCTGTTATGGTTGTATAAATATTTTTGGATAATTATTTTATCCATCTTAGTTGAAATTATTTGTTTTGTGATTTATTAGTTTGGTGCGATGTTTAGTTTTTAAAGGTAATTGGTTTGTGTTTTATAATTGGTTGTATGCTTATGTGAAATAGGGTGTGTTTTTTCGGAAAACCAGTTTTTATGATGTTTAATATCTTTTTATGGGAATGTATATTTTTTTTGGAAATGCATGTCAAGAGATTTATACCTTGGTATGTTGTGGGTGACCCTTTGTTCAAAAAGGTGTTCATTGGATGAGATTTGGGTGCGTGGGTAGGGGGGTTACTCATTGGAAATTGTTTTATATATTTTAAAGTGGTTTATTAAATAGTATCGACGGTGTGAGTTATGTTTTGAAATTATGTTGAGGTGGTATTTGAGTCGTTTGTTCATCTGGTTTGTTTTTAGTTAGTGGTTAGGGGTTTTTAGTTGTTGCGCATTTGTTGCAGCGCGTTGTCGGTGAGGAGAACTCGGGATACTGCGGTCATCGACTTGCGTATGTTTGTGCGTTTGTCCGAGGCGTGACACACCCATGTATTTGGATAGTGAGCCGAGTTAGGTCCCCCATTGCACATACCTTTAGATTTAGAATTTATTAATTTTTTGTTGTTTTATTAATTTTTAATGAATTAGAAATGACATTAGATAATATAACATTAAATGATTATTTAGTATGAAAAGAGCCGTTTATTTTATACCGAACACTTGGGACATTTTCTTGACGAGGGGACACCTAGTATTGAATGAATGCCCATTTGTCCTTTAAACATAATTCACAGAACTTCAAATGTTCTTTTAGTTTTAAAGATAAATGATTTTTTTCTGGAACAAGTGGTTTGAGTTTTCTCAAGAAATGAGGTTTTGCTTTAAAATTTGTGAAGGCCCATTTGGCACTTTAATAAAATAAATTATTTTGGAAAACCCACTCGGGGGTGATCTTTGGTATGAGTTGATTGTGTTAGCTGTATGTGATGTTTTTGCATCATGACTGATAAATTTACAGTGTGGACGCACCCCCTTTTTATTGCTTGTGATGACATGGGAACCTGGCATATTGAGTGAATTTTCTGAGAACGATTGCTGCACTAGTTTAGACCACGCACTGGCTAGTGGCCCCATAGCAGGGGAATACTGAGTTATTTCTTCTATGTGGATTAGGCCCCTCGGTTAGGCCATGCAGGGCTATGCCATGTAGTAGTATGGGCGTTATGACGTCATCGAGTTAGGGAATGCCTTCAGGATGAGTCAGATGTATAGGATGTTCTAGATTTTTCACGATCTCCTAGGTTCAACCCATGTTTTTTAGTGTTTATTTGTATATGGAGGACTATTGAGAGGTCGAGTTTGGTTGCTGACCCATGTATGCCACATTTACCATTTCCCTTAGTGTGTTGTGTGTGATTTTCCTTTTGACTAACAACTAAAGTTTGGATTTCTAAATTGTTCGAAAAATGTTTTAAAAATGCAATGCACCTGTTTCTTTCAACATTAAACTTGTTCTAAATTAAAATGGGAAATGGACTGTTTCTTGTTTTAAAAATGAAAGTGTGTGGAAACCATATTTAATAAAATATAGTTCAAACCTGGAATTGATAAATTCTTTATTGACTGGTATGTGCTTTGGGAATAGAAATTAGTCGAGCCTACCTAATGTGTTTTAAAACTCACGTCTATAGTGTTTTCTTGTTTTTAGTTCTGTTGCAGGTTCCATATTCCGTTGTTTTCCTTGAGCGACGTTAGTTGTGGTATTGGAATGTGACCTAAGGGGTCACGTGGAGTTTTAGTCGTGGCCAGATTAGTGGCGTTGTTGGTTTCTCTTTCATTATTTTATTTTGTTCCATTTATTTCCGCTTCTTAATTTATTTTTTCTTTTGGGATAAATCATTCCCACCTATTTACTTTTGATGCCCGACACTAGTTTCCAGCCCATGGGGATTGGGAACGCCCTTCGGGCCATGTCGCGGGCTGGCTCGGGTGAACGTTTCAGGGTCTACCCGGGTTGGTTCATGACACCTAATGACGATCCTAAACCCCCAAATAATCCCACGGATCGATATCCATATGTTATTGTTTGTTTGGGGAATTTTTTTTACAGAACAAAGATTTAGGTATGTCTAACGCTCCTCTATGTTCTCAATTATGGATTAGGGCTTGTTGTTTTTTCATCTTCTGAATACATAAAACCATGTTATTCTAGTGGGTCAGAGGTTGGGAGTATAAAGTGTGTTTAAATCAATGTCAAAGTCAAATTTTAAGAGTGTATTCATCTTCAAAATGAATGTAGGTTATCAACATGTTATATCTCACTGTCTTTAAATTGATTTGTGCAAGTGATTTTTTTGTTAATGGTTCTCTATTTTTGTTCATTTTATTCCCTTAGATATATTTTAGAAAATGGTTGGATAAATAATGAATTGAACCCCTTATGATCACTGTGGGATGTATTGATGTTGACATGGCTGATTTGGGTCCACCCATAGTCTTCTCTAGCATTTCCACACAAGGAAACATTTTGGTGTTAAAAAAAATTACTTTGGATAAATTAGATCCAATGATGAACATGTTGATATGTTAGATAAGTTTAAAAAAAGACTATTTACGGTTTTTGATAGACCTAGATAATGTCAGGGTTTTTTTTTGGATTTTTATGAAATGGTTTCGATAAAATAATTAGGATGTTCTAAATGGGTTATTAATTATACATGAAATGCATAAGTTGGTCAGAGCATATTAAATAATGAACATGTTGGAAAGGGTAAATTATTGGGAATTGATGAATGTGTTGAATGTGATAGCTTATTGAAATTAATTAACATGTTAAATAGTCTACAGGATGGTAATTGTTGTCTATTTTTAATAGGATAAGGAATGATAATAGAAAATCGGTAAAATGGGTTATGAAATATTGATGGTAATTATGCTAATGGGTTAATCCTAGATGTTAATACACAAGTTGAATAGTCATGAAATGTGCATGTTTTTTGTATTGATTGTATATAGTTTTTTTCTTTTTTTATATTGAGAATTGATAAATATAAAAGTGCACTTAGAATGGTGGTTTTTTGGATAGTGTACATAGAATCCTCCCATGGATTTAGTCGGAATATGGCTCTAAAACTGACCCCTGGAATGCATGGGTTAGGGTGTCAAACTGACGATCTAGGCCCTTAATGGTTGTATTGGGTAAAACCACATATAATTATGCCCTAGGGTAAGAGTGATGTAATACATTTTTACATGGATATATTTAGTGAGATAGGGAGCTTCAACTACTCCCTTATGCTTACTTATTGACCGAATTAGTCCATACTGTAAATAATGTAAATTCCCAACACATGGAAAAGATGATGAAATTGGATAAGGATAATATTGTGACTAGTGGAACAAGGGTTTTTTGGTTAACATACCTTTTATTTTATTACATTAATGCACTATTTATTTAGAATGGATATTTTGTAGACACTGTTGGTGGTTGTGTACTGAGTGGTACTAACTCGCTACTATGGCTGCCATTTGGTACGTGGGTAGATTTCATAGATTCATTTAAGGAAAAAGGAAAAGGTAATAGTCTATGAAGTTTTTTTTTGTATTAGGATGTCCATGAATGAGTATTTAAATATAGTGTAAGGATTATTTTTGGGGATATAGAAATAAATCATGATTTTGGGTTTTCATCACTTTCTTTACTATTATAATGATATAAAATATTTATCGTTTAGTTATGTTTTGTAAACTATTTGGGAAATGGTTGGTATCACACGTTTCTAGATGATTACATATCATTTCATTTATTTCATATTTTATCTATTATGTATTTCTCTAGGAAAATGGGTATAGTCACCCTATATGGTCTATTATACCCTCACTACTAGTCAACATCATCAAGCCTGTGGTGAGGTGTGCATGACATCATCTGGTGACCCATCTTGGGAAACTAGTTTAGTGACTTATGGGTTGAAGATTTTACACCATGGGTTCTCCCAGATAGTGCCCCAATTCTATGGGTACTGAATAATTCTATATGATATCAGAGGATACATGCATGTTTAGGTGAAGTAGAAAGATCATGGTACATTTGTGTCCAGCTGATTCTTGAATAAGATTTTACATGTTTATTTATCCAAATACCAAAAGGAGGATACATTAGTGTCTATCCTATTACCAAACATGAGGGTACTTGTGTGATCAGTCGAATCCCAAAAAAAAATACTGCATGGGTGGTCAATCCAATCCTAACACAAGTACAAGTGTGGTTTGGAAAAGCCTAACATGTGATGAACATCTTGTTTGGAATCCATGAAATTATTTCTAATTTGAATATATGTATTCCACAATTTTTACTTCTTATCTTAATGATGTTCTCTCACTGATAATGTTTTTTGATTTCATTTATAATTCATATGTTATGGAATTCCAATCTTTATATCACGACTGATTTTTAAGATCAAATGCAGGTCGGGTATAAACATTATATGTTACTATCATTATCATATTCCCTTGAACTTATCATATTATTTCATATGAGCATATATTTATATCTATAATGTTTAACCTTATTTGAGCATTTGAGTTCACCCCTTCATATGTTTTCTTCCCTTGGATATGCCTGTTGTTTTGGCTACTATATTCCTAAGATGAGTTCAATGTGATTAGATCTTAATAAGATATTTTTAATATATTTCACCAAATTAAATTATTATGTTCCATGATTCCAAATCCACAAAAAATTTTCTATCCCCGGCCATGTTATTTGGTTATTTAATGAATATTCATATAAAAATATGTAATATCCACGCTTGAGAAGCCATAGTCTCTAAATATAATATTTTTTGGAACTTAAGTAATATTTTACATTAATTTTCATTATTTTAATATACTAAAAATTATATTACATCATTTATAAAAAATATATCTATAAAAATATATTATTTCTTATATTAATATATAATTGTATAATGTTATAATATAAAAAATAAATTTTGGGCATAAATTTATAATTAATAAGATTAAAATAAATCCCAATTAAAATGTTAATACTGTTGTTTTCAAAATTTTCATTATTAATATTTTATTTTTTTGATCAAATAAAATAAATTGATATTGTCCAAAACATTACATTAAAATAGTTTTTAGACTTTCCTATAAATATATTATGACACATTCAACTATTAATAAATAATAAAAATGATTCAAAAAACATAACGGTCAAAAAAATATTTGTAAACCAATGAGTTTTTATCTACATAAAATTACATAATTTTGAATATAATTTTTTATAATAGATAAATGTAATTGTTTTCAAATAGTGTATTAATTAATTTATACCAAAAAAATAGGTAAGGGTGTCTATTTTTTTGTTTCAGTAAATTACTTATTACATTGATAAATACCACATACCTAAGAATAAATGAAAACGTTAAAATGTAAAATCATAATGGTAAATTACGTTGATCATATATAAAACATGTGTGGTAATTTTATTTAAATAATTTATTAACCATATAACACATAACACACAATTAATTACCACATTTGAAACCTCTACCATTTGAATATAATTATTCCATTATATATATATAATTGTTGCTCCCAAAATATCCCATTTCGTAACTTAAAAATTTGGAACACTTTTACCAATTCATTTAACTATAGATCCTAATTTCAACATAAAAAGTTTCCATATTGATCCTCCTATTATCCCATCTCATGTTAAATATCCTATGGTCTCAAATAGCTATCTTATTCCCTTAATTTTTAACGGTCCTTTCATGAGAACTTTCAAGGGGAAAATGTTATTATTACACAATACTTAACATTTTCCCCAAAATTAATGTTTTCTAAACCAACCCGAAAAAATAAGTATAATAAAATTAGTATCCTTATTGAATTAAATTATTATTTCATTAATATAAATATCCTCATTTATTATTTCATAATCATATAATATAAGAAAAAACTCCCATTATGCATTGTGTAGAATAACACCTCCATGATTTGACGTCTTTTTGTTTCCACCACAACCTCTCTCTATTGGTTATAATTATAAAAATGATGAATAAATTTATTGATTCATTTTTTTACTATAAATCTTAATAATAATGTAAATAATATATTTGATGATATATTGTGAGATGTAATATGATTTTAGGGATCATAAATCATCAATTTGGATATAATAAGAATAATTAAAATATTAAACTGCATGAGATAATATTTTCTAATATAATTATAAATCTACGAAACAAAGTCATAGATTCTAAACTTTAGACTACCATTAATTCAAGAATTTGGTTTTTACACTTAGCATGAAATAATCTTTGTATGCATCAGGTGTCCTTCTTAGGTGTTTTCCTGGGAATATTATTAATTAAATAAATTTATATATTTATTTAAGTGTTATCATTAATCCTAAACTGAACGGCCATCTATATAAATATATTTTTGGAAAATCCCATCAGTTATTCATAGAACCCTAGGGAAATAGTTGGTGCAATTAGATGGTGATTTTTGAATGATTACTTCGGGATTGTGGTTTGGTATTATTTGTTCTAAAAATTGTTTTGGATCCCACCAATTATAGTGATATGTGAGCATTGATCATCAATGATCAATAGAAATTTGAGGATGGACATTTTTTTGAGAGTTTTAAACCCCATTTATTTTACCCACTTAAAATTTTAATTAATTCCGTATCATATTAATTCAATATTCATTTTTTATTATATGGGTATTAAATTACCTTCCATAAATGATTAATTAACGATATTATATGATTCCTTGTTAATGTTCTCTTTGTTCATTGTAAATATATCAATGGAGTGATC
Source organism: Viscum album (assembly GCA_963277665.1). Lineage (NCBI taxonomy): Eukaryota > Viridiplantae > Streptophyta > Magnoliopsida > Santalales > Viscaceae > Viscum > Viscum album. The sequence goes on along the minus strand of OY728127.1, from coordinate 123,707,545 downwards.
CCTCTCTAAAAATAGTAAAGGATAATTCAACATTTTTATGTTATCTGATTTTATCTCACCATTATTCCTACATTAATCTATTTAATCAGATTTTCAGAGTGGTTAAATAAATATTTGGTGAAAAATAATTAAGAAATCAATCATTGGAATAATAGAAAGACACAACATCATCAAGATCAATATTGATGATGTAGTTGTGATGTATAGTTGTGACCAATGACCAGGTTTAGATTTGAGGATACCCAATTATATGTTTTTCTTATCAGAATGGTTGTGTGATGGGATATTCATTTTAACGAGATTCATGTGGGTAGAATCAGGTGACTAGGGAGGACTATTCATCAATTATTTAGGATCTACGATTAATAGTGAGTCACACTATGGATTCCAAAATAGTGATAGTGAATGTATGTGATTATTGAAGATACAATATTTTTAAAAAACACATACTACTTGAATGTAGTCCTAAATAATCTAGTGAGTTTTCCCCTCCTGTGGTGATATATTATGATAAAATTAGCTCATTCGATGTTGCGGGGCTCACACTTCATGTGACCCTTGGTTTTTTGCTCGACCAGTATCCTAGGTGTACACGGTTATGGACATAGACAATAACATGGTAATGAATAGTGTATAAAGGCATGGTATAGTAGACTATTCATGATAGTTACACCAAAAAATAATGTACTTGAGCATAAATTGATAACATGACACGGATGGAAGTACATAGGTATAGTCAAGAGAATATATACTCAAGTAGGTGGAACACACAAGGTTCCAGCCTGACCACTACATATCTGGTACACCAAGAGTAGATTCCATGTATGTAGATGTGTTCGTGACCAATGATTTGGAGTGAAACAAGCATACCCAGACTAGAAGAGACACACATTGTACCACTATTTCACATCATGTTACATCTCAACTGCATGTTAATATGATCACCCACTTCAATATATTCAACTTTTAGTAAGGTGTACTCCCATGGTCTACCTCAATGTGGTTTTACTAATACATTACATCAGGAGCACATGATTTTGATCCATTATATTAGATTAGTTTCAGATAGAGTTCACGAAACCTTTAGTGTGGTATTTGGTGTGATCATCAATACTTTATTCTCATTACCATGGTGTGGTTTGAGGAATATTCATGGCCAACATGGATTTGAGTATGATACCCAACATAGTAGGTTATTCAAGTTAGGGTATTTGGTGTCTCCCATGAACTAGGTTAGGATCCCTTATATATGAATATATCCTTCTTGAGTTCCATAGAATACTATATTGGTTAGGACTAACAAGAATAGCCTATACGATGAGTTTTTTAGTGATATAATGAATCATGGTGTAGGATCTCCATGATGAGCATTACCCTGAAACCATGAACAAAATCCAATGTCTGGAATACAAATTGTTAATTATTTAATACATTGATACTATAAAGAGTATATATTTTCATTCTATTTCAATGTCTCTATTTCAATTAGAAATATATTTATGATTTTTGGATGACTACTCTCTTGTTGATTTTTGTTTTGAAAATTATGGGTGTCCCTAAAGGAATTGTTATTCCAACCCCTACATAGTAACTTCCCGTACATGTTGTGTGACATAAATATATCATGAAAATCAATAGATTTATAAGAATAAATGGACCTAGTAAATGATAGGTGAGATCAACAGATCATGATATGTACTAGGTGATTCATTTTATAGAACTACCCACACACATATTTGGTTGAAATATTTTATTAGTTTTCGAAGTCCTGTATTTGACACATTTTTATATTATGAAATATTATTGTACTATGATATGTGATAAATTTTATGCATTCAATATTATATTAATTTTTTTTCTTTCATCATTATATGGTTATTTTGGTAATTTTCAGGTGTAAAAGTACATTAGGATATGACCTCCCATTTTATTGACATGTCTACACGACACTACAACCAATGGAATATTGGAGAAAATATTTAGGTGTTATTGTAGGATTAGCACCATCCTTGGGGGCTAATATGTGTTGTGTCATGATCGGTCCCATAAGGCCCATGTCGTGACTACTCCATGCCTACCTTAAATAGGCTAGGGGCTGGAGAATAGCACCGAATAGGCATATACCAAAGAAGGAAGGAGTTTTACATTAAACCATTACATAGGAACACAAAATAAACTATGGAAAGGTAAACACTAAGTAAACCAAAACAATCACAAGATAGCTACAATGAGTACAAAACAAAATGGAAGTCAATGGGTTAGAATAAAAACCCAAAAAAAGAAAACTAAACAAAATAGTGTTTAAATGATTGATAATAAGATATCTGCTAAAAACCCCACCTGATGGGTATGTTTAGAGTAGCTACTGAAAGTCGTAGAAGTATTCCCCGCCTGCCTGATCTCACTGGGCACCACCTAGTCCTAGGCAACCAATTCCTCCATCAAGGCGTTGATAATCTACCCATGAAATGACACATGAAGGCGATGAACATGTAGGGGTCAGTGAAAAACTACTCAGTACAGACCCCATTACACAAAGGAAATACCAAAAAGAAAAAACTCAAAAAAAACACATATCATGACATAAAGAAAAATATCTCACAGAAGGTATAACTCGAAGTATAGGAAGTGAAATTATCAGTAGTAATAGTTAAAATTCATACTTCTGAGAGATTTATCATCCAGGACCCCTCAACACATGAGCTAGTGAGATCACTAAGATATGCTCATCTCTAGGGATAGCAGGATCTCATAGGCCAACATTTCTATTGGCCAGCTAGATCACATAGACCTGCTCGTCTCTAGGCCAGCTGGATCACTATGACTCGCTCCTCTCTTGGCCAGCTAGATCACATACACTATCTCGTCTATGAGCCTTCTTGATCACTATGAATCGCTCATCTGTGGGAAAACTGGATCACTAAGACCTACTCCTCCCTTGTCCAGGTGGTTTAGTATGACTCATTCATCTCTTGGACAGAAAGATCACTAATACTCTCTTGTCAAATCCTTCATGTCACAACTAGCCATGGGATTCCTGCTCGTAGGTCTCTCGATTCTAGGAGAATCTACATTTCAAGATATCTGTCACATCTCATGTTCCACTAAATCTAACTTAATGTATTCCCAAAGGACTATATCGTTGTAAGGGTCCTAGTTCAGTAGATGGAACATCAATTAGATGCCAGGTCTGAACAATATTGGTATCTTAGTAAACATGTGCTGCTGGTGTCTAGGCCCAGTCTGACCTAGTTGGACCAACCAACCAACCCCTCTTGGGGGGTCCCTCATGATCGGACCTTGTTTTTCTGACCTGAATTGATATGGTGGGGTCAGGGCTGGCCCGGTTTGGCCTACCCACTAGGCCAGGACCACTGGGCCTTATGGGACCCTGCTCGGTTTGGCTGTGGGTCCAGCCCGCCTGGTCACCCAATGACTTGGTTTCATCTGGCCTGACCCACCATTGCTGGGCTGGTTCTTTCCCAGCTCAGGCCCCCAATGACCTGGTTCTTCTCTTTGGCTCGACCTACATCTACGGGCCAACTCTTCTCAAGCTTGATCCACCCAGTGTCCTGGTTCATTCAACCTTCTCAGCCCACATGGATGTTTGATTCACCCCTACCAAGATGCCTGTTAGGAATCCGATTCGTGCCGCACATAGCCGAATTAGGCTAGCCTCTATTTCTATGCACGCAGTCCCATATGGACCACGTTCCAACTGTATGTCATGGCCCAGCGACCCGAGCCTCTCCTCTAACATGGCACCCTAGCGGCACTGCCCTCTTGCATCGGTCCACTCAGGCTGACCAGCTTCCCCCACATGGCTTGTGGCATTCTCGCAGGTCCTTCTTGACATTGTTGTTCATGGACTTCCTGGTGCCTCAAACGCTGATCACTGGGCTCTTCCACATACCTCCAGCCATCGGCCTATATGCCGGTGGCCCCTGTCACCGTCGTGACACATTGTCGTCTTCCCACCTCTCACCAGCCACTACAGCTCAGGTGCCATGTCCTAGTTCCACTGCCGTAGCAGGGTGTCTTGCCCCCTGCCCACAACCCTTCCACCTGGCATCTCCTCTACTTATGCATTTCCTCCATTGCATCATGAAGAATGGGATGGATGGAAGGATATATGAGGGGAAAGAGTCTCACATTGAAACACCCAAATAAAGATCTAGGTCTTTGTTTGTGCGGACTAGGATGCGTTCTTATTAGCAGAATCACATAAAATCATAAATAAGGTGAAATGAACCCCATGATAAATATCTCCTTTGTCCCGACATCATTAACCACCCCGCATGAATGATCAATTTTAGGGATAACTTGCTTGTGAGTTAACCCATGTTCATTGTTTGAAGAAAATAATGGGGAAATGAAACAATTCACTTAAAATAAAACCCCAAAATGGGATAGAATTATTATTTGAGGAAGATCTTGTTCACGCGCTTCTATTCTTCATTCTTTATCTCCTACCCATATATTATAGCCATTTCATGAAGGGTGGAAGAAGGGGTGTTCATTATTCTTCATCACCACCCACTGAAGCCTCATATCAATTCATGGAGTATGCCAAAAATCTTTCATTGCTTGTTAGGCTATTAATTGATGAATGTGAATCAACATTTTTGTTATGCGGCATTGATGCATCGTTACACTAACTCATTAATGATGTTCATTAATTAGATTCATCGTTAACTCATTGCTGCACCACAACAATGACCTTCCACTGCTCAACAATGAAGAAAAAAATTGAAATAACATTTTATGTTATTTAATTTATTCCATCCAAAAAGTCTGAAAAATTAACATTCACCCTAGACACGCACAGGTCGAGGTTATGCTACTTCCAAGGGAAACACGCCCTCACAAGCACAACGATTCTCTCAGATATCCAATCTGAGTTATCTTTTAAGAGTTAGAAGTATTTGAAAATAAAATATTTTTTACTTAATTATTTTATATATAGCCGAAAACTAATTTCCACTATTGGACCACAGTGGCCAATGATAGGCCATTTCTAGATGAATCATGATGCTCTAAGTTCAATGGTTCCCTCAGATTTTTGATTTGGACATTGGTTTTAATGTCAAAAAAACCCACTCAGAAATTTGTTTAATGACCCATAAAAATAGTTCAAAAATACGTTTTGACCACTCCACACCTTGGAATTACGGGACAAATTAGAGCCTACTATCGAAATAATCCCATTTAATTTTAAAAAAAATCATAGAAATCAGGGGTATTAGATTACTCCATATTTTTGGGCTATATATCCTTCTTAACCAAAAGAAGGGATAATAAAAAATGCGGTGGGTATTGAGAAAGAATATGTGCTTCCTCCTCCCACGTTCTATTTTGGAGATTACCATTTTTTCAATGAAGATAGACTAGAGGTATCGACTATCCACAAAGGATCCTCTCCTATCAATTATCAATCTCTACTGGGTAATCCATGAATATCTCCCCATCATCAATCTCTAACTGGCCATGGTCGATGACAGGAGAAGGGTCATGCAAGTATCTCCTCTACTTGTATACTTGGAAGATGTCATGCACCCTCTCTAACTGTGGTGGTCGATCCATGTAGTATGCCACCTCAACCAATCTATGCAGTATTAGGAAAGATCTGATGAACCTCATAGATTACATGTCGCCCCATCCAAATCTCTATATTTCTTGTCGATGATAGACGTGAAGGAATAAGTTTTCCCCTTCCTCAAAATTCAAGGGTATCCATCACCTATTAGCATAGGACTTCTGTCAGCTCTATGTAGTCTTTATCCACTCTCAAATGACATGAACATTCTCAGTTGTAGCATTTACGATCTCCGGACCCATGAGTACTAACTCCTCAGGGTCTATCCTGCATAACAGTGACCTGCAAGGTTGTTTTTACAGTTCCTTGAACGGTTATATAATGATGGTTTAGTGGTAGCTGTTGTTTTAAGAAAAATTCACCAGTATTTGGTGGTCCTCTCTACTACGAACAAAATATAGGATGCAAGAATTAAGCATGTTGTCCAAGAGTTTCATGGTGAACTCCATCTATACATTTGTCTTTGGGTGAATGGTTGTTCTCAAGTGAAACATAGTCCCAAAAGCCTCCTAAAATCCCTACCACAACTTAAAAGTAATGTATGCGTCATGATCTAAGACTATCGTAGATGAGAGTCCAAGGATTCAAACTATCTCTTACATGTAGAGGAATTCCAATATCTCTATAAAACCCTTATTTTGAATGGGTGCGATGTGATCTGACATGGTGAGTCAGTGTTTGGTCCCCCAAATTATATCGTACCCCCTCCACATACGAGGTAAGACCATGATGAAGTACATCTATATTCCATACCATATCCATTCCATAACTCAAGTGGTTGTGCCAAACCTATTGAAACGTGGTGCTCATCCTTCAATTCCAGAGATGTGAGGCATCTCATGAAAGACTCTCCAACTTCCTTATTCATCCCCAACCACCAGTACTAACGTCAGAGGTACTGGTACATCTTCTCTACACCTAGATGTGCTACCAAAGAGGATGTATGAACCTCCATCAACACCTCCTCCTAAAATTCCACCAGTACAACGGTGTGTCCCCTGAAGAGGATTATATGCTCCCCACCTTTCGAATATCTAACATGAGCATTCCCTATGAACATCTGGGCACATGCTGTCTCGCAGCTGGAATTTCCGAGTTATGACTCCCTGAATCGCTCTAAGAGTGGAGGGGTAACTTCCATCGACTTATGATAAGATTATTCATCTTAATCCATAATGGATATCTGAAAATATTCCAACTATTATGAGGCCTCATTTAGGTGTTGTTCACTCGTTCTCCTACTGAGAGAATATTCCACCACAATAACCTTCCTAAAAGTATAGAAAATCAAGGATTAATTTTCCTGGAGGAACTCTATCCAATATTGATGTCTCAGATTCATACACCATTGAGAAAATATATACTTGAGAATTTTGTGGTTAGAGTAGATAATGAATCTGTCTTCTATAAGGTAGTTTCACCACATCTGCAGTTGGGAGACTACCACTTCCATCTCAATGTCATGAGTCACACAGTTCAGATAATGTGATCTCAAATCTCATAATACTTAAGCAATCATTACTTTCCCCTGCATCAGGACATAACCAAACCCAGTTCTATATACTTCACAGTACACCACGTAGTCAGCATGCTCCTCTATATATCTTAATATATGAGTGTTTATCAAGATCCTATTTTGTTGCTGAAAGCTATGTTTTCATCCTTCTATCCACAAAAATGGTTTTCCCTTCTTCATTAATATGATAATGGATGCTACTACTCTAGATAAGTTGGGTAAATACCTCTGATAGTACCGAAATATCTCAAGGAAACATTGCACCTCGGTAATGCTCTTGGGTGGTTCCCAGGAAAGCACTTCCTCGATCTTCACTAGATCAGCCGCAACTCCAACAACTGAGATGATATGTCCCATAAATTAGACTTTTTGTTTCAAGAACTCAAAATTCAAGAGCATTCGATAAATCCAGTGCTCTCAGAGTGTTTCCAGACCATCCTCTAGTGTATCGTGTGCTTCTAATCGGACGCCAGACATACTAAAATGTCCTAAATGAAGATCACTACAAACCAAACTAAATATGGATAGAATATCTTGTTTATGAATCCCATTAACACAACTATGGGGTTATTCATGCCAAAATAAATCACTAAGTACTCATAGTGGCCATAGAGACATCTGAACTCCATATTTGATATATCCTCACCTCGTACACAAAGCTGGTGATAACCTATTCTAAGATCTATCTTCGAGAACCATCTCATTCCCTTAAGATAATCGAAGAAGTTATCAATACTCAATAGAGGATACTTGTTCGTAAAGGTCGCCTGGTTTAGGTGCCTTATGTTTACACATAACCTCCTGCATCTGTCTCCTTTCATGGAAAAACACACTGGGGCTTCCCATGGTGAAATATTGGGCCCCACGAACCCCTTCCTCTATATGTCCTCCAACTGTACCCTCAACTCCCAAAGCATTATGAGATCCATCTTATATGAAGGTGTAGATATCGGTGTCATACCAGGGTAAAAATCAATGTATAATTATACCTATCAATGAGAAGGCAGTCTTAGAATATCTTTTTGAAATATGTTCTCATACTCATCCACCACAATAGAAAACTATGGACACTTCTTGTGTACTACACTGAGGGTCATGCTATCCAACTAATGAGTGATCGACTACCCTATCCGATGTGCATATTTATCCTGAGATTCAAGGGCTCCCTTCTCTAAGGTTAAGGAAACACTGTCCCATCATCATGGTCACACCACATTATGCGCTAAAACAATCAGTATAGGCATTAAATGTGTGTAGAAAATTCATACCTATGATGACTTCATAAGGCATCAACGCCGCTACATGGAGATACAAACCAAATATCTCGCCTCCTAGAGTAATTTTAAACTACTAGAACCAGTGTGTAATTTCTGAATCCCCTCCCATAGAAGTATCTCTCCCTAAGGATTGAGATAAAATATCGATTAGAATCTCATAGATCTGAACATGATCCATGGAAAGTAAAGAGTGACTAAATACTATGTCTATCAGAACTACATTCATATATGAGAACACATATATCATACCTCTAATCATCTATAGAGTACAGAGGGTGTGGGAATTCCTCACTTGATACTGGCCTCACCCTTATCCACCGACTCTAGGAGCCAGTGGTGGACCACCTGGGGGTGGTGGTGGTTTCACCTCATGCCTTTGTCCATTGTTTTCTACTCTTCCCACTCCCCTACTATGTTTTCCACCCTATGGACCACCTCACTCGATCCTCTACTGCCGCCTTAGTGGCCCTTCGACTATCAATTGATCTTCTGTGACGTGGGTCCAGTAGTCCCAAGCCTTGCATCCCTTCCTTCCACACGAGTAGCACACAATACTCATCTACTGATTCTTGCTTCCCTGGTGGCCCCGTACCACCGACCTTGAGTCCTGGGGTCATCCTCCATGTGATTTGGCCTGCTTGGACATCTGCATTATTGTTTTTGATGCTATAGGAATGCACTTGTACGTCAAGGACTCACTGATTTTTTCACCACATTTCCACTTACCAAATGTGGGTGACATCAGTCACCTATTTCGGAACATTTTCTCCTTGATCTAAATGTGATGATGGGATGTTGGTTTGTCCTTCCATGGATTCCCCCTCATTATTCATCTCCTTGTCTGAGTCTCCCAAAAAGACTAAGATGTTGTTCATGAAACTCCTTCCTAGTGTCATATCTTCATGGACACCAGTTAATTACATTACTTCTATCATGACATTTCAAGGGGTCATGTTAGGACATCAACCTTCAATTAGGGGAGTGGTGACATTAGACATCACTGGAATGTCTCGACACTAGAACATTGATGTGTCTAGGATTCTTACCAATATGATAGGGCTTCTCGAGGGCATGGAATTTAGAGGCTTACCACATAGAGTTTGAGGAATTATATTCCATAGGAATGTCATTGAAATATTCATCATCTTTATATGTTTAAAACCAGGTATTCCACAAGTTTAACCTCTTGTGAAGATTGATCGGACTGATCAAAACACTAATTTTTGTGGATTAGATGGGTTCATCCCTAGGAGGGTTCACCTAAGGGGTTTACTGGATGGGCAGATAAAGAATTCCAAAGAAGACGAATCTGAGGATGCTTGGGTCCCGATGAGTTGGGGTATACATAGAGGAAGAAAACTCAACGACATGTGGGGGATTACACATGGATTGTTGCCCATCGCAAGAGGACCGATATTGGGAGGATGATTGTGGAACATGTGGGGATTACACATGGTTTTTTCCCATGTTCCACAAAGAGAAGAGATGGGGTGAATGTAATAACCTCACCGGGATGTGGCGGCCCGAGTAAAAATTAGGATGGATGATGGATGGCTGAACAAATTGGATGAGAGGAGTGGGGTGGAACCAACATGAAAATGATGGTGGTGTGGGGATCGATCCTCAGGGGGATTCCTACATATACTTGAGGCATGGAATCATTGTCCATGTAGTTCGGTGGGTTTATGAGACGACTGAGGAGGCGTACCCTGAGGATTAATGCATGGATGGGACCAGACCGAAGTTGAACCGCTTGGTTGGGGCATGAACTTCCTGAAACATAAGAGATCAAGGGAGAGACCAGGATGAGGTATGGATGACATGATTGAACCTTAGGTAGGATTCCTACATATCACCTAGGTAGGGAATAAAAGTCCATATTTTTCGGTATGGGGAATTGAATTGGGGTGTGTAGAGAGGACAATGGCACGATGAAATACTGGAGGCTTACACATGGTTAGTAGCCCAAGTTGGTCTGACGCCCCCAGGGGGGCCGACCAAGGATGTGTGTCCCAAAAAAGGGGACATAAAGAAATTAAGATATATTGATGACCACAACGTCTTACCACAGGTTGGGGACTGCAATGGCTTACCACTTTTTTGGGACTACAATGTCTTACCGTTGGTTGGGACTACAACTGCTTACCACTGGTCAGTGACTACAAAGGATTAACATCAGTTGGGGACAAAAACGACTTAACACTAGTCAGGGACTACAACATCATACCTATGGTCTAGGACTAAAAAGGTTTTCCATTGTTTGGGGTTGATCCTTAGGGAGGCTTCCTATGTACCTTGTCTAGGATATAAGGATCAAAACGCATGTAGTTTGAAGGTATACAGTTTAACATCATGCTGGACAGAAAGGGATAATACAATTTAACAACATGCAGGATGGGGTGAACCGACATGAAGTGTTCGGGTTCGATTGATGATGGGATTGAACCTCTGGGCAGTATCCTATATAACTTTCTCAGATAGGGGAAATGATCAATGTCCACATAGTTTGGTACGAGGGCTTTGGAATTACATGCTAAGGAGGCCCAAGAAGGATGCCACAATAAATTCGTACTCTAAGACCATGTGAGTCATGCTCAGTGTGAGAAAAAAGAGGCATCAATGAATTGATGATCACATTGAAAAAGGTTCATATGTCGGGAATGAAGTGGGGATTGCACGTGGATAGAGGCCCAAATAACAAATAAAGGCTTACACATGGTTAGCCGCCAGGGAGATGGAGATTGGGATTTACTCTCGGATGGAGGACCAATGGTGAAAAATCTTAGAGGGAGAGGGATGCGATAAAGAAGGTCCATGTGGCCCTCTCTCCTTTAGTATTTGGCCCAAAATAAGAGAGGATGAGAAGTGATGCTACCTCTTGCAAGAAAGTCTAGGGGGTTACAAGAAGAAAGTTTCCTGTTATCATGGAGAGATGATAATCTTGTAAAGGGGATAAAATTACATATAAGGAATTCTCTTACTCATGTGGAGACCAGTGGGCATGGAGATTGTCCAAGATGGTGCTCCCCATGTATACAGTATGGGGAGAGGCCATAGTTTGATGACTTGTGCTGAGGACGATTGTGCTTGACTGTTTAACATCACAAATCATAGATGAGGTGGACTAACTCCGCACCCCTAGAACAAACATAAATGATAACCATCCACCCTAGGGTAAGGTAAGGAATCCATACTTCCAGGTTGAGGCAGTTTTATGAAGATATCTATTGAGGGTCTCACGTTAGCTTGGTTATGTGAATAATAAATTCCCATTAGCATGCCCATGGGAAGAATCATGAGGCTAAGAAATGAAAAAAGAAGCACCATGAAAGGGACCATGGAATTACATCATATAATCCTTGAGGGAATTACAAGATAATCATGTGCACAACCTGGGTTTTTGTGCATAAGAGGGTCTCAAACATGATTCCTTGGTGTGATGATGACACATGTAACCCATGAGGGGGTGAGTGCGTGAAATGAGAAGCTGCACGCAAGATGGGATTGTTTCACACAAAACAAATAGATGTGTGAAAATCAGTTATTATTCAAGGATAAAATTATGTTCAAGAGGGATCCTTTTCACAAAAATGACTTAGGGTAAAAGGAAATGGGCGAGGACTAAGACAAAGTGGGAACACCTGAAGGAGGAACCCCAGGAGACCTATCACAGAAGATCTGATACCTTGATGCAACGAGTTTTTAGCATGGTCGTGCAAGGGGTGTCTTTCGCACAACATAGTGTCGGTTCATCTTCAGTAACTGTCCCCAAAGGGTAGGTGTTACAATTATATTTATAGCCAAAAACATTGGTGGTGTCACCCAAGAGGAGAGGCACGCAAAATACCACTTGATGTCGCATTGGGTGTGCAAGGGTTTGTGCGCTCTAGGGAATATTCCACACCCACTATTATCCCTTTGCTCTAGTGCATTGGGAGGTGTTTCGATAGTCATTGCGGAAACCATTATTTGACGTTGTATTGGGTGTACAAGGGTTTGTGCGTTGTGGGGAATCTTTTGTTCCCACCATTCAACCTTCGCACTAATGCCTTTCCATGTTTTTGGATGGTCACCATGTAACCCTTCATTTAACACTGCATTGGCCATGCACAGTTTTCCACACCATGGGGAATCTTGCATGCACCCCTTAATTCTTGAGAGAAACTCCCTTTGGGATAAAAAAATTATCTGTTTATTTTCAACATTCCTTTAGTATCTTTAAAATTTTCCACTCATGGACCTATGCAAAATTCAAGATAAAAAATTCCCACCTAAGTATTAAAGATGAAGGGGGACCTGAAGGTTAGATTTCTATTGTCACAATAAAACATAGAGAATCGCATGGTCGATAATGTAAAAATGTAATTTTTGAACACAAACCACTTCTGCAAGCACGAAAGTTGCATTCGGTGCCTATAAATATTTTGGGTCCCTAGGTCCCCACTTTTACTTTTCTGTATGACAAGATCATTTCTCTGGTGCATGAAAATTGTCAACATCCACACACAAGTTCTTGCTGACAATTCTCTGTTTTTCAAGCACCTCTAGCCCTTTCACTCCACCATCTATTTTTTGTGCGCCATGTTTTTAATGGTATTCACACATGAAATAGGCTGTCTTGAATGCCTTCCCCCATTATTTCATGCACAACACATTGAGTTTTTAAAAACCCAATAGAAATGGATTTTCAATAGACCGATGATGAGAGGGAGGCTACTGCAACTGAAAGGTGGACTCAAATGATCACAATCCCCTAGATTCTTCATGCCAAGAGGGTTGTTTCTGATAATCAAATTCTTTTTTACATTCTTACACAAGCTCAAAAAGATTACGTCCTGAGTGATTCTCTACCGATGTGGAACATTGTTATTTTGAAGGAGGATCTGATGCCAGTCTTCGAAAATGATACATCATGGTTAAGGGTGACATGTGATGATAGTCTCCCATAGTTCAATATCACAAGCTATGGTCACCCTACTAGAGAAATAAAGAACACAACCATTTACATCCTAAATTTGAAGACTATAACTATTGTAAGAAGTGATCTGGTTCCTGAGGAATCTCCAACTCATTATGCGAGCACTTTCAGAAGCAAAATTACTGATGAGAAAAAGGGATGGAAGGAAAGGAGATTCATGTCTAGAGTAAATATCACAAGTTAATGGAAATGGGAATATTGGGTAAGCAAGATATGTGAGGTGTTCGGGGTAGAGCTGTGGTCTATCATGTTTTTTGAAGCTGTTTGGAGATCGTAATTTCACTTCTACCAACAGGTGGACCTAGTACCAGAGCTATTCAGAATGTGGTCTCCTAATACCAACAATCTCCACCTTCACCATGGGGAGGTAGGTATCATTTTGTGGGATGTCCATTACATTGGGGGAATCCCCTTGAAGGGGTACCAGTATGGTGATTTCCTCTCAACAGAGAACATATGGGGGGATAAGACGCACACCCCCATCCAGACATGGCATCTGCTGGCACTGGATAAAGAGAAATTGAAAATAAAATATTTTCTAAAGGACATATATTATCCACGATGGTTTAGTCTATTTGTGACACAGAAAAAAGTTATGAAAATGAAAGGATGAGGGAAGAAGTGCCCAAACTCATCAAAGAGGGGAAATGTTAGATCATATCGGATGGTTCTGGAAGTAGGAGAGTAACGATAATGGGGATTTAGCATATATGAAAGATAAGACCAGAATGTACAATATGTTGGGTTCTTTAATGAATTCTTGAGAGGGTGGTTGTTTCCACTGAGGTACATGAGGTTGGGGGTCTCCTAGGGATGATAGTGATGGTCGGGATCATGGCGGAAAAGAACAATGTTATTCTGGGGGTGCCCATACTGGCTAGGATATACACCATTCTAGGATGCACCTTGAGGGTAAGTAAACCCTGAAGGATATGTGGGATATTCCAGATATGTCATGGCTTGGTCTTAACCCACTATGGCGGGTATGACTTCTCGAATGGTATTCACCCTCCAAGTGACGACATGTGGCCATCCCTCTTGAACATTGTTGGAATCTACCCACTGACGCTTAGAGAAGAAGGGATCAAGCTCAAGATTATTATCCATACATATTTGGACCTCATACCATTTTTACCCTAGTTTGTTAGATGGTAGATGATGGGTTGGGACCATTAGAGCAGAGGGAATACCTGTAGAGCATTAGGGGTGGTGTGCTGGTAGTCAGGATCGATGGAAAAATCTTATGCGAATAGTTTATGCCAATCATATTTGAAAGGAATATCAGGTGCATGCAATGGATACTAATGAATGTATATAAAGAAGTTTGGGAAGAAATATATTTTTCCATTATCTTCAAATGGTGGCTCATGTTCACCACTACAGGCCTGGGTGATTTCATCACTCTATACCCTACCAATGTCGGTGATGGCCTATCTACAGAGTATTCCAACCATTGGAAAAAAACTACCCCTAGGCGATTTAATGGAAACACATATGATGAATAAAAGAAACTAGTGTGGATCATGGAGAGGAAGGAGGAAGATATGGTGCTACGGGAGAAGTGAGACCAAGAACATGACAGTTGGCTAGAATGTCATGGGCGGAACTTCATCGATAGGAGCATCACAAGACAAGAACCTACCTCGACCTTCTAAGGATGTGTGGTCCCATGGGCAGCCTCGTGGGCTAGCTAGGGAACTTACAAGGAAGTAGCTCAGGCACCTCATATATCCAACTTCCGAAACTATCTTCCTGTCTCTCTGGTCTTCGTAGAGAATGTTGTGACAATCTATGTCTACTAAAGAGCTATGGTGGAGACTAGTTTGTATCGGGATCGACTTTACAGATCTAGGGCTTATCCAGGAGGCAGATAGGGTAAACATCTATCACCTCCATGCATACCTGACATCCATTGATATGTATGCATTCCAGAAAGGGCGGTACGAAGAGCCATATCGCCATGTGAATGTGATGCTTGGCCAAGAACATGACCCAGAAAAGCTGCCATCTGAGGATGAAGATGAAGAGGAAGAAGAAGAGGAAGAGGAAGAGGAGGAAGACGAAAAATAATACATATATGAAAAGGAAGAATAGGAAGAAGATATTGATGGTCTCGGTGGTGATGGACATTCAAAAACACATGCTCTCTAGGGAAGCCCATGTGAGAGTGGTAGAATTGCAGGTTTTGATGCCGAAATGGATAAATAGCTCAATATGTGTTTTTTTGGAACTAGTATCCACTAGGGTAACTACTTTTTTAATTCTTACCTACTGAAAAAATTCTCCCCTACTTAGGAACAAATTCGTGATGGTGGCCGGGAAGCATTCCTCATAGGGGATGAAGATGTACCCACATAGGTGAGAGAACATCCACAAGATCCTACATTCAAAACCGAGCATGGTGGGGAAACAAACTATTTTTGGAGTGGGATGTAATGAACAAGAAGGAAAGGATGAAATGGTGGCCTTCATGTTTCCTGCCATTCTCGTCATTTATAAGGAGCCGGTGTTGGTGATCGAGGTAACAAGTGCTGAGGGATCTATTGTGGTGGTAGTTCCCACCATGACATAGGCAATGAATACTGCTGAACTTGGCTATTGTAAGTATTTATCTTCATTGGATCTCATCTTTTATTTTTAATCATGTCTTACCATGATATTTATTCCCATTGCAGTGATTGAAAGGTTGGAGGCTCAAAAATCCGTCGATTCCAGAACATCTACAATTGCCCAACCAGTAATTATACGAGCTTATACAAAGCCGAATATTCAAGCTAGCCCTACCCATTTCCTTGGGGTGTAGTAGGCTGTAATAATGGGTGAAAATTTTACCAAGGGGGAGCTCTAGGGTGGTGAGGGTGAATTCACTGAAGAAGAAAGAATTCTAGAAGAGGAACCTGCCACTAAACTCTCGGTTGATTTTTTAACGACCCAATTTTTTTCAATGGAAATTCCCTTCTCATAATTATGTCATAAAATCACATGAAAACATAACATAATGGGATAATAAGTTATATGAGACTTTTGAACATAATTTTGTCACTTATGTGTTTGGAATTTCGAAAATCTGACATACACGGTTGTAATTAGTAAGTTATTTGGATTCTGATATGTAAAACTGAATTTTTGGTGAATAGTAACCTACCCTAATGAATATTAACAAACCCTTATGAATATTGATACACCCTAATCAATTTTAACCTTGACTATGATAGAATATAAATATTATTCATGTTTAATGTATGATATACCTATATTTTAAAATAGGTAAATAAATGTTTTAAAACTAGTTTTAATAATAAATTATGATTTTAATAAATTAATATTATATAGAAAATTATTTTTGAAAAAATGGACATTATTTTTGGATTCTACACATCAAAAAATGGTTAGGGTAATTTTTTGAGATTTTTCTGAAATAGTTTAATTTTTTATGAATAGTAAAAATATGCCAATTTACAATAAATGCTAAATAATGGATTTATTGAGTCATTGATGATTTTTTGCTGATGTAAGCCCACTTGGTTTTGGATCACATGATAAAAATACTATTCTTTGTCAAGGAAGACTCACTATTCCTTATCTTTGTCAAGGAGGACTCACTATTCCTTATCTTGAGAAGCTTATGTTGCGACTCTGTAAGGATGGGAAGAGGGCGAAGTTCTACAATTTTCTCATTGTGGCTGCCGCATCGGTCATCCATGTTTTCTGGTATGCACTCAATCAGATGATCTTTGAGAGTCAACCTGCTTGTTTTCATACTGATTTCCTTGCCATACATAGGGTTATTCATGCTGCTGTTGTGAAATATGGCACGATGCATAATTCTTTCAAGGATCTGGAGACTCTATGGATGCTTGGTGTGGCATGGAAGCCTAAGTAGCCTCTTGAATTCAAGTTCATCAGATGGATTCCATTAATCCATCATGGTATTAAATTCAGCATTGATGGTGTTTCTTCTGGCTCGCCTGGACCCTCAGGATGTGGAGGTGTATTCCATACTTACTGCGGCTTTGTCAAAGGTTGCTTGAACCACTTTATTGGCCAATGTACTACATTTGAAGATAAACTTTGGGTTATGATGTTTGATATCAAATATGTTTTCTATTACAACTGGTCACCTCTTTGGATTAAATCAGACTCTCAACTTGATGTGAAGGCTTTTGGAACATGCACAAGATATGTGCCTTAGCGAATCCTTCCTCATTGGATCGCCTGTCTCAACCAGGACAGTCGCCTTCAAATCTATATATCTCATGTTTACAAGGAGGTGAATAAGATTATTGTGCTTTGGAAACTTCTTTGTTAAATTCTATTTTTATAAAAAATAATGTTGTCCTTACTTTTTTAAAATCTCAATTGTGGGGCTGAGCACCATGTGGTCATTCAAGTTCCCAGATGACTGTGTTAGCATGGTGGATGATGATATGTTTGACGTGACTTATTCCTATTCTTGTACTGCCCCTGTAAGGCCTAATATCTTTTTCTTTAATTTTTGTTTAATAAATTTAGAGTCAGATTTCTCAGACCCTCGGTCTTTGTGGTATAAAACCCCCCTTCACTCCCTCTTCTCTTCACCCATCTCAAGCCTTGTGTATTGCCAATATTTTACCCAAATATCTCATGAAGATCCTCCCCCACGTCCAAAAGTTCATATCCTCTTCAAAATACCAAAACCTCTCCCCTTAAGACGTTCTCAAATGAGTAAGTCAGAAGAGGTAAATTCCCCTTTCCAATTCCTTCTTTTCTTTTATGTTTTTTTCTTTTTGTTCCTTTCCTAACCTGCCTTCAATCAAATGGTATGATAACAGTAGTAGTATACATTTACTGGAATGTTATTTTTTCTAAGGGGATATTTTATTACCTTATCTCTTTTCCCAACCTTTTATTTGAAAGAAATAAAAACACTGTTTGAGATGTGCTAACTTATGACATTCAAGGACAACAGTTTATCATGTTCTATTATCATCATCAAATATGATCATGAAACCAATTTTTTTTATGGTTAAAACAGAATATATATATATATGTAATTTATCCTATTACGGTTCAATAATATTTTGTACAAATTGTATTAAGTTATAATGAAAAATACGATCTTTGTAACCAAACCCACCAATTAACAAAAAACAGTTCTCACCTTGGTTTTATAAAATAATTTGACTTCACTCTAAGTAAAAAAATAAAAAATAAAACCATGTAATCCTTTGGATGTTCACTAATAACATATAACTTCATTTTTGAACAACCAATTCCATATTTCATGTTTATCTGAAATTGAATATAAGTGAACCGATATTTTAAAACCATGTAATCAAACGAGCATGAACAAAGAAATTTATCCTTATAACTAATCCAGAATGCCTTGAATAAACTAAAAAGAGATTTAATAAATCAATAACATATATAATAGGATATTTAATTATTAATTAATAAGCCTAATTTGTTTACTAATGTCTTTAATAACAAGTGGAGAACACCAACAGATTTAAGGTAAGGGATCCTCTTCATTTCACTCTTAAACAATATTGTTCTCTATGATATGCCTTTTTTTTGTAATACCATGTGATGGGGTATGTTTTATCACCTCCACCATACTACCATAATATTTTATAAGTGATGAGAAACCCCTTATATCTCTCATAAATCTCTCTTAGTTACACCTAAATCCATACCGATAAACCATAATGGATTATACCTAAACTTCCTTTATTTCCTTTTGGGTTTCTCTATCTTTTATTTTACAAAAATGTACTTGTCTTTTATTTGTTTAAATAATTATAAATTGTATTTATATGCTCCAAAATCATGTTCCAAGATCCATCACTCATTCTGTTTTGGGTATATACATGATTTTAAGTTAATCCCCCCTCGATATTTCGCAATAAGCACCCTCGTTTTAAATGAACTTCATGAAATTTTACCCAAATTCAAAGGCACTCTATCCTCTGTTTTAAGACAAAATTGCCTTTATAAAATTTTTATTATGAAAACCTTCATGGTTAAATTTTATTTATATAAAAGAATTTTCTCCTTACTATTTTAAAAGCTCTATAGTATTTTCCTTAAAAACCACACAAAAATGTTTCAATTCTAATGTTTCTAGAATACATTTCTTATATGTTGTCACGTCTATTTTTCACCACCTACCATGTTATATTCCTATATTACCATATCAACGTCCATGTATGTTTTAATCCCTTTCTTCCATGGACACTTTCATGATAAACTCATTTGATATTCATTATGTCATGATTGTGGTACCCAATTCCTTCCATGGGTATCCTTATGGTTAAGAACGATTGATTATGTATGATTATTTATGTGGAAAGAATATTTATGTAGTATGAATATTTATTTGGAAAAAAATGTTCATGAAAATATTCAGATGGGTGTGCCCAGATAGTGCTCCAATGCATTGTGTAAAGTTAGGTCTCATGAGATGCGATATGAAACATGATTGGTGGTTAGCATTGACCCGTACTAAAATGGGAAATAGGATTGGCGGTTATCCATGAACCATACTGAAGAAATTTTTTATGATTCTTCCACATTTATATTATTCCATGTTTATATGAACCCATGTTTATATGATATGATTTCATAAGTTCCATGCTTTGGTTAAGTTTATGTCACGCCTCCCAACTCATGTTCTTAAGATGTATCCTTATGTTCATTCCCTTACTGGGATTTTAACCTCACCCCTTTGTTCATGTGTTCTCTAGGGTACCCTATACAGATGTAAGTGCTCAATGTAAGTTAGGATCTCCTTATAAATATTAAAAAAGGAAGTGTTTTTAAGCCCCATGTTGTAGGTCATATTTACCTAGTGTTCCAAGACAATAGACATGACGATCCTTGGCCTATACTCTAATGATTAACTATTCTTAAAATCATTTAATGTTATATGAAAAAGGATTGGGTTGCTATAGTTGGTATCAGAGGATGGCTTAGTTATTTTTGGAGATTAGGAATAGAGAACCTTAGTAAGAACCTTAGGGACGAGACTAAGTATTAGAAAACATTCCAAAATTTTGGTGAGTATTGAGTAAGTTGTATATCACAAAAATACATCCCTGTCTGGATATGAGAAGGTAGAGGTGAATCTGGAAAGATGTATCCAGGGGTAAAACCCAAAAACACTCCTTTGAGCAAGACTCAAATAAGAACTGGTGCATGACAATGTGTCTTAAAACACTCTTTGTTATGCCACTCCTATGGGACATGATTTGGTAGATTCATGAGCATTGTACAAACCACTATTATGGAAAAAATCCAATAAGAATATATGTCATGAAATAAACCAAAGATAACCTAGGTTTTAACCTATGGAATCACAAGTTAGGATGTACTACTTATTTATATGTTTATCCTTTTATGTTCAAAGTTTCATTTTTATTCTCAACAGTTAAGTATTAGAGATCTCCAATTATACGTTATTTTTCTTAGTTAATGGAGGGAAATAGAAGAACACGTTCCAACAACGAATGTGATAGGCAATGTGAATATTGACCTAACGATATGCATGATATGATGGGAGCGGGTGCTCAAAACTTCATGAAATTATTTGCACAGCTGGCCCGAGTTATGAAAAATAACTTGAATCATTCACAATTCCCCCCTCCTCTAAGGAAACAACATGTTGTGGTAGAATCCTTTATGCAGCAAAGGCCTCCCATGTTTATAGGATCTTATGATCCCCTCCTTACAGAATAATGGATTAACTCCATTGAAACAATATTCTCCATTAACCAGTGTTCGAATAAAGAGAAGGTTGTACTGGAAGTCTATCGTTTTGATGGGGAAGCTGATCAGTGGTGGATACGGATCAAGAATACAAATTCCCAAGAGGAAATTGATTACATGGATTGGGAGTAATTCAAGATAACGTTTTTCAACAAATATTTTCCTCGAACCCTCCATCTCAAGATGGAATGAGAGTTCCTCGGACTCAAGCAGAAGGAAGATAAGTCCATCAGGGCATATAAAGAAAACATTACAAGGCATGAAACGTACGCCTCTAGCTTTATCATGAACAACGAAAGTGGGATGGATCACTTCTTCAGTAGACTAAATCTGAGTCTATGAAAAGTGTTGGCAATTTGAGACATTGACAGTTATGAAGATATTTTTTGTTATTCCCCCAAGGTGGAAATTGCGATTAGAGACTCTCAGTGGTCTCATGGGCCCAGTGACCATAAGAGGAAAATGGAAAACAACATGGGTGGTTCATCAAACAAATCCCATGATGGAAAGAAGCACAACTTTTCCACTTGCAAAAATTATGGGAAGAAGCATCCTGGTAACTGTCTGATGGGAACCAAGAATTCTTCAAATGTGGAAAGTTTGGTCATCTGGCCATGAACTGTGGAAGTGATATAAAAAATCCTACTAATTTTGAAGAAGAAAGGAAGGTTCCGATCAACACTCACCCAGTAGTAAAGTGTTACAACTGCAAGGAGCATGGGTTTATGAAGAAAATTCTCTAAGACGAGGGTTGTCGATGGCAATCAGCAACATCCTCCAAGGAAACGAGGAAGGGCTTATGCTATCACTAATACTAAGGTGGCACTAGACAATGATGTGGTGACAGGTATGCAAGTTATTTATTCAGGAATAGAAGACATACTATTTGATTCTAGTTCTACACATTCTTTTATATCATGAAATTTTAGTAGAACTATTAAAAAACCACCTCAAAATTTAGAGGAAAAGTTATATGTGAGAACAGAAAATGGAACAATTATTGCATCCATGGTTTGTACCTCCTCCCCAGTTAATTTTTGTGGACTAAAACTCCCAGAAAATCTCATCATACTTCCTCTAGTAGAGTTCAACGCTATCTTGGGAATGGATTGGATATCTTTATATAAATCCAACATCAATTTTCCAGAAAGGGAGATCACTTTTCACATCCCGAAGCCTCATCCAATTCATTACAAGTGTAATGAGGAAGATGAGTCTCCTTTATAATCTTCGTCTCATGTTTGGATACTGGTTCTTTGTGAGCAAGAATATCTAGGTCAAATGATTGGGACAATGTATAGAATCATGCTTGAAGACATTCCCATCATGAGGGATTACAATAAGGTATTCCCTGAAGAGTTTCTTGGTCTTCCTCCTGACTGAGAAGTTGATTTCTCAATTGATCTTATCCCTGGATCTCTTCCTATCTCGAAGACACCTTAAAGAATGGCCATCATAGAGCTGGAAGAGGTGAAGAAGAAATTATAGGAGAATACAGGGAAGGGTTTTATATGCCTTAGTGCTTCACAGTGGGGTGATCCAGTCCACTTAATCAAGAAGAAGGATTGATTAATGAACCTCTGCATTGATTATCACGAGCTTAATAAAATAACGATAAAAAAATTACCCATTTCCATTGATAGATGACTTGTTCAATCAGCTTCGTTGGGCCAGTTATTTCTCTAAGGTGGACCTTCGGTCAGGATATCACCATCTAATGATGAGTAAGGAATATATTACCATGGATGCCTTTCGAACAAGGTTTACACACTATGAGTTCCTAGTGATTCCATTCAGACTCATTAATGCTCCATCAATTTTCACGGATTTAGTGAATAGAGTCCTTATAGATTATGTTGAAAATTTTTTGGTTGTCTTTATTGATGATGAAGTGCATTGTGTTGCATTTGTTGTCAATGAGGCATGAAGTTGTCTTGGAATGAATGGAAGTCAAGGAATGTCAAGATGTGAATGACAAAGGTTGTGATGGTGTTGGTGGTGAAGGAGGATGGCCATGGTACTAAGATGCATGTCACTTAGGAGATTCACTAAGTGGTATTGGAAATTGTGGTGGAAACATTCTCCATGTACATCAGACGATTGTTGAACTGATCTTTAAGTTCCAAGAACTTGTATCAACTGGATACAATGTCACAACAAGCTTTAGAAGACCATGCATTGTATTGACAATGCATGAGGAGCTGAAGTGATCCATCCACAACTACTGAGTGGATGAAGTGGTTTAATGAAGTCCATGCACTATCACTTAGTGCATGTGAATTTGAAGAAGTTCCAATTTGATCTCTGATTAGATCAACAAAGAGAATTGAAGAAGTTATTTGATTCAGGAGTTCGGTTGATGAAGATCCTTGAGAATTCTCTCCTAAGTAGAAAATGAAATGATGAAGAAGAATTATAAATTGAGGAGTTGTTTCTAATCAAGAGGATTAATGTTTGAACTCTTAAGAAGAAGAGAAGAGAAGAAATGAAGAAGGGAGAAGTGGCATTTGGCAATTGGCATATTTTATATGGAGGAGAAACTTGTTTTTATACAAAGTCTAGGTTCTGTCCTTTGCCAAAAAATATGCCAACCTCAAGGGCCAGCCTTAAGGGTTGAACCCAAGGCACATGTGGGACCAGGTCACCACGCCCAAGGGGATCCCATGGGGCCAGCCCAAGAGAGGCCGGGGCCATGTATAAGCCCCGAGGCTACGTGGTGATGAAGCCCGCGCAGCGTGGGCGCAGGAGCGCGCCCGAAGGGTGCATAGTGGGCGCCAGTGGCGCGCCCGCAGGGAGCATAGTGGGCGCAGAGCGCGCCCGCAGAGAGAACCCGGTGCGGGGCGGCACCGGGAGGGAGGAAGTTCAATTACGGAGTAGCGGAGAGCGCTTGGGTGATATACCGCATGAAAATCCCGCGCCGTTTCGATGTGGGACGCGGATTTTTCCCACGGAAGAGATCCTGGCCGCTCATCCAATCGCGCGCCAGATCCGAGCCGCTCATCTAATCGCGCCGCTCCGGTTCAAATCCAGGCTGTCCGATGTCCTTTATTCGCCCGATCGAACGACTCCCGGTCCATCTCCTTCCTCGAGCTCAAGCCGAGGACATCCCGAAGCCACCCGCAGCCTCCTTCGAACCAGAGGCCTCCCGAGTGAAGATTTTGAGTATCCGGCCACCTCCGATCAAACCGAAGTGTCCATTGGGATCGTCTGAACATACCGAACACAACCATGCCATAAAATAGGCTTGCATGCAATGTTTGGAGGATTTAGAGTTCGGCCGAGGCAAGCAAAGCTGCCGAGGCCACGTGGTTGGTGTTTTTGCATGGGATGAGCCTAAACCGAAGGCTGTGCATGCGTTATGAGTCGCATGCACGTAGAGGAACAAAAATAAAGGGAGCCCGCGTGAAACAGAGGAAAGAAAATAAAGATTTGGAAAGTTTTTAAAGATCCGAAGATCTCGGGATTTTGAGATTTATCACGCGGATGAACCGTCTCTCCTCTGCCTATATAAATGAGACTGAGCCCTTGAGAATGTTTGCTGATGCACTGAAAACTTGAAGACCCGTGAGTGCTCTGCCTCGCGAAGATTTTGAAGCCTCGCGCAAGTAAACTTGCGTGGCTGGAGTTCCTTGCGCGCAACACCTTTGCGCGACAAGAAGGTTGGAGATCCCTGTGCGCTACCACTTTCGCGACAGGAAGAAAAGGGTTTGGGCAGCGCACTTGTGCGCCCTCCTTGTGCCCGCGGTTGGTCGAGGCCTTGCGTGGTCGCTTGGCTTGCGCGGCTGTGACACTTGCACGCCCCTCGGCCAGTGCACCTTGCGCACCAGAGGCAGTACCACTCTTGTGACTTGCGCGGCTGCCCCTTGCACCAAGACACCGTGTGTGCCTCCTTGAAGAAAGGGTTCAAGTGAGAATACCCTACGGGCAGTGGGTGTGAACAAGACAAGGCCACACCTAGTGTGTGCATTTGAAGAAAAGGCAGTAGCCTTGTGTGTGTGCAAGAAGGGAAGGAAAGGCCGTAGCCTTGTGCAACCAAAGAAGACCCAAGACCTAGCATATTGGGTGTGTGCTAAGTGAAGAGGAAGAGCACACTTGTTCGGGTGTGTGCAAGTAGAGGCCGAGACCACACCTTATGTATGCACCAAGTGAAGACACATTTTGTGTGTGAAAAATTGAAGAACAACCTACGGGTTAAGGGTGTGCAACAAAAAGAGGGAAGAGGCCAAAGTCAAGTGTGTGCAAAACAAAGAACAATTTATGTGTACATGAACAAGTGACAAAGAAGGCTGAACCTATGTGTGTTCTCTAAGAGGAGTAGACACACTTAGAAGAAGAAGAAGATTCACACAAAGTATAACACACTTCTATGTGTGTAATCAAAAGGAACTAAATGTGTGAAGTACAAGTGAGAAGGTGTGTGCTATAATTGATTACACCCTTTGAGGGTTTACTGCACCTAGAAGAAGAACAAGACAGTGCATGCATACATGCATGCACGTGCACACGTGAACATAGACAAATCAGTGGTGTGCATTTGAGTTGTCCAAGACCAGGAGGTTCTTGAAGAATTGAGAAGGCCATGCTATCAGTGCATGAGGATGAAGAGTTTCCATGCACTCATTGCATGAAGTTGAAATGAGTTGAGACTGGACCAGACCAAAGTTAAAGATATCAGTTGTCTGAGTATTCAGTAGTTGGAGAGAGAAGCCAGGTAATCCTGAAGAAGGAGATAAAGCCTGAGCTAGACGAGAAGCCCTGATCAACCACAAGTGATCAGAAGAGAAGAGAAAGGCCAGCAGCCTTTATCCCAGGCTGCTGAAGATACTTGAAGAACTTAAAGTGAAGAAGAGCTACTCGTGCGACTCGAGGAGCCAGGAGAAGACCCTGTGGGACTCAGGGAGAAGAAGTCTTCAGTGGGATTCTGGAGCAGGCCAGTGGGACTCTGGTAACACTGTGGGACGCAGTATAAAGACCCTCCTGTGGGACTCAGGAGAGATACAGTGGGACTCTGTATCGACCATTGTAATTTTAACAGGTTATAATGGAGAATCCATGCTGGGAGAGCATGGCAAGGATGTAGGCCTTTGGTGTCGAACCTTGTAAATCCTTGTGTCCTGTGCCTTTATATTTACTGCATCATTCGAGGAAAGGTGAGAGATACAAGAAGAGTGGATCGAGGCTTTAACCAGCCATAGAGGTTTAATTGATTAAGAATCAATTAGTAAAAAGTTTTAAAGGATCACTGATTCACCCCCTCCCCCTCTCAGTGATTCACACTGATCTGGGCACTTAAATTGGTATCAGAGCGAGGTTGCCTCTAAAAGATCCAAGGGAGTCTACATGAAGTGCAGATTTGAGGAAACGAGTGACCAGCCTCAAATGGAGATATCTGCCAAGACTCAGAAAAATAGAAAGAAGAAACAGGCCAAGAAGATGAAGAAAGCATGTCCTAGCTGTGATGAAGTTGAAACAATGAATGATCTTCAGAGTGCACTCAAATATCTTCAGAAGACAGTTCCCATGGAAGTGGCAAAGTGTATAGCTACAGGCATCCATGATCTTCATGAAGAAAAATCACAGCTAGAAGAAGAAGCCAATGCTATGGAAGATCAGCTGGCTAAAAGGGTTGGCATAACCAACACTCTCAGAAAGCTGGTAAATGCCAAAGATGAAACAGTATCTCTTTGCAATGAAAGATATGAAGACACTACTGAAGAATTGCAAAGAAGTCTTTCTGAGAAAGAATTCTTTAATGTAATAATCAAAGATGTGTACCATGCACTGGGGAAGAGACATAGAGTATCAATGGTTGTTAAAGATGCCCAACTTGAAGACAAAGTAAAATTGGTGAAGGAGCTTGACAACTCATTGCATGAAATGAAGCAGGTGCATGAAGACCAGATAAAACAGCTGGAAGAGAAATGGGAAGGAAGGCTAAGAACTATTGAGGATGAGAAGAACTCCCTCAATATGAAATGCTTAGAATTAGAGGTGATATTGAAAAATCAGCAATCACCCAAATCCAAAGCCTCCCAGTTAACTGCAAGAAGACATGTTGCTACTCAAGTATGCATTGAGAAGGATGATTCTAAAAGAAAGACATCCTCTAGTGAAAGTGCAACAACTTCTAAAAAGAAGGTACCATCCATCCCATCTTGTACTGATGCTTCTAATAGTGTTTCTACTCAAAGTGCAGGATGGAAGAATAATTCCAAAAAAATATGGATGAAGACAGTAAAGAAGCAAAGCTCTCCTGAAACAGCACAACAGGTCAAGAAAAGTACCCTACAATCAGAAGGACTGAAGAGGTCAAGATTCGTGGGACAATGCTGGTGTTGTAACAAGTATGGGCATTGTGCAAAGGATTGTTGGTACAATCCACTGAATGTCAAAGCACAAAGGAAGCCCATGCCAAGGGGGAGAAAGCCAGAAGAAAAGAAGCAGCATCTACAGGTCCAGAGACATCTGTTTACTGCAAATAGATTTGGATTGGTTGATAACATCTGGGATGATTGCAAAAGTGGTCAAAAAGATACATGTCAATCTCCAACTGTATCCAGAGCTAAAAAGAAGAGAAGATCACTGAACCTGGCTAAAAGAGATTCCTTGGGAAGCAAGCAGAAGAAAGTGGAAGATGCTCCCAAGAAGAGTTTGAAAAAGGAAGAGAAGTCCTTGGATTCTAAAACCAAGAAGGGTGAGTCATCCAGAAGGACCACCAAGAAGAAGTGCTTCTACTGTAGAAGGAATGGTCATACCATGGATCTTTGTAAAGAAGCCATGAAAATCAATAGAATCCAACTGAACTCAAACAGACAATCAATCCAGAAGAAGCAGAAGGGATTGATTGAAAACAAGTTGCCAAAGAGAGGTAGCTTGACAGCATCAAAGGAACCATGTGAAACTTCCAGAACTGAGGCCACACTTTCAAGTGACTTACTAGTCATATGGCCAAATCAGTTGCAACTTGCCAAAGATCTGCAGAGAGCTGAAGATGAAGTTCTGGCAATTGCTAAGGCAAAAAGGAAACAAAAGATTTCACATGAAGATGTATTGAGATCCACACCAGCACAAACATCATTGAAGATCAAATGTGCAAGTGTGAAGAACGGTGAAAATGGGACATCTCGGTTGAGAGAATCTTCTCAACCTTGTTGTTCACATTGATGAACCAAGTAGGTTCCATCTTATTCCCTTATACTATTGGTATTTACATGTGCTGACATTGCAGGGAATTGAAGATGATGATCATTCTCAACTGGAGGATGGTTTGGACAGATTGGAGTGCACCCCTTGAGGGGGAGCCAATCAGAAGAAGATGGGATTCTAAGATTTAATACCATCTTGAGAAAAGTGAAGGTATTCCAATCATACTTTCATCCCTTGTTTCTTAATTGTATTCATCATGACAATTAAGGGGGAGTATTGATTGAAGGCAAATGGATGAAAAGGGGAGCTTTATCTTTGCACTTGAACTTTCTAATGTGTTTGGTGAAGTATGTGCAGGATTTAGCAATTCATTGAATATCTGAAAAATTTCAACCCCTAAGCATGATCTCACATGTGTAGAGAATTGTGGACAGCTTTGAATTCCTTGGTCATATCACTCTTGTTTTCTACACCGGGTTAGCCCAAGTAGACTTAGAGCTGATTTACTAAAGGTTCTTTGCTAAAGAGAACATGTGACATCATCCCTCTCCTAGTGTTTTTCAAGAAGATACTTTTCAATGGGAGGAAGATATTTTTGGAAGAGAACCACACCACACCTTTGCATTTGATTGCCAATAAGGGGGAGAAAATATTGGCACACATATTGACCCATTCATATGTTCTGAAGGAGTGTATTGACAACAAATACAAAGGGGGAGATTGAAGTGCATTGTGTTGCATTTGTTGTCAATGAGGCATGAAGTTGTCTTGGAATGAATGGAAGTCAAGGAATGTCAAGATGTGAATGACAAAGGTTGTGATGGTGTTGGTGGTGAAGGAGGATGGCCATGGTACTAAGATGCATGTCACTTAGGAGATTCACTAAGTGGTATTGGAAATTGTGGTTGAAACATTCTCCATGTACATCAGACGATTGTTGAACTGATCTTTAAGTTCCAAGAACTTGTATCAACTGGATACAATGTCACAACAAGCTTTAGAAGACCATGCATTGTATTGACAATGCATGAGGAGCTGAAGTGATCCATACACAACTACTGAGTGGATGAAGTGGTTTAATGAAGTCCATGCACTATCACTTAGTGCATGTGAATTTGAAGAAGTTCCAATTTGATCTCTGATTAGATCAACAAAGAGAATTGAAGAAGTTATTTGATTCAGGAGTTCGGTTGATGAAGATCCTTGAGAATTCTCTCCTAAGTAGAAAATGAGATGATGAAGAAGAATTATAAATTGAGGAGTTGTTTCTAATCAAGAGGATTAATGTTTGAATTCTTAAGAAGAAGAGAAGAGAAGAAATGAAGAAGGGAGAAGTGGCATTTGGCAATTGGCATATTTTATATGGAGGAGAAACTTGTTTTTATACAAAGTCTAGGTTCTGTCCTTTGCCAAAAAATATGCCAACCTCAAGGGCCAGCCTTAAGGGTTCAACCCAAGGCACATGTGGGACCAGGTCACCACGCCCAAGGGGATCCCATGGGGCCAGCCCAAGAGAGGCCGGGGCCGTGTATAAGCCCCGAGGCTACGCGGTGATGAAGCCCGCGCAGCGTGGGCGCAGGAGCGCGCCCGAAGGGTGCATAGTGGGCGCTAGTGGCGCGCCCGCAGGGAGCATAGTGGGCGCAGAGCGCGCCCGCAGAGAGAACCCGGTGCGGGGCGGCACCGGGAGGGAGGAAGTTCAATTACGGAGTAGCGGAGAGCGCTTGGGTGATATACCACATGAAAATCCCGCGCCGTTTTGATGTGGGACGCGGATTTTTCCCGCGGAAGAGATCCTGGCCGCTCATCCAATCGCGCGCCAGATCCGAGCCGCTCATCTAATCGCGCCGCTCCGGTTCAAATCCAGGCCGTCCGATGTCCTTTATTCGCCCGATCGAATGGCTCCCGGTCCATCTCCTTCCTCGAGCTCAAGCCGAGGACATCCCGAAGCCACCCGCAGCCTCCTTCGAACCAGAGGCCTCCCGAGTGAAGATTTTGAGTATCCGGCCACCTCCGATCAAACCGAAGTGTCCATTGGGATCGTCTGAGCATACCGAACACAACCATGCCTTAAAATAGGCTTGCATGCAATGTTTGGAGGATTTCGAGTTCGGCCGAGGCAAGCAAAGCTGCCGAGGCCACGTGGTTGGTGTTTTTGCATGGGATGAGCCTAAACCGAAGGCTGTGCATGCGTTTTGAGTCGCATGCACGTAGAGGAACAAAAATATAGGGAGCCCGCGTGAAACAGAGGAAAGAAAATAAAGATTTGGAAAGTTTTTAAAGATCCGAAGATCTCGGGATTTTGAGATTTATCACGCGGATGAATAGTCTCTCCTCTGCCTATATAAATGAGACCGAGCCCTCGAGAATGTTTGCTGATGCACTGAAAACTTGAAGACCCGTGAGTGCTCTGCCTCGCGAAGATTTTGAAGCCCCGCGCAAGTAAACTTGCGTGGCTGGAGTTCCTTGCGCGCAACACCTTTGCGCGACAAGAAGGTTGGAGATCCCTGTGCGCTACCACTTGCGCGACAGGAAGAAAAGGGTTTGGGCAGCGCACTTGTGCGCCCTCCTTGTGCCCGCGGTTGGTCGAGGCCTTGCGTGGCCGCTTGGCTTGCGCGGCTGTGACACTTTCACTCCCCTCGGCCAGTGCACCTTGCGCACCAGAGGCAGTACCACTCTTGTGACTTGCGCGGCTGCCCCTTGCACCAAGACACCGTGTGTGCCTCCTTGAAGAAAGGGTTCAAGTGAGAATACCCTACGGGCAGTGGGTGTGAACAAGACAAGGCCACACCTAGTGTGTGCATTTGAAGAAAAGGCAGTAGCCTTGTGTGTGTGCAAGAAGGGAAGGAAAGGCCGTAGCCTTGTGCAACCAAAGAAGACCCAAGACCTAGCATATTGGGTGTGTGCTAAGTGAAGAGGAAGAGCACACTTGTTCGGGTGTGTGCAAGTAGAGGCCGAGACCACACCTTATGTATGCACCAAGTGAAGACACATTTTGTGTGTGCAAAATTGAAGAACAACCTACGGGTTAAGGGTGTGCAACAAGAAGAGGGAAGAGGCCAAAGTCAAGTGTGTGCAAAACAAAGAACAATTTATGTGTACATGAACAAGTGACAAAGAAGGCTGAACCTATGTGTGTGCTCTAAGAGGAGTAGACACACTTAGAAGAAGAAGAAGATTCACACAAAGTATAACACACTTCTATGTGTGTAATCAAAAGGAACTAAATGTGTGAAGTACAAGTGAGAAGGTGTGTGCTATAATTGATTACACCCTTTGAGGGTTTACTGCACCTAGAAGAAGAACAAGACAGTGAATGCATACATGCATGCACGTGCACACGTGAACATAGACAAATCAGTTGTGTGCATTTGAGTTGTCCAAGACCAGGAGGTTCTTGAAGAATTGAGAAGGCCATGCTATCAGTGCATGAGGATGAAGAGTTTCCATGCACTCATTGCATGAAGTTGAAATGAGTTGAGACTGGACCAGACCAAAGTTAAAGATATCAGTTGTCTGAGTATTCAGTAGTTGGAGAGAGAAGCCAGGTAATCCTGAAGAAGGAGATAAAGCCTGAGCTAGACGAGAAGCCCTGATCAACCACAAGTGATCAGAAGAGAAGAGCAAGGCCAGCAGCCTTTATCCCAGGCTGCTGAAAATACTTGAAGAACTTAAAGTGAAGAAGAGCTACTCGTGCGACTCGAGGAGCCAGGAGAAGACCCTGTGGGACTCAGGGAGAAGAAGTCTTCAGTGGGATTCTGGAGCAGGCCAGTGGGACTCTGGTAACACTATGGGACACAGTATAAAGACCCTCCTGTGGGACTCAGGAGAGATACAGTGGGACTCTGTATCGACCATTGTAATTTTAACAGGTTATAATGGAGAATCCATGCTGGGAGAGCATGGCAAGGATGTAGGCCTTTGGTGCCGAACCTTGTAAATCCTTGTGTCCTGTGCCTTTATATTTACTGCATCATTCGAGGAAAGGTGAGAGATACAAGAAGAGTGGATCGAGGCTTTAACCAGCCATAGAGGTTTAATTGATTAAGAATCAATTAGTAAAAAGTTTTAAAGGATCACTGATTCACCCCCTCCCCCTCTCAGTGATTCACACTGATCTGGGCACTTCAGATGATATATTGATATACTCCAAGATTAAGGAGGAACATGAGGAGCATTTGAAAACTGTGTTAATGACTTTGTGAAGGGAGAAGTTATTTGCAAAGTACTGTAAATGTGAGTTCTGGGTGGAGGAAGTATCATTTTTGGGGCATTTTATCACCCGAAAAGGGATATCTGTGGACCCTTCCAAGACAAAGGTAATTGAAGAGTGGCCCAGGCCAACTTGTGTAATGAATATCTACATATTTTTGGGTCTAGCTAGGTATTATTGAAGACTCATGAAGAACGTTTCAGGACTTTCTAACCCAATGACCATGCTAACACAGAAGGGGGTAATGTTTTTTTGGACACATGAATGTGAAGATTGTTTTAAGGAATTAAAAAAGAGGCTTACACTGCCCCAGTATTCACACTCTATACAAGTGGAAAACACTATTAGGTGTATAGTGATGCTTCTTATAAGGGCTTAGGCTATGTGCTAATGCAAAATGACAAAGTGATAGCAAATGCCTCAAGGCAGTTGAAAATCCATGAGCAAAACTATCCCACACATGATCTGGAGTTGGCGGCGGTGATATTTGCTTCGAAAATCTGGTGGGATTATCTCTATGGGGAGAAGTGTGAGATATATATGGACCACATAATTCTCAAATATATATTCTCATTAAAATATCTTAAAATGCACCAGGGAAGATGGATAGATCTCATCAAGGATTATGACTACTCAATCCACTACCATCCCAATATGGGAAAAAAGGTGGCAGATGCTCTAAGTAGAAAGGATCATGCATCATTATCAATGATGATAATTGACAAGGATCCAATATTATTGGATTTTAAAAGGGTGTAAATGGGAATCATTAAGGGAGGAACATAATCAATCCTTTCACAAATTATTTCTCAACCATCCCCTGTGAAAAAAATAATGTATGCTCGAAGAATATATGTGGAAATTATGAAAAAGGTAGAAGCTATCAGAAATGGGAAATCCTTCGATTTAAAAATTGATCAATAAGGAGTTGTAAGATTTTGGTCACGATTATGTGTACCACCTGATCCATTGATAAAGATGGAGCTATTGGGTGACACACATAGCTGAACCATATTTATCCACCCAGGAAGCACAATGATGAATCGTGATCTCCGAGAAGAATTTTGGTGGGACAATATGAATGAGGAGATTGCTCAATATATGTCAAAGTTTCTGGTATATTAGCATGTGAAGGCTGAGAGACAAAAGTATAAGGGGATGATGCAACCACTACCATACCTAAATAGAAGTGGGATAACATTACCATGGACTTTGTCACTAGACTTCCAAAGACATCTAGTGGAAATAAAGCTATACGGGTTATTGTGGATCATCTTACAAAGAAATATCACTTTAGCACGGTTCGAGAGGACATCTCATTGGATCAACATGCATGGATTTACATCAAAGAATTAGTAAGGCTGCATTGATTACCACTATCTATTATATCCGATCGTGATCTGAGGTTCACCTCGATGTTCTGGAAAATACTCCAATATGCTCTAAGCACTGAACTGAAATTCATTATGGCCCATCATCCTCAAACCGATGGTCAATCTGAGCAAACTATTTAGACACTGGAAGAAATGTTGAGAGCGTGTTCAATGGAATTAAAAAGAGTATGGGACCAACATCTATCCCTAGTTGAATTCTCCAACAACAATAGTTTCCACTTGCGCATCTGAGTGGAACCATATGAAGCCCTTTTATGGGAAATGGTGCAGAACACCAGCGTGTTGGGATGAATTTGGTGATCATAAGCTGCTAGGACATGAAATGTTAGATGAAATGGTGGAGAAGGTCAATACCATTCAGTTGGATATCACGGCATCCCAGAGTCGACAGAAGAGTTATGCTGACAACAGTCGACATGACCTAGAGTTCAAAGTTGGAGACATGGTATTTCTACGCATATCAACATGGAATAAGGTCATGAGTTTTGTGAATGAAGGGATCTTAAGTACCAGGTACATCGGCCCCTTCGAGATCCTTGATCGACTCGGATCTGTGGCCTACCGACCATCACTTCCACCTAACATGTCAAAAGAACAAGATGTCTTTCATGTATCCCTCTCAAGGATGTACATACCAGAACCATCACATGTACTCCCTTCAGGGGTGGTATAGTTGGAGGATGATCATTCCTATGAGGAGAAGCCAGTGAAGATCAAGGATAGTAGAGATAAAGTTCTACGCAACAAGACAACTCATTTTTTCATGGTACTATGGCGAAACCATAAGTATGAAGAGGCAACATGGGAACTGGAGGAAGGAATGAAGGAAAAGTACCCACACCTATTTTTTTCTTATAATGTAAAACGAAATTTCAAGGGTAAAATTTCATAAAGGGGGAAGAATGTAAGGACCCAATGTTTTCAATAGAAATTAACTTCTCATAAGTATTCCATAAAATCACATGAAAACAAAACATAATGGACTAGTAAGTGCTAAGTGACTTTTAAACATAAGTTTGTCACTTCTGTGTTTGGAATTATGAAAATCCGATATACATGGTTGTAATCAGTAAGTTATTTGGAGACTCATAAGAAAAACATAATTTTTGGTAAATGGTAACCTACCCTAATGAATAGTAACATACACTTATGAATAGTTATATACCATAATGAATAGTAACCTTACTTATGAGAGTATATAAATATCATTCAATTTGAATGTATGATATATCTATATTTTAGAATAGGTAAATAAATGTTTTAAAACTAGTTTTAATAATAAATAATGATTTTAAATAAATATTAAATAAATATTATTTATAATTTTTTTTTTGAAAAATAAAATTTATTTTTAGATTCTACACATCGAAAATTGGTTAGGGTGAATTTTTGAGATTTTATAGAAATACTTGAATTTTTTATGTATAGTAAAAATACAAAAAATTACAATAAATGCCAAATAATGGATTCATTGAGTCATTGATGATGTTCAACTGATGTAAGCCCACTTGGTTCAGGATCGCATGAAAAAAATACTATTCTTGTCCAAGGAAGAATCACTATTCTTTGTGTTGTGGGGAAATAATAAATTAATGAATTTTACATTGTGAAATTCCCCCACTCATACACAACAAAACCCCCTTCCTTCCCTCTTCTCTTCACTCCTCTCAAGCCTTGTTACTTGACAATATTCTACCCAAATATCTCCCCAATATCCTCCACCACGTCTAAAAGCATCTAGCCTCTTAAAAATACTAAAACATCTCCCCTTAAGAGGTTCTCAAATGAGGAAGTCTTAAGAGGTAAATTCCTTTTTCCAATTCCTTCTTTTCTTTTAAGTGTTTTTCTTTTTGTTTCATTCCTCGCCTCCCTTCACCCAAATGGTATGATAACTCTAGTAGCATACATGTACTGGTTTTTTCTCATGCTAATGGGATATTTCATTATCTTCCCTCCTTTCCACACCTTTTTTTTGAATGAATTTAAAGCACTGTTTGAGATGTGCTAATTTAGCACATTCAAGGACAACAACTTATCAATTTCTATTATCATCAACAAATATGGTCTTGAAACCATTTTTGTTATGTTTTAACCAGAATATATATGTGTAATATATCTTATTTGTATTCTTTAATATTTTATACAAATTCTATTAAGTTATAAAGAAAAATATGTTCTTTGTAATCAAACCCACCAATTAACAAAAACGACTATCACTTTGGTTTTATATAATAATTTGACTTCACTCTAAGTAACCAAATTAAATATAAATCCATGAAATATCTTATATGTTCTGTAATATCATATAACTTCATTTTTTGGACAACCAATTCCATATTTTATGTTTATTATAACTTCAATATATGTGAACTGATCTTTTAAAACCAAGTAAACAAAAGAGCCCGAACAAAGAAATTGATCCTTATAACTAATCAAGAAGTCCTTGAATGAAATAAAAAGGGTTATAATAATTCAATTACATATAAAATAGGTTCTATAATTATTAATTAGTAAGACAAACTTTTTTATTCATGACTTTAATAACAAGTGGAGAACACCAACATATTTAAGGTAATAGATCCTCTCCTTTTCATTCTTAATCAATATTGTTCTCCATGCTATGCCTTTTTTGTGTAATACCAAGTGATGGGGTATGTTTTCTCACCTCACCCATACTTCTCTAATGTTTTATAAGTTATGATGAATCCCTTATCTTTCTCATAAATCTCTCTTAATTACACCTAACACCATGCCGATAAACTTTAATGGATTCTCCCCAAACTTCCTTTATTTCCTTTCGGGTTTCTCTATCTTTCTTTCACAAAAATGTGTTTGTTTTTTATTTTTATGTAAGACTTTTAAAATATGTTTATATGCTCCATAATCATGTTTCATGATCCATATCTCAATCGGTTTCTAAGATATACTGGGTTTTAAGAGAATCTTTTCTCGATATGTCCAAATAAGTAAACTAGTTTTAAAGGAACATTTCGAATTTTTACCCAATTTCAAGTGCACTATATCATCTGTTTTATGAAAAAATTGTCTTTATAAAATGTTTATTATGAAATCCTTCTTGGTTAAATTCTGTTTTTATATAAAATACTGTTCTTCTTACTATTTTAAATGCTCTATAGTATTTTCCATAAAAACCGCACAAAAAATGTTTTAATGCTAATGTTTCTCAAATACATTTATTATATGTTGTCACTTGTATTTGCCACCATCTACCATGTCATATGCCTATATTACCCTATGAACATACATGTATCTTATAATCACCTTCTTTCATGGACACTTTCACGATACACTCATTGGTTATGCATTATGTCATGATTGTGGTACCCAATTGCTTCCATGGGTATCCTTATATTTAAGAATGATTGATTATGTATGATTATTTATGTGGAAATAATATTTATTTGGTAAGAATATTTATGTGGAAATAATGTTCATGAAAATTTTGAGATTGGTGCACCCAGATAGCACTCCAATGCATTGGGTAATGTTAGGTCTCATGAGATGCAATGTGAAACAGGACTGGTGGTTAGCCTTGACCCGTACTAAAGAAAAGTTTTATGATTATACCAAATTTATATGATTCCATGTTTATATGAACCCATGCATATACGATATGATTTCATAAGTTCCATGCTTTAGATATCGTTATGTCATGCCTCCTAACCCATGTTCTTAAGATGTATCCTTATGTTCATTCCCTTCCTGGGCTTTTCATCTCACCCCATTGTTCATGTGTTCCCCAGGGTACCCTATGCAGATGTAAGGGCTCAAAGGAAGTTAGGAGCACTTTATGGATATTAAATAAATATTTATTTTTTAGCCCCGTGTTTTATGTTATATATACCTAGTCTTCCAAGACACTATACTTAACAATCCTTGTCTTGTACTCTGATGATTAACTTTGCTTAAAATCATTTAATGTTATATGTAAAAGGCATGGGTTTATAATGACTTTCTAGAGTACAGACCTGTGAACCCTAAGGAGATGGACAATTCTGACCCATACACATATGAGGAGAGCCATATGATGTTGTACAAGGCATGGAAGTTCACCAAATGTTACCTTATTTAGTCATAGGAAAAATGGAAAAGTTGGATGGGGTCACTTCTCACATGGATATTCTTTCATTGTGCTAGAGTGGTGGATGCTCACTATCTTCATACAATGATCTGTGAATATATGGCTGAGAAAATATAGGAGAGTATCCAAATCTCTGACAATTCTCAGTCCAAAAAGAATCAGAGAATAACCGTGAATTTCTTTAGGATGAAAAAGAAGTATGATGCCATTAAGAGAAATAAAATGAAATAGAGGAGTTTATTACAAGACATTATGAACTCATTGAATAGATGAGGGTCCTATTGGTGGATTTCGAGCAGCAGGTCATGTAAGAAAGTCACCCAAATATTGAGCTCCAGGATTAGTGAGCGTGAGTGCAGGCCAGGGGTAATGAGTTACACTCTACATCTGCTGATGAAGAGAGGGATATCAGGGGGTGGGGGGCATCCCTTGAGGCTATGATCCAGAATTTGGAAACCCTGGAGTAATCTATCAATGGTGTTGATCATTAAGGGTCCTTTTTTGGTCGAACTCATAAAACTATCCTTCTTTGCCACTTTTTTTACTTTGAATTGCATTCAAGTATGCTTTATTTTCATTTCATTTTATTTATATTAATTTCATCCAAAATCGTGATGTAATTAGTAATCCATCCCTAATATCACGCAAGTCATGCCCGTTGTGATAAATAAGATAAGACTATGATATTTTTCACTTTGTGTATGATGGCGTCAAATGATCTTCGAAAACATGGTTTCTGGATGACTTCCCATAGTTTTTAAAATGGTATGGGTAGCCTTGAATAGAGAATATGGTCCTTTGAACTGATGAATTGCAACTTTACCAACATGCTCTGGTGCATGAGCGAGATGACGTCTAGTGCATTGAAATCAATCTAAATTTAGGGAGTGGAAAGTATGAATCACGATACCCAAAATCCAGAACAATATTTGGGTAAAATTAAAATGGATGATTATTGTTGACCATGTCTGAAACATAGTATCCCTATTGAGTTATCCTAAACTGGTGATAAAAAACTGATTTCTAGCTACTAAACATGGTCGAAACATGGGACCTGATTCGAAATGTCACCCATTAGTCTTCTGGAACATTAGTCCACGATGGTAGTCAAGCCACAGGTCAAGAATCTGTATATTTAGTGGGTTCCTTCAGGCATGAAAGAGGACGATGTTCAAAATAATGGTCACACAATGTGTGGAGGGTGGAGTGATTAGTTTTTTGAATGGAGTCCTACACTATTGAAATTACATGAACATGATGAAAACAAATTATGTGAGGGCATCGGTCTAATCAGCGATCATACCTGCCTCCAGAAAGGACCTCTCTAGTGAGTACCTGGAATAAATTTTAGTTTTAAATCATAAAAATATTTATGATAGTCACAAATTTTAACGTCTGACTGTGAGGACGGTGCACATAGTTTTAAGGTCATAATACATGGAACAAGGATAACAGTTTAAAGTCATGTTGTGCAGAATAGAGGATCCCAGTTTAATGTCATGGAGACTAGACCGTGATAGGGGCCAAGGGGCCATATGGGTTAATGACCTTGGTATGTGCCCAAGGAAAAATTCATGGGCGTTTCTACGTATCACATAAGGATGAGAATCATGCTAAACATAGTTTTTGAGCACAACGTGGTTTGTGAAAAATGATGACGGGGGTAATTCTCTTTGGATAAGAAGCTAACACATCCCGTTATTATCATTCGGCATCCCGACGATGTTCTGGGTGGAACCATAGTTTGAAGTCGTGTTTCGAGGACAAGGTTATCAAAAAAGGTATCATGCATTGTGGTACATATCCCAACATGAATGAGGACTTTTAGAGTCAACACCACACCAGATGTGCCCATTGGAATTGGTTTTAGACTATATACTAGAGGTGTTCTAACTTGGGTATAGAATCATATGGAAGTACTTAGTCGTTCCCACATACCCCATGAGGATGGTAATCTGGCCATACATAATTCTTGATAACCCACATAGTGTATGGTCATGCAGTAGGACAAAGAGTGGAACAGGAGATCCCAAAGGGAGATTAATCTATACAACTATTATAGAACTGATGTGAATGAGGACCAAATAGTCTTTATCAAACTATGTGCTCCTAGGGAAGATTGTGGGTTGAGGGACCAAAAATGACAATTTTGCTGGGCCTAAGGCAATGTGATTGGGCATTCCTATCTATAACATTATGATGGGAATCGAGCCATATGAAGTTATCAGATTGCAGTTTAGCATCATCCAAGATGAAGAGTCATGTGTGGTATGGCTGCGCCAGTACACGTTCCACCAAAATAACTAATCCCACATGACTCTTGCTCGGTGTGGGAAACAAGGATTAGTGGTGGGACCTTCTTGGTACATTAAGGCACACATTAGGGGTAGTGGAACACTAGGTGAATGATGTCCTAATATTATTGAGTCGCCTTATTAACAAAAATTAATGCGTGGAGGTGCAAAACCGATTATGATGGAATTCCACATGAACATAAGGGAGTGGGAAGATGTGAATAATGGTGCCAGAGATATGGATCACAATGAAGGTGGTATGAATATAAAGGATAACATTTGACCATTTTTGAAACATTGCATCTATTTTTATGTTATCATGGAATGGGGTAGACAAATGAGGGTCAACCACTGACCATGTTCGTAATAAGGGACCTGTAACAAAATGACTTCTGAGGTCATCTAGGGCACT
Organism: Viscum album; assembly: GCA_963277665.1. Taxonomy (NCBI): domain Eukaryota; kingdom Viridiplantae; phylum Streptophyta; class Magnoliopsida; order Santalales; family Viscaceae; genus Viscum; species Viscum album. The sequence continues at coordinate 123,666,874 of OY728127.1, read as the reverse complement.
GGCCCAAGACTATATGTGAGATAATGTGGCATGATACTAAGCCGTATAGGGGGATCCCTTTAGACATAGAAGATAATGGAGATTCCAATAATGGTCTCATCAAGCATGAACATGAAATGGGGGAATGTCCATGTGGAAATTACACAAGTTGGTCCTCTTTCCATAATACATTTCAGTATGCCAATTAGACATGTCATATAGAGGGGGTCTATTCCATTTCCAAGGACAAGAGAGATACATGGTGCAGTTTCTACCAAAACTAATGTGAATGATGATAGATGGTACTCACACCCACATTTTCCCAACAGAGTTTGTGCCATGGGGCTGGAAAGAGGACATGATTGAGATTCCTAGGGATGGAACCTAGGAAGATATGTTTGGGCATTCCAAAGTATCCCATGAAGATGGTAATCAAGACAGATGTAGTTCTGAATGTATCATGCAATTTAATGTGATAAGATAAGAAAATATTGAGCTTAGTTTTATGTTCGTAGAGCTCAAACCATGATGGATAGGAGAAAATTAGACACATGGTGTGGCTAATGAAAAACTGAAAATGAATTAGGATAATTTGACTCTGTATCACACCTTGTTATCCTAGTGGAGATTTTAGGTTGAGGGACAGAAAATGATAGTTGGGATGGGCTTGAGGCAAAGTGTCTGGGTGGTTCCATGTATCCGATAATGATGGGAATCAAGTCATACGTTGTTCTAGAGGATGTCATTGTAACGTACCAATTCCAAGGGCAATACTATCATCCATGTCTAGCCCACTTGCGCATCTGAGTGGAACCATATGAAGCCCTTTTATGGGAAATGGTGCAGAACACCAGCGTGTTGGGATGAATTTGGTGATCATAAGCTGCTAGGACATGAAATGTTAGATGAAATGGTGGAGAAGGTCAATACCATTCAGTTGGATATCATGGCATCCCAGAGTCGACAGAAGAGTTATGCTGACAACAGTCGACATGACCTAGAGTTCAAAGTTGGAGACATGGTATTTCTACGCATATCAACATGGAATAAGGTCATGAGTTTTGTGAATGAAGGGATCTTAAGTACCAGGTACATCGGCCCCTTCGAGATCCTTGATCGACTCGGATCTGTGGCCTACCGACCATCACTTCCACCTAACATGTCAAAAGAACAAGATGTCTTTCATGTATCCCTCTCAAGGATGTACATACCAGAACCATCACATGTACTCCCTTCAGGGGTGGTATAGTTGGAGGATGATCATTCCTATGAGGAGAAGCCAGTGAAGATCAAGGATAGTAGAGATAAAGTTCTACGCAACAAGACAACTCATTTTTTCATGGTACTATGGAGAAACCATAAGTATGAAGAGGCAACATGGGAACTGGAGGAAGGAATGAAGGAAAAGTACCCACACCTATTTTTTTCTTATAATGTAAAACGAAATTTCAAGGGTAAAATTTCATAAAGGGGGAAGAATGTAAGGACCCAATGTTTTCAATAGAAATTAACTTCTCATAAGTATTCCATAAAATCACATGAAAACAAAACATAATGGACTAGTAAGTGCTAAGTGACTTTTAAACATAAGTTTGTCACTTCTGTGTTTGGAATTATGAAAATCCGATATACATGGTTGTAATCAGTAAGTTATTTGGAGACTCATAAGAAAAACATAATTTTTGGTAAATGGTAACCTACCCTAATGAATAGTAACATACACTTATGAATAGTTATATACCATAATGAATAGTAACCTTACTTATGAGAGTATATAAATATCATTCAATTTGAATGTATGATATATCTATATTTTAGAATAGGTAAATAAATGTTTTAAAACTAGTTTTAATAATAAATAATGATTTTAAATAAATATTAAATTAATATTATTTATAATTTTTTTTTTGAAAAATAAAATTTATTTTTAGATTCTACACATCGAAAATTGGTTAGGGTGAATTTTTGAGATTTTATAGAAATACTTGAATTTTTTATGTATAGTAAAAATACAAAAAATTACAATAAATGCCAAATAATGGATTCATTGAGTCATTGATGATGTTCAACTGATGTAAGCCCACTTGGTTCAGGATCGCATGAAAAAAATACTATTCTTGTCCAAGGAAGAATCACTATTCTTTGTGTTGTGGGGAAATAATAAATTAATGAATTTTACATTGTGAAATTCCCCCACTCATACACAACAAAACCCCCTTCCTTCCCTCTTCTCTTCACTCCTCTCAAGCCTTGTTACTTGACAATATTCTACCCAAATATCTCCCCAACATCCTCCACCACGTCTAAAAGCATCTAGCCTCTTAAAAATACTAAAACATCTCCCCTTAAGAGGTTCTCAAATGAGGAAGTCTTAAGAGGTAAATTCCTTTTTCCAATTCCTTCTTTTCTTTTAAGTGTTTTTCTTTTTGTTTCATTCCTCGCCTCCCTTCACCCAAATGGTATGATAACTCTAGTAGCATACATGTACTGGTTTTTTCTCATGCTAATGGGATATTTCATTATCTTCCCTCCTTTCCACACCTTTTTTTTGAATGAATTTAAAGCACTGTTTGAGATGTGCTAATTTAGCACATTAAAGGAGAACAACTTATCAATTTCTATTATCATCAACAAATATGGTCTTGAAACCATTTTTGTTATGTTTTAACCAGAATATATATGTGTAATATATCTTATTTGTATTCTTTAATATTTTATACAAATTCTATTAAGTTATAAAGAAAAATATGTTCTTTGTAATCAAACCCACCAATTAACAAAAACGACTATCACTTTGGTTTTATATAATAATTTGACTTCACTCTAAGTAACCAAATTAAATATAAATCCATGAAATATCTTCTATGTTCTGTAATATCATATAAATTCATTTTTTGGACAACCAATTCCATATTTTATGTTTATTATAACTTCAATATATGTGAACTGATCTTTTAAAACCAAGTAAACAAAAGAGCCCGAACAAAGAAATTGATCCTTATAACTAATCAAGAAGTCCTTGAATGAAATAAAAAGGGTTATAATAATTCAATTACATATAAAATAGGTTCTATAATTATTAATTAGTAAGACAAACTTTTTTATTCATGACTTTAATAACAAGTGGAGAACACCAACATATTTAAGGTAATAGATCCTCTCCTTTTCATTCTTAATCAATATTGTTCTCCATGCTATGCCTTTTTTGTGTAATACCAAGTGATGGGGTATGTTTTCTCACCTCACCCATACTTCTCTAATGTTTTATAAGTTATGATGAATCCCTTATCTTTCTCATAAATCTCTCTTAATTACACCTAACACCATGCCGATAAACTTTAATGGATTCTCCCCAAACTTCCTTTATTTCCTTTCGGGTTTCTCTATCTTTCTTTCACAAAAATGTGTTTGTTTTTTATTTTTATGTAAGACTTTTAAAATATGTTTATATGCTCCATAATCATGTTTCATGATCCATATCTCAATCGGTTTCTAAGATATACTGGGTTTTAAGAGAATCTTTTCTCGATATGTCCAAATAAGTAAACTAGTTTTAAAGGAACATTTCGAATTTTTACCCAATTTCAAGTGCACTATATCATCTGTTTTATGAAAAAATTGTCTTTATGAAATGTTTATTATGAAATCCTTCTTGGTTAAATTCTGTTTTTATATAAAATACTGTTCTTCTTACTATTTTAAATGCTCTATAGTATTTTCCATAAAAACCGCACAAAAAATGTTTTAATGCTAATGTTTCTCAAATACATTTATTATATGTTGTCACTTGTATTTGCCACCATCTACCATGTCATATGCCTATATTACCCTATGAACATACATGTATCTTATAATCACCTTCTTTCATGGACACTTTCACGATACACTCATTGGTTATGCATTATGTCATGATTGTGGTACCCAATTGCTTCCATGGGTATCCTTATATTTAAGAATGATTGATTATGTATGATTATTTATGTGGAAATAATATTTATTTGGTAAGAATATTTATGTGGAAATAATGTTCATGAAAATTTTGAGATTGGTGCACCCAGATAGCACTCCAATGCATTGGGTAATGTTAGGTCTCATGAGATGCAATGTGAAACAGGACTGGTGGTTAGCCTTGACCCGTACTAAAGAAAAGTTTTATGATTATACCAAATTTATATGATTCCATGTTTATATGAACCCATGCATATACGATATGATTTCATAAGTTCCATGCTTTAGATATCGTTATGTCATGCCTCCTAACCCATGTTCTTAAGATGTATCCTTATGTTCATTCCCTTCCTGGGCTTTTCATCTCACCCCATTGTTCATGTGTTCCCCAGGGTACCCTATGCAGATGTAAGGGCTCAAAGGAAGTTAGGAGCACTTTATGGATATTAAATAAATATTTATTTTTTAGCCCCATGTTTTATGTTATATATACCTAGTCTTCCAAGACACTATACTTAACAATCCTTGTCTTGTACTCTGATGATTAACTTTGCTTAAAATCATTTAATGTTATATGTAAAAGGCATGGGTTTCTAATGACTTTCTAGAGTACAGACCTGTGAACCCTAAGGAGATGGACAATTCTGACCCATACACATATGAGGAGAGCCATATGATGTTGTACAAGGCATGGAAGTTCACCAAATGTTACCTTATTCAGTCATAGGAAAAATGGAAAAGTTGGATGGGGTCACTTCTCACATGGATATTCTTTCATTGTGCTAGAGTGGTGGATGCTCACTATCTTCATACAATGATCTGTGAATATATGGCTGAGAAAATATAGGAGAGTATCCAAATCTCTGACAATTCTCAGTCCAAAAAGAATCAGAGAATAACCGTGAATTTCTTTAGGATGAAAAAGAAGTATGATGCCATTAAGAGAAATAAAATGAAATAGAGGAGTTTATTACAAGACATTATGAACTCATTGAATAGATGAGGGTCCTATTGGTGGATTTCGAGCAGCAGGTCATGTAAGAAAGTCACCCAAATATTGAGCTCCAGGATTAGTGAGCGTGAGTGCAGGCCAGGGGTAATGAGTTACACTCTACATCTGCTGATGAAGAGAGGGATATCAGGGGGTGGGGGGCATCCCTTGAGGCTATGATCCAGAATTTGGAAACCCTGGAGTAATCTATCAATGGTTTTGATCATTAAGGGTCCTTTTTTGGTCGAACTCATAAAACTATCCTTCTTTGCCACTTTTTTTACTTTGAATTGCATTCAAGTATGCTTTATTTTCATTTCATTTTATTTATATTAATTTCATCCAAAATCGTGATGTAATTAGTAATCCATCCCTAATATCACGCAAGTCATGCCCGTTGTGATAAATAAGATAAGACTATGATATTTTTCACTTTGTGTATGATGGCGTCAAATGATCTTCGAAAACATGGTTTCTGGATGACTTCCCATAGTTTTTAAAATGGTATGGGTAGCCTTGAATAGAGAATATGGTCCTTTGAACTGATGAATTGCAACTTTACCAACATGCTCTGGTGCATGAGCGAGATGACATCTAGTGCATTGAAATCAATCTAAATTTAGGGAGTGGAAAGTATGAATCACGATACCCAAAATCCAGAACAATATTTGGGTAAAATTAAAATGGATGATTATTGTTGACCATGTCTGAAACATAGTATCCCTATTGAGTTATCCTAAACTGGTGATAAAAAACTGATTTCTAGCTACTAAACATGGTCGAAACATGGGACCTGATTCGAAATGTCACCCATTAGTCTTCTGGAACATTAGTCCACGATGGTAGTCAAGCCACAGGTCAAGAATCTGTATATTTAGTGGGTTCCTTCAGGCATGAAAGAGGACGATGTTCAAAATAATGGTCACACAATGTGTGGAGGGTGGAGTGATTAGTTTTTTGAATGGAGTCCTACACTATTGAAATTACATGAACATGATGAAAAAAAATTATGTGAGGGCATCGGTCTAATCAGCGATCATACCTGCCTCCAGAAAGGACCTCTCTAGTGAGTACCTGGAATAAATTTTAGTTTTAAATCATAAAAATATTTATGATAGTCACAAATTTTAACGTCTGACTGTGAGGACGGTGCACATAGTTTTAAGGTCATAATACATGGAACAAGGATAACAGTTTAAAGTCATGTTGTGCAGAATAGAGGATCCCAGTTTAATGTCATGGAGACTAGACCGTGATAGGGGCCAAGGGGCCATATGGGTTAATGACCTTGGTATGTGCCCAAGGAAAAATTCATGGGCGTTTCTACGTATCACATAAGGATGAGAATCATGCTAAACATAGTTTTTGAGCACAACGTGGTTTGTGAAAAATGATGACGGGGGTAATTCTCTTTGGATAAGAAGCTAACACATCCCGTTATTATCATTCGGCATCCCGACGATGTTCTGGGTGGAACCATAGTTTGAAGTCGTGTTTCGAGGACAAGGTTATCCAAAAAGGTATCATGCATTGTGGTACATATCCCAACATGAATGAGGACTTTTAGAGTCAACACCACACCAGATGTGCCCATTGGAATTGGTTTTAGACTATATACTAGAGGTGTTCTAACTTGGGTATAGAATCATATGGAAGTACTTAGTCGTTCCCACATACCCCATGAGGATGGTAATCTGGCCATACATAATTCTTGATAACCCACATAGTGTATGGTCATGCAGTAGGACAAAGAGTGGAACAGGAGATCCCAAAGGGAGATTAATCTATACAACTATTATAGAACTGATGTGAATGAGGACCAAATAGTCTTTATCAAACTATGTGCTCCTAGGGAAGATTGGGGGTTGAGGGACCAAAAATGACAATTTTGCTGGGCCTAAGGCAATGTGATTGGGCATTCCTATCTATAACATTATGATGGGAATCGAGCCATATGAAGTTATCAGATTGCAGTTTAGCATCATCCAAGATGAAGAGTCATGTGTGGTATGGCTGCGCCAGTACACGTTCCACCAAAATAACTAATCCCACATGACTCTTGCTCGGTGTGGGAAACAAGGATTAGTGGTGGGACCTTCTTGGTACATTAAGGCACACATTAGGGGTAGTGGAACACTAGGTGAATGATGTCCTAATATTATTGAGTCGCCTTATTAACAAAAATTAATGCGTGGAGGTGCAAAACCGATTATGATGGAATTCCACATGAACATAAGGGAGTGGGAAGATGTGAATAATGGTGCCAGAGATATGGATCACAATGAAGGTGGTATGAATATAAAGGATAACAGTTGACCATTTTTGAAACATTGCATCTATTTTTATGTTATCATGGAATGGGGTAGACAAATGAGGGTCAACCACTGACCATGTTCGTAATAAAGGGACCTGTAACAAAATGACTTCTGAGGTCATCTAGGGAACTGGCCCAAGACTATATGTGAGATAATGTGGCATGATACTAAGCCGTATAGGGGGATCCCTTTAGACATAGAAGATAATGGAGATTCCAATAATGGTCTCATCAAGCATGAACATGAAATGGGGGAATGTCCATGTGGAAATTACACAAGTTGGTCCTCTTTCCATAATACATTTCAGTATGCCAATTAGACATGTCATATAGAGGGGGTCTATTCCATTTCCAAGGACAAGAGAGATACATGGTGCAGTTTCTACCAAAACTAATGTGAATGATGATAGATGGTACTCACACCCACATTTTCCCAACAGAGTTTGTGCCATGGGGCTGGAAAGAGGACATGATTGAGATTCCTAGGGATGGAACCTAGGAAGATATGTTTGGGCATTCCAAAGTATCCCATGAAGATGGTAATCAAGACAGATGTAGTTCTGAATGTATCATGCAATTTAATGTGATAAGATAAGAAAATATTGAGCTTAGTTTTATGTTCGTAGAGCTCAAACCATGATGGATAGGAGAAAATTAGACACATGGTGTGGCTAATGAAAAACTGAAAATGAATTAGGATAATTTGACTCTGTATCACACCTTGTTATCCTAGTGGAGATTTTAGGTTGAGGGACAGAAAATGATAGTTGGGATGGGCTTGAGGCAAAGTGTCTGGGTGGTTCCATGTATCCGATTATGATGGGAATCAAGTCATACGTTGTTCTAGAGGATGTCATTGTAACGTACCAATTCCAAGGGCAATACTATCATCCATGTCATGTAGGCCTTGAAAAATGGCACGATGGATAACTGATACCAAACATGATGTCCCCTTGAGCGAGGATACCACAATGCAGTGTAATATTTCTTCATGTCTTCAGGACAATGATTTCATTGTTTAGGGTCATATGACAGGACTGACCTACACATCTTGATGTCGTACAATAAAGTCACACAAATTTAATGTCATGTGGGACCAGGAAGCATAGTTTTAGTTGATATGGATTGGACGTATATAGAAGAACCGGGTTTTCTAAGGGAATATGTATGGTTCGATAAATCATACCTGAAGTAAATGAGGACGAGGTCCACACCACACCACACACAACTATGGGGGAGAATACTTAAAGAATGGGGCCAGAAAAGATAAAAGAATATGATGTTGGACCTGAAGATGGAATACAAGGGTGTTTCTGCATATTCCGTGAGGATGGGAATCAACCCAGACAGAGTTCCGGAAGATGTAATGATGTTTATTGTCATATGAAAAGGATGTAAGTATATCATAGTTTAAGGTCGTAGAAATCAGACCATGAGAGAGAGACTCTCCCAAACAGATGTAAATCTTGACCAAATACCTAATCCCATGTAAGCCGTGTTCGGTGTGGGAAATAAGGTAGGAGAAGGTCATCGCAACACATGGTATACAGAGAGTGGAGAAACAGTGCAAAGCCCCTAATAACACCTCACCATGGCCTTTTCGTATTTGTACACAAAAGCGCACAAAGGGGCAATACCAAGAATGTCAAAATTCCACTTGGACATGATGGAGTGGAAGGAGATGTGATTAATGAAACCAATATTTAGGGATTAATGGGGGTGGTGTGATGATGTAGGATAACTATTGAACATGTTAAAAAAAACATATATATCATGTGACCTGAAATGGGAACATCAAATGATCATCGATCACTGACCATATTCACAACGCGGGACTTGTATCAAATTGATTTCCAGAATCATTGGGGACATTTCCCCGAGATGATAGGAGAGACCTGATTCCTAGCATCCATACAATTCAGGGTTTATTTGAGATTTTAAATATAATGAAATCATAAATAAAGGGGAATATGAAGCATGAAAATAGATGAAAATATGTCTACGTAGAACTCAACACTCTAGGCCATGAACTAGATTGTTTCCAGGAATGTTGTTGAGTTTCTAAAGAGGGTTGAGGGGCCCAATTCGAGAGAATCTGACTCGAGAATATGATTGAGGATAAGGGGGTAAAGATATCTCAAGAGGGAGGTATGTGGCGTTGATATTTAAAAACCAATGTGAATGAGGGCATAAGCCCAATCCATACAAATACCTCCTACCAAAAGACTCGATCAAAGGGGCCAAATATATGTGGTGTTTTCCAAGAAACAGGGCTGGACATAAAGGCAAAATTCTTGGGTGTTTCTATGTATCCTATTAGGATTGTAATCAATCCATAAGTTTTTCTTAAGTGGTGTGTAGTTTAACATCATGCAGTAAGAACAAATATAAGAGGCAAGGGCCATGAAAAGGAATGTGTATGGTGTGGAGAATAACCTGACGCGAATGAGAGAATAAGCCCCCATATGCCCCATTATTCATAATTTTTGGAGAGAACATGAACCAAGAGGCTTAGGGAAAGGAAAAATGAACAAAATCTAGGAACACAGACAATAATTTTAGGTTTTCATACACGTCCCATGAGGATGGGAATCAAGCTATACGTTGTTCTCAAGATACAATGCAGTTTAATGTTATATGATAATGATGTGGTAGATCATAGTTTATGGTTATTGTGCTCGGAACATAATGGAAAAGGTGAATCACTATGTCTATCATTTGGGGTACCATAGAATAACAACAATAATTGAGGGTAACTACTGACCATGTTCACAGCACACTATCCATATCATGTGACCTAGGATGGGAACAAAAAATGACTGTCGACCACTGACCATATATGATATGCAAGAATCATATCAAATTGGAGTTCAAAAAACCTCAAGGATGTTGTCCCAATATGATATGAGAGACATGCGACATAGAATCCATGGAGTTCTGGGGTCATTTCAGATGTTAATGTTGATGGGGACCCAAACAAATGGGATGCGTAATGCGTGACTATACCCACACAGTTTAACATCATGTAGTAAGGATGATAGATATAGAGATCTCTAAGGAGGAGAATTCATGATGCACTCATGATAAAATCAATGTGAATGAGGATAAACATGGCCCACAATACACCATGTGCATTGAGAAGAATCCGAGCCAAGGGACTGGACACAAAGGGAGATCTTGATGTTTGGGGCTGGGCCTATGAATGAAATGACCAGGCATTCCTACATATCCCATGAGGATGGGAATAAATCCATACATAGTTCTCAAAGGCCCATACATTTTAATGTCATGCAGTAAAGACATGGGAGGATAAAAGAATAGGAGGGGAACATCATGTTTTCATAATAAACCAAACCTAAATGGAGCCAAATAGGTCTACACTACACTATACATAATCCTCCAAGGTAACTACACCGATAGGGGAAGTCTAGGACAAAACATTGGAGGGATATACTCTAAGACAAAGCTTCTAATATTTCCTACCTATCCCATGAGGATGAGAATAAATCCATACATAGATCTGGAGATGATGTGCAGTTTAACATCTTGCATGAAAAGGACGCATGGAGATCATTGTTTAACGTCGTAGAGCATAGACAATTTCATGGTTTATTGACACACAGAATGAGAAAGCAGTTTAACATCATGTAGGATGGGTGCTGAGTAGTTTTATTTTCCTCAACATGGACTGACCATGAACTTTCACATCATGTGGAAAAGACGGAATAGTCTAAGGTCATGCAGAACCAATCTTAAATGAGAAAATTATTTCATTAAGAATTTTGAACTGCTGGGAGGATTGATATACTCGGCATCGATGGTTACCAAGGAGTACACACTATTGAGGAAAACCTTGTGAAATATGTAAGGTAATTCCCATTTGGGATTAAGATTTGATGTTTTTCAACAAGTTATAATTAGTCTCTTATCGGCCAACACCAAGTCACCTTTTAAGAAAGAGAAGGGGTGAAATTTCATTTTGAAAGCTCCGGCTATCATGTTATGATGCCTCTCCATATTGTGAAGGGCACAAAGCCTGTTCTCATTGAGTGCTTCCAATTGTGCCTGACAGAGTTTAGCAACCTTATTTGGCACCTACTAATAATAGAAAACTATGCCTAATAATGGAAACTGAATCTCGATGGGTTGGACTACCTCCGTTCCGTACACCAGGTAATACACGGTCACCTGAGTGGAATTACAAGTCTTCATTCAATAATCCCAAAGAGTGATGGGGAGTTTTCCAGCTGACTACTCTTTTTTTGACCAAACATATTCTACAAAATGTCAGAGAGTTTTCTTAATGCCTCGACCATCCCATTTTTTACACATGAAAGCACAATTTTTGGTGAAAACTAATGTTGTAATTGGCATACAACTTCATCAGTTTAGATGCCCAGAAGTTGGTGCTGTTATTGGTGAGAAAAGTGTGAGGGATCCCAAATTGGTAGATGAAATTAGACATAAAAAATTAAATGATAGAATGTGACTTGACTTCCTTGAGAAGAATTTCCTCTACCCACTAGGAAAAGAAATATGTAGGGGTTAGGATGAACCTAAACTAATGAGTTGTCGTCAGTGGATAAGGTCCCATGACATGGAGTCCCCAGACCATGAAGGAATAAGACTACTTGTTAGTGTGGAGAGGTTCTGGAAGTTGATGCACAAAATTAGCATGGATTAGGAACACATGGAGCCTCTTGGAAAACTCAATATAGTCACAAATCATGGTGGGACAAAACTATCATAATCTCAAGATCTGGTGAGATTGTTTTTGCACTGTCTGATGAGCCTCGCATGAACTAACATAAACATCCTGCATGACATGAGAATTCTCACCTCCTTGAATGCAGCGGAGAATAACCCCACTTATCCTACATCTATAGAGGATTTTATTAAGACTGGGACCACTATAGTGGGTAAAATGTAATGTGCAACGTCGGATTCACTCACCCGTAGCTCGATCATCCCAGAGATTTCAATTCTAGAGATACTCAATAAAGGGAATCCTCCAATCAAGATTCACCTCCATTACTATGGCCAGGGGACCTGGAGGTCCTGTCATGGAGGCTCCAGTGGTATGGTAAACTACCTGGGTCTATCATCATCGTCCAGAGTGATGGAGGCGATGACTCTGCCCTGCGCCAAATTAATAACCAACTCATTTTGTTCAGGATCTTCAAGGGATACAACAAGGTTGGCCCAAGAATTATCTCTACTGTCTACTGAATGTGGATCATGAGTAACCTCAGGCAGAGGCAAGAACTGGGCCATCAACTGGAGGGTATGTTCCAATAGTAGTATGTGCTCTGACTTTCTGATGATGTAGTCACCGTTGAGTTGTTTGATGACTATCTAAGTGTCCACATTCACATATAACTGGGGAAAATCAATATTGAGTGATAGCTCGAGTCATGTAATGAGAGCTTGATACTCTAACTCATTGTCGGTATAACCTTATGACAACTGGAATGAATATGGAAGAACATATTTCAATAGCGTGATGAAGACAATACCCAGGCCCACACTATTGAGTATGGGGTCATTGAGTCTTATACCGGTAGGGATGCAGAAAGCACCATCAAAGTTCATTTACCAATACAGAATGACTTGGTCTCCCAAGAGGATTTCCTCATTGAGAATTCAAGATCTTGAGACAGGTATGTGGGAGCTGGATGGGCGAAAATGAAGTCTTCCAATGCCTATTCTTCAATGGCCTTTTGGGGGGAAAACCCGATTTTGAACTATTGGAGGATTACTGCACACTGATCTAGACAACTTATCAATATGGGGTGGTACAGAATGTACTTCAGTGGATACACTCGGGACACTACCTATATCTTATGGTACTGCAATTTAGATAGAAATTTATGTATTGCAAATACCAATGCAATGTAACTCTTATCGATAGAGGAATATCTTGTCTCTATATCGAGTAACATGAAGCTGAGATATTATTAACGATTCTATATTAAAACGTTGTTCTTCTGGGTGAGAAGGGTGCTGATATGTCATTCAAGAGAGGTAACTAAAGGACTAGTGACTATCCATAAACAGGTGGAATCAGAAATTGAGGCTGTAACATATAATGCTTGATTTCTTGAAAAAAAGTTTGACACTCCTCATCACACTGATAATTATTACCTCTATTCATGAGTTGGGAAAAGGGATTACACTTTCTATCCAGTTTTGTAATGAATCAGAATGTATAGGCTATGTGGCCTTGGAAGCCACGAAACTCTCAGATTTTTCTTGGAGGAGGCATCTGTTGGATGGCCTTGATCTTCTATAGATCAATCTTGATGTCCCTATATCTGATAATGAAGCTGAGAAACATTTAAGAGTTGACCACGAAGGTGAACTTAAATGGGTTCATCTACATATGGTGGGATCAGAGGAAGACGAACACTTTCTCAAGGTCTTTGAGATGGTGCTGGTGTTGGCGAGATTTGACCACCAGATCATCTACATTGCATTCCACCAATGTACGAAGATCGATGTAAATATTCGATGCATTTTATGCTGATTGGAAGAATCTGTATTCTTTAGACTGAAGGGAATTACCTGGTAGGATAAATTACATTGGGGTTCCCCTGAAGTCGATAGATTCTTCATCCTCATGGGCCATTTAGATTTGATTATATCTTGAACACCCATCCATTAAAGAGAGAGCCTAGAACCCAGTGGTGGCACAATCAACAGTTGTATCACAGGAAGGGAAAAATCATCCTTCGGGCAGTGAGAATTGAGATCACAGAAGTCGATGTTGACGCTGATATATCTATTATACTTCTTTATAGGCACAATTTTGGATAACCATCTAGGGTATTGCACTTTCTTGATTATGTTGGCTCTGATGATCTTATCAAACTCTACCTCAACCATGTAACCACAAGAAGGGTGCATCTTTCTGGGAGGCTGTTAGAACCCAAAATGATTTACAAGAAAGTCGAGGCAGTGGAAAACGACATGAGGATATAGTACTGGAATATCGTCATAAAAACAGGAAAACACATCACGATGCTACTTTAGTATGTCCATGTATCACTAATGCTCTTAGAATGGAATAGATGCCCTAATCAAGGTTTCATTCGGACTTGTATCATTACCGAGGTGAACTCATACCAATTCTTGAACTGTTGTTGAGACACCCTCCTCAAATGTGGGAGGAGCATCCTCTAAATCATCATATTCACTCATAGATGAGTGATCCTTAGTGGGTGGTGATTCTTCCGATTTGATAGATTCTGACAGGACACCAGTGCCATTTTGAGAGGCGGTGGATACCACATCGGGGATCTCCTGTAATGCCGAGACCATAGTGACCAAAGTTGTCAACCTGATTTTGTCTGGAATTTGACCCATGGGGCCACACATGATGATGTCAAAGCAATGGTGGTGCATCCTCTCGATCCCGTTTATCCTACCCCAGTGAAACATGATAGTTTGAGGTATTGACATTACCTTGGGAGGGACATCTTGATACCTTATGGGAGTAGGGGGATCTATGATTCCTTGAGCATAATTTTTTTAAGAATATGAGGTGATCAACCAGCATCCCATAGATTGGGGAATGTGATTCCACTTCCTTCAAGAGACAATAAATCATTGCCCCAAATCTGGTGTTTTGGACTCAAATCAGTGGATCAGGAAGATGTATGCCTCGCCTAGGCATATCCATGGGTCGGTTGCAGTCGTAGAAAGTCCATCCTCGCTATCTTGAATCAGCTTGTCCGTTCTCTTGTAATAGTTGACATCTAGATAATAGAATTCACTAGAGGTAAAGGGAGACACATCACATTGGATTATGCCTACTCGGCCATTAAGGGAGTACTTAAGGCATTGGTGATAAGAAGATTGGACCACCGCCTATAGGTGGATACATGTACTACCAATCAATGCATTATAGGTAGTGTCTTGTAAGATAACCATGAACATGGTGATGGCTACCAGACCACCGAACTGGGTCTTCTAGAAGATATTTCTAACTAGTATGTTCCATCCTATCATAACCTTGATTGTTTTGGTCAGAGGGGCACATATCGTCCTCAGAAAACCCCATATTTAGAAGCATTCAGGCTGTGATAAGGTTTACCCTCGAGCCTATGTCTTCAAGACAGCAAGGAACCTCTATGCTGTTGAAGTAGCCAGTGATATACCATGGGCATATATTCCCCATCGTGGGAGAACCTTAATCTTCTACAAATAATTAGATGATGTACTATCATTATTGATTCTTAGATATATCAACAAGGAAATATTTTGCAGCTGCTACCTCCGTCTCAAATTAGAGGGGGCTTCATAAATCATCGATAAGGGCTTCATACATATATGCTAACAGAAAGTGGATCCTTGAGGATAGAGAGCCCCACATGTATTCTTGAAAGTTTTTTAAGGAAATCATACTTCCATTCCATGCATGAAATTAGACTAACATGAAGTTGCTCTGTGGTCGGAGGTATGGCAGGCCCTTCTGGCTGAACCGACAGCTAACTAGTGATGGGAATATCCCGCTGCTTGATAGTCAAATATCATGAAGCAACTACCGGATGATAAATATTGGACTAAGGATGGTATGTATTATAATTTGGATGATAATGACGTGGTAATGGTGGTTCTACATGATCAAGTTGTAAAAAACACATTAAGGATGGACCTAGTGAGATACGATGAGAAGGTTGCATGTGTTGAGCTTCATGTTGGGCATGTTGTCTGGATTCGGTGGCAAGCACAGCCTGGCTATAAATGTTGACCGTTGCATTTTGAAAAACCATATATCCATGGATCCGTTGTTTCTAGTGGTGAATGGGGATGCTGGGAGGATCCGCCTGTCACTCCTCATCATAAGAAATCATGTAGGGTTTTACCAGTTTCACAGTGTAAACTGAATCGTACCATTGGTCATCACTTGAAAAACCCTCTACCACTGGATTTATACTAGGTATAATCACCATATCTAGTTGAATGAAATCACCGATATTATGATATGATGATGGTATCTGTGGGGGGATTTTATTTCCCATCCACCACCAATGATTTCTCATCTGGGAAGAGGATGGCTGGGACGTCGATGCAGAAGTAATGGCTGCAAGTGACACGACTACTTTTGAGGGATTGAGTTGAGTCAAAAGTAAACAGATAATACAATGGGACCATGATACTTACTTATGACCCCTCAAGTCATCATATTTTCGAGACCCGCAGTTAGGAATCTACAACCACTCTCCTTCGCTATCACTTCCACTATCGAGCTGTATAAATAAACACGCCACCTATGCTGGTGAAGGGCCTAAACTAAAAATATTGTCATCAACATGGACTTCAAGCTATTATTTTAACACATATTACTTCTTGAGGGCGTGCCTTAGGATCTGGTGGTATGTGTAGTAATTAGGGCGGTTAGTGAGATTTGCCTCATCGGGCCTCCTGCATTCTGGAAACCATATGATTTCATATTCTAAGGCACTTCGGCAATAACTGGGGACCTGAGCCTCATTAAATGAGATAGTTAAGTTTATTCTATCCAAAAAGAGGGCTCTAGGATCCTGACACTGATGAGGGGATGAAGGAGCCTGTCAAGGGGGTGGGGCTTGGTTATTCACCTAGGTAGTGGCGGCACGTTACGCAGAGGTGCATGCTAATTTTGGATGGGTCACTGCTTGGCTAGAGGTTGCACCTGAGGTGGCACTCCTCTGTGAGGAAATGGAGGTGGCTCCAATGGATGTAAATCTATCTTATTGGGTTCTCCATTTGGGCTAACATTGCGGGAACGACTTTAGCATCTCTTCTTGTGGGAACTACAGGAGGAAACAGACGTACCTACATGGCCCACTGCAAGGCTTCCTCTAGGCGTTGGGCATTATCAGAGAAATCCTAAAATCCATTAGGGTAATTCTAGGTGATGAGAGAGGGGACCAGATCAGTTTTTACATTCCCCACACACATTGTCATAAGTTGTTCCTAAGTCAGCGGCATATCCTGGGAGTACGTGAGGCCTTTCCACCGAGCGACAAAGACCGTGACACACTCATCAGGCCTCTACTTGCACTTGAAAAGGTCTGCAATACTCTTCTTCAAGGAGGTGGAGCTGAACTGATAAAGGAATTTCCTACGAAGATCCTCCCATCCAGCTACTGACCAAACAGGCAGGTGGCTGTACCAGACAAACGTGGGCTTCCATGGTTTCTGTGAAAAACTGAATTTAGGAGGGCTCCTGATGCGTTGGAGGTCCCCGCATGGGTCCACACCTTATGATGAAGTGGGATAGATGTTGCAGCAGACTAACTGTCCCACTAGAGGGGGAATGGTAGGTTTTCGAAAACCAGGGATGACGACATATCATCCAACACCCCGAGATTTTATGAGAAATATTATTTTTAATTTATTTGATGTCTTGTGTTATATGCTATAGAAATATTATCTTGTGTTATAAGAAACACCATGTTAGCTTGTATTATACGCAAACAATATTCTTATCTTCTGTTGCACAGAAGAGATACCTTCCTCAATAGCTTGTGTTGTATGCAATATTGAGTTTCACTAAAAAAATATATATTGTTATAATATTATTATGAACTAGATGTTATGAATCGTATTAACCACATTTTGAATTTTATATCATTATCATTCATCTTACCCATATTCTAGTACATGGTATGTGAAAAAATAATTTTTTCGGGTAAAATAATATTTTTCAAAAAATGCAGTTTTGTCGCCTTTTGAAAGTGCACCAACATTAAATCTAGTTTTTACACGTTTATGAGTGAAATTTGACAAAATAATCTAATTAATTTCAATATTTATATAAAAATTTACTTTGGATATTTTTTTTAATATTTTTCTATTAAATTTCGAATTTTGATGAAATGTAAAATTATGCAAAATTATAATTAAAAACAAATGTTTTTTCATCAAGAAAATTCGTATTGTTAAATTATAATATTGAATGGTTTTAAGGTATAAATAGAATATATTTTTACCATTTAATATAATTTATTTGAATAGAATTAATTTTACATTGAATTCTTAGGTAAAATCAATTCAATCTTTTGCAATGTTTTAAACAAAAACATGTTTTTTTTGACAATTGGATTAATTTTAAATTAATTTCTGTGACATCAGTGTATTGAATTTAGAAAAATGGATTCCATATTTGGAATCAGTTGGTTAAAATTATTTTAATGGGATAAATTTTATTTTTAGGCATTATGAATAGTAACTAAGGTAAATTTTATTTATCACAGTTAAAGGTAAATCAGGTAATTAAGGAAACAAATAATATTATAAAATTATCCTAACACTTGTATTAATATAATTGGATGATTATATTTCGAACTAAAATATACTTGGGTCGAAATGGTAACTTTTGGATCCCACTTGGATGTGATTAAGACCATTAATTTATTTTATTTAAAGAAAGTAAAATATATCTCACTCAAACATTAATAACTAAAGTAGTTTTAATATATGGTTATACAGAATATAAATTCGATTATAAATACAAAATTGAAATTAAAAATGTTTTTCCTTATTATGTTAATTTATTTTTCATTTTTAGGAAATATGTAATTACCTAAATAGCTTATACATTAACGATGAAAAAATTATTTATTTAGTGAAAAAATAAATAATACAGGTTTTATTCAAATAATAATACCCATAAAAGGCCCCAAAACCTGACCAAAACTTATTGGTCATGTATATGTAAACCATAATTATCCAATGGTCGAATTGTGGAACATTTGGCGACCTATAAAAGCGATTATAATACTTTTATTATGTTATTTAAAAAGATGTCAAAGTTTCCACCTTCATAATTTAAAAAATATAACAATTTAAATGTTGTGATTTTAAGACGATAAATATGAGTAAAAATATTATTATAAAAGATATTATATTTATCATTATAATTGTATTTTTTTTATTTTTATGCAACAGATAAGTATAATATATAATTATACATAAATGATGTAATAATTATTTTATTAAGAGAAATATCAAATAAATGGTTTAAAATATATTAAAATAAATATTATATGAACAAATTAATTTGTTCCATGAATTTTTTAGATGAATATGACATATGATAAATCTATTAAATATTTTGGTTTGAATATATCGTCTGTGTGTATTTTATTTAAATTCAAATAATTGAATAGTGTCAAAATTGACACTATTGATATTTTATAAAAAAACATATTATTAAATTGTTTGAAAATCAATTTCTTTTTAAAAAATTACAAATTTAAAATTATATGTTCAAAAATATAATAATTTATCTAATTATAGAAAATTCACAACCCAAAATTAATTATTTATAACATTTTAAAATTTAGAATATTATAACCACAAATAAATTTATATAGATTAAATAAGGATAAATCAAGACGATAAGGATTAAAATAAAATAAAAACTTGTCTAAATTTGATTTTTTTGATGATATTACTACCCTATATATCTCATATCCAAATTTGAGTCACTTTGGAAGATTTTATGTGGGGTTTGAGTTTATTATAAATTAATAGTTTTGAGGATTCCAAAACTGCCCCTCTCTTCTCTTATAAAAGGGCACCTCATCCCTCACCTCCTCACTCCATTTTGAGACTTCATGGTCAGAGAAACCCTACCCATTACTCTTTTAAACTTCCCTTTTTACATTTTGGAGATTCTGGTCTTCTCAAAAGAACAACTCTAGTCGCTTAAGTGGAAGTACAAAGGAAGTGTGTCGAAGAAGAGGTAATCTCTTCTACTGATTGTTTCAAGTTTCATTATTTTTATACTTCAACTTATTTAGTTGTTTCATTATAAAGTAATCACATCAGTATAAATAATACACTAATAAGTTATTATAAATATGAATCAACCATATTGAACCTTCTATCTATCCTATGAAAAATGAAATCACCGCTCATGCATACGTACGACTTACTGTCTCCATGCCATGGTGTAATCTGTTTTCCCACCACTACCTTATATGGATGGGTATAATGATTGAAATAATAACTATATATTATTATTATAACATAATACTAATTTTGTAATATTATATCATCCACTCCAATTCCATTTAATAATTATGGGAACTATATCATTGCTCGTGCATATGTACGGATTACCATCTCCACGATGCGATAAGATTCTTTCTCCATGCTAACCATTCAAGAATGATTATAAAGTATATATAATAAGTAATAATGAAATATATGACATAATAATGTAACAGGATTTATATATATATATATTTCATTTACATCCACTCAATTTAATAAGGAAATGAAAACAATGTTCATGCGTATGTACAGCCTACTGTCTCCATGAATGGTGTATTTCATTCCATTTATCGATCTATTATATATATATATATATATATTCTGAATATATATTATATATAAATCATGATTTATATTCTATAATTAAGTAATCATGATGTATGTAATCATATGAATATTTACATGTTAAAACACGTATGATAAATGCAACGATTTTACCCAGAATGCTACTTTAACATGGAATTGACAAATGAAAGGGTAAAATTAATTCATAAGTGAATAATATATGATATCAACAATTTTATTATGGTCATTTTATATGTTAATAATATTTTTAAACCAACTATACAGGATTCTCAGACACATACAAAAGAAATTAGACATAAGGTAAGGGATAATTATTCTAATCTCATTCTTATCCGAGATTGTTTATTCAAAAGTATTTTTTGGGGTTATGTTTATCATCCATGCCCATGTTTTCTCAAAATGTATTCATAAAATTTTCACTATTATTCATTGTATGTTTAAATTAATTTTTACCCTTTTATGACTTTTACCACAAGGTATAGAGGGAATATTTCTTTTGTTTACCGTATGAGGCACTTTTGGACTTTTCCGGCAAAAGTACAAGGAAAATGTTTTTTACGTTATACGGCATGAACTGATTTTTACTGTTTCATAATGCCTTATTTCCATGAAGCTTACTCTAAAATATTTAATTAATATTTTCAACAAAATCCTTTTATTTTAAAATTTCAAGGTATTTTGTGAAAAGAAAATGATTTTGAAGAACAAAGAATATTTTCCTCATTAATTCATTTCAAGTGTTTTATCAAAAATATTTTCCATCAAAGATGAAATTATTTAGTATTTTTTTTGTTTCAATTTTAATGTATTTATTATTAAAATGGTTTGATTTTTCTTATGATGAAATGATATCCATTTTTTTTATATGGATTATGTTATGATGGGATGATGTTCATGAAACCAATTTTAATCTTTGGGTTATAATGAATGATTTATGTTTATTTTGTAGCACACATAATAATGATTTCATTATGAGATGGGTTGGACATATATCTCCATATAATTCATTGGTTAAACATTTATATCTCATGATATAGACATGGAAGGAATGACAAGTGAATCCGGTTTAGTAACGGACTTTGTCCATTATGATGCTCTTGGCAGTAATTCCTTGTCTACTATGGAAATAATTACATGTTCTTAATGGTTTTCCACAATTACATTTTTATTCCCATGATATTTTATCATGATTGATGTTTTTTTATGATCTATTCCTTACGTACTGCCAAGATTTATTTCACAAGTCATGAATTTTTTGTTTAAACCTTATGTTCATGTTTTTAATTTCAAATATATATGGTTTGTTTTATTTTTTCCATGCTTACCCTTACTGAGCATTTGAGCTCACCCTTTACATGTTTTCTTTTCTCAGGATATGAAGAATGGTTTTAGGTAAGAAAACAAAAAGTGGAATATCTTAATGGGGTATGTTGAAGATCTTTCACCATGATTAGAAGATTATGTTCTGAGATTCCAAATACACTAAACTTTTACAGTTTTTGGGTGTCTATTTTTTATATGTATTAAGTATTCCGAAAAAGAAATGTAATGTCTATATATGTCAAGTTTGGGTATATACAGTTGGTATCAGATGAAAGGTTTAGTCAACCTTTTGAAAATAGGATGCAAAAACTTTAGTTAGATCCCTAAAGATATTTCTAAGGTATGTCTAGGGATGTCCCTATGGTTAAGTATAAGAATAGGTTACAGTCCTAGAATTATGATGATGATCATGAATAACCTAGGATTAAACCTAAGATGTAAGATATTGAATGTACTCCCCCTGATTATGTTCTTTTCCAAGAATGATTTTGGCCTCTCCAACTATTCTTTTTGGGTTTTATACAAATGGTTAGAAATAGGAAGAATCATGATAATAGAGGATATGAAGGACAATGGAATGATATTCTTCATAAGCAACCAAATGAAACAGAATTTGGAAGTCTAAAAATCATTATTATGCCTAATCATCAATTTCATAATATGATCAATATTCTCAGATTTGGTAAGTTTCCGGACACAGCTAATAAGAGAAAGTGGAGTTTCATGATGATCATAGGGGAAAGACAGTTCAACTTCCCTCATGTAAATCATGTGGGAAGAGGCATCATGAATAATGTTTCAAAGGAACTAGAAGATGTATTGGACGTGGAATTGAAGGACACAAAGCCAATAATTACAAAGGAAAAGGATCAGTTAACACCATGGACAAGGATAATGGTATTTCTAACACATCAAAAGTGGTTAAATGTTTTAAATGTGGAATGTACGGGCATTATGTAAACCCATGCCATAAGGGATAATCTCATTAAGAGAATCAGCATGGTCTTATGGGTAGTATTTATGTTGATGATGATGATGAGACTACAAATGATATATGAGATGAAATAAGTGTTAGGGAATAAAATGATGAAGCTCGGTCAATAGTTTAAGAAGAGAGTGGAATGATTGTATGTTTATCAAGAGTAATGTTGTATAGGTAATTTAATGGTACTATGGAATAAAGCATCATATAAGTATTATTACACTATTGTTTTTCCTAAAGTATTTTCATGTATATGTTGAATGGTATCGGTATCCATGAAAAGTGATTGAAATATATTTGGAAAGAAGATGTTATGTGCATAATGAAGGGATAAGGTGAAGATAATGTGTTTGATAGTATTAATGATCTCATAACTGATATAAGGACAAAGTGATATCATGGTTTGAGTATATAGAAATTTTGGGATTTTTGTATGTGGAATGAGATAACTTTTGACAACATTCATGTTTTCACTAAGGTTCTATGGTAATTCATGTTTCAAGAGAATACATGATTAAGGTATTAACATGTTTTGAATATTACCAACAAGATAAATCCTTTGATATATGGGGGATAAGTGATGGTAATCACATTATTTGTATATGACCTCTCTAGTAATATTTTTCTTTATACTATGTGATTGGACAGAAGTATTTTGGATGAGCCTTAAGATTAGAATAGATTATGTTAGACATCAGATAGTATAGTTTAATGCTATAAATTTTTGATATTATTTCTGAAATGTTATAATAGTGTATTTTTTTTAAAAAGACAACTTTTTGGACTAGTGACAACCCCTCTCGTCGGACAAGGTTGCGGGAATCAAACCAACAAACGAAGTGCGGTGGGCCTTTATCTCTTACCACTAGCGTACAAGAAGTCCCTGGTTAGTAGAAATTAGTTTTATTTTATTAAGCGATATGATAGTTGATGTATAAGTCCATTTTTGGAATCATATACGGTTAATCTCACCATAGATGGACTTATGTATATTTAATAACATTTACTAACTATTTTAAGAGATAGATGGAATAACCAATCATTCTATCGCATGATCTGCTAACATTTCAAGGAAAAATTCAGCTTCATTTCTTTTAAATAAGAGATGATGTGGAAATTTCTCATGGAATGACCAACAGTGATATTACATTGAAATCAAGTGAGTATTTATCCTTATGTAAGAATTCATCATCTTTAGGGAAATGATCTTGAAAACCAAAAACATTATCCTAGTACCCTCATATACAATGAATCAGATGGTACATTAGATCATAAAAAATTTATGGCTTTGTGATGCTGTGTTCTCTACCACTCCCCATCAGAACATTATGGTTATATTTCTCTTCCATATCCATATTTTCACATATGTTCTCCTATGTGGAAACCCAGTGATGAGTTAATTTGGGTAACCGATACATTTCATACTTTAGTTTTTAAAATTATGTTTTATTATACTTTTTTATGATGTGGGTTTCTATGAACGAAACATTCATGTAGTAAATCATTTATAACCCCGATGAATTTTGAGGGTGAAGTTCATTTTAAGGGCGGTAGAATGTAACACCCCAATATTTTATAAGAAATATTATTTTTAAAATCTTTGATGTCTTGTGTTGTACACTACACCAAGATTATCTTGTAGTATATGCAAACACTATTCCTGGCTTGTGTTTCATGTAAGAGAATTCTTCCTCAATAGCTTTTGTTGTACGCATTACCAAGTTTCACTAAACAACGATATATTGTTATAATATTATTATGAACTATCCATTATGAACAGTATTAACAACATTTTTAATTTTATAACATTATCATTCATCTTACTCTTATTCTAGAACATGGTTTGAGAACAAAATAAATCTTTCGGGTAAAATAAGTATTTTAAAAAAATGCAGTTTTTCCACCTTTTGATGGAACACCCACATTAAATCTAGTTTTTGACACATTTATGAGTTCAATTTTACTAAATAATCTTATTAATTGCAATAATTATATAAAAATTTACTTTGGATAAATTTTTAATATTTTTTTGTTAACTTTCATATTTTGATGAATAGTAAAAATACGCAAAATTTTAATTTAAAACAACTTTTTTTCATAATGATAATTTATATTGTTAAATTATAATATTGAATGTATTTGAAGTATAAATAAAATATATTTTTACCAATTAATATAATTTATGTCATTAGCATTAATTTTAAATTGAATTCGTAGGTAAAATCAATTCAGTCTTTTGTAATGTTTTAAATAAAACTAATTTTTTCGACAACGGGAATAATTTTAAATTAATTTCTACAACTTCATTATACTGAATTTGAAAAAATAGATTCCATATTTGGAATAATTAGGGAAAAATTATTTTAATAGGATAATTTTTATTTTTAGGAACTATGTATAGTAACTACGATAAATTTTACTTTCCACAGTTAAAGGTAAATCAATTAATTAAGGGTAAAAATAATCTTATAAAATTAATATAACACTGGTATTAATATAATTGTATGATTATATTTCATTCTAAAATATACTTGGATCTAAATGGTAATTTTTGGAACCCACTTGGATGTGATTAAGACCATTAATTTATTTTATTTAATGAAAGTGAAATATGTCTCACTCAAACTTTAATAATTAAAGTATTTTTAATATAAGGTTATACAGAATATAAATTCAATTATAAATAATAATTCTAAAGCTAAAATGTTTTCATTATTATGGTAATATACTAGTAAATTTTAAAAAAAATTAATTACCTAAATAGGTTATAGATTAATGATGCAGAAATTATTTATTTAGTGAAAAAATCAATAATATAGTTTTTGTTCAAAGAACAATACTCATAAAAGAACCCAAAACCTGACCAAAACTTATTGGTCGTGTATATATAAACCATAATCATCAAATATTAGAATTTTGGACCATTTGGAGCCTTATAAAAGTGATTATGACACGAATATTATTTTATTTTAAAAGCTGTCAAAGTTGTCACCATCATAATTAAATAAATATATCAATTTAAATGTTGTGATTTTAAGATGATAAATTCGAGTAAAAGTTTTCAATGAAATATATTAGATTTATCTTTATCATAGTAGTTTATTTCTATTTTTATGTAAAAAATAAGTATATTAAATAATTATACATAAATGATGTAATAAGTATTTTATTGTGAGAAATATCAAATAAATGGTTTTAAAAACATTAAAATAAATATTATTTTAGCAAATTTATGTGCTCCATGAATGTTTTTGATGAATGTGACATTTCAAGATTATATTAAATATTTTATTTCTAATATATGTTTTGTGTGTATTTTATTTAAATTTAAATAATTGAATAGTGTAAAAATTGACACTATTGATATTTTAGGAAAATAACATATTATTAAATTGTTTGAAAATCACAAAAATATTTAGAAATTACAAATGTAAAATTATATGGTGTAAATAGTAATAATTAATATAATTATTAAAAATTATCATCACATAATTTGGTATTTATAACAATTTAAAATTTTGAATATTATTACCATAAAAAAAATAAATATATTAAATAAGGATAAATCAAAATGATAAGGTTTAAAATAAAATCAAAACATGTATATATTTTATTTTTTGATTATATTACAACCCTTTATTATCTCATATCCTAATTTTAGTAACTTTGGAAGTTTTTTTGGGGTTTGAGTTTATTATATATTAATAATTTTGAGGTTTCCCAAAGTTCCCCTCTCTTCTCTTATAAAAGGGAAACTAATCCCTCTCCACCTCACACCATTGTGAGCCTTCAAGCTCAAACAAAACCTTCCCATTAATCTTCTAAAATTCCTTAGAAACAGTTTGGAGATTCTTTTATTCTCAAAAGACCATCTCTAGACCCTTAATAGGAATTTCAAAGGAAGTGTGTCGAAGAAGAGGTTATCTCTTCTACCGATTCATTCAAGTTTCTTTATTATTATACTTCCTATTATTTATTTGTTTCATAATGAAGTAATAAAATAAGTATAAATAATATACTGATATTCTATTATAAATATTAAACAACCTTATTTCACCTTCTATCCATCCTACGAAAAAAAAATCACCATGTGTGTGTACGTACGACTTACAGTCTCCACGCTATGGTGTAATCTGTTTTTCCACCACCACCTTACATGGATGGGTATAATGGTGGAAATAACAAATATATTATTATTATTATAAAATAATACTAATTCTGGGATATTATATCATCCACTCAAATTCCATTCAATAATTATGGAAACGATATCATCGCTCGTGCATACGTACAAATTACCGTCTCCACGATTCGATGAGATTCATTATCCATGTTAACCATTCCAGAATGATTATAAAGTATATATAATAATTTATCAAGAAATATATGAAATAATAATGTTATTGGATTTAGGTATATATATTTCATTTACTTCCACTCAATTTAATAAGGAAACGAAAACAACGGTCATGCGTACGTACGACCTACCGTCTGCATGAAAAGTTTATTTCATTCCCTTTATCGATCTATGATATATATATTCTGAATATATATTATATATAAATAATGTTTTACATTCTTTATGTATTTAATCATGATCTATGTAATCATATGAATAGTTACAAGTCAAAACACATACGATAAATGAAACAATTTTACCCATAATGGTGTTTTAACATGGAATTGACAAATGAACGGGTAATTTTAAATCGTAAGTGAATCATATATGATATAATAAATATTATTATGGTTATCTTATATGTTATTAATATGTTTAAACCCACTATACAGGAGTCTCAGACACATACGAAAGAAATTGGATATAAGGTAAGGGATAATTATTCCAATCTCGTTCTTATCTGAGATTGTTTATTTGTAAGTAATTGATGTGGTTATGTTTATCATCCATGTCCATGTTTTCTGAAAATGTTTGTATAAAATGTTTAATATTATTCAATGTATTTTTAAATTAATTTTTTCCCTTTTATGACTTTTACCACATGGTATGTAAGGAATCATTCTTTTGTTTACCATAAAAGTTACTTTTTTACATTTCCGGAAAAAGTACGAGGAGAATGTTTTTTATCTTATACGGCATGAACAGATTATTTATGGTTTCATAATGCCTTATTTCCATGAAGAATAATCTACAATATTTCATGATTATTTTCAACAAAATTTTATTTCTTTTAAAATTGCATGGCATTTTGTGAAAAGAAAATGATTTTAAAGAAGAAATGATATTTTCCTCAAGAATTCATTTGAAGTGTTTTATCAAAACTATTTTCTATATAAGATGAAATTATTTTGAATGCTTATGTCTTTAGTATAATGTAAATATTATTTACATGGTATTATTTTTGATATGATGAAATTATATCCATTTGTTTTATATGGATTATGTTATGATGGGATGATGATCATGAAACCCATTTTATTCTTTGGGTTGTGATGAATGATTTATGTTTATTTTGTGGCACACATAAGAATGATTTAATTATGAGATGGGTGGGAAATATATATCCCTAAAATACATT
The DNA here is from genome assembly GCA_963277665.1 of Viscum album. NCBI lineage: Eukaryota > Viridiplantae > Streptophyta > Magnoliopsida > Santalales > Viscaceae > Viscum > Viscum album. The sequence goes on along the minus strand of OY728127.1, from coordinate 123,638,444 downwards.
AGGTAATTATTTATATCTCATTATATAGACATTTCTAGAATGGAATGTGAATCTGGTTCAGTAATACAGGGCTTGAACGGAATGTATACCCGGTTCAGTAAAGCACTTTGTCCATTATGATGCTCTTGACAGCAATTCCTTGGATACTATAGATATAAAAACATGTTCTTAATGGTTTTCCACAATTACATGTTTTATTCCCATGATATTTTAACATGATTTATGTTCCTTTGTGATCTATGCCTTATGTACTGCCAAGATTTATTTCACAACCCTAAATTTTGATTTTTAAATATTTTGTTCATGTTTTTAAATTGAAATTTATATGGTTTGATTTATTTTCTCCATTATTACCCTTACTGAGAATTAAAGCTCACCCTTAAAATGTTTTCTTTTCCCCAGGGTATAAATAAAGGTTTTAGGTTTGAAAAAAAGGGAAATATCATTATAGGATATGCTGAAGATCTTTTGTCCTAATTAGAAGATTATGTTCTGTGTTTCCAAAGACACTAAACATTTACGGTCCTTGGGGGTATAATTTTGTTATGTATTAAGTATTCCAAAAAATTTATTTAATGTCCATGTATGTCAAGCTTGGGTCTCTACAATCTACCAATTCTGGATTTGGATTTCCGTTAGGCATTATTTACACCTATCGAGTTTCCATACCTCGAGGTCAGAAATGATAACCGCCATTGGATCATCTAGGTGAGGGTTCCTATTTTTATGAGAATCCTTGGCCACTAGTGAATTGGAAGGTTCTTCCACATAATAAGAAGGACCAGCCACTCGTGGAGTGGTTGGTGGGATGTCCTACAAGACTGATGGGTGAACGACCTGTGGAGTGGCATGGGGAACCTAAGTCAGGTCTTGCAGATTATCTTTCATCTTAGGTGGATATGGTGGCACATACTACTTCATTTTTCAATAAAATCTAGCTTCTATCCTATCTATGTGGGAAGTACGGTCAGGGTCACCGAAAGGAAACCCACTGGGGGAGAGTTGTACCTTACCCTGGTTCCCCGATTGAGGATCATTGTAGTCTGGTTGTCGCTCTACAAAACATTTAGCAGGGAGGTCATTGACCATCTTTTTATGGTCCGCGAGGTGATGGCACAACATTACCCACTAGGGATCATATTTTGTCTTCTGCATTGAACTAGAGGGGTTAGAGGGTTTGATGACCCCATGTTTCTCCTTTCACATATTGGGATTATGATGGAGGGTTAATGACTCAGTAGGTATGGGAAGACCCAAATTTTTTTTGCTAGCGAGTAATACTTACCAATGGAACTAATAGGTGTGGCAATCCTTCAGGGGGCATGTTCTATTCAATGATATCTAGATCATTCTCTCCCTCTGATAGGTCGATCATGTTAAATACGAATCTTCCAGAAGGAATATCCTCAATGTCGTCAAGAAACTTGTCTTGGATGATGATATAACTAAAATGAAGGGCAGTATACTACCCCTACCCACGTACCTGAGTGTGGGGGGATGTTGAGCATGCTTGATGGTCCCACAGTATCCAACCATGTTCGAATAACTTAACCTGACTCTATGGGGTATGGGCATGCCTGGACCGGCCTAGATGCTGAGCTACACCCATTGGGCCTTGCTGGACCCATATTGGTTTGGTCGTGGGTCCAACCTGCCGGGTCGCCCAGTGACCCAGTTTCATTTGGCCCAGCTTGCAACTAGTGGGACTATCCTTTCCCGGCACAGGCCGCCCATCGGCCTAGATTCATCTGGCCCGAACCATAACTGAGGGGGCTAGTTCATTCTCATTCCGGGACTCCCAATGGCCCAGTTCGTGCCACTGGACCGACCCACATGGCGGGCTGATTGTCCCTTTTCCCGGACTACTACTGGGCATCCACTTCATGCCACACTCTTCTGTCAAAGGCCAGCTACCACATCTCAACAAACGGTCCGAGGAGGACCGCATGCCAGTTGCATGCCAGGGCCCGCTGATGTGTGATGCTCATCCAATGCACCCACCTAGCTCGTGCCACCCTCCCACACTGGTCCACTCAACTAGACTTGTTTCCCCTGCATTTCCAACAAATTTTCTGTGGGTCTAGCTAGTCGTAGCGGTCTGCATGGAGCCTCAGACATGACTGAGTGGCCTCATCGACCTGCCTCTAGCTATCTACCTCTATGGCGGAGGCCCTAGGAAACGTTGCGGCGCGCTGCCAGTGGACCACCTCCAACATACTATCACGACTAAAGTGTCGTGACCGGGTGCCACCACTGTAGTATGGTGCTGGGGCATCATGTCATGGCCTCTAAAATGCATCTCAGCCTACCTAGATATACCCCTTATTCCTGGATATTCCTCAGATGATGAATTGACATCGTTGCAACTTAAATAATGGGAAGGATGAAAGGATAGATGAAGGGAAGTAGTCACACACCAATACACCCAAATAACAATTGGGGTCTTTATTGATGTTGACATAGATTTGTTCATTTATGTAGGATCACAGATAACCATAAATAAGTTTGAATGATCTCTATGATAAATATCCCCTTTTACCTTGCATCATTAACCACCCCGTATGAACGACCGATTCATGGGTTAACTTGTTTGTGAGTTAAACTGCACTAATCATTTGAAGAAAAGAACAGGGAAAAGTAAGAATTCAAATAAAATAAACCACCTACATAAGATGGAATTTTTGGTCAAGGATGGATAGGATAGTTGACCTCTGTTCCTTCTTCTTGATCTGCAACCCAATGTTGCTCGATATTTTTGGAACGGTGGAAGAAGGGATGTGAATCGTTCTTCGTCTCCATCCACCAAATCCTTAGAGCAATTCCATGATTGTTCCAACAATCCTACATTTCCTCGTAGTCTATGAATTTATGAATGTGAATAATAATTTCAATTACATTTTGTTAGAGTGTCATTACACAAACTCATTAATGAGTTTAATTAATGAGAATCATCGCCGCCTCTTCGGTGCACCATAGAGCTGGCATGCCACTGTTCAAAGATGAAAAAAACAATTAAAATAACTTTAATGTTACTTAATTTTTACGTCCAAAAAGACAGAAAAATTATCTTTAACCCTCAACCCGTGCCAGTAATGATTAGGCTCTACCTAAGAGAAACATGCCCTCATGTGCTCAACGGAAATCTCAGTTATCCATTCTGTGTTACCATTTATGAGTCAGAAGGATTTGAAAATAATATAATTGTTACTTAATTATTTTATTTGCGGCCAAAAACTACATTCAACGGTTGGACCATGATGAAAAATATTAGTCCCTTTCTAGGTGAATCTAGACACACTTATTTCAACGGTTCCCTCATATTTTTTTACCATGGTACTGGTTTAAAAGATTGAAAACCCTCTCCCATGTTTGTTTAATGATCATTAAAAATAGTTCAAATATACATTCCATACAATCTGAGCCTCGTAATTACATTCCACCTCAAAGCATGGCCTTGAAATAATATTTTTTAATTAAAAAAAATATATTTTCTTGGTATTCCACATTGGGTCATGAGAGAGAGGTACCGTAGTAGGTCCAAACCTTAAAACATATGTTTAATATAGTCTAATTGTGAGGATTGTTTTCGAATCTAGGGAAAAAAATAATTTCTTTTGAGTATATATGTCAAGAAATGGTTTCCACATTGCATGTAGATGCTAATATATGAATTCACCAAGACACTAATAACATATTATTGAATTAGTTAATTTAGAAACAAGTTACGATGAATTCATCAATGTGTGAATCATATTGGAATGAGATGTGTTTCCATATGATTCTTTAGATGGATACCAAAATATTTATAATTGATCATGATTCATCATGTCTTCTTATAAGATGTTTCTATGATGATGATTTGTTAGGTTTTCATAGAACATTTGATATTATGGCATGGTAGGTGATAAGTCTTCCATGAATGGGATCATCACGATGTGGTTTTCCTTCTTAGCAAAAAACAGGTGGTGAATCAAAACATTGATCAATATAATGAAACACCTATTATTGTTTACACTCCATGATAAAGAAAGCTGTAGAAATATCTCATAGTTCTGGAAGATGACATTATCCGGCTGAGAATGTATCATGAGTTTCTTAGGTGGGTATTTCACAAGATCTAGTGTAAAAACATTGACATCTCATACATTAATATGAAATCTAATTAAAAAATACTCAATGAAGAAAATAATAATCATCTCTATAATCAATTAGGTATACTAACATTGGAAACACAAAAAAATAAAAAATGGTTGGTAAGATAACAATGTCATCTCCCACAATATTCTCCATAATTAGAACACTTATTAGACATATAATACATAATACCTTTCACCACAATAATGGAAAATAAAATATAAGAAAGGGTGAGATTTGATTCTAATCGAGGATAAGAAATGAAGATATTAGGATGACAAGAAAATAGGGATTTTAAAACATATAAATATAATTTGAAGAACGATACTATTAATATCATCAATGATAAACACTTTTTTGGAATAAATCATGGATGTTCATAATACATGAACCGTAAAGGAATCCTGGAACATGATTTATGGGATCTTGACATTAGCATAAGAAATATATTTTTGGAAGAAACATAATGATTGAAAATATTATAAAAATTCTATCAACCAAGACATTAATAATATGTTAGGATTGGGATATCCACCCATGTACTTTCTTCATAATTCAGATAACCTCTCATGTCACCTATTTCGATCATGGGATAAACTCTTGTGTAACCTTTTGGGGTTTGGATAAACATGGATGTACCCTTTGATCCCATATATCATTAATCAATATACAATGTGTTGTATAAAGACATATGAACCTCAAATAATATAATAAACATACTTGTGTTCCATGAGATAATAAAAAATTTATCCTATAATGACCTGTGAAAATAAATGGGTTTAATTAAAATTTCATTACAGAGTAACCCATGGAAAAGACATGAGTATCATAATTTTTTAACCGTTACTTCATAACATTACCTAATGAAAATTGATGTGTTAAAATGTTTTATTTTCATTATATAAATAAATAATAAAAATAAATAATACATATTTGACTATATCCCTAGTAATTCTTAAGTATCATCAAAGATATCATCTTAGATGTAAAATTACTTTGAAAAGAAAATCACATTAAACATTTTATTAGGAAAATAACCATTCATTGAATATCATTTTTTTAAAATTAAATGATGACAATTTAATTGGGAAATTAAATTAATTTAAAATAAATTTTTAAACATATAATGAAAATTTAAATTTAATAATTTTTCATGTTTTCCGAAAATTCCTATCATTATATAAAATTTTAACAGATATTAATTTCACATATTCAGTAAAATTAAAAAGAGATGTGTTTAAAAATTGGAGAAAAAATTAAAATTAATTTATTTTATTAAAAATCCAGTAATGCCTAAAAATATCATTATGCAATCATTGGATAATAGTAAAACAAATCTACAAAACATTTATATAAATAATTAATTTTTTAGGAAAAACATTTTTAACTAGAGAGATATATACAATCCATATTCCTTTAATTTTTTTTGATATATCGAGTATTAAAAAGTATGAAAATGGGAGGAAAAAAATATGAATAAATATTGGGAGTGGAAAAAATACATGAGTTTTATGAGATATATATCATATTATATCATCATTTAAAACATAATCTTAAAAAATTCAGATATATAATTAGATTCAAAAATCAAACCCTCACTCCATAGAAAATAATGACTTGTAATTGTCACGAAATAATTATTTTTATATGGAAATTCATATCCTATAATTTCATGAGAATAATCATGAATTAAATCCTTGAGAATTAGCTACACCTCAAAAAAGTTTTGTATAAATCATATGTGCAATTGAAATAAAGGTTATATGAATATTAATTTCCATAAGTGTCAACTGACAGAAAACACTCTAAAACATCCATTATAATAAATTAATATTTATTATAAATATTATAAAAATATATATACAAATATATCATACCATATATGATTTAATTATTAGATTTTTTACCTATTAATTAACTATTCCTTATTTAAAAAAATTAGTAAGAACTATTTTGTTCTTAATGTATTTTTTTCATTATTCTTATATCTTTTACATTGATCATGGATCTATAATCTAATAATATAATATATAATATAAATACCTTATATTCTCGTTATATTAATATGTAAAGTAATCTACTAAATCTTAAGATAACAAATGAATTACACCATTTAGGCAGACAGTAGTAGTTAAAAACGCTAAAATATTGATTCAATTTTCATGATGGATAATACAAAATAATGGTAAATGTTATTTTAAATTTATTAAATATACTTTATATCACATATATAAAAATTTTCATTACTCATAGGTTTATTAATTTTCATATATTGTCTATATGAAAATCACATCATTTCACAAGGTGGAAGTGTGATGTGTACATGAGGGATGTTATATTATTAAAATAAAATATAAATTAATAAGGTATATAGGAAATTATAATTCATTAATTATTATAATTTAATATATATATATATATATAGTATAAATATGTTAGATCCATCATAATATCCATCTGTGAAAGGTGGTGATGGAAAACGAAATAAATCAGTTTGCAAGGTAGTAGTCTGATGTACAACAGATCTATAGTTTCATTTTCCATTTAATGGAAGAAGAAATATATGTTGTATAATCCATTAAAAATATAATAAATATGTATATTTAAATGGGTTATAGTTATAACATACCCATCGAAAATTGTCTCTCAGACTTATCCTAGTGACATACCCATCACATATATACAAACTTGATGACATATCTCTTTATTCCATCCCACCAGAAATACTCTTTAAAAGGTCTATATAGTGTTTTAATTCCTGAATTAATAATGAATAATTAAGTCTGAACTTCTTCTGAATAATCATACTTCAAATATAGAAAGGTTGAATCACAGAAATTATTATTGTTCCTTATAAATTCATTATAATTATGGATAAAATAATTAATTCTTCTCACATTATTAAAAATATCCATGACTTCCTCTTAGAAATATTAAATCTTCATTTGGATATACGGTTGAATACTAATTTAAGAAATATATGATTTCTCCCCTTATATCATGATTTCAAGATCTATTATTTTCAAATAAATAAATATTGATTCTTTTTATATCCTCAAAATAGATAAGAAAGTATGTTCCTTTTGAATCAATGCATTGGAAAAGGAATTTCTCTTTTCTAGGGTAGTATTTTATTGACTATCTATAACCATTTATTAGATTTAACCACAATTTAAGGATCACATTAAATGCCCTCAATGAGAAATTATACATTAATCATTATGGATCAGTATAAATATCCTATTTTTTCTGTAATGATAACATATTCATAAATTTAATTTAAATATTGTAGTATCATACTCTATATTATGAGTTTGATAAATTTTTTCACAAACCATAAAATATTGGGGGGAAGAATATAAATCCATGTAATTATTCTTGAAAACATATCATAATACCATAATGGATGCATCATTAAATATTACAAACCATTATCTATAGCAAGATAATATAATCCTTGGTGAAATTACCAATCATTACTTCAATTCCATGAAATTAACATCATATTCAACTCTCTAGAGGAATCAGACACCCTTCTATATTAACATGTGTAGTCGATTAAATATTTGTGAGATATTATCCAAAAAAATCGAAAATATCCTACAACTCCATGAAATATATGTATCATAGTCACCATGTTTGGATTGGTCTAAATCTCAATATCATCATCCATTTATGGATATACCGATATAACCACTATTGAGATTATCTGACATAAAAAATGAAACCTTTTACAACCAAAATTCATAATTTTTAAAATTTTATATATTTTATCCATAGGGTGTTTTTTACAATTCACATGTGATAAAAAATATATTAATATGAATTCAAAAAAATGAGTATCTCATACATAATGTCTAATAGAAACTTATCAATGTTATCCCTAAATACTATATTCCTTATATCCATGATGTTATATAGGGAATTATTCTAACCAAATAGTATCACTATACACATATAGTGTAGATACCCTTTATATAATTATGGGTTACGTGTATCCTCCTTCAAGACCACCAAATGATAGTATCTTGGATGTGGTCAATCTTGGAAAATTATTGAGATCTATATAGTTGATCAAAAAACATAAAAATTGTGTATATGATACTTGTTCCTGATTTTGATCTTTTTTATATCATCATAATCAATAATCATTCACATCGATAGATTTTTAGTTTTATAAAAATGAGAAGTTAGAATCCAAGTAGACAAACATGTCTGCTTGAATCCCGTGATAGGTAACTCTTAATTTTTATTAATTGATTCCAATAAATAAATCAATAACCAATCAATATAGAGTATTTGAAATAATTTTGGAACTAAATAAGACTTACATTGAGAACACAACAACCCATTTTAGTGGAATACTCTGAAAGTATTATAAAAAACCACATCCAAACTCTCCCAATATAGGAATATCATCTATTTTAAGTTTCTCCTAAAACATATTTAAAAAATTCCTCTTTTTAATGGGAATTACAACCCAAAAAAAGTATTTGGTCTCTATAAAATGTTCAAAACTATTTTCACACTGATATATAATAATATTTATATTTCAAATATCAAATATGACACCCCATCCTTGTCAAATAATGTTGTAATTTCATATATAAAACCATTCCCCAATTAAGGCAACATAAAATCCTAACAGTGGAAGTATATGGAGGCCTATAGTGTTCACATTGACACAAAATTTTACTGGATTAGAATCATAGTCAAGAGATGGTATAAAAATTCCATTTTGGGTTTCATTAATATTTCAACATCTAATAATTTTGTTGGAATCTTGATAACATTATAAAATTCTTCAAATATAATAGAGTGGGATGATAAAAAAGATAAATAAAACATTAAAAATTCTATAGTATATAGAAATTCTACCTTTCACCATGTTATTATTATGACCCTCATCATAAATAGATATCAAAATATATTTCCACTTATATATTATATAAGAGGTTACTAACTTCAGTAATTATCATTAAACTTTGGGTTTTATAACTTGTCCGCAGAGTGAAGAATCTCCTTTCATTTTATACACAAATGTGTGGGAGGTGCATTTGATGGATACTTATCCATATTCATACGATTATCTAACATCATATTATTTATTTTATTTTTAGCTACTCAATGACCTACCATTCCACACATAAAATATTTAGTAGTCTCTTTAAGATAATTTTGTCCATGATCCATTCCACCCAATGAGCATAAAAAAAATTTCATCTCCTTTTCTATATGTTTTTATTGTTTTCTTTGAATTATATGATTATTTTCAATTAAATACCATTATATTTGTCTGTATGTCAAATATATGTTTATATTGTGATAGAAAATTAAATTATTTCTTAAAATATAATGATGTCACCTTTTGTTAACACCATTCAAATAATTTTTTTCAATCTACTAAAGTATTGATAAAACTTGCATTCATGATAGTTTTTAGTACCATAAAAGTAACATTAAATTATTGTAATAATTTCCTCATAGGTTTTAAGAGATTATTTTTCGTTTTTTATGTCATTGAATTCTTTCTCTAATTGGATATGATTAATACAAGAAATGTACTTATATTAAAATATTCTCTTGAAGTCATCTCAATATATTGATTTTATTAAATCTAGATTAAAATATTCTTGATAAAATTCTCCATTAATATGATTTTCCATCCAAAAAATAAACAAATTTTTTTTAATTCTCTAAACACATGAGAATAGAGAATATATTTTCAATGTTTGTAATCATTTTTTCAACAACATGTGGATTAGATGATAAACTAGATGAAGGTCGACATTTCCTCCTGAATGAATAAATATAATGTTTTCCTGCCATTTCATTATTGGATGTTAATAATGGTTCATATCCTTAGAATGTTGTATGAATATAACAATAATGGTTTCAATTAAAAATCTTATAGTATTTCATTTACCAGGAGAAAAGTATTTTTTTTCACTTAATTCAGTTAAAACATGGTCCCTTTGGGCTCCATGCCTTGTATATAACCAAAAAAAAATAGTTTAAGAAACCATTATTATAGTGGAAAACCACATAATCATAATATATCTTTTTGGATGTCTAAATAATTACACCTTTTTTAAAATATAAGATTCCTTAGGGTTAATAAAACTCATTCAATTGAATAAATAAAATTTGTCATGATATTTTGTATAGTGATTTTGAATTTGTAATGAATTTCTTATAAGATTGTAAAACCGTGTGTGTAGTAAGGCCAATCTTTGTGTACTAGGTAATTCTTAGGTCATGATCAATGCACCTTTTTTAAATTTAAAACCCCTTGTTACATAGTTTCCATAACCACATCCGTTTGCAATATCCAGACAAGGATTTAATTTCTTAGAGAACACTCACACTATCCATACCAAATATTAATGGATATTTTCATATAATTAACAATTTTTATATTCATAACCATATGAATATCCCTAAGAATCTCACAAAATTATTATCATCCATATTTATATTGGTAAACTAATAATTTATCTGATGCAAAACTATAAATACCCATACATATCATACCTGATTGTTATATCTTAACAGACAAATGGTCGTTAAAAAATATAATGATCCATGCCAGAATCATTTGTCCCTATTGCCGTTGGAATCCTGGAGTCAGGAAAAAATGGTCCCTAAGTGGTCTAAGTCATCTCCCTTTATGTTATTCATAACTATAATCCTTCAAAGATATTTCATACATTATTAATTTATTTATAACCATAAGAATGTAATTATAAGAAATGATGAGCTTAGGTTCTTGGAAATGTTAGATAAGGGATATATAAACATTATAAGAGAAAATGGTTATGAAAACATGAAGAATACATTTTAATAGCCATAGAATGTATATAAAATATCATAAATGATAGTATTTGGAATAATCATAGTAGATAATTATATTTTAATCATAATAGAAACAATTAATAAGATCCATGCGACCAAAACCTTAAAATAAGATATTGATTTTTGAAAAAAACAAAAGAAAAAAAATTATTATTTGAAGATGATCCAAAAAGAAAGTAATAACATTTTCTTCTTTGGGTAACCATCCATATACCTCCATCGGGATTATTAAAACCTCCCATGCAACATATCTTGGCCTTTAAATAAATATCACAATTCCACTTTTCCAGATTTGGACAAACTAGCATGTACCCTTTGATATGATATATCATTATTCATTACCTTTTTCAATTGAGGTTGATATAATTCCCACCCATCACATAAATCATAAAATTTTACTCTAAAATAGCGTAAATAATTCATCATATCATAACCCATGAAAAGTGGTTTTTATAATCATTTCATCATAGAACAACTTCTGGAAAAGAAATGAATTTAACAATCGTTTACTAATGTAATTATTCCATGTACCCTATAAAAGGAACAAGTTTCATAAAATTTTTGTAATCATACTTATAAACCATCTTGAGAATTTTTATTGATCATATAATATCCTCATTAAATATTATGTAACATCAATGTATTCCATCGTTAATGGAATATGATATTGAAAATAAAATCCCTAGAAATATTTCATGAGTAAAATAACCACTCATTAGAGAACAAAATTTTTTAAACTAGAATTTGAATGTATTTATGAAAATTATTTTGTTTAAAATTATATTTTTATTAATATAACTTAATCTTTAATGTAATTATTTCTTAGTAAGGAATAAAATAGTATTCATGCTATACAACTTAAAATAATAATTCTTTTCCCATCGTTGGTAAAAGTCAGAAAGGCCTCTTTAGAAGACAATAAGAATATAAAATTTCTAAAATAAATTAAAAAGATAAAAATGGGTAAAAATATCAACAATTATTCATTTTATAACTGTAAAATATTCCTCTGAAACGTTTTTAGATAACATGGATATAGATGAACAATCATTTATTGATCGAATGGAGAAATTAAGTTCATTTTTCCATCAATTTTTTTGATATAATGAGTACATAAATATCATAAAATTAGAAGAAATAATGTATAATCAATATATAATAATATTATACTAAAATTCATAATATTCATGAGAGATATATTATAAGATATCATCATATCAAACTTGACAAAAGAAATCCCAATAAACAATGGGACTAAAACTTAAAACCCTTACTACTTTGATAAAATTTGAATCATAGGTATCATGAATTATAAAAATTTATATGGACATTTATATAACATAAATTCATGAGATCAATCATAAAAAATATTAATGGGACATATATAAACAACAAAAAATAGACCAGTGGCGTATGTGGCATGTGTCCCACTGAAATCAAATAGAGATAAAAATAACTTACGTTATATACAAACAGCTTTCATACACATTAAAACCATTTATTGAATAAATATATTTTTTATATATGTTTTAAATAAAAAATAATATATATCACAGAAGATATGATTTATTTATGATTTATTATTACCAAACTTGATAATTTTTTTAAAATATTGTTTTTGGTAATAATTGTTTTCATGTATGATTCAGTTTGGTATTCTTATTCTATTTAAATCCATCATGTTTCCATCCTTTCTAGATTATTAACCATGATAAAAATATCATATATATTAAATATATATTTATTTAGAACATACCATTATATTTATAGATACAAAATAAATTACACTATCCATAGAGATGGTAGGTTGCATGTGCACATGAATGTTGTTTCGATTTTCTAAAGAGATATAATAAAACAATCATAAATAACATATTACAACTAAATATAAATTTTTAATATATATATATACATTTATCAAACTTATCTTTACCACATTCCATGTAATGTTAATTTCAAGAACAACTCACATTGCTTCATGAGGCTCGTATCTTCCATATATATGACTGACACTGTCATATTCCCATGGAATGTAAGGTTATATTGTATATATGATTTTATAATTTTAGAAGAACAATAATTTCATCAAAATATTATAAATTTATGAAATCCATCATTTTATATAGCCATGAGAGGTCGTGATTGAAAACAAATTACATTGCTACATGAGGCTCTATTACTCCGTACATACAATCTACCATTTAATTTCCCATTTGGTGAAAGTGAATATTTTTGTAATTAATTTCGTTAAAAATCACAAAAATTTATTTTTACGATATATGTTTTATTATATTATCATATTTTATGAATATTTTAAGGTGGAAAAAGAAAAAAAGTACAATAACACATGTCATTTTATTAAACTTTTCATGAGATCACCTATTTAGTTTTACATTCAAAACATTCCTAGGAGGGCTTGAACATAAAAATAATGATGATAATAATTTTTTAGAAAAGTAAGGAATATATTATGGTAGTTATCATCCAAAATAATGTGTTTTAGAAGTGTGACTAAGATAGGAGAGTGGGGATCCCTTTAAATTTGGGGGAGAGGAAAGAGATGAAAATTCTGAAAAGAATAAATTATACTAATGTTTTACACATTTAAATAGGATCTAAAATCAGTCTTCATAAAACCATAATTGTTATAAAGTTGAAATAATGCCAAAATTTGAGTGTTGGACATGTTTTTAAATCATATTATGACTTATTTTTTAGTTTCATCTCTGGTAAACCTGTCTTCATCTCCACTATAGTAATAATGTTTTTCTATTTTATCTATTCATTTGGGAAAAATTTAATTCAAATTATTAAATAAAATAAATTATTTTAATACCAAATATGGATCCCATTTTTTAAAATTTCTATTTTATAATTTTTAAAGTTTTATTCACAATAAAACCCATAGACATGATAAAAATTCATCTTTCCCAATGAGAAAATTTTGAAAGATTTAAATTGTATTAATATGAAAAATAAATATGAAATTGATTAGATTGAATTAAATTAAATTAATTATAATAATTTTGATATAATTTATTTAAATATTTTTTTAAAAATAGACCTTATAAATTCTTCAAATGAAAATTTATTTTCTGATATAATCCAGAATTTTTTTATATTTTTCACAAAATTAATATATTCACAAAATTACAAAAGATCACCATAAAAATATTTAACGGTTGATTAATAAAATGATATTAATTTTTTCTAATAAAGTGTCTAAAGGTTTCAAGATAGTACATTTTAGAATTTGTTAACCAAAATTAATACAAATGTGTTTTTTGAGAAATAAGGATTTTTTCAAAGCATATAAACACATTACAAAATATTATGTATAGATTTATAAATACTATTTTATTTCAAAAAAATCATGATAATTTGTTTTATTTTTTTCATTCCTCTTAATTATAAAATGATTAATTTCAATGTAAAAATTGTTACATTTAAATATCAATATTAATATATATTCGGGTTCGTTAAAATTAGTTGATGTTCAACACAATAGTTATAGATGAAATAATTTCTTTTTAAATAATATTTATAAAATATAAAGACATTATAACTAAGATGATTAGGAATCTCTGATAGTCCAAATTAAATAATGGTTACAAAATAAGTGGAAAAATAATTATCGAGTAGCTAGTGGGAATCCTCTTCTACTGAGGCCAAATAATTTTTTTTCATATCAGTGATGTGGAGTTTTGGGATTCAGTTTTCCAACAAATCTTATTGTAGGAAGCATTATAGTTGATGGAAATCCTTGGATTATGTAGTGGTTTTATTAGATAATATTCATCAGGGCAGTTGTATTGAAGGATCTTAGAGAGTAACATGAGGTGGATAATGGTTTGATATGTTTCCACCACCACCACTCATAGGTTGTCCATGATAGGATTGTGGAGTTCATGGGAAGGGGAATGAAAACCTACATGAATTTGAGTTTTATGACCTAAAGGCACTGAGAGTGAGACATCCAATTATCATGATATATAATACATATATTTAGTATTGATGGACATGAATGAAATACATTCTTTCTATATTACATCTATTGTTCATGACCTATAACTTTCGATGTTATTTTTAAGTCAACCCTCATGGATGGAGAATCCCACTAATGGAGATTCAGTTATCAGGAAACTTTTTTATTAGTGTGACGTGAATCTTAGAGGATATGTCTTCAATTCTTTTATTTTTGTATCCTTAAGGATGACTCTAAATTTTTTTCTTCAGTTTGGATAGGCTCTATATTGTCTAATCCTATGTTGACTATTTTAGGTTTATGATGAGTTTTTTCCATGATTATGGGAAAATTATTTAATTAATTGGTGAGAAGGAAATATATGAAGATAATATTGAGTTTATATACTGTGGGATATATTAGAATTCAAACCGGTTTGATAATATCACCTTTGTAATTGTGGATACTAGGGGTTATCAGTTTCATGTGGTATTGGAGGAGTATGAAGAAGCCTTTATAGAGGATGTGTATTTCTTAGATAACCATCCAGAAATATGATCATGCATAAAATTCATTGGGGAACTATCCTCATATCTGGTACATCATTTCATAATTTCCCCACAAATCATTGAGAGATAAATATGACGTGGGAGGGATTTCAAGGGATGGGCTTTGTGAAGCCAAGTGATTCCTACTGGGAATCCATATCATTGTTCATAAATAAAAATGATCTATGTTTGATGTTGTGTATAAATTGGACGACTATATGATTTTTACTATGAGTAATATGTATCCACTATCAATGATTGATTACTTCATCGATCAGTTAATATTGGAGATATATTTCTTTAAGAATGACCTTAGATATGGAAACCACCATCTTTCAGTATGTAATGAGGATATTCTAAAGACATAATTATTATTATTTAATGGTCATTATATGTAATTATTTTTGCATCTTGGCATGATAAACATCAAGACAGTATTAATGTAACACATGATCTAGATCAATCAACCATTTATATATTAGATTATTTTAGTCTTAATCGATGATATCGTAGTGTAATAAATTTCTAAGAAGAATAAAGAATGATGGTTGGGGATTGTTATTGGACATACACCTTGGATAAAAACGTTATGTGATATTCATGAAGTGTAAGTTATAGATTATATTAGTTATCTTTTTAGGTATTTTATATCAGTTTACGGTGTAGCATGGGACCTAATGAGGGTTGAGGTGGTTCTATATTACGATTACCTAAGAGAGTGATCATGGTGCCCAGCTCCCTTCAGTTTTGTGGCTCCAACATGACATTCATGCCTCATTTCTCCAAAATAACAGAAACCTTTAATGTGTTTACTCTAATGGGGAATCCATTAATTTGGACATAAATGTAAAAATTTGAAATTTATGAGTCATTTTATTGATTTACATGAACAACCATATTATATATACAATTTTATGTTCATGATCTTGTGTTGTTATGTGATTCATCTATGATAGGGTTTTGATTTATACTGACACTATGGTAGGTAGTGATAGCTTATGGGTCACAATAGATGATACCTCAAGAAAAAACAATAGACCCTAGGTTATAAATCTATTAATTGAGGTATTATCCTTAATTATATGGAAAAAATATCATATGTGGTACTGGTTTAACATCTGCTCCAATAACAAGAACCTCTATTAGATCTTATTATTTACTTATTATATCTTGAGAAAGAGAAGCTAGATATTTTTCATTTAGTATTATTAAATCAAGATACTCCATACATATGGAAAAGATTATATTATGATAGACGATCTAAGTAGAAGATCTATATTAAATATTTTGAGAGAATAATTAGAGTTTTTGGCCTCATTGATGTTTTCCATAGTTGATATGGATGGTGAAGATTACCCCATATTGATTATTTTTACCACACTAATTCTAGATCATGTTAGGGAGGTTCATCATAGAGATACTAACTATGAGAAATTTCAAATTTACATATATAATGGCCATTCCCCTGTTATATTTTATGAAGGTGGGGAGTACATTATAATTTTGAGAGGTTTGATTGTTGTACCAAGGATGTTACATTAGGTGTTACTGAGGGAGTTTCACAGACCCCACATAGTGGCAGATTCATGTATGGTAAAGAAGTACATAAACCTTCATTGTGAGTATTTTTGTCCATGAATGAAATTGTAGATACCATATATTTTCTCATGATGCCTCACATACCACTAGGTGATGAATGAGAACCATGTTCCAAAAAAATTACCCAATCCGCTTGACGTTCGAGAGATAAATTGGATACATATATATATACACATCATTATGAGGATTAAAAGATCATATAATGGTCATGATTTCATTTTGATGATCATATACAGACTCTCCAGGTCATCCCAAAACCAATATATATGAGAGTAGAGTATAATAGAGAGAGATGTGACTTATAATATGCAAGATATAGTCTATAATGATGGGGTTACCATGAAGATAACTTTATATTGTGATTCTCACTTTAATTAATGATTATATAGAGGATTATGGGAGTCATTTGGGACTCATTTGAATTTGATCATGGAATGTCCACCAAAGACTAACAACCACACTAAGAGAAACATTTAGGTTCTAAAGGACCTGATTCATGCTTGCATATTTGATTTTGGCTGTAGTTGGGAGAATCATGTACCTTATTTAATGTATAGTAAAAAACTATCACATAATTAATATGGAACAATCTAGGCCATTTTATGAGAGATCATGAAGGTCACCACAATGACAGACTTGTCCTATAATTCTAGAACATACAAGACCAATGTTGGGGTGATAAATTACAGAGAATGTGATGACCATCGAGGGGGTAGTTGAGGACGAGCTGTATATTTCATTGGAATTTAGTGTATGGTTAATTAAGGCTACTGGATTATGAAGAGGGTGATCATGTGTTCCATACGGTCTCACAAATATTTTATTGTAGACATATAAACATTATAGTATGAAATCTGTTATATTAATTGGATCATTCTATATAGTGTGTAGGGTTATAGTGAGGTGGAATACTACTTGGAATTACTACCACAATTAGAATAGGTACACAATATATTCCACATTTCATAGTTGGGGTGTTATGTGCATGATCTTAAATATATTATCCAGTAGGGTGAGTAGGAAATTGAGGATGGATCTATCTCTATAGAGTATCAAGTTGATATTGGAGACATTGTCAACTAGATCATTTGTGTGCGAGTGATACAATTATTGTATGTTTGATAAAAGAATGGGTTTATCTATAAGTGAACCTAGGAATGAGAGAACCATATGTGAATTTGGTACCAATCTCTTTTTATGAAGTATTTTTTCTTTTTATGGAGAAAATCTTTATGGTGGATAAATAGTTACAATTATATAATTTTTTAAAATAAATTTAAATTTAAAATAATAATTTTGAATCCTAAATATGTGTAATCATGTGATTTTTATAGCCAAGGATCACTACTGATGATATTATAAAATATTCAAAAATTATATTACACTCAAGTATTTTTTCTAAAATTATTTAATAACACCTAAATGGGGGTAAAAATTGGAAATATAATACCACTATTAAACAAATAATAGACACTTTACCATACATGTGACATTATTTTTGTACGCATTTGGTGTCGATATTTTTCATCATCATCGAAATAATTTCAATTATATATGTTAATATATATATATTTAATTATCGTAGTTAATCATAAGCCTAACACAGATCTATATAGACAGAGTTAGGTAATATTTATTAGGGTATTCTACATAACCATAGTGATTGAGAGGGAGATTTTAGAGGAGGATTAATTGAGTGATGATGACATATTATGGATTAGTAATTGGTGTTCCACCAATGATCATGGATCTCAATATATAAAATGAAATTCCACTAGTCATCAACATTAATAAATAATAATTCGAGATAATGTTTCTTAATTTATTTTAAACCCCATTTATTTTCCCAACATATAATGTAAATTAGGAAACTAAAAAATTAGTTCATGGGATAACAGTTTATTTAAGGGTATTAACGTATATTCTTCTTATTACAAATTTATGATTTTCATTTATTCCTTTTGATTTTTCTATTTTTTTCATCATTTATAAATAAGGGGATTATGGCCTATCCATAAATTTTCAACAATCTACCCACATATTAATGTTTTATTATTATTCTATACATGTTCTTCGTGCATTCATAATTAGTGTTCTATGTGTCAGAATTTTTTTAAAATACCCATTGAATTGTCACCTCTCAATCATTCATTAGAACATCATACCTGATATATGGGTTCAATATCATGATGTTGACATAGTTGTGAGAAAAAGTGACAAAAAATGATTTTGAGTGGATTTCTAGATCCTCATTTGATGATTTGGGATTCATTCCATGGAGGAGAGAAGATGAATAATTAAAAATGGGTTTTGAGTGTTTACAATCCATCATCGAGGATTTCCATGTTAGAATTAACTTAGATATGTGATTAACCATTAGTATCATTGAATATTTACATACAGTGGAAGAATTTGTTGATAATGGGTGGATGTACATGAATTTATGAAAATCATATCTAGATTGTTTGTAGTTATAAGAACGACTCAATGATCTCTCAAAATGCAGCACTAGGTATTATGGAAATAGAAGAATATTTGATTCCATGTGATGCCAGCCAAGATTCAGGTTACATGTCGTAGTGTCTATGTCTATACCATACATTTTCACATACATGGACATGATTGAGAATCTGGGAATGACCAAAGTACAAGGTAATGAACCAATAATATAAAATGGCTAGGTACATGGATATTGCCAAGTACACCGACATCATCAACATATGCACTCATAAACTAATGTACATGGTAATGGGTAGAGTGCACTAACATGGATAGGAATGACTTGAAAAGTGTTTTCATGACCTCTATAAACTATTTAATCCAAGAGGACATACCTTTTACTCCCAGTATAGAATAAGTACCCTCTCTAGCGTAGTTTGAAACCTAATATACATTGTTTGGATACCAATATCTAGAGGACATGTTCCCATGGTATAACCTCATGGACGTATAGTGATAAATTACGTCTTAAGAGTATGATTTTGATCCCCATTCATGACCTGACCCATGTTAGGCCTCATGATGCAACTATCCCAAGACAACCTCTATAGGACAGGGGTGGAGGCAAGCGCTGACGGAACCACAAAATTTGGGAGTCAATTTCATATGTTCTAGTACACATACACACACACACACATAGATAAATTTATTCAAAAGTATAGAGGGAATATAGTGAATGATGAAACCTTTTTTTAAATAAACTAATAATGCAAGGACCACTAAATAGTAGGAGTACAGAAATGTAAGCAGAAAGGGAAAGGGGAAAAATAATTTCCCAACCAGAATAGTGTCCCAACCAGAAAAAAAAACAAGAAATACAAAACAGATGAGGGATCCCCGCTCCTAGAATCCATGATATAGCCACAACATGTAGTTCATGCACCAGTATCTCTATTCTCCCAGAAGTCACAATCAACCATGTTCATCATTTGAATAATCCATGATATTTGCAGGAAAATCCCATATAGTAGTGAGTATAAACATACCCAATAGGATTCTCCAAAAAGAAGGGAGGGGATTAAGAGATAAAAAAGAAAAATAAAATAGCAGAAAGAAAAAATAACATTAAAATAGTGCTCCTCAACCTGATAGGAATGTTATGTAATATCATCCAAAAATAAGGAGCTAGAAATGGTTAGAATATAAAATTCTTGTCGAGTCTTCACTACCTATAGTAGCATAGTAGACTCATCCAACCATGATATTATTGACACGTAATACATGTGAAATACCTCGCACGTCTTTACCTATCCAAGAAGGATAATAACCAAAACCAAGGGAGTTGGTACTGCAATATGAGAGAGATATATATTCTCAGTTATAGAAACCCAAAAAAGGGGGTACTGGGATCTCAATCTCATATCTTATTGAAATAAGAAAAGTTACTAACAGTTCCAAATGTAACCACCAATGATTCCTATAGTCACTCACATTATCCCTGATTATGCAAGTTAAAGGGACTCAATCACGACACCTTGATGCTATCTGCTTTTGGTGGATCTGTCTCGCACACAAAGTTTTAAGATGTGTCACAGGGATGCGTCTTGGTATGAAAAGTGCCCCTCTTACATATGAGTCAAAATATATTTAAATGTTGGTCTCAAAACAGATCTGTAGTGGAAAGGTTGTGTCTCAATGTCGAGGACCCAAGCCCAACCTAACTGAAGGGTGACAATATAATGTATATGAGGACCCATGTGTACCTGAATGGAGGGTGACACTCAGAATAGGTTGAAGACCCCTACCTAGCCTGGATAAATGGTTTAACTCTAGTGACATCGGGGACCTATGGATATCCTTGCTGGAGGGTGCCAATCAGAATAGGTTGATGACCAATGCCCTGCCTGGCTTGAGGGTGAAACAATAGTGTCATCGAGGTCCCATTCCTAGCTCAATTGGAGGGTGCCACTTGGAATAGAAACAATGATGCATTCATACTCACTGCTATCATGGAACATATAATAAAGATGCTACGTGCTCAGAACACCATTCATTCTAACTAGAAATTAAAAACTAATTCCACCATCACATTCTACATGAAAAAAAAAACACAAAGATAGACTATTCACTTTCTCAAAAGGATAATCAGTGAAAGGTTGATTTTCACTACAATAATCACGAATTGGGAATCATGGGGCCAACACCTTGATTTTAGTTTTATGTTTCGTAAATAATTCTTAAAACATGTGCCTCAACATCAGGGTTGAGACTCTACTGACGGTGTGTCTATCTTACATCGTATATTGGAGTAACATTCGATACAAGATGTCACAACAAAAATAAATATATTACAACAATTTTATTATGGTGTTTAGTGAGACAGATCCATGAGGTAAACCCATAAAATTAATTAATGGAATCAAAATATACCTCTCAAATTGAAGATCATGTATCCATAGACAGAATATAAAATAGACACTCGGTTTAAAAGTTATGCCAGTCTTATTTTGCCACCTAAAGGCCGGCTCTGGCCCACTCCGGCCCCCTAGCTGGATGCCAACATTACTCACAGCCCAACCCACTAACAACACCATCCAAGCCTGACTACCAGTTGTTTCCCCATGTAAACTCGGCCTTCTATCCAGCCATACTTTGCAGAAGTGGTCGTTGCCTCAGTCACACTGCATTAACATACTCAGCCGACCGGTCCAGCCAGGAGGCTCAGTCGTGTCTCAGCACTGCAGCTCCCACCGGAACTCTAGTGTTCATTTTGGTGGACCAAAGAACCATCATTGGTTACCCTATCATAGATAAAAAAATATCTGGGTTTATTGTGCTATGATCATAATATAACTGGTCTCTCATGAAGAGTCATTGTTGAGTTGTCATGTCCAAACATGGGTGATGATTCCTTTAAAGAATGAACAAAGAATAAACAAAAATTACATACCTTAAACATGGATCAATGAACATGTTAGTGTGTCCATTGATGAATTTTAAAAAATAATGAATTTTAATAGACAAGAACTAATATTTCAAATATAAATTTGAAATGGAAAATAAAAGGGAAGGATCCTACCTGGATTTGTTTCATTACTTGTTGTTGATGTGTTCACCTCACTTCTGTTGGGATCTGCTGGTGATCTGTTGAAGAATACCCCTTGATCTGACAAAGAATGAAGTAGATAGTGGGAGATTGGTGGATAGATATAGAGATAGAGGATTAAGATAATACCCTAATCTTGAACTCTTAAGTTCTTATTTATTGAAAAACACTAAAACCCACACCAACGGCCACCGAATCCCAACCTTTGTAACCCTATCATTTTATGTCTCTCTTAGTTAAACCACCCCATTTTGAACACAATGTAGGTCTCATATTTCCTATCTGAGTAACCATTAATCTTTTATTTGAAATGACCTCTAAGAAAAAATAATTATATTGAATTATTATAATTTTGATTTTCCCCCAGGGTGAGTTTTTCCATAAAAGTCTCGCACCGACAAAAGATATGCCCCACCTAGTGTAAATGTCATGCGCTAAACTCATCCATGGTTTCATATTTGAAATCAGAGCTACCATTTTAGATTTATCCAATTTACTTCATGTGCATATTATAATTATTTTTATATTTTTATAAAATTTATTTTGGAAACACTGGTATATTGAATCACACGTACACTCAATTCTTAGCTCTGGAATTATGTAGAGATGTATTTAAAAGTCTGAGAGAAAAATTTGGGTCTCTACACCATTACCTACTTCACGAGATTCATCAATGAAATGAAAAACTATGAAATCAACATGGGGTATTGAGACTGCATCTGGTTATCCCATTCCAAAGAAATCTCTTTCACTTTTCTTTACTAGAATAAAAATAAAACCAAAGGGATGGACCATACATGTAATATCCTCTCGTGTACATCCTCAATCACCGTCGAGTACTCAGAAAATGTGCCTCCATATTAAATGTCTCGCTTTCCGAAGACTATGAAGTGTGTAGGATCATGAAAATACTACCTTAATTGAATCAAATTAAATATGTCATGAACCTTCTTCAGTTCAAGGGGTATGCAAAGGTGGTGGGAAACCCCGTCGAACCTCCGCATGATCTCAAACATCCTGTTAATCCTAAAGGATAGATTTCCATCATGGAAAAAACTCTGAATTCTATGTGGTGGGGAGAATCAAAGAAGACATTATAACCCTAATCGATCTCCAAGTGCCTACGATGTAGGTCTGCATATGATTTATTTATTCACTTGGAAGTATTCATTAATTAATAGATGATGTGAACATTTATCGTTGTCACTTTTAAAATCTCCGGGACCATGAAGGATGAGTCACTGACATAAATCTTGAAAAAGTTTTACCAAAGGGGTCTACCATATAGGGCATTAAAAAGGGACATACTGATGGTGGAGTGGTAGATGTTATTGTATGAAACCTCTACAAAAGTCATGTGATCCTGATATCTCTGACCGAAATCCATCATGCACGCCCATTGTATATCCTCCATCACATGGATAGTGCATTCCATCTGCCCATAGGTCTGGGGGTGAAAATATTTAATCATCTGCAGTGGGGACCCAAATGCTTCCAAGAAGCTTCTCTACAATCCTTACATAAGGTAGGATTCACGATTTCAGACAATCGTTGAGGTTATCCCTTGAAGGAATATGAGATGTCGCACCTACAACAGCCCAAAATACTCCACTGAACTCTACATCATGATATAAATGAAGTGTGACAACTTCCTCAGTTGGACCAATATCACCCATAAGAAATCATCTAACATCTCGGTGTTTAGAATAACTATGGATAATTCCATTGATATGTCTTCCCATTTCCACATTGGGGTCTCTAGATGCTGTAAAAACCCCACTGGAACATGATTCACAACTTTCACTAACTGACAGGTATGGAATCATGAGATGAATTCATCAATTATTCATCTCGTAGAATAGAACCAAAACAATCAATGAATATCCCTATACATATTCCCCACATAGATAAGTATAGAGAAGGGAGAAGTGTCAAACTACTAAATCACCCCAACCTACATCGCGGCTTGAACAACTATTCAGCCATTGCATATGATCTCATGATTTGATCCTTAATAATATCCTTCTAGAACGTCCCCTGTGTATATTTGATCATGCAGAACTTCTCTGTAAATATATCCCAATTTGGAATCTCTCATGTGCTCATGGAGCGAATGGGTCAGCACCATTGACTATAGGAATCCTTCTCCACTAGGGTCAGATATAGGAAATCTAACTAATTTTATGATTCTTACAATATGAATGTATGAGACTTCCTTCTAAGGGAACATGATACAACCTTTCGCTTCCATGGACTATTAACTATCTTGAGGTCATGGTCCTATAGGAATTCAAACCAGCATTGCTGCCTCACATTTAGATCTATCAGGGTAATGATGTACCTGACGATATGGTGGTCTTATTAAACCAGAATGCACTATCCTAGAAGATATTGTATCCACATCTTCAAGGAAAGTAATACTGTTGTGATATATAATACCCGATTCACATTATTATTCTCATGGGGTCAGAAATCCCTTAAACTGTATGCGACGAAAGCATGTTGTTACATCAAAACGTAACTGAGCGTAGCTCATGAGTTATCAAAATACACTATAAACTCAAAAACCTCCACTGGTAGTCTCAAAAAAAAAGAACTCATCAACCTCTACCTCAACTCCTCGAACACCTTCTGGGACCGCTCTTACTCAGTGAAAGTTGTCTGATACTTGTCAGAGGAGTCAATGGTGATGCGATATTACTGATGACTTCCAAAAATATCTTGTAATATCCAGCTAAAACAATTAGTCTTTGAACATATGAAAAATTCTTTGGTGGCTACTAAAAAGTAATGGCATTGATCTTCACTGGATCCATGGATAAACCTTCTTCAAAGATGTAATTATTAAATATGTTCACCTCATGTATCTAGAACTGACAGTTCAAGAGATTTCCATTAATCCAGTTCTCTCAAAGTAAATCAAGAACTATCCTCAAGTAATCTACATGATCTTCCTCTAATGTAGAGTAAATAATTTTGTCATCAATGTAGAAAACAACAAGGCAGTACAGGTATCGATGGACGATTCGGTTCATCAATTCCTTAAAAATGTTGTGGCATGCCTCACACCTTATTACATCACTAGGAACTTGTAATGCCCATTGCGACATTGAAAATCCAATATTTAAATAGAAGACTCATGAAGTGGTTGCTAGTGGTAGCTGAATCTAAGATCGATCTTTGAGATCCATCTCACTCTATGAAACTGATCAAAGTGGTTGTCAATCCATGCAGAGGGGTACATGTTCCTTATCATAGACTGATTCAGATAATGATAATCCACAAAAAGTCAAAATATTCTATCTACCATCCACACAAACCTAACTAAAGGTTCCTTGGGGAACACATTGGGATTGAGTAAACCTTTTTTACAAATGTCATACAACTATAAATACTACAAAACGGGATTTATCAGCACTAAAAATGGGCTTTATCATCACTAAAAAAGAGCTGTCATGATCAGCACTGATAAAGGGGGGTCCCCTTTATCAGCGCTCTTTTACCACTGATAAATTTTTATTTTATCAGCGCCTTTTTATTGCTGATAATGGATTTTTTTATCAGTGCTAAGAAGCCCTGATAAAATCCATGTCTGCTGCACAAAACATTCTGCAGCAGCACACCCAAACAGCACACCAAAACAACACCTGCAAATAATTCAGCATCTCAATAAGTATACCCATACTAAATTGACACATAAATCATAATCTAATTACATGAAGTATACCCATAAAACATTAACACATAATTGATAGGTTAATTAAATACATAAAGAATTATATTCATAATTCAAGGGGTTGGGGAGGTTGTTCAGGGGTTTCGGGTGGATGCCCAAGGAGGGGTAGGGGGTGTCCATGGGGATGGGGTGTCCATGGGGGGCGGGGGCGGTCCAGGATGATGGGGGGCTATCCAAGGAGGGTGTTGGTGTATAGGGGGTGGAGTTTTCTAGGTGGTGGGGTGGTGTCTAGGAGGGTGGGTGTCAAGGTGGGGGGGGGGGGGGCTTTCCAAGAGGTGGGTGGGGTGTCCAAGGGGTTGGGCGGTCTGGGGGGCTATCCAAGGGGGGTTTGGTGGTGTCCAGGAGGGTGGGATGGGGGAGTCCTAGGGGATCGAGGTGTCTAGAGGGGTGGGGGTGTCCAGGGGGTGGGGGTGGTCCAGGGGGTTGGTAGGGCTGTCAAAGGGGGGTGGGGTGGTGTCCAAGGAGGGGTGGGGGGTATATATGGGGTGTCCATGGGGGTGGGATAATGTCCATGGTGTCGGGGGCTTTCTAGGGTGTGGGGGATGTCCAGAGGGGGGGGTCTAGGGTGTTGGCGGGGCTGCCCAATGGGGTGGGATGGTGTCTGGGAGGGTGGGGGTTGTTGTCCATGGGTGGGGGTGTCCATGGGGTGTTTGGGGTATGGAGGTGGTAAGGTGGTGTAAAGGAGGAGTGGTGTTGTCGTCCAGGGGGTGCTGGTTGTCCAGGGGGTGTGGGGGTGTCCGGGGGGGGGGGGGGGGGGTTGGGGGGCTGTCCATGGGCATGTCCAGGGGGTGGGGGTGTCTAGGGGGTTTATGGGGCTTTCCAGGGGGTGGGGGTGTCCAGAGGGGTGGGGGTGTTCAGGGGGTGGGTTGGTGTCCAGGGGGTGGGGGGGTGGTCCATGGGGTTGGTGGGGTTGACTCTTACACATCACAAATGACCCGTGAATCGTTATCCTAAAAGATCAAGACAATCCGAATGCGCTTGGTCGAATTTCCGAAGGTCAGTTGTTGTTTTCACTTAAAATTGTGTCCAATTTAAAAAAAAGTGAGACCCTTTGAGTGGTATCGGCCACAACATGCCTTCGAATGAGGTAGGGATGACGTTTTCACATCTCAAAGGACCCATGGATCGTTCTCCTAAAAGATCAAGACAATCTGAATTTGTTTGGTGAAATTTCTGTAGGTCAGTTGTTGTCTTCACTGTGAAATTTGCCCATTTTAAACAAAAGTGAGACCCTTTGAGTGGTACCGGCCACACCGTGCCTCGGACTGAGGCGGGGATGAATCTTGAATGTCAAAAAGGACCAGTGTATTCTTCTCCTAAATAATTAAGACAATCTGAATGATTTTGGTCAAATTTCTGTAGGTCAGTTGTTGTTTTCATTTAAAAATATTTCCATTTTAAACTGAAGTGAGACCATTTGAGTGGTACCAGCCACACCGTGCTTCAGATTGAGGTAGGAATGACTCGTTCACGTCCCCAACACACCCGTGGATAGTTCTCGTAAAGTATCAACACAATACTAATGCGTTTGGTTGGATTTCCGTAGGTCTGTTGCTGTTTCCACTTAAAAATCAATCCAATTTAAACAGAAGAGAGACCCTTTGAGTGGTACCGGCCACACCGTGCCCGGGATTGAGGCATGAATTACTCGTACATGTCCCCAAATCACCTGTGGATTGTTCTATTAAAGTATCAAGACAATCTGAATGTGTTTGGTTGGATTTCCATAGGTCAGTTGTTGTTTTCACTTAAAATTGTGTCCATTTTAATGAAAAGAGTGACCCTTTGAATGGTACCGGCCACACCGTGCCTCAGATTGAGGAAGGGATGACTCTTGCACGTCACCAATGACCCTTGGATCGTTATCATAAATGATCGAGACAGTCCGAATGTGTTTGGCTGGATTTCCGTTGGTCAGTTGTTGTTTTCCCTTAAAAATTTATCCATTTTAAACAAAAGAGAGACCCTTTGAGTGGTACCGGCCACACCATGCTTCATATTGAGGCAAGGTTGATCCTTACACATCACATAGGACCCATTTATTGTTCTAATAAAGGATCAAGACAATCCAAATGTGTTTTTTCTAATTTACGTAGGCCAGTTATTGTTTTCACTTAAAAATATGTCCATTTTAAATAGAAGAGAGACCCTTTGAGTGGTACCGGCCACACCGTGCCTCTGATTGAGGAAGGGATGACTCGTGCACGTCCCAAACGCACCATTTGATCGTTCTCTTAATGTATCAACACTATCCGAATGCGTTTGGTCAGATTTCCATAGGTCAGTTGTTGTTTTAACTTAAAAATTTGTCCAATTTAAACAGATGAGAGACCCTTTGAGTGGTACCGGCCACACCGTGCCTCGAATTGAGGAGGGGATTACTCGTAAACATACCCAATGCACTATTGGTTCGTTCTCAAAATGGATAAAGGAAATCCGAATGCATTTGGTCAGATTTACGTAGGGAAGTTGTTGTTTTAAATTAAAAATCTGTCCATTTTAAACAAAAGAGAGACCCTTTGAGTGGTATCGGCCACACCGTGACTTGGATTGAGGCGGGATGACACATACACATCCCAAAAGATGCCGTGAATGATTCTATTAAAGGATAAACTCAATAAGAATGCATTTGGTAGTATTTTCGTAGGTCAGTTGTTGTTTTGACTTAAAAATTTGTACAATTGAAACAGAAGAGAGACCCTTTTAGTGGTATTGGCCACAACCTACCTCGGATTGAGGCGGTGATTACTCGTACACATCCCCGATGCACCCTTGGATCATTATATTAAAGGATCAATACAATCCGACTGAGATTAGTAGGATTTCCGTAGTTCAGTTGTTGTTTTCACTTAAAATTGTGTCCAATTTAAAGAAAAGAGACCCTTTGAGTGGTACCGGCCACACCATGCCTCAGTTTGAGGCAAGGATTACTCGTACACATCCCCAAAGTACCCATGTGTCATTTTATTAAAGGATAAAGACAATCCAAATGTGTTTGGTCAGATTTACATAGGTCAGTTGTTGTTTTCACTTAAAATTGTGTCCATTTTAAATAAAAGAGAGACACTTTGAGTTGCACCGGCCTCACCGTGCCTCGGATTGAAGTGGGGATGACTCTTGCATGTCACAAAGGACCAATTGATAATTTTAATAAAGGATTGAGACAAACTGAATGCATTTGGTCATATTTTCATAGGCCAGTTGTTGTTTTCACATAAAAATCTGTCCATTTTATACAAAAGAGAGACCCTTTGAGTGGTACAGGCCACACCGTGCCTCAGATTGAGAAGAGGTTGAATTTTACACATAAAAAATGACCAATTGATAGTTCTCATAAAGGATCAAGACAATTCTAATGCGTTTGGTCAAATTTCCGTAGGTCAGTTGTTGTTTTCACTTAAAAATATGTCCATTTTAAACAGAAGAGAGACCCTGCGAGTGGTACCGGCCACACCGTGATTCTAATTGAGGTAGGGATGACTCCTGCACGTACCCAATGCACCTGTGGATCATTCTATTAAAGTATCAACACAATACGAATGCGTTTGGCTGAATTTCTGTAGGTCAGTTTTTGTTTTCACTTAAAAATCTGTCCAATTTAAATAGAAGAGAGACCCTTTGAGTGGTACAGGCCACACCGTGACTCGTATTGAGGTGGGGATTAATTTTACACATCTTCAACACACCCTTGGATCATTCTCATAATGGATAAAGACAATATGAATGTGTTTGGTCGTATTTCCATAGGTCAGTTTTTGTTTTAACTTAAAAATCTGTCCATTTTAAACAAAAGAGAGAACCTTTGTGTGGTATCGGGCACACCATGCCTCATATTGAGGTGGGGATGACTCGTACATGTCAAAAAGGACCTGTGGATCGTTCTCCTAAAATATCAAGACAATCCTAATGAGTTTGGTCGAATTTCTGTAGGTCAGTTGTTGTATTCACATAAAAATATGTCCATTTGAAACAGAAGAGAGTCCCTTTGAGTGGTACCGGCCACACCGTACCTCGGATTGAGGTGGGGATGACACTTTCACATCTCGAACGCACCCATGGATAATTCTATTAATGGATCAACAAAATCCGAATGCGTTTGGTCAGATTTCCATAGGTTAGTTGTGGTTTTCACTTAAAAATATGTCCAATTTAAACAGAAGAGAGACCCTTTGAGTGGTACCGGCCACACCGTGCCCTAGATTTAGGTGGGGATTATTCATACACATCCCCAACACACTCGTGGAACATTATATTAAAGGATCAAGACAATCCTAATGCATTTGGTTGGATTTCTGTAGGTCAGTTGTTGTTTTCACTTAAAATTGTGTCCATTTAAAAGAAAAGAGAGACCCTTTGAGTGGTACCGGAAACACCATGCCATGTATTGAGGCTAGGATTACTCGTACATATCCCCAATGCACCCATTGATTATTTTCTTAAATTATCAAGTCAATAAAATTGTGTTTTGTCAGATTTCCATAGGTCAGTTGTTGTTTTCACTTAAAATTGTGTCCATTCTAAAGAAAAGAGAGACCCTTTGAGTGGTACCAGCCACACCGTGCCTCGGATTGAGGCGAGGATAACTCATGAAAATCAAAAAGGACTCTTGGATTGTTCTTATAAAGGATCAAGACAATACTAATGTGTTTTGTTGAATTTTCGTAGGTTAGTTTTTTTAACTTAAAAATTTGTCCATTTTAAATAAATGTGAGACCCTTTCAGTGGTATCGGTCACACTGTTCCTCATATTGAGGTGGGGATGTCTCGTACATGTAAAAAAGGACTCGTGGATCAATATCCTAAAATATATGGACAATTAGAATGTGTTTGATCGACTTTCCGTAGGTCAGTTGTTGTTTTCACTTAAAATTGTGGACATTTTAAAGAAAAGAGAGACGCTATGAGTGGTACCAGCCACACCGTGCCTCAGATTGAAGTTTAGATGACTCTTGAATGTCACAAAGTATCTGTGGATCATTATCATAAAGGATAAAGAAAATATGAATGCATTTGGTCAGATTTTCGTAGGTCAGTTCTTTTTTTCACTTAAAAATCTGTCCAATTTAAACATAAGAGAGACCCTTTGTGTGGTATCGGTCACACTGTGCCTCAGATTGAGGTGAAGATTCCTCTAACCCATCCCCAACGAACATGTTGATCATTCTATTAAAGGATCAAGACAATAAAAATGCATTTGGTCAGATTTCCATAGGTTGGTTATTGTTTTCACATAAAATTGTGTCCATTTTAAAGAAAAGAGAGACCCTTTGAGTGGTACCGGCCACACCGTGCCTCAGATTTAGGCGGTGATTACATTACATGTCACAAACTCACCCTTTGATCATTCTCATAAAGGATCAAGACAATCTGAATGTGCTTGGTCAGATTTCCGTAAGTCAGTTGTTGTTTTAACTTAAAAATCTACCCATTTTAAACAAAAGAAAGACCCTTTGAGTGGTACCGGCCACACCATGCCTGGGATTGAGGCAGGGATGACTCATATACATCAAAAAGGACAGTTTTATCGTTCTCCTAAAATATGAAGACAATTCGAATGCGTTTGGTTGAATTTCTATAGGTCAGTTGTGGTTTTCACTTAAAAATATGTCCATTTTAAACAGAAGAGAGACCCTTTGAGTGGTACCAGCCACAACATGCCTCAGATTGAGGAGGGGGTGACTCATTCATGTCCTCAACTCACCCTTGGAACATTCTATTAAATTATCAACATAATAAAAATGGTTTTCGTCTGATTTCTGTTGGTCAGTTCTTGTTTTCACTTAAAAATCTGTCCAATTTAAACAGAAGAGAGACCCTTTGAGTGGTACCGGCCACTCCGTGCCTCCGATTGAGGTGGGGATTACAAGTACACGTCCCCAATGCACCCATTGATCATTATCTCATAGGATAAAGAAAATATGATATCATTTTGTCGGATTTTCGTAGGTCAGTTGTAGTTTTCACTTAAAATTGTGTCCATTTTAAAGAAAATAGAGACCCTTTGAGTGGTGTCGGCCAAACCATGCCTGATATTGAGACAGGGATTACTCTTACACATCCCCAATGAACCCATGGATCGTTTTCTAAAAGGATCAAGACAATCCTAATGTGTTTCTTCATATTTTAGTAGGACAGTTGTTGTTTTCACTTAAAATTGTGTCCATTTTAAAGAAAAGAGAGACCCTTTGAGTGGTAACAGACACACCGTGCCTCGGATTGAGGCATGGAGGACTCATACAAGTCAAAAAGGACATGTGTATTTTTCTCATAAAGGATCAAGAAAATAAAACTGCATTTTGTCAGATTTTCATAGGTCAGTTGTTGCTTTCACTTAAAAATTTCTCCATTTAAAAAAAGTGAGACCCTTTGAGTGGTACCAGCCACATCGTGCCTAATATTGAGGCAGGGATGACTCTTAAATGTAAAAAAGGACCCATGGATAGTTCTATTAAAATATCAATGCAATACAAATGTGTTTGGTCGAATTTCTGTAGGTCAGTTGTTGTTTTCACATAAAATTGTGTCAATTTTAAAGAAAAGAGAGACTCTTTGAGTGGTACTTGCCACACCGTGCCTCCGATTGAGGCAAAGATGACTCATGAACTTCAAAATGTACCCATGGACCATTCTCATAATTTATCAAGACAATATGAATGCCTTTGGTTGGATTTCCATAGGCCAGTTGATGTTTTTACTTAAAAATCTGTCCAATTTAAACAGAAGAGAGACCCTTTCAGTGCTACCGGTCACACCATTCCGTGTATTGAGGTAGGAATTACTCATACACATCTCCAACGCACCCGTGGAATGTTCTCTTAAAGGATCAAGACAATCCAAATGCGTTTTATCATATTTCCATAGGTCAGTTTCTGTTTTCACTAAAAATTGTGTCAATTTTAAAGAAAAGAGAGACCCTTTGAGTGGTACCGGCCACACCGTGCCTCATATTGAGGTGGGGATGACTAGTTAATATTCCCAATGGAACCTTGGATCATTCTATTAAAGGATCAACACAATACAATTGTGTTTGGTCAGATTTACGTAGGACATTTTTGGTTTTCACTTAAAAATCTATCCAATTTAAACAGAAGAGAGACCCTTTGAGTGGTACCGGCCACACCGTGCCTCAGATTGAGGTGAGGATTACTTTTTAATGTCCCCAATGAAACCGTGTATCTTTATCTTAAAGGATCAAGAAAATATGAATGAGTTTGGTTGGATTTCCGTAGGTCAGTTGTTGTTTTTACTTAAAATTGTGTCCATTTTAAAGAAAAGAGACCCTTTGAGTGGTACCGGTAACATCGTGCCTTAGATTAAGGTAGTGATTACTCATAAAACTCCCAAGTGCACCCGAGATATTTTTCTTAAAAAATCATGTCAATAAAAATGAGTTTGGTCAGATTCCTATAGGACAGTTGTTGATTTAACTTAAAATTGTGTCCATTTTAAAGAAAAAAGAGACCCTTTGAGTGGTACCAGACACACCGTGGCTCAGAATGATGTGAGGATGAATCATTCATGTCAAAAAAGACTCGTGGATTGTTCTCATAAAGGATTGAGACAATCTGAACGAATTTGGTCGGATTTCCTTAGGTCAGCTGTTGTTTTCACTTAACAATCTGTCCATTTAAAAAAAAAAAGAGACCCTTTGAGTGGTACCAGCCACACTGTGCCTCATATTTAGGCGGGGTTGACTCTTACAGATCACAAATGATCCATGGATCATTATTATAAAGGACCAAGACAATATGAGTGCGTTTGTTGGAATTTCCATAGGTCAGTTGTTGTTTTCACATAAAAATATGTCCATTTTAAACAGAAGAGAGACCCTTTGAGTGGTACCGGCAACAACGTGCCTCAGATTGAATAGGGAATGACTATTGAACTTCCCCAACACACCCATGGATCGTTATCTTAAAGGATCAACACAATATGAATGCATTTGGTAGGATTTATATAGGTGAGTTGTTGCTTTCACTTAAAAATCTGTCCAATTTAAACAGAAGAGAGACCCTTTGAGTGGTACCAGCCACACCGTGCCTTGGATTGAACTAGGTATTACTCATAAATATACCCAAATCACCTGTGGGTCATTATAATAAAGTATAAAGACAATCTGAATGTGTTTGGTCAGATTTCCGTAGGTCAGTTGTTGTTTCAACTTAAAAATCTGCCCATTTTAAACAAAAGAGAGAACCATTGAGTGGCACCGGCCAGATTGTTCCTCTTATTGAGGTAGGGATGACTTTTACATATCTAAAAGGACATGTGGATCCTTCTCCTAAAATATCATGACAATCCGAATGTGTTTGGTCAGATTTTCATAGGTCAGTTGTTGTTTTCACTTAAAAATCTGTCCAATTTAAACAGAAGAGAGACCCTTTGAGTCGTACCGGCCACAATGTGCCTCAGATTGAGGCAGGGATTATTTGTACATGTTCCCAATGCACCCTATGATCATTCTATTAAAGGATCAAGATAATATTAATGCATTTGGTCAGATTTTCATAGGTCAGTTGTTGTTTTCACTTAAAATTGTTTCAATTTTAATTAAAAGAGAGACCCATTGAGTGGTATCGGCCACGTCGTGACTCATATTGAGTTGGGGATTACTTTTACACATATCCAACACACCCTTGGATCATTTTATTAAATGATCAAGTCAATATGAATGCGTTTGGTTGGATTTCCATAGGTCGGTTGTTGTTTTCACTTAAAATTGTGTCCATTTTAATGAAAAGAGAGACCCTTTGAGTGGTACCGGCCTCACCGTGCCTCTGATTGAGGCGGGGATGACTTTTTCATGTTATAAAGGACTCTTTATCATTAAGAAAAAATAAAATCCTAATGCATTTGGTCGGATTTTCATAGGTCAATTGTTGTTTTCACTTAAAACTTTATCCATTTTAAACAAAAGTGAGACCCTTTGAGTGGTACCAGCCACACCGTGCCTCCGATTGAGGTAGGGATGAATCATACAAATCAAAAAGGACCCATTTATTATTATCCTAAATGATCAAGGCAATCCAAATGTGTTTGTTTAATATCCACAGGCCAGTTGTTGTTTTCACTTAAAATTGTGTCCATTTTAAAGAAAAGAGAGACCCTTTGAGTGGTACCAGCCACAATGTTCCTCAGATTGTGGTGGGAATCACTCATGCACGTTACAAAGGACCCATGGATCATTCTCATAGATGATCAAGGCAATCCAAATTCATTTGGTTGGATTTCGGTAAGTCAGTTTTTGTTTTCACTTAAAAATAAGTTCAATTTAAACAGAAGAGAGACCCTTTGAGTGGTACCGGTCACACCGTGCCTCGGATTAAGGTGCAGATTACTCGTAAAAATCCCCAAAACACCCATGGATCATTGAATTAATGTATCAAGACAATCCTAATGTGTTTGGTTGGATTTCCATAGGTCAGTTATTGTTTTCACTTAAATTGTGTCAATTTTAAAGAAAAGAGAGCCCCTTTGAGTGGTATCGGCCACACCATGGCTCGGATTGAGGGTGTGATGACTCGTTCTCGTCAAAAAGGACCCATGTATCATTATTATAAATGATCAAGGAAATCCAAATGCGTTTGGTTAGATTTCCGTAGGTCAGTTGTTGTTTTCACTTAAAAATATGTCCAATTTAAACAGTAGAGAGACCCTTTGAGTGGTACCGGTCACACCGTGCCTCAGAGTGAGGCGTGGATTACTCATACACTTCCCCAACGCACCTGTGGATCTTTCTCTTTAAGTATCAAGACACTCCGAATGCGTTTGGTTGGATTTCCATATGTCAGTTATTGTTTTCACTTAAAATTGTGACCATTTTAAAGAAAAGAGAGATCCTTTGAGTGGTACCGGCCACAACGTGCCTCGGATTGAGGCAGGGATTACTCGTACATGTCCCCAATGCACCCGTGGGTCATTATCATAAAGTATCAAGACAATCATAATGCATTTGGTCAGATTTCCATAGGTAAGTTGTTGTTTTCACTTAAAAATATGTCCATTTTAAACAAAAGAAAGGCCCTTTGAGTGGTTCATCATTCTTTCATGTTGTTGGTGTATATCATCTGTTAAAATGGGAAATTGACTCATTGGAGAAATTATTTTTTATTTATTATCCATTACAATATTCCTACAAACATTTACATACAATAATGTGTCATCATTTGATCCCCTAAACCCCTCTAAAAAATGACCGCCAATTGTACACGTCCCCAAGTTAGATCTTCATGTTATTTGTGTACAATCTGTCATCAGGTATACAACCCACTCATTTCTGAACATATCTATATCATCTTGTAAGTATGTGTCTTTTCGGCAGTCAGAGTAGTATTTCAAAATATAAAAATAAAGAAGTAATAAATAAATTAAACGAACTAGTAGTTGTTTTTGAAAATACCTCTTTAGGGATGCTTGTTCCTTGATGAAAAATGATATCCTTCATAAATTTACAAACATAATAACTACAATATTTATCGTTTGTTTGTTTCTGACACTACAAAAAAATTGATCATTAGGAGAATAAGTAACCTATGTTGAGATGTGTTTGGATAGTGAAATTTTATTATATATACACTGATATTTATCTAGATGTTGTACTTGTTCGCCTCCTTATGCTTAGCCCCTGTCCTCATTCATTTTTTTAGACAATAATTATATACTGCCCTATAATAATATAATCCTCAGTAGAAGATAATATAAATTACATTACTTGATGATTAGACATAAAACATAGGATGTAGTGTCTTACAAATTCACAAACTCCATCATGTGTGGTCGGTTTGATGGATATCCTTGCTCAGAATCCAGAAAATAAATCTTTGGTGTATCCAAGTTCATCACAATTATCATACAATATTGACTAAAAACACAGAAAAGAATAAGTAATAAAATAAGTTAAAATATAATTTATATGATTTAATCATAGAGTTTTACCCATGCATGGTCGGTATTAAGAATATTCTGTCATCTTTAATCTTTCTTTCAAATGTTTTCAGCAGTCCGTTCACTATTTCATTGTTTTTTTATGGATCTATTTTCCTCAGATGTGATGATGTGGTATGTGGACTAACGAGTCAAAATCATGGCTCATGTGAAAATTCCTTCAACTGTTTTTCATATATACGTCTGTCTACAATATAAAATTCATTTGGTCATAATTTTCACATTAGATCAGCTTTTAGAAAATCAATTCATAGAAATGTACCTCATATATATATATATATTTACAATTGTGACGCCTAGACAACTGTTTTCATATACCTCATTTACATTTTCAACAGCATGGAAATCTTGACATTCCAAGCTGTATATATTCTCTCCGAAAACCACTATATGACTACTACCTCCTCTTAGCTTCGTATCCACATGAGTCTTCAATACTAGTAAATGTGGATAGTGAACAGGTGGTGTTATTATGCATTCCGTAGCCTTGGGATCGGTTGGTCGATCCTTTAGATGGTTTTGAGTTGACATTTGTCACCCCCTTCCCACTCTCCATATATAATATCATTCATTGGTTCAGACCCTTTTTTTCATTAATTGTTAAAGGTTTATCATGAAAACAAAGAAAATAAATACTTCTTTTGCCGTATGTACTCATACAGGATGTGACCACCATGCAATGAATGTCCCAGTGGCCTTTTCGACCATATGAATATCATCATCTTCATCAAGTGGAATAGGTAGCTCTGCATTTGGCTCATGAGCTATAGAAATAGTCACTTTTAGATGATCTTTAGGAAGTGGTCTATTATGCAGCGTGTCATCTGGGATGTTGAACACTGTAGCCCTTACTACAAGGTGATAGGTGGGTGTTGGCAGATATAAATCACAATCATTATCACCCTGTATAATATCAGTACAGGAAAAGTATCAGTGTTTGTTTGATTCACATTTAATGTGAAAAATTATTATAATATTGATTACCATGGCTAAGACAACTCTTTGAGGGGAATGGTTCGCCTCAAAGCTGGTGGGGGTGGGGCGGGATCGTCACATGCTGGTTGTTCCTGAGCTGTGTCTTCTCCATGCTTCCCACCCATAAAAGTTTCTATCAACTCTCCCTGCCATTGAAATAATTCTCCAAGGGTTCCTAGTTTTTCTCTCATTTGTTTCAATGTTTCATCTCTATCCTCCTTTTTTTTCTTCTCAAAATATACTCGGGGTGTCAACCCAAACCCCACACCCCTAACACGGCCTTATTTTTCTGGCTGCTTCAAAGCCGTCAATAATAGGTCTGCATGTACTACAGGAGTAGCTGATTGATGTGACGATCGGATATAGGAAAATAACTAATTATTTTTATGTAATAACAATTTAAAACAAATATTTTTATCGTCGGGTCATACTTAGACAAATTTCCCACACTTTTTGTGTGTTCTCATATACTAGCTCCCCTTCCTTATTCACACGTGCCTCCTTCCAAAGCACATGATGTGGGATGGAAGTGTATTTGGTTTTAGACTCATCAATCTATATATAAACATAGAAAGATAATTATGATGTTCTTTGATGGAACCTAACAATATTACTATAAATTTAAAATACATACCATTTTATTTTCTAGTGAAGTGTACCCCATCTTTGCCTTACGATAGGGGAATGTTGGGTTTGATGCACGTTCCTTATTTTCTTTACAGAATTACTGTTTCATAAATGAAATATTGACAATCCAAGTCATGAATACACATATCCTCAAACAACCTATTATCACCCACAATGTACTTGAAACTTCTCATCCCCAAGGCGGCCAATAAATGAATCCCATGCTTCTTGCGATATCAGGTGATCATAGACAATGGGTGGGTGCGGGTTTATATTACCTTCGGAATCTTTCAGGTGATATCTTGTTAAAATAGTATGAAAACATTGATGAATCCTTCCTGCAAGCCTTAGTACATAATCCTTGTGTGAATTGTATACTTTAAATGTATTCTCCAATTGATTGAAAAGATTAAGAAATTGTTTCATTATTTTATTTGCTATAAAATAAATAAATAAATTCATAATGTTACCATAATTTCTTCCCAGATCATAGCCTTCTGCCCTGAAACAACATGGTGCCATGAATCTATGTCAATTGGAACACATTGCCAAGTGACAACTCCAATGTAAATACTAAACATGGCCTTGTTGGGATTCACATGTTGGCCTCGTGCATTCCATCCGACGTCAGATTTGATGCCTTTGCTTTTCGCCTTAAGAACTTTGGCTAACACCGTCAAACTACGATACACCTGTGTTTTCTGCGACGTCTATCCTACATTTATGACCATTTCATAGATATCAAAATCATCTATAGGTTCATCTGAAATGGTAGCAATGAAATGTGTTGATGGTTTTTGGACCTCAACACTAGGAGTAGTAGAACCCGCAACAGCAGGAGTAGCAAGAGCAGCCGCAGCAGCAGCCACAATAGTCATAGCAGTAGCTTGAGAGACTTGTTCAGCCTTAAGGTTAGAAGCACCAGAATGTGAAGAAGTCATTATCTGCAAAAGGGGTTGAATAGTTAATTTAGATTACATAAATTCAGTAATGATAATATAATAACAATGAGATAACAAGATCTATATTACGAACAAAATATAACATGTTTATTGAACTCTATTTCTTTTTTTCAAAAGCTGTAGGGATTTTACACCTATATCGATTATCCAAATACCTTCATTGTGGTCTCCTCTAACATACAAAAGATCATTTACATTGGGACCGATCCTAAATGATTGTGACATACCACTGAAAGGATCACCCTCAACTTAATTTTCATCAGAATGTTCAGTAGTTTTGGACGCTAACAGAACAAATGACCACTTTCGGTTTGTGGGATCTAGAACATAAAAAACTTGTACCACTTGTGATTCCATTATAAACTATTCATCTTTGTACACTTATTTACAATAATTAACTTTCACAAATCCCCATTCATCTATTTTAACACCACTATTGCTATCAACCCATTTGCATGAAAAATGGTTAATTAGAATGTCATATAATCCTACTCCCATATTAGTTTGATAATGCTAAAGTATGACATATTTTCATAAATTGGGTTTATGTCCTTACTACCAGAAACATGCATTGCTTCAACCACCAGTGTAACTCCACTATTTAGTGTGTTACTATCTTCATCATGTTCATTTGTATAGAATTTATATCCATTAATTACATAACCACTGTAAGATAATATATACACACTTGGTCCAGCGGCTAGCCATTGAAGTCGTTCTGAAATTGAATTCTAATTTTCATCCAACTGCTTAAAAATAAGGTCCCGAAACCATCCTATAAACTGGTGATTATTTGTATTTGATAACCATTGTTCAGCCCTTGATGGATTCAACTGCCCAAGAATTTCTTTGCGAGTTCCAATAAATGGAGAAACCTCCCAACTATTATGTAAAACATATAGGTGGTCCTGCTCCTGATATGTAATGCTGATTGTCACAACATCTCTTCCAGAAATTCCCTCACCCTCAATGCGTCCAGTGTAACGAAATTTCAGGAGACCAATTCTTTCCACAGCATATAGGTATTTGGTACAAAATTCAATGGCTTACTCAACAATATATTTCTCCACTATACAACCCTCTGGCTAACTTCGATTTTTGACATACCCTTTCAAAATCTTCATATACTGTTCAACTGGATACTTCCATCTATATTGTACAGGACAACAAGGTCAAATCTCTCTCACCAAGTGAATCATCAAATGAACCATCATATCAAATAATGTTGGAGGGAAGAACATTTCTAATTCACATAATATGATGACAATTTCTTTTTCCATAGATGTAAATTTTTCCAGGTCAAAATCATTTGTACATATAGTTTTGAAAAAGAAACAAAGTTTTCTTAACGTATTCCAAACATTCGTAGGCAAAATGCAACGTAAAGCTATAAGAATTAGATCTTGCATCAAAACCTAGTAGTCATGTGATTACAAACCTTTTAACACCAAATCATTCATTGACACAATATTCTTGATATCTAATGAATACCCCACTGAAACCTTTACCTCATTGAATAAGTTTCAAAACTGGTATCTCTCCTCCCATGAACGATTATAAGTAGTTGGAGGAAGAAACATTCGATTTTCACCATTCACAGGAGCCAAATATTCTCATATTCCCATGTCAACCAAGTCCAACCTTACCTTAATTCCATCCTTTGTTTTTCCATGGGAATTTAGCAACATTCCAATAACACTGTCACATAATGTTTTTTCCACATGCATCACATCAAGAAATTTTATGACGTACAAACAATTCCAGTATGGTAATTCAACAAAACTGATCTCTTTTTCTACCGATTTTCGTATGGTTTTTTTAAAATGGTACACCAAAAACAGTGTTCACATATTTTTTTTTCTCAAACAACTGATCACCTATTAGTGGAAGCTATGCGGTGCGTTGTTCTAAACATCCATTGAATGATGTCATCGAAGATCGGTACTTATGTCGATGAGGTAGAAATCTACGATGTCCTTGAAACACATATTTCGATGAATGTTTCAACCTAATTGATTATGTATCTTCTTTGCACATGAGACACCCTTGAGTTCCTTTAATGTTATAGCCTGAAAAATTTCCATAAGCAGGGAGATCATTTATTATCCCATAAAACATCGCTCTCAATGTGAAGTGTTCACTTTTATAAGAATCATACAACATAACACTTGAATCTCACAATAACTTCAAATTATTGATCAAAGGAGCCAAATAAACATCAATATCATTACCTGGTTGTTTTGGTCCTGATATAAGCATAGATCACATGATGAATTTATGATTCATGCATAACCAGGGTGGCATGTTATAATTTACCAACATAACAAGCCATGTACTATGAGTGCTGGTTTGAGTACCAAAAGGATTTACTCCATCCGTAGATAACGCAAGAATAAGTTTTCTCAAATCTTTTCCAAATTCAGGACACTCAGGATCAATTTTCTTCCATTGAGGAGAGTCGACCAGATGATGTAATTTCCCATATTTGTTTCTTTTATCTGCATGCCACGACAATTGTCCTGTAGTTTCTTCACTTCCATATAGACACATAAACCTTGGAATGATTGGAAAGTACCATAAACATTTCATAGGATTTGATTCATCGTTCTTGTATCAAGAAGCACCAAACTTTGGGAATTCTATAAGTGATTTGTTCTCCTTGTGAAACAATATACATTCTTTCAGGCAGACATGTATTCTTTCAGAAATCATACCCATCGAGCGTAGCATTCATTTAGCTTCATATGTCCGGCTTGGGGGCTCATTATCTTCAGGGATCATGCCATTCAAGAGAGAAAGTAGTTCTATCCAACCGACATCACTCCATCCGTTGCATACTTTCAATTTATACAACTTTATTACATCTGAAAATGTTTTATAAATGGTGAAACTAGCATACAATGGCGTCTTGGCACAACTCTTTAACTTCTCAAACAATTTTGGGCAATCACGGAGTTCATCTTCAATTGTGGTTATCATTTCATCAAAATGATATTCATCATCATTGACATATGTAATCACATCCTTCATACAGTCTTCTTCATTATCCATATTTGTATTCATATCTTTTGATCCATAAAAAACAGTTTTATCCCAGCCAGTAGCTACATTCTCTTTTTCTCCGTGTTTATTCCAACATTTGTAACTCTGATCTATTCTGTGACATATCAAATGTTCTTACAACTCATTTGGAGTAAGTATTCTAGAATAAAAACCACGTAAGCAAGAAAAAAATATTTGAGAAGGATCCTTTGAATGATCCTTTTCAAATTTGGTGAACTCTTTCACTTAGTTATCGTACTCTATTGTCAAACGATTAGCATACATCCAATATTTATTCATCTTCATCCTATTTGAATCTCAAATATTAGTATTTATGATTCAAGTACACAAAATAGGTGTTCCAAATACATTAGAAGAGAACCAATTCCTTATAAAAATATAGATTAATAGAGCGTAACCATTAGTATTTATTCATCTTCATTAAATATAATTACATTAGATTCATTATAGTTTCCTCAAATCACCCCAGAACAAACACAAGAATAATCAAGAATGATATATCTACAACTCCTAGGTCTCTACCCTACATTCAATATCATCATGCCTATATACCCATATATCCACACATACACAAGTCAAAAACACATAGAAAACCATATCCACATCAGAACCAAAGTACCAATATGGGTTTCAATCAGGTTACTCAACTCAAGTGGTCAAGTGTAACAAATAATAAAAAAATATAATAAGTATATAGTCACACATAAATCTCAAACTAGTGTCAATAATCCAATAATCCCAAGGTATTATTCCATCTATCAGAATAATCTGATGGGGCCCATATGCGACATGAGTCACAGGTGGTGAAGGTTCCTAAGGAGGAAGGGGAGAACATGAACTTATTGGGTTTTGAGGTCAGGTCACTGAGGTTGAAGTTGGCCTGATACTCCTAAGAGGGTTCCTTCCATATTTCAAAAACCATTTCCTTGTACCATAGGATGTTAACCCACTACTGGTGGAAGTGAAACTGTTCCTGATGATCATGCCAAGATGAAATGGAAACCAAGATGGGGGAGTGGTTCAAAATACCTCAAGCAAGATTTTAAAACATGGTATTTGATAATAGGTTAGTGTATTTCATGTGTGATAGACAACTATCCAATAGACTCCACAAGCGCTGATGGCCCCTACAGTTGTAGCACTAGGTGAAACTGTCACCTGAGAAGATGATATCAATGAGGCCCTTCCCAGCCATGAACTGAACAAACTCCATGATGGTCTTCCTCTAGAATGGTCTTCCAGATTTCCTTTCCTTTGGGTTAAAAATGAAATTAATGTCACCACCAAAAAACAATGGATGGGGTCTGGGATCGAAGGTATTTTGTTCACTCTATAGAGATTCCATTTGAAGAGAGTCATAACTTCCAAAAACAAAAGTCATAAGGAAGGAGGTGTGACCGTTGGACACCTTGGTGGTGATGAATTGATTGCAATCTTGAACAGTCCCAACAACATATTTATTATTCCAAAATACCAATTTGTGTCTGTTTGAGGGGTTATTGTGTAGAAATCCATTCCATATAGTCTTATAGGATAATTATATGATTATTATAGGGTTTTTTTGTGTTATTTGACAACAAAAACAATGACATTATGCTTTTTGATTTCAATGGTGAGGAAGTCTGATTTAACATGGGCACTAAGACTAGGAGAATTACATATTAAGATAATAATGATGGGTAGGACATGGCTCTGGCATTGGATCTAGAGATATTAGCCTTATTGAAGTGGGAGGATGATCTCTCATTGAGGTCCCTTGATTTTGAACATGTTTATAATCCATTCTGGTTGGTAAGAATCATATGAGTGGGAGATGAGGATCCAAAGGGGAAGGGGAATGATCGGTAATGAAACTTGGGGGATGGTGAGGGATTTATCTCTGGA
Organism: Viscum album; assembly: GCA_963277665.1. Classification (NCBI taxonomy): domain Eukaryota; kingdom Viridiplantae; phylum Streptophyta; class Magnoliopsida; order Santalales; family Viscaceae; genus Viscum; species Viscum album. Next base: position 123,593,608 of record OY728127.1, on the reverse strand, counting down.
TCAATAAGTATTTGGAGCTGGATGACAGGCATAGAGCCAAGGGAGATAGAACAAACACTACCAGGAAGGGGTTTGGCCACTATAGAGAAGCAGTCAGTCACTTCAGTGAGGGAGAAGGACAGAGATGGAGGTAGGGGTGGCAATGCTAGAAAGCATGGTGGTCTGGGCATCATTCCATACTAGTGAACTTCCATAAAAACTCACTTAGATAGCATGAAGGAATGAAGGGGGGAACCCCTCGAAGAAAATAGGGTTCAAGCATTGGATGACCTAGAAATGCATCAAAACCGGGTGGTGTTGTCCTTAAAGAAAAAGGTTATCCTTCATTCCTTACATTACGGTGACATGGTGTTGGATATAAGGGAATCGATGATACGTAGGAGGAATCTAGTGAAACTGGAATCCAAGTGGGATGGACCTTAATTTTTTTATAAACATCACTATGATAGTGTAAACTCATTGATCTCCATTGACGATGAGAATATCAATCTTTCCACCAATACTAGGTTTCTCAAGAGATATTTTACATGAACAAACCATCCATTTTAAAGAAAATCAACCCATGTCAAACATTCCACAAATATTCCACATTTTTATTTATAGTAAAAAAATATATTAATTGAAAATCCTACAACAATGGAGTAATGATAAAAGAAAAAAAATATGTCATAGCCACATATGTTCAAATAGCATGTGAAATTATAAAAAATACCCCATAAACACCACTAAATTAAAATTTCAAAAACAAATATGCCATTGAATCATGCCTCAAATCAAAATGATACCCGTGCCTTGATACCTGCACCGTGATGCGCCTGATCAACATCATCATCAACAACTTAACTAACAAGATAACAAACTAGAATTCATCACCTTTGGAACCTCATCACCCATTTCTAACCCAACATAACCTAATAATATAATTATGTCAAAACATATATATTCTATAATTCAAAGCACACCTTCTCATAAAGGTGATTGTTGGAAGAATTTATATAACATATCCAGCCATACCACCATCAAATTGAATGGTTTCTAGGATCTAGAATAAAAATTACCAAATCACCTAAAAACCCACCGTAGTCATTAGAAAAAATTTGATACCATAGGTGTAATTAAAATATAATGGATGATCACCCCCAATAACCCCATCACAATATGTAGGAAGAACACTCATGAATCTACGATGAAGCAGAATCATCACCACTGGAAGAAATGAAACCAATGGATGAAATAATTCAACTCAAAATCTACTAGAACATCGTTGATGGGCAAGCCTCACATCCCAAAACTCCAATTAACAATGTTTTAATAGTGTGATATTATTTATAGAATAATATTTCTAGAACCCCTAGAAGAAGTTACACCAAACTCGAGCTTCGACATGGGGCATTACCCTAGAGAAAAACATGAAGAAGAAAAGGTTGAATCTGGTAGCCTATAACCATCACAATAAAAAATATCAATTAAATATATCACGCCAAATAAAAATATGGTTATGTGTGATGGGAGAGGAGAAAAATATTAAAAAATGATTTGAAAAAAATTCCTTAAAGGGAGGTCCCGCAAGGCGAAGCTCAGTGGGCTTATGAGGTCGAAGAACGCGAAGCTCGAGGGCATTGCAGGTGGCGGAGGTCCGGAAAAGAGAAGCTCAATGGTATCGGAGGTACGACAACACGAAGCTCAGTGGGTGGCAGAGGTCCAGTAATGAAAATCTTGAGGGAGGCGGAGGTCTGACAATGAAAACATAGCAGGCGGAGGAGGGGAGTTGTAGGGTTCTAGTACCACGAGATCATTAGGTCGCGATAAAACGAGGGTACTGTGCGACCGACCTTATAAGAAAAATGGACTAAGGTTTTATCAGAGCTAACAAAGTGCTGATAAAGACTACCTTTATCAGTGATTTTTTTAGCACTGATAATGGTCCTCTTTATCAGCACTAAAATAGCGATGATAAATCCTTCTTGTATCAGCGCTAACATTTTAGCACTGAAAAAGGTTACCCTTTATCAGCGCTAAAATGTGAGCCCAGATAGGAGGCATCTTTATCAGTGCTAGAAAAGCACAGATAAAGGGTCCCTTTGTCAATGCTGATACCGGGTTTCTTTATCAGCGGTTTTCTCTTAGAGCTAATATAAGGTGGAACTTCCCTTGCCCCTTATTGTAGTAGTGTATAAACGTAACATTCAGAGCTTGGTGGGTGCTATATGATATACCACAAAAGTCATTGGGGTTTTCCTTAGTTACAATTCAATGAAAAACACAAACTCCCACTTCATATACAGTCCCAAATGTCTTTAAGGAATACATCCTTATAATCCTCCATAGATGAAGTTACCTAGGTTCCTGAAAACTATGTTGCACCAAGGGTCATGCTCACTAACTAATGGGTAAAATGTTATAGCCTTCCACTTACAACACCGGGATTTACTACTATGAGGCTTAGTTCATCGAGAAAGGGAACCTCATCCCATCAGTTTGTAGTCATCTGAGTAGACAATGGTGACAATTAATTTGGGAATTAACAATGGAAATCCAATCCATACCCATAATGACATCATAAGGTTCCATCGTGATGACATGTAGGTCCCATGATATCCTTTCTCTACAAAGCGATATCTCAAACTTATGGTAGATGAAAGACATAGAAGATTCAATCCCCATAGAAACCACGAGACAAAGAAGAATTGTTGTTGCCTCTACTGGGAGGTCAAACTACCACACCCTGTGTAATGAGATAAAAGAGTGATTGGATCCCATGTCTACTAATAGTGATGAAATAGTTGAATAAATATAGAGTGTACCTTGGATCTTCTCATTCTATGCAAGGTCACATAGTTCTATACCCTATAGCTATCCCAGGAAAAGACATCCAACTCCATATGACTAATGTCAACATCCCAATGGTGATGTTGGTAGAACTTCATATAGTCAACCCCCACCTAAAGCTCCTCCTACTCCTCTTCGAGCTCCACATACATGGGGACCACCATTTCCCAACCTTGGGGATCCATAATCATGGTTCTGTTTCTACCATGGTAGCCCTCTGTTATCTTCTTGAGATGCTCTCCATGTCTAGTAGGGATGTCTCACGTGATGTTACCATGCCTATCACAAGTATAGCACTGAACCTCTATAGGCTGACATAGTTCTCTATCATGTCCTGGTGTTGTATTACCATGTTCCCGAGAATGATACAGTAGATCTCATCCATCTAGTCCATACCAATTGACATCTTCTTGAAAATGTAGCAGTCTCAACTCTATAGTGACCAGTACCCATCCCACCTAATTGGAACCCCTCCAATAGAAAACTCTCAGACATTAGTTGTCACTCTAGCATCCTAGCATAAGTGGGGATGCAAAGAGGTACTATGATAGAACATATCACTTTTTAGAGACCCTTCTTGATCTTTTGTGCCATGAATTATCCTTCATAGATCATATCAAGAGAGTAACGAATATGGTCGGTGAACCTTGATGAGTACTACGACACTTTAATCCCACCCTATTGATTCTCACGAAGCTTCTAAATACGAACACACTCTAAAAAGGAGGGGAACTAATCCTTGTGTAATAGATACTTAAAATCATCCCATGAGATTGTAAAATCATCATTCATGTTGACAACCATGCTTCACCAGTGTCCAACCATCTTGTAGAAAATACTGGAAACCAAAACCATCATTTGATCCGTTGGTGTCTGCAAAATCTTGAAGAGGTGAGCCACCGACTCCAACCAATCCTTCACTCATGAGGATCTAGATCTCCATGAATCTTAAGCGGCCCCAATCATTAGAACACTTATAGGGTGATCAACCTACACTCTCCCTCATCCTGATCTCCTAGGACTATCTGCAACTCAACATGTGAATGTTCTGTTACTGGCCCACTTAGATGAAGGGGACCACATAATGGACCCTAAAAAGAGACCTCATCGCTCACAGGGTTTTCATCATGAATTGGAGTTTGTATCTGAGATGGTTTCCATCACGAATTCATCAAGAAAGTTATCAGGGAGTAACATGGTTCTATGAGATATATATATATATACCACAACAATGGGGAGCTAACTCAAGAAGTAAAATCAAATACTCAATCCTATATGATGCATGTACCATTGTTTCATGCAACAAGTTTCTTACATTTTCTAGTCTACAAGAAGGCAATAAGGGTCCTGGTGAATGGAATCTTCATCCACTTATACCATCAATAGACTCACTTCCCAAAGAGATTCTCTCAAGAAACATCAATTCTATTACCAAACACCCCCACAATAAACATTTTAGGGAAACGTCCTAAAAACATACCATATGAAGAAGTAACTATGATACCACTTTTTCAGCCCCGACCCATGTCAAGGCTCAAGCTGCTACTACCCCATGCACTCCTCTATAGGCTAGGGGTGGAGAGAAGTGTATGATTAACCACGAAATTGGGGAGGTGATTGTCTTGGAATGAGTACCCACATAACCAACATGATGAAAAAGTGCAAATGGCAAGGAGTAAAATATGCAACCTAATATAAATATAGGAAATATTCATGGAACAATAAACATTGTGAATATAGTAATTTAAATAGAAAGGGAATAATGAAAAAAATACACACCCAACTAGAATAGTTTCAAAACCTGATAAAAACTAGAAAAGTATAATAGATGATAGAGCCCCACACCTGGAATCCAAGATACAACCACCATACAAGGTCCTATAACATGTTTCCCTAAGCTCCCTAAAGTCACAACCAAACATGTATGTCATCTAAATAAGGAACAATACATGTTGGAACATCCCATACTGGGGTGATTATAAGCATACCCAGTAGGAATCCCCCAAAAGAATGGGGATCTGTAAGAGATACCAAATGAAAAGAAAATAACAGATGGAACAAAGTAAAATAAATGAGTGTAGCTCAAAATGACAAGAAAGTGAATTAAACTCATCCAAACACAAGGTAATAGATATAGTGTGAAGATGAAATTCTTGTCAAGTCATCTCTTCCTACAGTAGAAGAGTAGACTTATCCAACCAGGAGAATCTAGACACAGAAATTATAATGACCCATACTTTACATACATTGTTAGTACTTCAAAATTGAAGTGCACTTATTACAACATATAACAAAACCATGAAAGGACCGTATAGGTATAGTATCTTTAGAAACTGGGAAACATAAACAACTGGTTCATAAAGCGTCTACATTGTCTCCCATTTATTTCATCATATCTATAGTAACTTTTGGCATATCTTACTTAATAAACTTCTTCCTGATCTGGGGAAAGAAAACATCAAAAGGGTGAGCTCAAATGCTCAGCAAGGTTAAACAAAAGAAATATCCATCACATCATATTCATAAGAACATAACATTTTGGAAATCTTACACTGCAAAAGAGATCATAATTTCATAGCATGGGATAAATCATGGTAGTGAAATATAATCACAATAATCATAACATAAAACATGAAACATTGTGGAATACACACATAATCATAGAGAATCATTTCTTATTAGTCAAGACTAATTGCCAAGACTATCTTAGTGGACAAAGTCCATTTCTAAACCGAGTTCATTCCTCGTTTCAGCCCTGTTTCACTAAACCGGTTTAACCTGCCGTTCCAGCAATGTCTATATCATGAGATATAAAATCTTTACCCAATGCATTGGAGGGAGATATAGGTCCCACCCATCTCATAATAATACCATTATTATGTGTGCCACAAAATAATAAACCATACATCATAGCATAACCCATGAAATTAAAATGGGAATCTTAAACATCATGACATCATAAAACAATTCATATAAGATAAGGAAATTCATAAAAATAATTCCATCACAACAAAATCAAATCAATGTAATAATAGGGATAGAAACATAAACCTTTATTATCTTATATGGAATATAATTTTGATAAAACACTTGAACTCCATTCTTGAGGAAAATATCCTTTCTACTTCAAAAACACTTTTACCTTCTTAACATGTCATACACTTCTAAACTAAAAGAAGTTGATTAAAAATAAACATGAAAACATGTAAAGGAAGCTTCTTGGAAATAATGTTTTAAAAACCAATTCATGCCGTATATGTTAAAAAAAATTTCTTCTCATACTTTTGTCGGAAAAGTCAAAAAGTACCTCGTACGAAAAACGACAAAAGTTTCCTTTCAAATAATTTACTAAAAACTCACTGAAGGGTAAAATTGGATTTAAAAATGTTTTGTTGGATGGAAATAATATTACTTATTGAGGAAACATGGATATGGATGATAAAATACACCCCAGTAAATTCCAAAGTATAAACAATCTCGGATAAAAAATGAGATTGTGATATTTCCCTTACCTTAGGTCCGATTTGCTTCGTAAGTGTCCGAACCTCCTGTATAATTATTTAAATAATGTTATTGAGTTATTCCAGAATCATAATCATTGTTATGATATCATATATGGTCATATTATTAGATTATTATTAGTAATATTTCATTGCTACTTGTTATCCGGGTGTTTGTTACTTTTTGTTCTTATGCGTGTTTTGTCGAATAAATTCTAATTATTCTTTTTAGGTTATTGATACATCATTTAAATAATTGTATTGGTGTAATATATATCATTTATATTCACTCAATTCATTTATCTAATCATTACGCAATGAAAATCATGTAGAACAAGTCACATCACATCGTGGAGACAGTATTCCGTACGTACGCACGAGCGATGATATCATTCCCATGATTGTGGAATTTTATTGGAGTGTATGTATACTATTTCAGAATCAATATAACTTTACAATAATCATAGATATTCATTCTTTACACCATTATACCCATCCGTGTAAGGTGGTGGTGGAAAATATATTACACCACGACGTGGAAACGATATTCCGTATGTATGCACGCGTGGTGATTTCGTTTTCCGTAGGATGGATAGATGGTGAAATAGGGATGTTTCATACTTATAATAACATAGAAGTATATTAGTGATACTGATGTTATTAATTCATAATGAATCAACTAAATAATAAGAAGTGGAAGAAGAAATAAAGTTGAAAGAATTGGTAACAGACATTACCTCTTCTTTGAAGCGCTTCTTTGAGACCTCCTTTTAGGGCAATAAAATTGGTCTTTGAAGAAGAACAATACCTCTAGGATATTTATAGGGAAGTGGAGAGGAGAAGGTGGCAGGGGTTGGCCGAGATTTAAGGCACAAAGTGGTGTGACTAAGAGAGGGAGGAGGTGCCCTTTTATAAGGGAGGAGAGGGGCACCTTTGGAAAAACTAAAAATATTATTTTATTATAAAGTCATATTCGGTTTTACATAGCTCCAAGTTGATTTATTTAAAAGATATGGTGGGTATGGGTCTAAATACTCTAATCCAATAGAATTTATACATGTTTAGGTTCCTATTTTAACCTTATCATTTATTTTAACATTAAGTTAAATAATTTTACTTTTACCGTGTCTTTTTGTGTTCTTACACTATAAGGTTAATAAACTTACTATAACAAGACAAACGAACCCCAAGTTGTTTATTATTAATATATATAACAACATATAAGTTTTTTGGCAGAACATTAGATTTTTAGAAATAAAATTACAATTAATAATATAGTATTTTTTTAAAAACTATTTTATCTCAATTTTGACACTATTTAGTAATTGATTTTTGTGAAAATCATAACAGAATTATTAGTTCTAAAAAAGTTAATTAAATCAATAATAACATGTCATATTAACCTATAAAATTAGGGGAATTCATAAAATGTCTCAAATTACATTTATTTGGGTATTTATAACATCAATTATGTCAATTGTTCATTAATGAGATAATTACTGCATCATCATTGTGTCATATATAAATTACATTATTTAATGTCTAAAAATTACAATTAAAATACAATTATGTAGAATATCTTTTTAGATTTCTAATTAATATTTATAGTCGAATTTATCTTATGTATAACCCTATATTAAAATTTATTTACATATTAAACATTGATTTTAACTATTTTAACCCTTCTTTAAATAAATTAATAATAAATGTCCTAATCTAATACAAGTGGGCCTAAATGGTCATATTTTATTCCTAAGGTTTTTTTCGGTTTAATTACACTTATCAAATAGAATTAAGACATGTGTTAGGGTAATAATAATATCATTTTCACCCTTAATTACTCTATTTACTTTTAACCGTGGTAAATAAAAGTAAAAAGTTACTATTCACCAAAAATTATTTTCATCTCATTGAACCACATTTAACTTACTAAAATCAACTGTGTCTCTCGGATTTTTTGAAATTCGACTCACAAAAGCGGTAAAATTACGTTTTATGTAAATTTGCAAATTCACCTAGGAGGTGGGTAAAAGACGGTGAAAAGTTCAATAAAATTTTTATACATCTAAAATTATTATAAAATTACTCCAATTAATTACATTGAACATAAATAGGTATTATCTATCAATTTTGACCTTAAATAAATTTAAATAAAATAAATAATTCTTTAAATAAAAATTCGGTTTTTAAATAGTAACCCAGTGTTTTCACTATTCATAAAAAATTGAATGTTCCCAGAAAAATACCAAAATTTCTCCCTAGGCTAATTTTTATATTCCGAATCCAAAAACGAAGTCCATTTTAAAAAATAGAATTTACAAAATTTCAAAAAGTGGTTACTATTCATAACGACTAGTTTTAATAATATTTTAATAGCATATCGTTGTTTAGTGAAACTCGGTATTGCGTACGACACAAGCTATCAAGGAAGGTCGCGATTGTGTGTCAAGCAAGTCAAACTAGTGTTTTGTTTAGTGAAAGATTTCTTTTATGATTTATATAAAATAAAAATAGTATATTTGTTATAAAATTATTGGGTGTTACATTCTACCCCCCTTAAAATGAATTTATCCCTCGAAATTCATTACTTGTAACAAACAGATGAGGTTACCTCTCCCTCATCATATCCTCAAGTTCCCATGTAGCTTCTTCTAATTGGTTGTTCCTCCATAAAACTTTCACCAAGCGAGTGGTCTTGTTCCATAGGACTTTTTAACTACGATCGAGAATCTCTATCGGCTGTTCTTTATATGAAAGATCTTGTTCCAGTGGTACAACTTCGGAGCTGAGTACATCTGAAGGATCAGGTATGTACTTTCTCAGGAGAGATACATGGAACACATCGTGAACTTGAGAGAGATTCGGTGGAAGTGCCAATCGGTAAGCTACCTTCCCAACATGATCCAGAATTTCGAAAGGACCGATATACCTAGGGCTCAGCTTACCCTTATTTCCAAATCTCATTACTCTCTTCCAAGGAGATACTCGTAAGAACACTTTATCACCCACTTCAAACTCTAAGTCTTTTCTTCGGTTGTCGACATAACTTTTTTGTCGACTCTGAGATGCTCTTATGTGTTTTTGAATAGATCTGACCTTTTTGGCCATCTCATCAACAAGATCAGGTCCTAATAGCATTATTTCCCCAACTTCATCCCAGCAAGTTGGACTCCTGCATTTCATTCCATAGAGAGCTTCATAAGGAGCCATCTGAATACTTGAGTGAAAGATATTATTATAAGAAAATTCCATAAAAGGTAGGTATTTATCCCAACCACCTTTGAAATCCATAGAGCAAGATCTCAACATATCTTCTAGAGTTTGAATTGTCCTCTCCGACTGACCGTCTGTCTGAGGATGATAAGCAGTTCTGAAACTCAACTCTGTATCCAGAGTATGCTGAAGACTTTTCCAGAACTATGAGGTAAACCTCGGCTCCCGATCAGATATAATATAAAGTGGTACTCTATGCAATCTTACCACTTCCTTTACATATATCCTGGCAAGCTGATCTAGAGAGAAATCCTCTCTAATAGAAATGAAGTGTGCAGAATTTGTAAGACGATCATCTATGACCCAGATAGCATTATTGCCTTTGGATGTTTTAGGAAGTCTGGTGACAAAGTCCATAGTAATGTTTTCCCATTTCCATTCGGGTATGGGTAATGGTTGTAACATTCCCTTAGACTTCTGCCTCTCAGCATTAACTTCCTAACAAACCAATCATCGAGAGACATATTCAGCAACATCTCTTTTCATGCCATCCCACCAGAAGTACTCTTTCAGGTCCCTATACATCTTCATGCTTCCAAGATGAATAGAGAATGAAGAACTATGAGCCTCATCCAGAAGCACCTTCTTTAATTCGGGGATGGGAGGAACACAAACCAGATTCCTGAACTTTATTATCCCATCACAATCAAGGTTGAATTCAGGAACATTTCTCACCTTCTTTTGTAACTCTACATCTTCTATCTCTATCTCTTTAATCTTCACATGTATAGATGGTTGAACATTCATTTGAGAAAGATACGATTTTTCCCCTTTCATTATAATTCCAAGATCCATCCTTTGTAAATCCATAAATATTGGATCTTTTTTGATCCTCATCATGGATAAACTGGCATGGTCTTATCGACTTAATACATCTTCCACCTTTTTTGCTTTCCTAGGGTGGTAATGAATTGAGCAGTCGTAATCCTTAATCAGCTCCAACCATCTTCTTTGGCGCATATTCATCTCCATTTGTGTGAAAATATACTTTAAACATTTATGATCAGTATAAATATCACACCATTCTCCATAAAGATAATGCCTCCAAATCTCTAATGAAAATATTACCGCAGCTACCTCCATATCATGAGTTGGGTAATTTTTCTCATGTATTTTCAATTTTTGTGAGGTATAAGCTATCACCATATCATTTTTCATAAGAACACACCCCAGTCCCTTCTTGGATGCATCACTGTAGATCACAATCCTTTCACCACTACAAGGCAGTGTGAGAACAGGTGCACTGGATAACCTTCTTTTAAACTCCTTGAAATTATCTTCACATACCTCCGTCCAAAAAAAATAACTCCTTTCCAAGTCAACATGGTGAGTGGATTAGATAATAATGAGAAATCATTCACAAAACGTCGATAATATCCATCCAAACCAAGAAAAATTTGGATATCAGTTCCTATTGTTGGTCTCGACCACCTTTCGATAACCTCTGTTTTTGCTGGATCCACAGATATCGCCTCTTTTGAGATTATGTGACCTAAAAATGAAACTTTTTGAACCCAAAATTTACACTTGGTAAATTTGTCATAATTCTTATCCTTTCTTAGGGTCTTCAATATAATTCTCAAGTGATCTTCATGTTCTTCCTTTCTCTATGAATATACAAGAATATCGTCTATAAAGACTAACACAATCTGATCAAGATAGTCTCTAAATACGCTATTCATCAGATCCATGAAGATAGCAGGGGAATTAGTAAGACCAAATTGCATCACTATAAATTCATAGTGTTCATACCTTGTACGGAAAGCCGTCTTTGGTATATCCTCCCTTTTGAACCTTAATTGATGATACCCTGAACGAAGATCAATCTTGTAAAAGTATTGAGCTCCACATAGTTGATCAAATATGTCATCAATGCGCGGGAGAGGATATTTTTTCTTGATAGTGATCTTATTATGTTCTCGATAGTCAATGTAGAGTCTCATTGATCCATCTTTCTTCATAAAAAATAGAACAGGTGCTCCCCAAGGTGACACACTAGGGCGTATGAATCCCTTATCAAGATTCTCTTGGAGTTTCTTCTTTAATTCTTGCAACTCAATTGGGGCCATTCTATAACGTGTCTTTGAAATATGTAAAGCACCCGGTACGAGTTCTACTGAAAACTTAACATCACGATTTGGTGGAAGACCTGGTAATTCCTCCGGAAAGTCATCGTCAAACACCATACGATGGGCATATTCTTAATCGTGTGTTTCTCACCAACCATTTGAGATAAATAACCTTCATTTAGTGGAATCAAGACCCATAAGATGGAATAAATTTCCACTGGAAGGTTATGTTCATCCTTGCATCGATAGACGATCATAGATTGATCTGGAATATGAAATGTGACTTCCCTTCTTTGGAAATTGATATGAGATCCATATAGATAAATCCAATACATGCCAAGAATCACATGAAATTACACTATAGGAAGGATCACAAGATTTGCAGGAACCACTTTCCCACAAACTTCAATCGGAGAAGAATTATAAACTTTTGATACGACTGTTGTGCAATTAGGGGTTGTCACAACAAACTCCACATCAAATTGTTGAGGTAATACGGTGATACCCTTATGAAATTCTCTAGATATAAAAGAGTGGGTGGATCCAGAATCAAATAAAACATTTTCTACTTTAGAGTGGATGGTAAGTGTACCTTTCAACACTTTGTTATCGTACTCCACGTCGCTGATAGAAATTGCATGTGACATTCCTTTGTCTTTGGCCTTAAGAGTTTGTTGATGTCGACCATCATCATCAAACCTTGGATTTGGGCATTGATTGGCATAATTCCCCATCTCCTTGCACTTGAAACATTGAATCTAGTAGGTTCATTCGGTGTATCCCTTCGTTTGTTTACATCAGTAGACATATTCTTCCCGTCATCGTGGCATTCAAATTCCCGATGACCTTCCTTTCCACATTTGAAACATTTACTTGTCCCTTTAAGACAACTCCCTCCATGTTTTTTTCCACACTTTGAGCATAAGGTAAAGCTCATATTATTTTCAGTGTGCTCTTTATATTTTCCTTTGAATTCCATTTTCCTCTTCTTATCAAACCCATATGACTGATGGGTTAATCCAATATCCATCTAAACTTTGAGAGCACATTGAATGATTTCCTCGTAGCTATTGAAGTCCTTTATGGCTAACACCCTTCGAAGACTTGGTTTTATTCCACTAAAGAATCGATCGATTTTACTCTCAGGTTGGATAATAATCCCAAAAGTGTACCTTGCAAGTCTTGTAAAATTTTCTTCATAGGTACTAACAGATTCATCATCCTTTTGCTTTAGTTCAAGAAACTACTTCTCCATCTTTTTTTGGAGAATACGAGGGAAGTACTTATGGAAAAATAAGTTCTTGAACTCGTCCCATTCCATGGACTCAATTTCATCTCTTGGCCTCATATTCTTGATAAGATTCCACCATTTCTTAGCATCACCTTCAAACGATACACTGCTAGGATGACTTTATCATGTTCAGAACATTGAAGAACTGAAAATAACTTTTCAGTAGTACTGATCCATTGTTTAGCAACAAATAGATCAGTAGACCCGTTTAATGAAGGTGGACGCTGTCTCATGAAGGATTCAAAAGAATGTTGCTCCTTACTTTTCTCATTTGGAAGTCCAGCATGATTCATATCTTGATAAAGTTGTGTGATCATGGCTACACGATTTTTCATTCCAGCTCCCATAACAATTTTTTTCTCAGCGGGACAATCATTGCATTTCCCGTCGCATTCCACATTAACACAGTTCCTACGGGTCCCAACCATTGACTAAAACCAAGAAGAATAGTGTGAGAAACACTAATTATAATAGTAAAACCACATAATCAAGAATAAAATTTCACACATAAGGTCTTATCCAAGGTTATTCATGGACATTTCTAAAACACTATGATTGTGTTCTATGCATAGATATATCCATATGATTCTTACTAAATCTTTCACATCCTAGTTTCCAAAGGTTGACTATATCTTTCCTCTGATACCAACTATATTGACCCATACTTTACATACATTGTTAGTACTTCAAAATTTAAGTGCACTTATTAAAAAATATAACAAAACCATGAAAGGACTGTATAGGTATAGTGTCTTTAGAAACTGGGAAACATAAACAACTGGTTCATAAAGCGTCTACACTGTCTCCCATTTATTTCATCATATCTATAGTCCCTTTTGGAATATATTACTTAATAAACTTCTTCCTGACCTAGGGAAAGAAAAAATACAAAAGGGTGAGCTCAAATTCTCAGAAAGGGTAAACAAAAGGAATATCAATCACATCATATTCATAATAACATAACATTTTGGAAATCTTACCCTGCAAAAGAGATCATAATTTCATAAAATGTGATAAATCATGTTAGTGAAATGTAATCACAATAATCAAAACATAAAACATGAAACATTGTGGCATACACCCATAATCATAGAGAATCATTTCTTATTAGTCAAGACTCATTGCTAATACTATCTTAGTGAACAAAGACCATTTCTGAACCGAGTTCATTCCTCGTATCAGTCCTGTTTCACTGATCCAGTTTAACCTGTCGTTCCAGCCATGTCTATCTCATGAGATATAAAATCTTTACCCAATTCATTGGAGGGAGATATAGGTCCCACCCATCTCATAATGATACCATTCTTATGTGTGTCGCCAAATCATAAACCATACATCATAGCATAACCCATGAAATAAAAATGGGAATCTTAAACATCGTGACATCATAAAACTATTAATATAAGATAAAGGAATTCATAAAAATAATTCCATCACAACATAATCAAATCAATATAATAAAAGGGATAGAAACAAAACCCTTTATTATCTTATATGGAAAATAATTTTGATAAAACACTTGAACTCCATTCTTGAGGAAAATATCCTTTCTACTTCAAAAACACTTTTACCTTCTTAACATGTCATACAATTCTTAACTAAAAGAAGTTGATTAAAAATAAACTTGAAAACTTGTAAAGGAAGATTCTTGGAAATAATGTTTTAAAAATCCATTCATGCCGTATAAGTTAAAAAAAATATTCTTCTCGTACTTTTGTCGGAAAAGTCAAAAAGTACCTCGTACGAAAAACGAAAAAAGATTCCTTTCATATCTTTTAATAAAAACTCACCAAAGGGTAAAATTGGATTTAAAAAATTGTAGGTGGATGTATATAATATTACATATTGAGGAAACATGGTTGTGGATGATAAAATTCACCCTAGTAAATTCCATAGTATAAACAATCTCGGATAAAAAATGAGATTGTGATATTTCCCTTAGCTTAGGTCTGATTTGCTTCGTAAGTGTCTGAACCTCCTGTATAATGATTTAAATAATGTTATTGAGTTATTAAAGAATCATAATCATTGTTATGATATTATATATGGTCATATTCTTAGCTTGTTATTAGTAATATTTCATTACTACTTGTTATTCTGGTGTTTATTACTTTTTGTTCTTATGCGTGTTTCGTCAAATAAATTATTATTCTTCTTTTTAGGTTATAGATAACTCATTTAAAAAATCGTATTGGTGTAATATATATCATATTTATTCTCTCAATTCATTTATGTAATCATTATTCAATGAAAATCATGTAGAACAAGTCGCATCACATTGTGGAGACAGTATTCCGTACGTACACATGAGCGATGATATCGTTCCCATGATCGTGGAATTGTATTAGAGTGTATGTATACTATTTCAGAATAAATATCACTTTACAATAATCATATATATTCATTCTTTAAACCATTATACCCATCCATGTAAGGTGGTGGTGGAAAATAGATTACACCACGACGTGGAGATGGTATTCCGTACGTACGCATGCGCGGTGATTTCGTTTTCCGTAGGATGGATAGATAGTGAAATAGGGTTTTTTAATACATATAATAACATATCAGTATACTAGTGATACTGATGTTATTAATTCACAATTAAACAACTAATTAAGAAGAAGTGGAAGAAGAAATAAAGTTGAAATAATCGGTAACGGACATTACCTCTTCTTTGAAGCGCTTCTTTGAGACCTCCTTTTAGGGCACTAAAATTGGTCTTTGAAGAGGACCAGGACATCTAGGATGTTTCTAGGTAAGTGGAGAAGAGAAATTGGCAGGGGTTGGATGAGCATTATGGATCAATGTGGTGTGAGGAACAGAGGGAGGAGGTGCCCTTTTATAAGGGAGGAGAGGGGCATCTTTGGAAAAACAAAAAATATTATTTTATTATAAAGTCATATTCGGTTTTAAATAGCTCCAAATTGATTTATTTCGAATCTATGGTGGGTATGGGTCAAAATAATCTCATCCAATAGAATTTATACTAGTTTAGGTTCCTATTTTAACCTTATCATTTAGATTTAACTTTAAGGTAAATAATTTTACTTTTACCGTGTCTTTTTGTGTTCTTACACTATAAGGTTAATAAACTTACTATAACAAGACAAACGAACCCCAAGTTGTTTATTATTAATATATTTAACCTTATCTATGTAATTTGGCCGAAAATTATATTTTTAAGAATAAAATAACAATTAATAATATAATAGTTTTTTTAAAAACTATTTTATGTCAATTTTGACACTATTTAGTAATTTATTTTTGTGAAAATCATAACCGAATTATTAGTTCGAAAAAAGTTAATTAAATCAATACTAACATGTCATATTAACCAATAAAAGTAGTGGAATTCATAAAAAGTCTCTAATTACATTTATTTGGGTATTTATAACATCAATTATGTTAAGTTTTCATTAATGAGATAATTACTGCATCATCTTTGTGTCATAAATAAATTAACTTATTTAATGTATAAAAATTAAGAATAAAATACCATTATGTAGGAAATATTTTTAGGTCATTAATGAATATTTATGGTAGAATTTATCTTATGTATAACCATATATTAAAATTTATTTACTTATTAAACATTGATTTTAACTATTTTAACCCTTGTTTAAATAAATTAATAATAAATGTCCTAATCTTATCCAAGTGGGCATAAATTGTCATATTTTATTCCTATGGTTGTTTTTGGTCGAATTACACTTATCCAATAGAATTAAGTCATGTTTTATGGTAATAATAATATCATTTTTACCATTAATTACCCTATTTACTTATAACCGTGGTAAATAAAAGAAAAAATGTTACTATTCACGAAAAATTATTTTCATCTCATTGAACCATATTTTACCTACTGACATCAAACATAACTCTTGGATTTTTTGAAATTCGACTCACATAAGAGGTAAAATTACGTGTTATGTAAATGTGCAAATTCTCCTAGGAGGTGGGTAAAAGACGGTGAAAAGTTCAATAAAATTTTTATATATCTAAAATTATTATAAAATTACTCCATTGAATTACAGTGAACTTATATAGGTCTTATGTATCAATTTTGACCTCAAATAAAATTAAATAAAATAAATAATTATTTAAATAAAAAGTCAGTTTTTAAATAGTAACCTAGTGTTTTCACTATTCATCAAAAATTTAAAGTTTCCAGAAAAATACCAAAATTTCACCCTAGGCTAATTTTTATATTCCGAATCCAAAAACATGTCCATTTTGAAAAATAAAAATTACAAAATTTCAAAACGTGGTTATTACTATTCATAACAGCTAGTTTTAATAATATTTTAATAGCATATCGTTGTTT
This sequence comes from Viscum album, assembly GCA_963277665.1. Taxonomy (NCBI): domain Eukaryota; kingdom Viridiplantae; phylum Streptophyta; class Magnoliopsida; order Santalales; family Viscaceae; genus Viscum; species Viscum album. Next base: position 123,576,322 of record OY728127.1, on the reverse strand, counting down.
AGTGAAACTCGGTATTGCGTACGACACAAGCTATCAAGGAAGGTCGAGATTGCTTGTAAATATAGCCAAGCTAGTGTTGTGTGTAGTGATAGATTCCTCTGATGATTTATATAAAATAAAAAAAATTCTTATAAAAGTCTCGGGTTTTATAGAAATCACGTTCCATACCCTATTCATATTTGGAACTCTTAGAATGAGAGTAACCAAAACCGAAGGATTCGGTACTAAAATGGGATATATTTATATATAAGCTTATTTAATGAAAGAAAAACATGGTAGGTTACCACTCTAGTGTCAGCGAGGACCCATGCCATGCCTGGATGGGGGTTGAAACTCTAGTGTCTTCGAGGAACCAATCCTATCCTAGCTAGAGGGTGTCATTCATAGTAGGTTGAGGAACCATTCCAGTCCCGACTAGAGGGTGTGAGTCAGAAATTAAATTGAGATGCATGAATGTTCATTGTTGTCATCGAACACCGCCATGAATATGCATCATGATTGGAAAACCTTGCATTCTTACTCAAAATCAATGATGTGGTCACCATCATGTTCAATATGAAAAAACACAAAGAATAGGCTATAAAAATTTAGAAAATAGATAATTAGAGAAAATGGTACTTTTCACTACAATAAGGCCAAATGGGGGCACTATGGGTCCCACAAACTATTTTGATTTAAGAGCTCGAAACCAGTATTGAAATGCCTGCCTCAATCTCAAGGTCACCAAGCCACTGAGGCCACTTTGATTGGACATCATATGCATGGGTTACGTCCAATACCATATTTCTCCATAACTATAAATATATTATTATTATTATATGTTGGAATTTAATGAAACTGTGCCATGATCTCAACCCTTAAATTTCAAGAAGTAGAATCTAAAGGTTCATCTCGATGTGAGGATCATATTTCCACAGATAGCATGTAAGATGAATAATATGTTGAAATGATATGGAGGTTTTTGTCTATAGCCCAAAGGCCGGCTCTGGCTCGCTTCGACCATCATCAACAGCTCTAGCTGGCCTAGCTTACTCCATCCATCCACCCCTCTTTAACAAACTGGGCCCACTAGCTTGCTCTGATTTATGAATGACCCCCTAACGACATTGGCCCAGCTCGGTAGATCGTCACATCCCTGCATCGATGCAGCTAACTGGAAATACATGCATTTCAGTAATGGTTGTTGCCCTACATAAATGCAGCTGACCAGCCACTCATTCATTTTGATAGTGGTCGCTGCCTGTATCGTGGTTGGTGACCCCGCTTGACCAACTATCCAAGACACATGACTCTTGTATGTCATGGTCCCAATTCACCACAGCTCCATTGCTGCTAGTGGCACTCAGGTGGTCCCCTTTGTGGACTACACGACCTTATTTGGTTTCTTGATCACATATCCAAAAATAAATTAGGGGTCCCTGTTTTGAGAGCATCATAGAACTAAACGCAACACAAAAATCCATCATTAAGATTTCATTTCCAAAATATGGTGAAAATTTCTACAAAGATCAAAAGAAGAAGAAGTGAAAATTACAAGCTCTAAACGATGAATGATGGTTGTGTTTGTGTGGTCGTCAATGACGTTAGTCAAACGATAAATTTAAAAAGAAATGAATGGATTTTTCAATCAATAATTTCAAATATAAAATGATAGGGAAGGATCCTACCTCAATTTTTCCATTCATTATTATGGATGTGTTTGCCTATTTTCAATTAAAATCCACCTTAGTCACATCAATGAAAACACCTTGATCTGATGAAGAATAGAAGAGTGAGAGGAATTATGGTGGATATAGAGATAGAAGATTAGGGGATAACCCTAATCCTGAAATCTTATGTTTTTATTTATATAAAAACATCAAAACCTCCTCCAATAGCTGGGAAATATGAACATCCTATTCCCTCTTATTTTATGTCACCCATAGGTAAACCACCCCATTTTGAACTCAATAGAACTCTCAAATTTCCTATATGAGTCCCCATTCAAATGTTCTTTGAAATTAAATTCTATAAAAAATAATTATATTTAATTATGTTAATAATAATTTTTCTTGTGGATGTCCTATTTCCATAGAAGTCCTACGCAGAAAAAAGTTATGCGCTTCCAAGGGTAAATGCTAGGTTCCAAACTCATCAATGACGTTAGAATACTGATCAAAGCTAACATTTTTGAGTTCTCCCATTTAATCTGTGTGCATAGTATAAAATATAATTAACATTCTTATAAAATTAATTCTGGGAACATAGGGCCTTAGAATCACACATTGTTTTTTAAAGGTAGTGTTTTGGCCAAAGACCAAAACACCAAATACAATTTAAAAAAGGATTACATGAGTCTGAAATTTGGGATTTTGTTAACATCCATAACATAAAGCGGGAGTAACTCTGGAGGAATATCATCCCTCCAATTCAGATCATGGGTAACACCTAAATTGGAAATCCCATCAGCAATTCTGTTAGCCTCACGATAAGTGTGGGTGGCGATGAAGCTGAGACTAGCCAAGGAGTTCAAGCAATCCATCCAACGTGAAGTGAGAGTCCATGAAAGGTGGATGGGGCCATTCCAAATATCCTGTATGATGGTGGTGGAGTCGCTCTCTATCTAGATGTAGTTCCAATTGTGAAGCTTGGAAAAAGAAATGGCATGAATGACGGCCATCATCTCATCTTCAAGGGAAGTAGAGGAGTCGCATGAGACATAGAAGCAACCAAGCATCTGGTCCAAATGATTTCTGAAGATGGCGCCATAGCCCGTTGGTCCAGGGTTTCATTTAGAGGCTCTATCCACATTGACTTTAATCCAGCCTGGGGGGGGGGGGTGGGAGCCAAAAGACTTCAAAATTATATTTAGGGCAGGGATAATTCCCTTTTCACCCTCACACGTCTGAGGATCTATATGTCATGAATTCAGTTGTTGCAATGATCTTTTTGGATCGAAGCCACTTCACGGATGGCCATGAGGATTCTCGCTTTTCCTACATTGATTCAAAAAGAGTTATTACAAAAAATAAATTCATTTCTACCATACTATATTACATGAAGAAGCTCCTCTATAGTGGCAACCAAAAGATTTTTGAGCTGCTGCGAAATAGACAAGTCCGAGCATCGTTGTATTTACATGATAATGGTATCACAAAGCAACCATCAACACTCAAAAATGTTAAGAATGAAATTCCAAAGAGAAGTTGTCGTGTCACAAGAAATAAAAATATGGTTTATATCCTCTCGATGTTGATTTCACATGCGGCATTTTGAACAAATAATAATTCCAAAAGTTTGTAGACAAGTATCCATTGGATGTCTATTATGATAAATTCTCCAGACAAGCGTAAATCTCGAGGGTTTTAACCAAGATTTATTAAAGTTACTTAACCACGAAAAATTATTGTCCACATTATTGCATAAATGATTGTAGTAAATTTTGGAATCAAGAATCCTATTACAACAAGGTTCCCAAATGAGGAAATCATTTGTATTAATGAAGTTATAGTTATCAACTATTTCTTTAATATGATCAGGAAGACATGGGTTTTTCGTATGCATGACAGTTTTAATAGAGTCTTGAGAGTGGGGAGGAGAAAATCTATTGTCCATGAAAGAGATAAGAGGAACAACAGTCTAGTTATCAAGCCAAAAATTTATTTTGGAATCTTTATTAGCCATCCATCCAGAGTTATTCATAATATAAGTAAAGGTGTTTCTGATGGAGGGCCATATAGAGGACGTAAGGAATTGAGTATGGTTATTTCTATGTTTATCAAGAAAAAGAACTTTATGAAAATCCATGGAAGGAGAGTTATTATGAATGAGATTCCATGTAAGCCTAGCATGAAGGGCCTCATTGAAATTAGAGATATTTTTAATTACAATCCCTCTCTTATAAATAGGTTTGCAGCAAGAGATCCAGGGGACAGTCACCAATTTTCTCTCCAACGTACTTCCAGTCCAAATAAAATTTCTAATAGCAACATCAATGCGTTTTAAAAGACTATTTGGACATTTATAAACCATCATGGAGTAAACCATTTTAGAAATGATGGTGTATTTAACCAAACAAATTCTCCCAGCCATTGAAAGATTTTTACCCTTCCATGAGGAAAGATGATGAAGCGTTTGATCAGTGATGAGAGAAAAATAATTCGATTTTGGTATGCCCTAGAAGATGGGCACTCCATGATAAGTGAAAGGAAGTGAACCTTCTTTGACACCTAAAGTATTAGTGATGGTAAGCTTCCTCCCTGGAGAAAATTCCTTGCCAAAAAAAATGTATGATTTATTCCAGTTTATATGCTGACCAGAGACCTCCTGATAGTGAAGGAGGATATGTTTCAGAGCCAGAATGTTTCTTTTATGCCCCCCCCCCCTGAGTAAAGAGAATTATGTCATCAACATAGAGAAGGTGTGAGGGAACATTCAATTTTCTAGAAGCAGAGATAGGCTTAATAGAACCTTTATCTATTGCTTGAGAGATTATCCTACTTAGGTAGTCTTTAGTGATTGAAGAGAGAATAGCAGAGAGAGGATCGCCCTGCCTCACTCCTTTCGAACAATTGAAATAGCCTCTAGGTGATCCATTGATCAGAACAGAGATAGGGGCTGAATTGAATAAAGAAGAGATACTGTTAATAAAAATTTCATTAAAACCAAATTTCCTAAGGACTTTATACATGAAGCTCCAATCAATGGTATCAAAGGCCTTAGCAATATCCAGTTTAATGGAAACATTCCCACCACTATTATTTTTGTTAAGAAGGTTGGTGGCATCAAAGGCCAGACAGATACAGTCTTGAATAGATCTACCATTTATGAACCCAAATTAGTTCCAATAAACAAATCTATTACTAATTGAAGTGATTCAGTAGGAAATTTATTTAGTGATTATTTCGAAAAGGGACCTAATGAGCGCAATGGGCCTGAAGCTTTAGATGTCATCTGCATTCTCAGTTTTGTGAATGAGAACAAGAAATTGGGTGTTAAGCTCATGAGGGAGAATTCCTCTAGAGAATAAAGCTTTGACCATACTGAAAACATCATTTTGGAGGAAATCCCAGTGTTTTTGGTAAAAACCACTATTAAAACCATCCATCCCGGGAGCATTGTCTAGGTTTAAACTAGAGACAGTGTCATTGATTTCATGGTCAAGGGGGATGCTGTTTAGCATGGAGTTATCAACACTAGTAACTAAAGGAGGTATGATGTTCGGAATAAGGTATTTATTAACACTATCACCATTAATGATATTATGATAGTGAGAAACAATATGATTAGAAATACTTTCATCAGTGTCAATAATCTGATCTGCACTTCTATTATAAGAAAGGGGTCTATAGGTTTTTCTGATTCTATGAAGGGAATTATAAAACATAGTAGTCCTATCTCCGTCATTAAGACATTTGGCTTTAAAAAGTTTCTTTTGAAGATTGTCTTTAATGTTGAGTAGAGAGATAAGCTTTGAGGATATGTTAATTTCATGTTTAGAGTCTTGAGCAACATTTGAAGAAGAGTGAGTGTTTTGGAATTGAATAAGCTCATTTTCCAAGAGGTTGATATCTTTGTCCATTTCACTAAACATGAATTTACACCATCTTTTGAGAGTTATCTTAAGAATTTTTAACTTCACCGGGAAAGAAAAAGGGTCAGATTGCCCTTGCATGTTTATCCAAGGCTTCTTAATGATGTTTACGCATTTCAGGTCAGAAGACCAAACAATGTTGTTTCTGAAAGGGGACCTAAGTTTATTAGATTTATGTGAGAAGGAAATGAGGATAGGGTGGTGATTAGAAGCAACCCTTGCAAGAGTAATGCTAGAAATGTTATCCCATTTATCTAGGGCATGTACATTGGTAAAGGCTCTATCAAGTTTTCTGGCCATGATTCTATTGTAATGATTCTTATACCAGGTAAATTTAGCTCCCAGGAGATTGATCTCTGCAAGATTATTTATTTCAATACAAGCACGAAATTCTCTAGAGGAGATAGGGTTGTGTGAAGGGCCAATCTTTTCACTTGGGGATAGAATATCATTAAAGTCACCAACAATAAACCAAGGCTGATTAATAGAATTACTAAGGTGGGAGAGTTCATTCCAAAGATCCCTCCTATCTTGGTATCCAGTGCAGGCATAAACAAAAGTGGAGTAGATAGGTGCCTTCTCAAATATCAATTCACATGTGATTGCTTGATTCGAGCATTTAAAAATACTAACATTAATAAAAGATGAATGAGAAAAAATATATAAGGAATAAGTAGAAGTCCCATTATTACAAGCCCTATGAAAGGAATTTTTGAAGGGGGTTTGGTGTAATCTAGAGGAAGTGTTTGTTTTAGGTTCAGTAATAGAAAAAAGAATTGGGGAATGAGTGCTAATGAATATTTTTAAAAAATTGAAGGTGTCAAGGTTATCAATTCCTTGACAATTATAATATAAAATATTCATTTAGACCCCTTTTTAGTGGGGATGTCCCCTTTTTTTTGAGGCCAAGGCCTTTTTCCTGGTTTCAACTCCAAGAACCTCCTCTTTTGAGGGATTACAATGCCTGTTGTTCAATGAAAATTGAGATGGAGAATCTGGAGGAATAGATTCGGAGGGGAGCTGTTTGGATGCAGGTTCTGGCTGCAAAGCATCTGGTTTATAGGATTCCTGTAAGGGAGGAGTCCCACTGAAAACCTGCCCCTTATCCTTACCGAGAGGTGAAGACAGAAGGGAAGCCCTGTAGTTAACAGTCTTGGGGTTGTCTACGGTTTCAAGAGAAGGTTGTATTTTAGAATGTTGTGGATGAGTGATAATGCTTTTAGGATTAGCATTATCAATTTCCAGAGGAGTTCAAGGGTGTTCCTTAACTGGATTGTCAAGAACCAGGGAAATCTTTGAATCGAAAGAAGCTTGGACTTCTAAAGGGAGGTCTGTTGGAATAGAATATGGTATGGGGTGAGAGAGAATGTCATGGACATCCTATTCATTGCCCTTTTTAAAATCCTGTACAAGAGTTTCCAATTCCTGGTCTTCAACAAGCTTAGCCCAAGATTCCCCTTTAGAAGAATCTAAAATCCCCAATGAATTAACTTTGGCAACCCATTTTTCCTCTTTTTTCTTTGATGTTACAGGTTTTTCAACAACATTTTCTTTCTCCCTCCTATTCCTTTTAATTTCCATCCATCCCATATTATTGATTTGTGGAGGGTGCTTGTGAACTCTCCTACATTGATGTATTGAGTGTCCAACCAGCTTGCAATACTCACAATAAGATGGTAATATTTCATATTCAATCCTCATGAATGTTTTATAATCTTGAGCAGTAAAAGTCATAGATTGATGGGGCTTTGATTCTAAATTGACTTCAACAAGTACCCTAGCATATAACCCTAAATATTCATTCAGTGTTCTCTAATCCACCTTAAGTTGTGTACCAATGCAAAGAGATATATCATTGAGGATCTGAGGGTGCCAAAAAACCAGTTGAGGTTAAAGAATCTGACCCAAACCGGGGCAGTGTTATTCCTATATATGTTTGGGTTGAAGGAAAAGTCCAACTCAGTGAGCCTATGATATCCTGGTTTCATGTTTAAATTTCCCACATTCCAAGCCCGGTACAATCTTGATTGTGAGGAGAATAAGATATGAAAAAAGCCTTTGCCTAATGGAACAAGCTTCCAGTTAGAGAATCCCAAGAAAGCAATAATTCTAACATTGATATCTAAAAAGGTCCATGGAGTATTACCTTTGAGGTATGTGACTCTGCCCATGAATGGAAACTTATAGAGCTGTGATCATTGTTGAATCGCTACTGGAACAGCTTCAACACAGAATCTGTCGTCTTCCAGTTTCTTAACTCTTGTTGATTTCGCTGAAGTCAGTTGTTTAGAACCCATCAGTGTCTCACAGAAGGAGACACCCTTCGCTCTTAGATTTTCTGTTTCAATTTTCGATGGTTCCTCCCATTTTTAATTCACCATTTCTTTCTAGTGAAGTTCCCCTATGAGATCCGCTAGTGCCATTACAGGAAGCATATGAAAGGATAGGTAAAATCCCTTCGAAGATCAGAGAACTAGGGTTTGACGAAAGAACTTTCAGGTCGAGATGGAGCCATTGGGAGACGCATCCCCACTATCATCATGTATCCAGAATCACACATTGTCTTTGATCTTCTCTTTGGAATATTATAGAGGAATATTTCAAAGTCATACAAGGAAAAATAGGGTCTATAAACACCCAATAAAACATTAGTCTTGCAAAGAGCCTACGAATTCATCCATGTGATTAAACACATGATACTCTATAATTTATTTTTCATTAATATTTGTGGCATTATGATACTTCATGACCAACTTATATTGGTGTATGGTCCCCTAAATAAGTGGTTAATTCATTATAGGTTTTCTATTTACCCTATAGCCCGAGATTTCCTCCCACATATTTGAAATGATATATTCTGAGTTATATAATATAACTATTTGGTGACAGTACATGAAAATGATCTCTCTAGTGAGATAAATAACTAAAATAATGGCTCTTGGAGTGAGATATCTTTTATGAACACTACCTTAATACCTTGTGAATAATCATGTCAATGGTATCATGATTATGACTTATTTAAGATTTGGAGTCTATAATGAGTATATTAGGGTTCTCTATTCCAATATATCTATTCTTTTCAACATATAATAATGATAAATAATTGAAAGATTTCTTGATGATTTACTTTTTGTGATTTTAGGGGGTCCAAAATGGGGTTTTTATACTAACCCCTACATGGAATCTTCCATCACATGTGATGTCTCTTGTATTGGAATGTAAATTTTGTAGACTCATAAGGGGAAATAGATAAGAAAGATAATAGTTGAGATACACAATCTATGGATCATAAAAGGTGTCTCATTTTATAATATTTACCTTGTATTTAGTAGGAAGGACTCATTAATCACTTTTATGGGCTTATATTTAGCCCTTTTGGTTTTTCATTAATTTTTTTGTACTCTAATCTGAGATAGATGTTATACCTAACAATGAATTCATTTCTGTCTAAAATATTATATTTCTATTAGTATTTCTAGACATTATCTTCTGTATAGGTACTTAATTCTAGGATCTCTCATGAGGGTGACCTGACTACATCACGCTGGTCATCAGCCCTGTGCCTATTGGAGGTAGTCATTGAGTGTCACACATAACACTTCACCATAAAATAGGTCTCCATTTGATTAGGTCATGAAAATAATATTTATATATAATATAATTATGATTATTTAATGTAAAATTATAATCCACCATAATTCCATCACATTCTTCATTAAATGAAAATGCTGATCATACATTGGGTGTACTGCCACCTCCATGATGAATCAACTTTCATTTTCCATCCTATTTTTCATTAATAATCCCAAAAGATAACTATGATTCATCAAAATAATAAAATATAATGAAAACCATTCTTCATTATTTATAATGATCTTATACACTTACTTATATATACTCACCCATCGTGTTATTGTATGTTCTTATTTTGGAATATTTAACTTGATACATAAAATGCGTTGTAAATCACTATCAATAATGTATTTGGGAAATGTAGAAACAAATATTTATTTCATTAAATAATGAAATATATAATTTTTTATGTATTATTAATATTTATATTCATTATATATATATTATAATTTTAATATAATCATTGACTACTCAAATTTCAAAAATAAGACAACAATGATTACATTTTCATGTAAAAATATATAAAAAATATATATTAAATAAATAACACATTATAATAAATTGTCTATAATAAATAACATATAAATTAACAAGGATCATAATAGGGTATATAATAAACCTAAATTGATTATTTTGGTAGGTTGGTACAAGTGCAGATCGAATCTAGAAAAATATATGTTTCCTTTTGTCTTAATTTTCAGTCCCTTAAACCATACATTTTAATATAAATAATATATTAATTATAATGTAATATACAATAAAACATTTATATTATGTATCTTTATCGTAGAATAATTCATTTTATTTAAAATTAAATCATAATCTCATCCTTTAAGGGGGTTTGATTCAAATTTGTCTTATATTGTAACTGTTTCATCTCTCATTTTTGTGTCTGATGATAATTAATTTTTGTTACACAACATGTTTTTACTAGGAACAAGGGACAAACATGACCCAAAATCTCATGTGATGTGGAAAGGCATAAAATTTTTATATTTTCACTATAGGATCATGCCTATGTGTCTAATTAGAGTTTTTCAACTAATCCTACCACCACGTGGGATTACATATCAATGAAAATTATTTATCACTTATTCTCAAAATCAAAATATATGGATATATGGGTAAATAATTTAAATATCAATATATTCCAAAAACGAATCACATTATGTATGTTAGGAACATTAAAATGACATATATCCCAAATTCCATCATCTAGTTAGACAGAAATGTTGACTAATATAAAAACATTATATAAGGGTTTGACTAGGAAACATGTTAATTTTATATGTTTTTATATGGTGGACCATTTTTCAATATATATTCATAGGAATTATATGTAATAAAATATTAGATGTAATGAAAAAGGTTTCAATGGAAATTTGAATGTATGAAATGAAAAGTTTTCCATATGATAAAAAATGACAAGAAGGTAGTAAAAATAGAGTCAATCAAAAATATGATTGATACAAAGTTGGTGCCCCAAAAAAAAGAAGGTACATTTACTGAAATGAAAAATAACGTTGAATTTAATATAGAAAATTGTAGGCTTATAATAAACAAAAAAATATTGGTGTACTATATAAGGCCTATGTGATACCAAAAATAAACAATACAATGACCTTAAATATTATTATAGGTTCACACATTTTATAACAAACCAGCCACCTTCATGATCACAAATGGGTTAGTAGTCAATGAATTAAATGATTTCATGATGTGCTAAAATACCACAATACAAAATTTGGTGATTCATGTTGTCTACATCATTGATAATCTTATAGAGATGTATAAATTCTTACTACTAGGATTTCTTAAAGTATAACAATAGGTATATATGAATATCATTTATATAGGATGTGGAATGGTTAAGGAGGATCCTCCAAAATAAATTTGAAAATAGTAATTAAAATATGTAGAAAAATAATCTAAAGAGTGTGAACGTAACAGTGAGATATTATCTAAAAAAGATAATAAATAAGAACTAAAAATATAGGAACTGAGTCTATTATTTCGACAACAACTACTGAAAGAGACGATTGAAAAAAATAATAAATTTGAAGAAAAAAATTAATAATTTTATATAAATATTCTTTTTGTAGAAAATTTATCCAACACGATAATGTATAAAAAAATTATGAAAGATCCAGTAACCAATGAGATAAATAAATAATGTTACAGAATAAGAATAATCGACATTGGACCACAGAATATTATTTTGACAACATATATCACAAGGGAATATTGATAGAAAAAATCTAAATTTCTATAACACCATTAATAAATGTATATTAATATTTATTTAATTTAATATATCCCCAACATGATGATGTATGAAAAAATTATGAAAGAGATAGTGATAAATGAGAAGAATCTCGAGAAAAGTTTCATAATTACACTAACACATGAGTTCTTAAAAGTTATTTGAAAAGTATTTAAGAAAAAATAGTACCAATTTAGATTTTAAAATCCAATTCATATTAGTTCAAAAATAATAGGGGGTGAATTATGAAATTTATGTCCCATCAAAGATAAATTTACAAAATACACATTGAAGAGAAAGAGTTTATAAGAGATAAAGGAAACTAGAATTTTAGTACAGATTGTAGTATTAATTGTGACATTACCCTAACACTACTGGAAAAATAGCCTATACCAACTGTTTGGAACCATTTGTATTGGACTCCAAACCATTGGTGTAGCCTATACCAATGGTTTTGGGAACCATTAGCTAGTAAGTCATGGGGATAAGCCTATACCATCAGTTTTGGGAAAACTGTTGGTATAGACCTATAACAACGGTTTTCAAAACCATTGGTATAAGTAATATGAAAATACATACCAACGGTTCCATAAAACTGTGGGTATAAGTAATTTAAAAAACAACCATTCAGTTGGTTTTGATCCCATCACCTCTTTTTTGTGATTGAATGACCTAACCACTAACCTAACTTACTTTTGTGAACATAATATCATAAATATATATATTTATTATCAAAATTATTTTAAATTTTGATTTATTTAATGTACTCTTTAAGAAGATTCATTAAAAATACATGTACTTTTACCAGTGGTTCTCAAAACTGTTGGTATAGACCTATACCAATGGTTTTAAGAACAGTTGGTATAGGTTCTTTGATTGTGGGACCTATACCAATTGTTTTGGACAAACCGTTGGTATATGGGGACCTATACCAATGGTTGGGCCAAAACCATTGGTATAAGGTCTCTATAATAGACCTATACCAACGATTTTCCCAAAACCGTTGGTATAGGTCCAAATTAGTTAACTATACCAACGGTTTTCCCAAAACCATTGGTATAGCTCTAAATTAGTGACCTATACCAATGGTTTTGGAAAAAACTTTGGTATAGGTCCATATAAGTGTCCTATACCAACGGTTTTCCCAAAACCTTTTGTATAGATCTTATTTCTAGTAGTGTAAGGTTCATTGAGAAACACATTTTCTATGTCATAAAATTCTACTTCAATGTGGATTTATCGACTTGTACATAATATAGGAGTGGTTACATATCATTCTTGAAGGGATATTTTTAGAAATGGGGGGTGTGATACTTTTATGTTCAGATAAGATAAATCTATCGTAGTGTGAATAGTGAGAAATATAATTTAAAAAGTCATTGGTAGGTGATGAAATATGATATGAATGAAGATGATGGTCTTGGAGATTAAAAAATAACTTAATTTTTAATAATTTCTTATATTAAATGATTAAATGAGTTAGTTTAAGTTGTATAAGAGTTTATTAAATGTAATTGTTCAAAAAAGAAGATGGTGTTGTTGAGAGGTCAAACCATTGACACAGGAAGAGAAACAAACTTCATCATGTTTGAGAAGGGCCACCTAGTATGGGTGGTATAGGAACATCCATTTAGGTTTTCATAATTATTGATGAGATATTTTATTAGATCGATGGATATTGATGATGTTTAGTCAGTGGTATGAGTTATTATATTTAGAGTGGTGGGAAAAATTCTGACCCATATTTATATATTAGAATTGACAAAATATGTAGATTCTAACTAGGTAATATTCTTCTAATCATCCATCATGTGATTATAAAATAAAAAATTTAAGGTCGAGTCAATGATACTAAATACAATTAATTATTGGAAGAAACCCTTTTTTTCGGGATTTTTTATTATTTATTTTCTATTTTAGATGGTGCTCATACACTCTTCCCCAAATATTTTAAATTTCACTGAAAATTTCATATATAATGACATTTTTTTCAAGACAATGGTGTACCTTGATAAAAACATGAAAATAATACACTAGATAAACTAAGAACATGATATCCAATCACATCATGAAATAAAATAAATACACATCATGAGAAAGATTCACATTATAAATTTAGTGAATAAAACATTGCATTTCTAATTGAAGCATCTTGGAAAGCGAATAAGAGTCTATATTCCATATTTTTAACATTATTCTCGTCATTTAATTTTTTTAAAGCATTGAATAGAAAATTTGATACACCTCCTTGAATATTTAATTAAATCAAAATGTCTATGTTACAAAAAAAGAGTTATTATTATTTCTATTCTTTGAATATAATTTTCCTTGTTAGTGAAATTTAATTAATCTAATGGTGCCAACAATTTATAGAGGTAAAAATATGACTAGGGATTTTAAATAATATTCTTTCGAAATTGGATAATTTTGTAAATGGGATATTTCTATGATTTGGTATTTTTTTCAAAATTTTAATAACTTTATAATTAGTTTAATTATTAATATGAATTTCCATATTTTTTTCCCAACCCTTCATTGTCATTCTCGATATAATTTATATATACAATATTTATATCTCTTTCATATTTTATATTTCTTGACAGGCTATAGAATGAATTATTTTATAAAAATCATTGCATCTTTTCAATATATTTAGTAAACATAATCAATATTAATATGATTTAGAAATATTTGGTTTATACCTTCACCCTTTGAACCACCAAACATATATGAATTTTAATATCATATAATCTAAGAAATGCCTTTTGAATAAATGAGCTATGTTACTATACTTGATTATATATTCCTACATTCACTTAATTGTATTCCACATTAATTAAAAAACGATGTTTTGATGAGAGATTGTCTATGGTGGATAGGGTCATACAAAGCTAAATGTATTTTGAAGGGTATTTATGTGATTCAAAAAAGTTCATGACATTATACATTTTATTATATTATTCACTAATAATTTTTGAAATAAAAGTTGTGTACCTAATGAGGATAATAAATAACCTTTTCCAGACTGAGGATATTTTGGTCATATGTGATTAAGAGTGGAAATGAGGTTTTTTCTAGGTATAATTTTTTTAATATAAATAAATAAATAAATAAAAATAATAAAAATAATAATAGGATCATTTATTTTTTAACATATTCTAATATTAATCATATATTGATAATTTTATTGGTAAGATGGAGATGTAATTTTAATGGGAGATTTCTAAGTTTATTATCTTATAATATCACAAATTTTGTTTTATTGTTAATACTACATTTTTAAAATTAATTGTAAACTATTTTACCAGTATACTAAATCCTTATATTTTTTTTTTACTAACCACGGATACATATTAATTAATTTTTATTTTTATATTTACATACATGGGATTCTAGATACCATACAATCCTATGGTATTTGTGATTTTTTTTGAGTTATGTATTGAAATCTAGTCAAATGTGTTCTTTCATAATGAGTGTAAAAATTGAATATGAGGTAAACTACTAATCAAATGATTATTAAAAAGGAAATAAAAAAATAAAATGGATAATGGAAAATTAATCCATGTTTCTGAAATGGAAGAATCAAATACATGTTTGACATGTTGCACTAGAAATTGAGGTGGTGATAAATATTCATGTGTGATTCTTGAATATATATTTTCAAATTTTATCAATTACAATTATTGAAAGTTATTTAAGTCATGTTTATTTTACCATACTATATATTAGGCTATGATTTAATTCTTGGGGATAATACTGAATTCAAGTGTGGGTGATATTATACATTGATTTCATGACACTATTTTATATATATAAACATTGATTTTGATAATTTAATTTTATTTATTACTAATACATTAAAGAATTTTTTTTCTATTGTGTGTAGATAAAATAATTTTCAGATAATGAGATAATGAAATAAAGAACAAATATTTCAACTATATAATGACTTACCATGATGTTGGATACATATAGTACTCTTCTGGGGAATGAAACTAAAGAAATGATAAGAAAACATGGTGTTGGAAATTGAAACATTTGCTTCATAATTTGAATCAGATTCACGATGTCAAACATGTTCAGGATGTAAATAATTTATACAGAATGATGAGTATAAAATAAATGAATTTATATGATAATAGAAGAGACGGTAAAAAAAATCATGGTGTTATACCGACATTCAAATTGTGAGCATCCTATGCATCCTAAAAATGAATAGTTCTGACATAGATTCCTTATGATGATTTATTAATGAATCAACCTACAAGTTTAATATATGAATATACATGGGACACCATTTTTAATTAATAGAGGCTATATTATTGATTAATTAATCCACTTGATCATTCCCTATGAAAAAATAAATATAGGTTTGTTTTTTTCATTGAAGTATTAATATAGACATCCTGGATGGGGGTGGAGAGATGTTATGTGAGTCATCCTATAAAATTTCTTTTTTAGTATTAATCCATTATTTCGTTACTTTTTATCCATATCCATTACTCTATTTCCAATATGACTTGGAGAAAACTCCCTCCATTTTTAAGGTAATGTATCTAAAGTGGGAAGGTGGTTTTGTTTTTAATTTTCAATATTTTATTCATGTATTTTTGTTTCCAAATTTTCAACTTATCTTCCCATACATTTAATTATATTTTTCTGGTCAATGAATTGAATCATGAAGTAGTAATAAATTTTTAAAATGGATTACCCTAAATTATTCATGAATATTATAATATTTATGGTAATCAGTCTTATATATGGTATTGAGACCATATCAATTCCATAATTACCTAAATTACCTAACCATTAGAAAAGTGAGATTTACAATTTGTGGAGGGGATTCAATGAAATTTGAATTTTCCAATCATGAAAATAAAACTAATATTTAATAAATGAATTATTTTATACTTCCAACTCTAACATAAACCCTAAAACATCAAAAACCCAACATGCCTTCAATTCTAAATTTCAAAAAACTAAGACTAAGTCAACGTCATTTTGTCTCTGTAAAAAAATATCTTCAATACTGAAATCTGTTATATTTATCTCTTTCTTCATATCTCATTATTTTGTTCTTTTAAAAATATAAATAAATTAATCTCATGGTCTTTATGGGTTTGATACCCTAACATGAGTCACACAAAACTATAATTAATTAATCCCTTGTGTTTGTGTTTTATATATATTTAATTTTGATTTACCGCTTAATGAGAATATGATTCCCCATGGTTGATTATTGTTGCTCAATTTTTCTTATAAACCATTCACATTGTTTTCATAAATTTTAGTGTTACTAATTTCAATTGATTTGAAGCCCAATTTTATCTTAAGTTCATTATGTTATAATATATACATAAATTTGATTATAGATAATTGTATTATACATTTTCATTATGGGGTTTTTTGTTTATTATAAATCAATGATATTTTATAGATCTGATAATATCCTAAATTTATTTGATAAAAAATACCCATTAATTTTTTTAGTTTTACAAAGTCATAATATGCTTTTGGATTGATAAATTCCTAAGAATATATGAGGTTCATAAATCTCTAAGATAGTATTATTCATTAAATACATTCAGTGAATGTATTTATATTTTTATTTTATGAGATACAAATAATAATAATTTATTTTTCCTATAAAAGGAAGCATTAATATTTTTGACAACATAATTTGAGGATTTTTTTTAAAAAAATTTATAATATCCATAGAATAAATATTTTGAAAATATTATTTGTTATTATATGATCAAAATTTATATTAATTTTATATTTCATATTCCTATGATTATGATCCACGGATCATGTTAAACATCACAATATTCTCAAATAATTTTCTATGGAATATTTTTCTTCATTTCAGATAAAGTTTGCCTACATAATAATATACAAATAATTTTTTTTGTTCCATGTATTTATAATAATAAATTAATATAATTACCTTGTATTTCTATAATATTATCATCTAAACGATATTGAATCATTTAAATTATTCTTCATAATGATGGTTTAAGAAGGCCACATTCTTATGTTCCACATACCCATGTTATTAGGATTAGTATGACATGTCATAAGTCTTGAAAGAATCTATTAAGACTATCATTATAAGGAAATTTTAAAATGTGTTATAAAATTTATTTCCCATATAAATCATACTCAAATAAACCTACCCAAAATAATATTTGAGTTATATTATTTCATTAATTCAATTAATACTAATGATAAATTTATGCAATTTTATATTGGATCATCTCACTTTGTATCAATGTTAATGCATAAATGTATGAGTTTTAAGCACGATACCAGTGATTTAGTGCCCTTGGTGTGAAAATATGTATTAATTGAGTGTTTAGTTATATTTAAGGATTCAATTAGTCATCATTATTTGATGAGGTAAATTTATTGAATACCCCATGGATAAATATATGGGATGAGATTAAATATTGGACATAATACTAATGTTTTAGAAAAGAATATATTCTTTTGTAAACCTAACAATGAAATCAATGTCTTGAAACTTAAGGTTGATGGGTTCTTTAGAATAGATGTACTTAAAGGGAATAACCTAGAAACTTATTGTTTACTTATTAATAATATTATCACCTAGTGAATGAACAAGACCCCAAGATAAACTCTTTAAAAGAAATTTATGGTGGATTTTGTTTAGTCAATTACATTCTTTTTATAAACCATTATAAAATATATGATTATATTTATTAATAACTAGTCCATTGAAATAAATTTAAAAATCAAAATTCATAAATATTGATTGAATTAATAGATGCATCGTTTGAACATAAACTATTAAATGTTAAAAAATTTGTATTCATAAGGGATCACATATCCTAATTGATGTCATAATTTTCATAATTATAATATTATCATATTTTTTTGTGTTTGGATGAAGTATAATCATAATGATAATATTTAGAATATTATCTTTCTAGAAACCAAATTTCATCATAATTGAATATGGGATAATAATTAAATGCTTGATAATATTATAATATCCCATTAATGATGGGAACGGGGAGTTTCATAATCTTACCTAAGGTAGCGAGGTAAAAATATAATTAAAAAATAAATATTAATATTGTTATCTACATTTATTACTGAGTTATATTTATTGATAATATCATTGATTAATCTAAATCAATTGAGGATTATGTGAGGAATGTATGGATTATTCTTCTGTGGACTTTATTCAATGTTTTTGAAACAGATATTAAATTGTACCAATAAAATTTCGAATTGACATTATGATATATTTTGATTTTGTGAATAAATTTTCAAGATCACATTTTTGAAGTATTTTTAACGCATAGGTTTAAAATAAACACATTATTGAGATAATAAAGTGTTGATTAATTTTGAATATTTAAGTTATATTGTATTTATATCCTTGCAATTGATAATTGATTTATGATAATTATGGTGAATTTCATCACATTTTTTGGATTTTTATATATATTGTCTCATGAGTAATTTTATGACCAGTAAATTAATAAAATTTGAGGTATTATGGAATAATTAATTTTTTAAAAAATATTATGTTTACTTATAGTATAATATCAGGGAGATTCAATGTTTTTTAGAATATGTGTGTTATGGATAATAGAATATTTTCACATATTAAACTATATAATTTTATAAAATGGTTATGTTTTTAGGGAAAATAATTAGCATAATATAGCCTAAGAGAGTATGTAATATTTCATACTAGAAGATATATCACAAATGATAAATATGTAATTCATATCTTTTCCTCATTAATATGTTTTTTTAATTAAAATTTAGATGACATTATTTTTTAAGGCATGTAGAATGTAGAGACCCCAAACATGACTTACATGGAAATTACATTACTTTTTCAGAATACTTAATACATGACAAAAACAAACACCGAAGGACCGTAATATTTTAGTGTCTTTGGAAACTCGGAACATAATCTTCTAATCGTGGTGAATGATCTTCAACATCTCCCATAAAGATCTTCCCCTTTTATTTTCTTACCATAAACCTTTCTTTATATCCTGGGGAAAAAACATATAATGGGTGGGATCAAATGCTGAGAAAGGGTAATCATGGAGAAAATAAATCAAACCATATACATTTGAACATAAAAACATGAAAATAATGTTTAAACATCGAAATATTTTGTAATTACACAAAACATGGCAGTACATAAGGCATAGATCAAAATAGAACATCAATTATGATAAAATAGATTGGAAATAAAACTTGTAATTGTGGAAAACATTATGAACATCATATGATTTCCATAGTATCCAAGACATTTCTTCCAAGACCATCTTAATGGACAAAGTCCCTTTCTGAATCGAGTTCACTCCTCGTTCCAGTCCTGTATCACTGAACCAGATTAACTTACCGTTCCAACTATGTCTATACCATGAGATATAAATCTTTACCCATTGCATTGGAGGGAGATATAGGCCCCACACATATTATGATGAAATAATTCTTACTGGTGCCACAAAATAAACTGAAAACATTCATCATAACCCAAAGAATAAAATGGGGTTCATAAACATCATCCCATCATAACATAATCCATATAAAAAAATGGATATAATTTCATAAGAATAGAAGTTAAACCATGTAAATCATAGAGAAATTATATCTAAAACACACAAATATGAAATAATTCCATCTTATATGGAAAATGGTTTTGATAAAACACATGAAATGACTTCTTCAGGAAACTGTCCTTTCTTCTTCAAAATCATTTTCTATTCACAAAATTCCATGAAATTTTAAAAGAAAAGTATTTTGTTGAAAATAGTAATAAAATTTTGTGGAGGAAACATCATTGAAATAAGTCATTATGGAACCATAAAAATCCATTCAGGTCGTATACATTAAAAATAACATTCTTCTCGTACATTTTTCAGAAAAGTCAAAAATTACCTCGTATGGTAATCAAAAGACAGATTCCTTACATACCTTGTAGTAAAAGTAAAAAATTGGTAAAAATGACTCTAAACATACATGAAACCATTTTTATTAAATAGGTACATGGATAATAAATATAACCCTAGTAAATACTTACGAATAAACAATCTTGGATAAAAACAAGATTGGAAACGTTATCCCTTACCCCAGGTCAGATATGCTTTGTATGTATCTGACCCTCATGTATAATGATTTAAATAATGACATTTACTTATTAAAGAATCATATTCATTGTTATTATATCATATATGGTTCACTTGTGACTTTATATTACCCGTTCTTTTGTAAATTCCATGTTAAAGTGTTGTTTTGGTTAAAATTATTTTATTTATCGTACTTGTTTGTACTTGTTGTTATTGATGTTATTATTAATTATATCATGATTTACGTACTTTATGAATGTAAATAATGAATTATATAGCATATATATTCAGTATATATATATATAATATAGATGAATGAAATGAAATACACCATTCATGGAGACGGTAGGCTGTACGTTTTCATGAACGTTGTTTTCCTTTTCTTATTGACTTCAATGAAATTAAGTATATGACATATATATATACATAAATTAAGTAGCTTAATTATGTCATATGTTTCATTATTATTCATTATATATATACTTTTTAATCATTATTGAATGGTTAACATGGAGAATGAATCTCATCGTGTCATGGAGACGGTAATCCGTACGTACGCACGAGCGATGATATCGTTCCCATAATTATTGAATGGAATTGGAGTGGATGATATAATACCTCAGAATAAATATGAGGTTATAATAACCATATATAGTTATTATTTACACCATTATACCCATCCAAGTATGGTGGTGGTGGAAAAACTAATTACACCATAGCCTGGAGACGGTATTATGTACGTACGCACATGCGGTGATTTTGTTTTTCGTATGATGTATAGAAGGTAAAATGGAATTGATTAATAATTATAATAACGTATAAGTATATTATTGACACTTATTTTATTACTTTATAATGAAATAACTTAATAATAAAAATTTGAAGAAGAAAAAAAACATGAAAGAATCGGTAGAAGAGATTACCTCTTCCTCGACGAACCTCTTTTAACCTTCTTCTTAGGGCACTAGAGTTGGTCTTTTGAGAAGACCAAAACCACTATGATATAACTAGAGAAGATTATATGGGGAATTTACAGGGTTTATTTGAGCTTCAAGGATCAAAAGGGTGTGAAGAGAAGAGGGAAGGGGTGCCCCATTTATAAGGGAGGAGAGGGGCACCTTTGGAAAAATTTAAAATATTATTTTATAATAAAGTCATATTTAGTTTATAATAGCTCAAAATTGATTTATTTGGAATCTAAAGTTGGGATTGGTCAAAATAATCTTAAACAATAGGTTTTAGACAAGTTTAGGTTACTATTTTTACCTTATCATTTAGATTTAACTCTAAGTTAAATAATTTCTCTTTTACCGTGTCTTCTTGTTTTCTTACACCATATGGTTAATAAACTTTCTATAACAAGCCAAACGAACTACAAGTGGTTCATTATTAATATATATAACCATATCTAAGTCATTCTGACGAACCTTACATTTTTAGGAATATAATAAAAATAAATAATATAAAATTTGTTTTAAAAACTATTTTATGTCAATTTTTACACTATTTGGTAATTGATTTTTGAAAAAATCATAACAACATCATTAGTTAAAAAAACGTTACTTGAATCCATACTAAAATGTCATATTAACCTATAAAATTATATTAATTCATATAAAGTCTCAAATTACATTTATTTGGGTATTTATAATATCAATTATTGTAATATTTAATTATTTAGGTAATTATTACATCACCATTGTGTCATAAATAAATTAAATTATATAATGTCTAAAAATTATAAATAAAATACCATTATGTAGGAAATCATTTTAGATTTGTAATGAATATTTATAGTTGAATTTATCTTAGGTATAACCCTATATTATAAATGTTTTAGTTAATAAATGTTGATTTTAATTATTTTAAATATTCTTTAAATAAAATATTAATAAATATCCAAATCTAATCCAAGTGGACCTAAAGGGTAATATATTATCCCTAAGGTTGTTTTCGGTCGAACTAAACTTATAAAATATAATTAGGACATGTTTTAGGGTAATAATAATGTCATTTTTACATTTAATCACCCTATTTACTTTTAACCACGGTAAATAAAAGTAAAAAGTAACTATTAACTAAAAAATATTTTTATCTTATTAAACCACATTTATTCCTTGATATTAACCTTGTCTCTCGAATTTTGGAAATTCCACTCACAAAATCGGTAAAATTAATTTTTATGTAAATTTTTAAATTCTTCTTGGAGGTGGGTAAAAGACGGTGAAAAGTTCAATAAAATTTTCATATATCTAAAATTATTATAAAATGACTCCAATGAATTACATTGGACTTATATAGGTATTATGTATCAATTTTGACCAAAAATAAATTTAAATAAAATAAATAATTATTTAAATTAAAAGTCGGTTTTTAAATAGTACCCTAGTGTTTTTACTATTCATCAAAAAATGAAAGATTTCAGAAAAATACCAAAAATTCACCCTAGGATAATTTTGATATTCAGAATCCAAAAATGAGATTCATTTTGAAAGATAAATTTTATATAATTTCAAAAGGTGAGTATTACTATTCATAACGGCTAGTTCATAATAATATTATAGTAATATATTGTTTAGTGAAACTCGGTATTGTGTATAACACACGCTATCGAGAAAGGTTGCTCTGGCGTGCAACACATGCCTAGAATATTTTTTGTGTATACTGCATGCTAATACGGTGTTTCGTATTGTGCAAGTTAATCTTGGTGTAGCGTACAAGACATCAATGAAATTAAAAGGAATAATTCTCATAAAATCTTGGGGTGTTACAATGAATTTAACCATAAGAGATTTGGGAACATGATTTACTCCAAATTAATGTAATCCTCGATATATTGTTTCAAAAACAACCCTGAACATAAAACATTCAGTACATAATAGATGAATATTATTGAGATATTTTGGAATTATAAAACATATAGTAAATACATAATAATTGATATAAATATAAAAAATGTATAGAGAATATGAATATGAACAAATAAAAGCTCAAATTGTATTTTTAAGAAGATAGTTTTCTTTTATAAATATTGAATTATGTGCTAAATGTTATTTTTATAAATTCATTTTTTGAAAAAATAAATTTCATTTTTTAATTCAACATAACAAATTATTTTATGGTTAATTTTTTTGATTTATTTATACTTATATATATACATATATTATGATTAAATAACTATGGTTATTCTAATAAAATCTTCATATGAAAGTAAAATAACACAATAATGAATTTTTGTATTCACAAAAAATTAATTTATATTAAAATACTTTTATAAAGTAAAATAACTCATTTAAAAATATTATTTTAAATCTATTAATTATATGCATAAAATTTTGAAAACATTTTTAGTATAATACTGTGATTTTTTTCTTTATATAATTAAAAATTAGTTTTCGACCCTTACATATATTTAGTCGATCAAAATGGATTAAATTTTTTTAGTAAAGAGTATAATGTTATTTAAAAAGGAAAATTTAATTTTGGATATAGAAATATTATTACTATGATTATAGTTCATCTCTATGACAATGATAAAAAAAATTTATTAGAAATTTTTTTATTAGTATAATTTATTTTTAATCTAGTAAAATAAATTAATACCTTCTAAACAACTGAATTTTATATCAATTTAAAATAATGCTTCAATAAATAACATCACATTCAATTTTCAATCGAAACTAAATAAGATTAAGATCATGTATTCATAAAAATAATAAAATCAATATTTATTTCTGAATATAAATTTTATATATGAAAAATTTATGTAATATTATTTGGAAATTGAATTTGTAACACCCCAAGCTTCCACAGTACGCTTCCCTTTGAATAATACAGTAGCATGTGTTGTACACAACTTCATGTTCTACCACACACTGCAACCAATCAAACTAGCCGTTATGAATAGTAATACCAATTTTTGACATTTTATAAATTTAATCTCTCAAAATTGACTTCATTTTTCGATTCTTAATATCGATGTTAGCCAAGGGTATAATTTTGGAACATTTCAGAAAACATTTATATTTTGATGAATAGTGAAAATTTCTAAATTTTAATTAGAAACGTCTTTTTTAATCGAAATAACCAGTAGTGATAAATTATGAATTTGAGTGGTTTTAAAGTATATATAGAATTTATTTTTACCATTTAATATAATGTTGGACATTGGACATAATTTCACAATTAAACCGGAGATTAACAAGTGTCAATCTTTTGATAGTTATTATCTCTTAAAAACACGCTTTTTGTTTTAACAACGGGAATTATTTTTAAATTAATTTCTACCACTTCTGTGTTTTGAATTTGGAGAAATGGATTCCATATTTGTAATCAGGATGACCAAATTGTGAAAAAAGGAAACTTTTATTTTTAGACATTTTGAATAATTACTTCGGTAATAATTTTATTTACCATGGTTATAGGGTAAATCCGGTAAATAAGAGTAAAATATTATATTATAATAATAATAAATTACCCTAAAACGTGTCCAAACATTATTTTATGATACATTTACAACCATTGGCATATTTGGGTCGATTTTGGGACCCCATGGAGCCACTTGTAAGTGATAATGACACTTTATATTAATTAAGTTAAAATAAATACAAAAATGACATAAGCATATATCTTTTAGAAAAACACATTTTACATAGGGTTATATATGTTGGATTTTGGACTATAAATATTCATTAAAAATATAAAAATATTTCCTACATAATATTATTTTATTTATAATTTTTTGAAATTTAAAAATTAATATTATTTATGTCACAATAATGATGCAGTATTTTCCTCATTAATGAAAGAATAAAAAAATGGTATTATAAATGTTAAAATTAATATAATTTGAAAGTTTTGATGACATACATGACTTTTATTGCATAATATTACAGTATAGTATTTCTTAAATTAATTTTTTTCGAATTAATAAAGTTGTTAATACTTTAACAAAAATCCATTATTGAATATTGTCAAAATTAACATAAAAGAGTTTTTAAAAACATATTATATTATTAATTGATATTAAATTCATAAAAATATAAGGTTTGGACAAGAGACTTTTATAATTATAGGTGTATAATTAATGGACCACTTGGGGGACTCTTGGAGGTATATAGTATGTTTATTAACTATATAATATAAAAATACAAAGTGACATGGTAAGTGTCAAACTAATTAACTAAGAGTTAAAACTAAAACATAAGGTTAATATAATGACCCAAACATGTCTAAATTCTATTGGTTGAGTTGTTTTAGTCCTATCCCCCACCTTAAACATTATATAATCCACTTTGGAGCCATTAGAAACCGAATATTAATTTATTATAAAATAAAATTTCTAGATTTTCCTGAGGTGCCCCTCCTCCCCCTTATAAAAGGACACAACTTATAACCAACACTTAACACTTTCAAAGCCTTTTGGTTCAGCCAAACCCTGCCCAAATACTCTTTCAAATTCCCTCAAATAAACCTGGAGGACATAGTTTGATCATAAATCCAACCTAAGGATCCCTTTTTATCAAATCAAAAGGAAGAACCCAAAGAAGAGGTAATGTTTTCACCACCCTCTTTCAAGTTCCTTTCTTCTTCACCTTCTTCTTTATTTGTTATTTACATTTTAAAATAATAAATCTAGTATCTTCTATATAATGTGATGTTATTATAAATATGGTTCAACCATATTCATTATTCTATCCATCATTTGAATGACATGTCACCATACATGCGTAAATACGACTTACCGTCTCCACGTTGTCGTGTAATTGTTATTCAATATATTATTATTTGGATGGGTATAATAATGATGTTTAATTCATGTAAATTATAAATATAACCTGATAAGGATTATGTATATATTATATTCCATCCAATCATATAATATTTTAATATCAAAATAATGATATTGTCGCTCGTGCGTACGTACGGACTACCATCTCCACAAATGCGATGAGATTCATTCTCCATCGTATCCATTCATGTATAATACTCATTTGATTATTAAAAATAATGTTTAATGACTTGATATAATTCTGGATATGAATAAGATACAAATTATCCATAATAATCATGTCTTATGTAACAAAACATATAAAAGAAAATGAGTAAGTTAACACACGAAACGACGATAATTCTAAGATATTATCAACAAAGAAATGTTAAATGATCATATATTATATCATTTAATTTATATGATTATTGTATAATTTAATAAAAATTATTTCACCATTATTTAGGAGGTTAACCTACCCCATCCAAGGAAAAGTACAAGGTATGGGTTATTTCACAATCTCTTCATTATCCGAGGATGTTTATACGTAATTATTTACTGGGACCTCATTATCATCCACATCCATGTTTCTTTAAAATGTATTTCAAAACATTCTTGATATTTTACAGAATATGTGTTAAAGTCATTTATTCCATTTTTTGACGTTTTATAAGAGGTTTATAAAGGAATCATTTCGTCGTTTTCCAAACAAGGTCCTTTTTAACCTTTTCGACAGAGTTAAGGTAAGAATGTTTTTTTAACTTATACGGCTGGTGAAAATATTTTCTGCCGTTATAAAATCATCGAAGCATCCCTTACAAGATTCTAAGAATATTTTCAATGTAAAAGTTTTATTTTATAATTATGTTACTTTTAAATGATTTCAAAAAAAGAGATATTTCTCTCAAATAGTTTTTATTTCATCTATGTCAACATCCTTTGATGGATTTTAAGATTAATTGAATTTTATTTATTATGATACAAAACTTATATATTGTATTGATTGTTTCGTGATATGTTTGACTATGTATGTGTTATTTTTATATCATTTATGGTTTATGGAGAAAGTATTGAAATTTCGTATGCTAATTTTAATACGAATGTTTATGTTATGTTTAAACCTATTCATATGAGGAATGAATTGGACTTAATAAGTGATGGGTGGAGCCCGCTATAGCTCCTCAATGCATCGGTAGGTCTCATGAGACAAACTAGTGTCTTGGCACAAGGACTTGAAAAAATCTTATTTGCAGTCTTGGCACGAGGCCTTGGCTATGTGGTTATTATAGTCTGGCATTATGCATTCCATCATTTAGAAAGTAGTTATTGATATTGAATGTGATTATTCGACTAGTAGAATATCCATGTGAATAATTATATGGAATTATTTCATTTTATTTCAGCCATATTATGATGAAGTTCATGTTTTAAAAGGCTTTTGTTTTAGTTATACATTGCCTTATATGTTTATGCTTATTTATGAAAGTTTCCGCTATATTGTTATCCTTACTGGGCATTTGAGTTCACTCGTTTCTATGTTTTATTTTTCCCAGGATGTGAAGAAGTATTTTATGAATGAACTTCAGAGATAGTATGAGGGGATACGAGTGTGGACTATGGAGACTATGTTGTTGTAGTATTTCATTTTATAATGTAATGTAAAATTTATGAAAGTATCTAGTTATTCTAAGTCTACTAAACTAATCGGTCTTTCGAGACATGATCTTTCTTGTGATCATGCCAATGTTTTGTAATAATGCACCGACTCTGGGTAACTGGGGTTGGGGCATTACAGTTGGTATCCGAGGAAGTTTAGTACAAACCTTGGAAGCTATATTTAGATAAACACTGATTTGAGAACGTAGACCTAAGATGGACATTGAGGATTTGTATAGAAGAACTTCCTAGAATTTTGGTATTGTAAATATTTTGTGAGTTTTCTGAGAAATACATCCCTTTCTGGATACGAGCAGGTAGAGGTGGATCTGGCACAGATGTACCTAGGGGTAAAACCTGAAAAAACCACTTTGAGGTAGACTCGAACGGGAACTAGTGCATGACAACGAGCCTTGCTACACTCTTGGTTATGACACTCCTAGAGGATATTCTTAGGATAACTCTCATTTTTCATTACAAATCATTATGAAGGTTTTAGGAGTATATAAGTCCTCAAAGAAAACATTTTTATGATTATGGATTATATCCATAAATAGTTCAATTTATGTTAAGTGTTTTATAAGTATGGAATTATGTATTTTGATTCACAAACTGATCTAGTTTATGTCATTTCATAGAAATGGCGCCTAGTGGAAGAAATGGAAACTGTATCAATGCATTCACTCCATGTATGGATTTCCCTCCTACTCATGATAATTATAGTGGAGCTGGTGATACAACTGGTGCTGATCAACTAATCACCATACAAGGACAACTCAATGAAGTTATGAATAATAACCTTACCTGTATGGTGAACCCTAATCCACAGCATGGAGGATCAATGTTAGATCGCTTCATGAGGCAACAACCACCAAAATTCAATGCGAGTAAAAATCCATTAGTAGATGAGCAATGTATAAGTTCCCTAGAGAAAATATTTCAGGATTTGGGGAGTAGTGAAAGGGAAAATGTTATCATGGCAGTTTACCACCTCACTGGAGATGCTGATCAGTGGTGGTCATTGATTCAAAAAACAAAGGAAGATGATGAAGTATCAAATATGGAATTGAGGGAGTTCAAATATCTATTTTTAGAAAAATACTTTCCTCGTGACAATCGAGCAGATATGGAAAGACAATTTCTGAGTCTGAGACAAAAGGAGGATGAGAATGTCACAAAGTATGAGGCTATCTTTACAAGGATAGAAAGGTATGTTGGAGATTATATACAAAACCCAAGAAGTAATATTGCTCATTTCTTTGATGGGTTAAAACCATTTCTCCATTGATCATTGGTCTCACAATCCTTCTCGTCATACGAAGACATTGTCTCATGTGCTATCAAGACAGAAAAAGAATTCTCTAATTCTTATGACTTTAAAGAAAAGCAAGAGAAGAAGAGATCTTCTGATCAATCTGGGAATAGAAATAAGGGATGAAGGGAAAAGTTGAATATCCATCTTGTAGTAAATGTGGAAAGAAACACCCTGGTACTTGCTTAAAAGGAATGGGAGTCTATTACAATTGTGGTGAAAAAGGCCACCAAGCTCGTGATTGCAAGAGGAAGAAGGAAGTTACTGATGTCCAATGCTAAAATTGAAGAGAGATGGGACATTATGGATATGAATTTCCTAAGCGTCAGGGGAACTTACCTCAAAAAAAGCCAAGGGATCAAGGCCAAGCTTATGCTATCACTACTGCTGAGGAAGAAGCTCTGAAAGACATGGTGGCAGGTAATTTAATGGTTTCCTCAATTTTAGAAAATGAATTATTTGATTCTAGATCATCACATTGTTTCATATCTTCCCAGTTTGCTAAGAAAATTAGATATTTCTAATTTGATTTAACAAGGGAGTTTTCAGTTAAAACTCTTAAGGGAAGTATCATTGTAACAATGTTTTGTGAATCAGTCCCCATTAGAGCACATAAATGTTCTTTATCCACTGATCTCATCGTCATACCTATGATTGAGTTTGATATAATCCTCAGTATAGATTCTCTTTCGGACCATGATGTGAAGATTTATTGTAAGAAGAATGGGGTTATGATTTTTGATGATGATAATAAGGAACACCTTATCTTTAGAGCAGAATCATCACCACCAAATTCTTACCTAGATCCACCCCCAGTATCTCAACTAAATTCAATTATTGGGGAGGAAGAGAATGAAATTATTGTGGGCGAGGAAAGGAATGTTCAAATAGATTATGTACATATTATGAAATAATATGTAGATGTGTTTAGAGATAATTTACCTGGAAATCCTCCAGAACAAGAAGTTGTGTTTTCCATTGATTGAATTCCTAGATCAAGGCCTATATCGAAGAACCCTTATAGAATGGCCACTATGGAATTAGTTGAACTAAAGAAACAACAAGAGGAATTGAGTAATAAGGGATTTATTTTCCCTAGTGTTTCCCCGTGGGGAGCCCCTATTCTTTTTATTAAAAAGAAAGATGGATCTATGAGGTTATGTATCGACTATAGGGAGATCAGTGCTATAAAAATAAATAACAAGTATCCCCTACCTCGCATTGATGATTTATTTGACCAACTGTATGGAGCTCAATACTTTTCGAAGATTGAACTTCGATATGGATACCATTAGTTGTGTGTGAAGAAGGAAGACATTCCGAAGACAGCATTTCGAACAAGGTACGAGCATTACAAATTTATGGTAATGCCTTTTGGGCTGACTAATGCACCTATTGTATTCATGGATCTAATGAATAGAGTTTTCAAGGAATATCTTGATGATTTTATGGTGGTATTTATTGATGATATCTTGGTATACTCCAAAATCTACGATGATCGTGAAAATCACTTACGCATTATCTTGAAGACTCTGAGAAGACATGAATTATATGGGAAGTTTAGCAAGTGTGAATTCTGGCTTCATGAGATTTCTTTTCTTGGCCATATTGTCTCTAAATATGGAATATCTGTTGACCCTTCTAAGACCAAGGCAATCCCCAAACGGCCTTCACCAATGAGTATAACTGAGGTACACAATTTTATTGGTTTGGCAGTTTATTATCGACATTTCATCCACAATTTTGCTCGATTGGCTAACCCATTAACGAAGCTCACATGTAATGGGGTTAAATTTGTTTGGACAAAAGAGTGTGAAGAATGTTTCGAAGAACTGAAGTGAAGATTAGTCAATGCTCCTATATTGACTCTACCATCGGGGAATGATGGGTTTGTTATTTATAGTGATGCCTCAAAGAAAGGACTTGGTTGTGTCCTTATGAAGAATGATAGGGTTATTTCCTATGCATCACAACAGTTGAAAATTCACGAGGAAAACTATCCTACTCATGATATCGAGTTAGCAGCTGTGATATTTTCTTTGATGATATGGAGGGACTACCTCTATGGTGAAAAATGTGGGATTTATTCTGATCACAAAAATTTGAAGTATATTTTCTCACAAAAAGAACTCAACATGAGGCAATGGAGATGTCTTGAACTACTCAAGGATTATGATTCCACAATACAATACCACCTGGGGAAGGTAAATAAGGTGGCAGATGCTTTGAGCAGAAAAGATAATGGAGTTTTCAACATGATGAGAATTGAAAGGGATCTTATTTTTATGGATATAGTGAAGATGGATATGCGAATTACCATGGAAGGTGATACATAAATACTTTTTCAAATGTTTTCCAAACAATCTTTACTGGAAAGGATAAAGAGTACTCAGACCGGTGACGAAGAGTTTCAAAAGAAGATTTAAGCTGTGAATGATGGGAGATTGAATGACATTGGGTACGAAGATGTAATTTTCAAATTTGGGAAGAGACTTTGTGTTCCCAATATACCTAATCTAAAAAGGGAATTTTTGGACTATGCTCATAGTTCAAATTTCTCTATACACCATGGGAGCACCAAAATGTATAGAGACTTGAAATAACATTTTTGGTGGGACAACATGAAGAGGGAGATTTCTGATTTTGTGTCAAGGTGTATGGTTTTTCAACAAGTGAAAGCTATAAGGAAACATCCTGGAGGAGTCATGCAACCTCTTCCCATACCTGAGTGGAAATGGGACAATATTATGACAGACTTTGTCAGGGGGCTACGAATGACTCCTAGATGGAATGATGCAATATGTGTTATTGTTGATCGTCTTACAAAATAAGTACATTTTCGTGCTATAAGAGACAATCTACCACTGGAATGTGTAGGAAGACCATATATTAATGATGTGGCAAGACATAATAGAGTACCCCCATCGATTGTTTCTGATCGTGATCCTCATTTTATTTCAAGATTTTGGAAGAGTCTTCAGAAATCCCTGGACACTGAACATCAATTTAGCACTGCCTACAACCCTCAATCAGATGTACAATCAAAACGGACTATTCAGACCTTATAAGACATGATGGGATCATGCTCACTTGACTTTCAGGGTATCTGGTGTCAATATTTACCTCTGGTGGAATTTTCTTATAATAATAGCTTCAATTCAAGTATTCAGATGGCACCATATGAAGCATTATATAGTAAGAGATGTCGCACACGAACCTGTTGGGATGACGTTGGTGAAAGAAAAATAGTAGGCCCATAACTGGTGGAGGAAATGATGGAAAAGGTGAAGGTAATCCAAAACCACATCAGAGCTGCTCAAAGTAGGCAGAAGAGCTATGCTGAAAACCGAAGAATGTATTTGGAATTTCAGGTGGGATATCATATTTTCTTGAAGGTATATACATGGAAGGGAGTTATAAATTTTTGAAAGAAAGGTAAATAGAGTCCTACGTACATCGGTCCATTCGAAATTCTAGAACGAATTGGGGCTGTAGCTTACCGTTTGGCAATGCTGCCAAATCTCTCCAATGTTCACGATGTGTTCCATGTATCATTGTTGAGAAAATTCATGCATGGCCCAACGAATGTACTCACCTATAAAGAATTAGAACTAGAACCTGATATATCTTATTGTGAAGAGCCCATTAGGATTCTTGGTACAAGAGAACAAGTGCTGAGAAGCCGAATGAATCGTCTGGTAAAAGTTCTATGGAGAAACCATAAGATGGAAGAGGCAACGTGGGAACCCGAGGATCTTATGTTGAAGAACCACCTGATTCTTTTCATGCAGTAGTATTATAGAAATTTCGAGGACGAAATTATTTGAAGGAGTGGATAATGTAACACCCCAAGCTTCCACGCTATGCTTCCCTTTGAATAATATAGTAGCGTGTGTTGTACGCAACTTCGAGTTCTAACACACACCACAACCAATCAAACTAGCCGTTATGAATAGTAATTTCCACTTTTTTAAATTTTATGAATTTAATCTCTCAAAATTGACTTCATTTTTGGATTCAGAATATCAAAATTAGACTTGGATAAAATTTTGGAACTTTTCGGATAACATTTATATTTTGATGAATAGTGAAAACTACTAAATTTTAATTAAAAACAACTTTTTAAATCGAAATAATTAATAGTTTTAAATTATGATTTTAAGTGGTTTTAAAGTATATTTAGAATATATTTTTACCATTCAATACAATTTTGGTCCTTGGACGTAATTTCACAATTAAGCTAAACATGAACATCTGTCAATCTTTCGATAGTTATTATCACTTAAAAACACGCTTTTTGTTTTAACAACGAGAATTAATTTTAAATTAATTTCTGCTACTTCTGTGTTTTGAATTTGGAAAAATGGATTCTATGTTTGGAATCAGGATGTCCAAATGGTGTAAATAGGTAACTTTTATTTTTAGACATTTTGAATAATTACTTCGGTAAATTTTTTTTTTACCATGGTTAAAAGGTAAATCCAGTAAATAAGGGAAAAAAATAATATTATAATAATAATAAATTACCATAAAATGTGTCCTAACCTTATTTTTTGATACATGTCCTACCATGGGCATCTTTGGGTCGATTTTGAGACCCCATGGATCCACTTGTAAGTGATAATGAAACATTATATTAATTAAGTTAAAATAAATACTAAAATGACATAAGCATATATCTTTTAGAAAAACAATTTTTACATAGGGTTATATATGTTGGATTTTGGACTATAAATATTAATTATAAATATAAAAATATTTCCTACATAATGGTATTTTTTTATAATATTTAGAAATTTAATAATTAATATTATTTATGACACTATAATGATGCAGTATTTTCCTTATTAATGAAATAATCAAATAATTGGTATTATAAATGTGAAAATTAGTATAATATGAATGTTTTGATGACATATATGACTTTTATTGCTTAATATTACATTATATTATTTCTTAAATGAATTTGGTTCGAATTTATTATGTTTTTTAAGACTTTAACAGAAATCAATTATTGAATAGTGTCAAAATTGTCATTAAAGATTTTTTAAAACAAATATTATATTATTAATTGATATTAAATTCATAAAAATCTATGTTTCAGCAAAGAGACTTATATCATGATAGGTGTATCATTAATGGACCACTTAGGTGTCTCTTGTAGGTATATAGTATGTTTATTAACTATATAATATAAAAATACAAAGTGACATGGTATGTGTCAAACTAATTAACTAAGAGTTAAAACTATATCATAAGGTTAATATAAGGACCCAGAGACGTCTAAATTATATTGGTTGAGTGGTTTTCGACCTATCCCCACCTTACCCTTTAAATAATCCTCTTTGGAGCTATTAAAAACCTAATATAAATTTATTATAAAATCATATTTCTAGATTTTCCTAAGGTTCCCCTCCTCCATCTTATAAATGGACACCACTTCTACCCAATTCTTCACACTTTCAAAGCATTTTTGTTCGGCCAAACCCTACCCAAATACTCTATAAACTTCCCTCAATTAAACCTAGAGGCCTTAGTTTGATCAGAAATCCAACCTAGGGAGCCATTTTGATCAAATCAGAAAGAAGAACCCGAAGAAGAGGTAATGTTTTCACCACCCTTTTTCAAGTTACATTCTTCTTCAACATATTCTTTATTTGTTATTTCCATTCTAAAATAATAACTCCAGTATCTTCTAGATATTGTGATATTATTATAAATATGGTACAACCATATTCTATATTCTATCCATCCTTTGAATGACATGTCACCATACGTGCATACGTACGGGTTACCATCTCCACGTTGTGGTGTAATTGTTATTCAATATATTATTTTTTGGATGCATATAATAAGGATGTGTAATTAATGTAAATAATAAATATAACATGATAAGGATTCTTTATATATGATATACCATCCAATCATATATTATTTTAATATCAAAAGATTGATATTGTCGCTCGTGCGTATGTACGGACTACCGTCTCCACGAATGTGATGAGATTCATTCTCCATCATATCCATTCTAGTATAATTCACATTTGATGATTAAAAATAATGTTTAAGGATTTGATATAATTATGTATATGAATAAGATACAACCTATCCATAACAAACATGTCTTATGTAACAAAACATTTAAAAGAAAATGAGTGAGTTAACACCCACAACAACGATAATTCTATGATATTATTAACAATGCTAGGTTAAAAGATCATATATGATATCATATTAATGTATATGATTCTTGTATAATTTAATAACAATTATTTCACCATTATAAAATAGTTTAACCAACCCCAACCAAGGAAAAGTATCAGGTAAGGTTTATTTCACAATCTCATCATTATCCAAGGTTGTTTATACGTAATTATCTACTGGGACCTCTTTATCATCCACAAAAATGTTTCTTAAAAATGTATTTCAAAACATTCTTCCTATTTTACAGAATATGGGATAATGTCATTTATACCCTTGTTTGACTTTTTATAAGACTTTTATAAAGGAATCTTTCCTTCATTTTCCAAACAAGTTCCTTTTTAACCTTTTCGATAGAGTGAAGGTAAGAATGTGTTTTTAACTTATACGGTGGGTGCAGCTATTTTCCACCATTACAAAATCATTAAAGCTTACCTTAAAAGCTTCTAAGAATATTTTCAAAGTAAAAGTTTTATTTTATAATTATGTGACTTTTAAATTATTTCAAAAAAAGAGATATTTCTTTCAAATAGTTTTGATTTCATCTATGTCCACATCCATTGATGGATTTTAAGCTTATTTGATGTTTATTTATTATGATACAAAACTTCCATATTGTATTGAAGGTTTTGTGATATTTTTGACTGTGGATGTGTTATTTGTAAACCATTCATGGTTTATGGAGTTAGTATTGACATTTCATATGCTAATTTTAATACAAATGTTTATGTTATGTTTAAACCTGTTCATATGAGTAATGAATTGGACTTAATACGTGACAGGTGGAGCCCGCTATAGCTCCTCGATGCATCGGTAGGTCTCATGAGACAAACTAGTGTCTTGGCACAAGGCCTTGACAAAATCTTATTTGTAGTCTTGGCATGAGGCCTTGTCTATGGGGTTATGATAGTTTGGCATTATGCTTTCCATCATTATGAAAGTTGTTATTGATATTACATGTGATTATTCGACTAGTAGAATATCCATGTGAATAAGTATATGGAATTATTTTATTTTATTTATTCAATATTATGTTGAATTTCATGTTTTAAAAGGCTTTTGTTTTAGTTATACATTTCCTTAAATGTTTATGATTATTTATGAATGTTTCTGCTATATTGTTATCCTTACTGGGTATTTGAGCTCACCCCTTTCTATGTTTTATTTTTCCTAGGATGTGAAGAATTATTTTATGAATGACCTACAGGGATAGTATGAGGGGATAAGAGTGTGGACTATGGAGACTATATTGTTGTAGTTTATCATTTTATGATGTAATGTAAACTTTATGAATGTATCTAGTTATTACAAGGCTACTAAACTAATCGGTCTTTCGAGGCTTGATCTTTCTTGTGATCATGCCAATGTTATCTAATAATGCACTGACTCTGGGTAATTGGGGTCTGGACGTTACAGAATTAGATTAAAATGAGGTTAAATTTATGTTTCAAAACCCTAAATCTAGTAATATATTTTATTTTATATTATATTTTCCTAGGTAAGAACAAAAATTTTAAATTATAAGTATATAATGTTGAATGAAATTATTAAAAAAAATTTAAATTGTGATGTATATTATTTTTATAAATTTTACAAAAAAGGACCCCATTATTTCTCTATCATATAGCCTTTTAACTTTGAATAGTTTCATTCTACTGTTGAAAACACAGTTGTTAAGAATAGTGCAATTTCTTTAACTTATATGTGTGGAGTACTTCAACCACTCCATGTTATTCATATTACTTCAAATATATTCCTAAAACTAATATGTTATTTTAAAACTATAATACTATATTATTTTATAATCTGTTGGTCTCCATTTTTAATCATAAACCCTTCATTTCACATCATACCATAAAGAGAATGATTAAGGTCCCAATGTGTGTGTTAAATAATACTTATACATTTATTATTAATACTCAACATGATAACTAATATGGAACAAAGTAATATAATTAACTCATTATCATTAGAGTACTATTGTTTTATTATATTAGGGAAAAACATTCAAATATTTCATCACATCTATTTTATAAAACTAAATTAATGTCGATCGTGTGTTGTCGTGATTAGCACCTCTATAAAGTAACATATTCTATTATTCAATACTACTTGTAGAAATTTTTTATATGGATTTAATATAATTAATAATGTGAAATAAATAATATTATAATCATTTTTATTCAAAATAATTTAATTTTCATTCATTCCCCTTGGTTCTTTTCAAATAAAAATTTTAACTTTTCATTGTCTTGACTACTGCCCCCAGGATATAACGTTATTAGTTATTCAGGATGATTTTAATTTTAATGGAAAAAATATAATCAACATTATCAATTGAAAAATAAAATAGTAATATTATTCAATTATTATAATTATATTGTAATATACCTTAACAGTACTCACCCATAAAATTATAACATTTTCTCATTTATTTCTATTTAACCACCAATATGAATTACGCTATAAACCTATATCATTTTTGACTAAAAAAATATAAATAAAAATATTTCAGTAAGATAATTATAAAATAATTATTGGTTTTTGGATCTGGAATAGTAATATAATTCATTTATATTTTTATTATGTTATAATTTTCTATTTCTAAAATTAAAAAAAATGTGCCAACACTCATTCAATTATTAAAAATAATATAATAATTATAAATATAATAAATTAATAATTTTATTTTAGATATTTCTTTTAAAATAAAATATCAAGGGTTAATGTTCCAAAAAAAAGGTACTTAAAAAATAAATTTTCATTATTTTGGATGTTATAACCATGAAACGATTAAATTAAGGACATGGTAAGGGGTTCTTGTCTTAATTTTTACCCAACAAGAATAACAATGTATTATTAAACATTGATTATGTAGAAAATTATATAAACTAGGAAATTAATATTTTTTATCATGGAAGACCCATTATTTTTAAACATATCTTTTATTCAAAACCTTATCCTTCAACAGTTTCAGATATTATTATTACTAACATCGTCAAAGGTTCCTATCTAATTTTCCAATATCATGAGATATATTATTTATTATACACCATGTATTATTTTTAATGATTTATATATTTCATGATTAGAATTTAGTATCATTGTCCTAAAATTATTCAGGGTGTTTATTGTTTCATTTTAGGTGAAATCTATAATGGTATGTTGATTCAAAATTATCTAACATGAAAATTATTTCCTGTCTAAATTTTCTATCCCTTGATGTATGCTTGTTATTATAAATCAGGCTTACATTGGAATAGTGTATCTAATGAACAATAATTTTTTTCCTTGTTTCACTATTGATTCAAGTATTTTAATTACTAATTTTAAACCACATACTTCAAGGGATAATCATTTGAATTTTTCTGACATCATGGAGTTTTTCGTTTCATTTTTCATTATCCTAAGATAGATATTTTAGTAAAAAATTAAAATTAAAAGAATATATTATCTAAATCCAGTTTATTGTTTAGTATTATGATTTCCTTAATATTAATTTAATTGAAATTTTCATTAGAAATGGTAGCATTCAAGGGGTACTGATTCAAAAGTTTCAATAATTATAATAGTTTCTTATGAAAATATCCAATCTCTAATGATATAGTATTTACTATACACCATTTAATTTATTAAATTGTATTTTTTCCATCCATTTTTATTCATTTAAAATGAATAAAATAATTTTTTTCATAATTTAATTTTCATGTCATTATATCAATGTTATTTATTTTATTCTTAAATAACTATTATCAAAAGTGTATTTCTAAAATCAAATCCCCCCATCAAGATATATTGTGCCTTTTTGATGATTAGCATTTTTTGAATTTTTTCTTCAACCATTATATTTTTTCCATGTTAATTTCACTTTTGATTTTTAGAAATTAATAATTTTAATTCAAATATTCCACCTACATAAATATTTTCCCATTAAAGGTAATTCATCATTGAGAATAATTTCAATCATTTTTAAATCGTTTTCCCCTCATTGCCCATATTTTTTATTCCCAAAAACTACCTCATCATTTTTTCATATATAATAGTGTGTTATCTCTCTTTTCCTAAAAATTTCCTTTCTCTCCCTTTTGAAATAATATTTTTTTGACTATTTTCTAATGTGGTTATTTAATTAAAATATTTAATAATATTCAAATTAGTTTCCATAATTTCATAATCAATTGTATAACATCTATGATATATTATATTATATAAACATTTTGTATTTAAATTCAATTTTGATGAATATTATTTATAAATTTAAATAATCTCATGTTAATTTATATTCACC
The DNA here is from genome assembly GCA_963277665.1 of Viscum album. NCBI lineage: Eukaryota > Viridiplantae > Streptophyta > Magnoliopsida > Santalales > Viscaceae > Viscum > Viscum album. The sequence continues at coordinate 123,536,502 of OY728127.1, read as the reverse complement.
TTTTAAGTAAATTGTGTCTTTTTCAACCCTATATTGAAGAATAATATTTTTAAATGTAAAATATTTGAATGTGTATTCACCTAAAATTTCTCTAAAATTTATATCTTTCTTAATTATCCATTATTAAAATTGACATTTGAAACAAATTATTTTACAAAAATTCACAACACCTTTATTAAAATGAATTTTCAAGGTGACTATAAATTATTTTATTATTATAAGGATCAAATATTTTCCTACAAAAACTATTTTAATTTCCTACCACTTTCTAGTCATATATAATGGATTTCATTATATAGAAATTAATATTGAATAATCACACTATAAATTGTATTATAAAATAAAATTTTGGGATTATTAAATTCTGTGTATAAAAAATTTACATTTGTGAGGTGAACTTAGGGGATACCACTTAGAAATGATATGAAACATTTTTTTATTTCCATTGATTCTTTATCATATGAAATAATTTTTATCTCTTCCATGGAACACATCGATGCTGAATATCATTTACATAATTTTTGTCTCCAATAAATGCTCGAGGGGGTTTGGGTCTAAAAAATTCCTATAAAAAAATAGTTCTGACAGAGACCTAAAATGTATTTGGACTAATAAATCCCTCTAACAATTTGGGTCCAATAAATATAAATAGAAACTTGGGTTAGATAATTCCATAATACAATTTATGTCTATAAAGGACCTTTAATTATTTTTTTTATTATATATCACAATATAAGGATGCTAAGAGGGGACATTTTATTTGTTCAAAATAAGAATAATGAGATTTATAATTTATTTGATTACAATGTTATTATATACATTTTATAATTTCCTTAATAATGTTATTTGTTTTTATATATTGAATTTAATAATATATTTCCATTTTATATGACTATGATTATGCGACATGAATCTTGTGTGTCATATCCTAATTCTAAACTTCTTTTACATTATATATATTTTTTCATTTGATATTACATGTCCTAATATCAATATTTATGAGAAAATATTATGATAACTTGTTATTTTTAATATTAAATTTCCCATGACCAATTTTTATCATATTATTATGACAAAACACATGATTACATGTCGATTAGATTTCCCTAACTATAATTTTGAGCCCACCCCTTTCATATGTTCCCTTTCCCATTGATATGGATGTACATATTACATTTTGTTGTTCTATAATGGAGTATATAAGATTTTCATTATGGAGAATGTTTCACATGTTTTTCAAAATATAATACTTATGTAGCTCATAATCATAGAATCAAAACCAAAAGTCTATGTATGTTTTGTGATATTATGATGAGATGTAATATAAGTGTGAAAATTTTAATTTTTTAGGTTTTATCCTCTCCCTTAGTATGAGTGATAATTTATAATTATTGGTGTTATTAGTTCTATACCTTAGAGATTATTTATAGGGTTCTTGTTAATATTTATATGATGTCATATGAAGTTGGAATACCTTCATATTGGTATCATACATCGAGACCATATTATACAGTAACATGTGTTTGACTTTTTCATATTATATGGTTGAATCTTCTTACATATTGTGTTTTAACACAAAAGAATCATATAGAATTATATTATTTCACGATAATCATATAAATATGGGAAATAAAATGAAAATTAATATCATAGGAACTAAAAAACTATAATCTTATAATTTATCCATATTATGAAGAACACATATCGTTTTAGACACAAGTATCCAATAAGAAATTTCTCTTCTGTATGGTCATATATTATGTGATCATCCTATCATTAAAAAAATATTATTTGACACATAATTAATATTCAATGAGGATGATATCATAATGAATGTACTATCATATGAAGGGAGGATTTCTTATAAAGGATTCCATTATTATTCATCCCATTAATAAAAACCCATCATTTATTAGAGGATGCCTATTTTACAAGTCCATCCTATCATATGAAATTTTCTATCTTAAGAAAATTAGAAGGAATCTTTTGTCTAATCACTATCATATGAAACATGCAGTGATATTATAGTTTAAGACCCAACCTTAATTGTAGATCTGACAAAAAATTTCAATACATAAATTTATTAATCTCATTACCACATTAATAGAGCTCACGACATTTCAAATAAATCTATCACATAATTCAGGGGTATTTTACATTGGTTACCAAATCCTTGAGTCCAAAATACTATTTTATAGATTCAACAATACATCACACAAATTTATCTGTCCATTTTCCTATGGATATTTATTCTTCCTTCACCTACACTAGCATGAAACCATCAACATTCCATATATATTTTAGAAAAACCCCAAATCAACACATTCCAATTTCTTAAATAACAATATATAATTCTTATAGTTTATTTCAACAACCATATTTTGAATCATATGATTTCATCTCAAATAACATACACTATAATATGTTTCATGAACATAACATAATTTTATTCAATGGAATCTATAGACAATGTTCAATTATATTCATTACATTTTCCATAAGCGTAATAGAATAATATCAAATATCCAAGTTTCAGTTGTGTCAATAAACTCTCATGAAATGAAAATCTTATAATATACTTATAGCCTTATTCTACATCAATATATAAAAAAATTATAGTCAACTAAAAATTTGGTCAACATTTCATCAAAATACTTGGGAAAACCAAAATACTTCCAATAAATAAATCATCTACAAATTGACATTAGGGAGAAAGACATAAGGAATTTTATCCATATCAAAAAAAATATAAGTCAAAGAGAACTTTCTTTCAAAAATACACCTCTTAGTATTTATTTGAAATATATATATGCTAGATAATTGTATGTCAATATGTCAATACATTCATCCTCTTCATTTATCATATGTTATTCTTATATATTCCACTACATTATCTAATTTTACTATCTCAACCTAGTTGGTATAAAAATAATAAAAATGTATTTAATATAATCATACATAAGAAATGGGCCTTTAATCTCATCACTCAAAGTCTGAAGAATCCATGATTGGAATCCAATTGATTAGGTCCATAAAAAAACCATGAAAATTGACAACATCAAGGTCATGTTTTAATAGACATGAAAAAAGAATAACCTACACACCCATCATTTTATTTCTCACAAATTCATGTGTGTAAATATATTTATAAAATTTTTTTCTATTATTTTAAACCATTAGAAATAATATCAAAATGAAAACCCTTTTCTTGGGATAATATTATACAATATATTTCATCAATAATAATAATATTGAAACACCCAACTATAAATACACAATTATGATATCAACATTATCTTGATCCACATCTTGATATTCAATGGAAACTCATAGTCCATAAAAACAACTCTAGGGATATCAGACACATATATATTGTTCCTTCTATACACAATATGTCAACCCATTCTATGGTCATGCTCATATCACATTTATAATCAATAGGGGAAACCGAAATCAATCAATTTTTTTTTCAAATCAATTCATACATGAAAATTACTTGCATTCTGGTTCATGTCTAGTCATCCATATCCACTCTAGGGTTAAAAAATACAGTCAAGTGTCATTGATATTTAAAACATAAATACATTCTAAATGTATTATCTCTCATCATATTTATAGGAATAATAAAACAATGTTATCATATACACCCGACAACTTATTGGTTTCACATTTTGGGATCTCACACATTTCATTTATGTTATTTTTAATACATGGTCATGTACTCCATAATCTACATTAGCATGTTTAATCAATTTATAAATAATAAAGTTCATCAAAATTAATCACATGAACGCACCCCGTTATTCTTGAAATATAATATCATAGGAATCATATACTCAAGTGCTATCAACATATAAAAACCCATATATAGTGTCAATATCATATAAATAGGGAAAAAATTATATAATTTTGGTTCAAATATTTCAAACATATCTTTTTTCACTTTAGTAATAAAATTTCATAAAGAGGGATTAATTAAATGGAATTACAAGGAAAAAATATTGAAGAAAAACATTTTAGGTTTTAATAGGAATTTAATTATGTTATTATACATTACAATAATAAATTTTATAATTAAATACTTAATTTACCATTAAATTTAAAAAATTACAATTGAGGATATATTATTTGAAATATCTATTAAAATTTTTAGAAGAAAATTAACTATATGTTCTAGTTGGACTGATATTTAGTTGATTCCTCATAATAGAAAATTTATATGACAGTAGCTCATGATCTTATCCATTCATATGATCAATTAAATAATATTTCACTATACACTTATTTTACAAAACAACATTTATAGTATTACATACAATTCAAATAACCCAACTGTGTCAAAGTTTGAGTAAAGAGTCACTAGAAATCACAAAAATGACATGTCAATCCTAAATTATGGGTATGATTCATTATAATTAATTATAATTACATGTTTATATGAAATAATATTACATAAATCAAAATCACCATTAAAATATGTATCATTGAAGGTGAAATGGGACTATCCTAAAAGAGAAAAAAATGAATAAAATATCTCCCATGGTAACATGGGGATCCATTATACAAGGAGAATCCATTACAAATCATATGTTTCATCAAATTATCTCAAGACACACTATATCCTATATATAATAACTAACAAATCATGAAAAGTAAATATCCCAAATACAACTTTGTAACATACCCACACTAGCTCACTCTAAATTGTGACCTGAATGGGTCTCTATTTTACCTCAGTCATTCTTCCCAAAATTATATGGGATGCCTCTATACAGGGAAGGATATGTTAGTATGAAGGCGTTGAAATACCCACATATTAGACAAAAAAATAGTAAAAATAATATAAATATGGAAGGTTTAAAAAAAGAATCAATATCTCCCTTCCATATCAGAATGAATTGTATAATATATTTCATGTACTCATTAATGAATAGATGATAAAATATATAAATACAAAATGTAAAAAAGAAACAAACTAGGGGAATCATATAAAATTGTATGTATTCATATCCAAATAAAAAATATGTGTTTCAATATATCTTGTAAAATGCATAGCAATCACCGGGATATTTCCCATATCATTACCTATAATCAAGAATGTCATCACTATTACCAACCATCATCCTTTTAGGGTGTGATTATTAATCATTAAGATAACAATAATTTTATACATAATCATTTACAATATATAAAACTAGTTTCTACTAAAATTTATAATAAAAAATGCTATAAAAGAATAAATAAACCATACATAATCCCTGGGTTCCTTAGTAGAACCTAGAATTGACCATAATTTCATTGTAATAAGCTTGATGTCTATGTACATAAAATCATGTAGAGGCACAAAGGATTAAATGTTAGATTACCATATGGTGCTCTAGAGCATGAGTCAAAACAATTCCATGTGAGACTATTTCAATGCATTAAAATTGATAAATAATCTTTGGAATCCAAGGGGGCTACGCGATGGTGTTTCAAATTGTATTATATTAGAAAAAAGCATGGGGTATTTCCCCACAAAATCTCAAATTGTGTTTCATAATATTAACCCTTTGGGGATTTCCAATATAATTCCAAATTATGTTCCATTCTGAAATCTCCTAGGGGTATTATCCCATTGTTTCCTAAACCGTGTTTCAACATATAAAACCAAGGGGGGATTCCCACAACATCCCAAAAAGTGTTACATCATATCCATGTTTAAAAAAACATAAAACAAAAAACTCATTTAAAAGTAGTTTCAAATAAAAATGAACTGCCCTCAGTCATATGAAATGTATTGGAATCCAAAACTATGTATGAAAATAATTTATAATTCACGAAAACCCAACGGTATATCCGTTAATTAAATTTATAAAATTATTAATTATAGAAAACCTATAGTGTTTGATAATTTCCTAGTCACACTCAAAAGATAAGATTCCACTCTATGGAACACCTATGGTAACCTAATTATATTAAAAATGCACCTACAACAGTTACATGAAACCCATGGTTGGTAATGATTTTCAGACTACTAACCAATTGGATTCTCATTTCCCATTGATAGGGTTCATTTCATGATTTATATCTATATAAATATAATTTTATTATTTAGGTCAAACCATTTATATTACTGGAACAACTAAATATTGAATACATAAATTAATATCATAAAATATACATGATATCTTATACCCCACCTACATTATTTTCGTAGATGTCCACTCATCTATTATAATAATTTTATTCAATCTAAAAAGATAAAAACCGAAATGAATAAGAATACATTGGATATATGGAAAAACTCATATAAATAATGAGAACTTGTTTAATAATGGATGAATTAAATTAATTGGTTAGGAAAATAGTCTACATACTTATAGCTTCCCAATTTCACTGACATGGGTAAAATAGTTAACAAAAGATGGTGATCCATATGCTAAAGTGGGAAAGGATAACATGTAAGGGGCGACATCATGGATTCTTGTAGAGAGATAGAGAGAGAACATATCAAAATTAATAGGATCCCAGATGATATTAAACCATTATAAAGTAAAAAAACATTAGAGGGATTCATAGTTTCACCTAAAGATTCATGACCAGTGTTTTCAGGACACCGAGATCCCCCCTACCCATTCGTTTCATGGAAGGAATTAATTAGTCATATTGTTTAACAACTTCATCCTACAAATAAAAAAACAAAGCATCCAACATCTAATCAACATGATCCCGAGCTACACCAAAACTATTAAAACCATAAATGTGAGTAAATTCCACATTTCAAATAAAATTAATTAGATTATGTAAAAAAATGCATTGAGGTTTTACATAGACTATATAAAGATATATCATTTCATATTAAATGAAAATAATTATATTTAGTATAACATCAAATAATAAAACATATTTAATTTTTACCGTCATTTCTATTTATTCATCCCATAATGATATCTATTGTTATATGCTCCATTTTCGATTCAACAATTGAAACAGGATAAATAGTTCCATAATATCCACAACGGATTCCCTTCGTTAGCAATTTTGACCATGTAGATTACATAAGCCACCACAGTTTTGATTCAAACTATGGTTTCTTATTTCACTATGCAACAGCCTTCAAATGTCGGTGACGATCGGCCTTTTAGACAAGCATCACTTCATGGTCTTCTTATCATCCTTGGAGGCCTTCATCAACTCATGGTCAAGCGCTCCTAGATATTACAACTGTTTAATGTTCTTTCCTCTAAGATAGAAATATGATATTCACATGAATAAGGATGCTCTAACATCAGATTTTTGGGTAAGGTTTCTTGAGACCCTACTTCCTTTACAAAAACATTCAAATATGTGTGCGCTAGAGAATTTGGTCGGTTGTTATCAATGATTCGAGTCTTAAAAAATTGATGTCTATCAACCTATATACCCAAGAATTTGTGTTGAATTTGACTTATCAAAACCACAAGTCAAATGGGTATGGATTTCAGTTGGGGTGGAATTATTCCGTAAGCAGTCAACAGTGTTTGAGTACTGGTCAAATTTCAATGTCTCTTTCATTATTTTGGGGGAATTTATCTCGTTTCTTCCTACGAGGTATCAAAGCGGTCCAAGGGGGGATACTATGAATGCCCCTATTCACATCACCCCTCCCCTTTTTATTGAATGATTCTACATCGTGACCCCCATAGAAGTGCTTGTGTTATGTTTCTGCAACACCGAAGGTGAGAAAGACCTTTTTAAGACATAATCGGGATTTAGGAATCCCCAATTCATCATCTTAGGCTTGGAGAGTTCTTATCTAGGAAATTTTAAGAGATTATCCCTCATTTTCAGATGAAGTGATCATTGGGAGTGTGGGGAGAATGTATGAGACTAGCCAACACTCTCCGTTGATGGTTCTTCCTGATTAGATTCTTGGGCAATGATGGTCCCCTAGTTAGCATACCCCAGAAGCTTCAATTCTTTTAAATAATCAGTTCAATTTATAGAATAAGGAGGAGAATGATAACATCGATCATAAAGGTTAAAAAATATATATTAAAAAATTGAAAAAGAAACTTACTTGTTCAAGGTATCCAGAGGATTATGATGTTAGGGACAATTAATCGGAATCACATCCTTTGTCGGACTATGAGCATAAGGGTCAGTGAGTGGCAGGTCCGTCTCAAGGAAAGGAAAGAGAGGAATACTTCTCTCTGATAATTTCTTAGTTAATAAGGCTATGTGAACTAAACCTATCAAGTATTATTCCTTATTCCCCAAAAAATCAACAACTAGATCTACAGTTAAGGTGGAAAACATCGAAAATGTGACCAGGTTTTCCGAACCCATATGGGCTAATAGAGCAGGGGAGTTTGGGTTTCCCTATGGTGTGGTTTCCACTCCTGTCATGGTATCCATCTTCCCCCTTCTAAGAAAAAAACATTTACATTTCATGTTTTGGTATATGAGAGTGTAATATTGGCTCTGTGGGAGGATGGGTAGCTGGATGAGTGGAGGAGGGAGAAGTTTCCCTCTTATTCCAAAGATTGAACGGTGGGGAAGCCTGGTGAGGTTGTTAATTAAACTATCGGGCATCGAGATGGAGAGGATTAGGTTATATATTATTCATGGGAACATCATAATTATTATGGAGAAAATATTATAGATACTCTATTAATCATTCATGATTCTACTGATGATGTATAATGAATGAAAATCATACCGATTTATGTGCACACAAACAAGGGGTAGAGAGAGTAGATTGACAAGAAAATTTTAATCTTCACAAAAAGATTCTACAATTAAAAGGTTGTAGTAGAAGAGTTTTTGTATGTGTTGGAAAAGATGTCCTCTAATTTAGAAACAATTATAAACGATGAATCTAACTTAACGGTATCAACTATGTCCAAAAATTTATACAAGGGGATTGAGTCAAATAGTTTTAATCTAGTTTTTAATAATTATTCTATTTTAATTAGTGATTGATTGGGTTGCTGAACATGAAGGTTTCACACTTTTCTACAAAAGTATATTTTAATTAAAATATAAGTGTGCTAATCATATAAAGAGCTATCAGATCATGTTCCAATAAAAACATTCTTAATGATATATTATATGTGTGACTCATGAAATCTATTACCTTGTTTTCTATACATATATGAAAATGAATGAAATAATAATGATCCTTTACCAATTTTAATAATCATTTAGGATTCTTGTTCAACCCATTTTGAGTGACAATATACTTTAAAATTTTATGATTTATATATACGAAAAATTTAACAATATATAAATTGTGTATCAAAATTTATAAACCTATAATTATCACCACATGTTTATGGTCCATTGATGGATAATTTTGATCAATGGGTTTAGTTATTTTGATTCCTGTGAAATTATCAGATAGTTTTGGATAAAAACAAAACCATGTAACTTTAAGAAATATTAAATACAAAATAAAAATACCCTCATTTATTTTTGGAAATTCAAATATTAGATATTTTACCAACCTTTTTTTTAATCTTACTAATTATCAGCACATTCCATTTTCTAAATCATTTTAACATCATTTTGATTTATCTTGGTTATTTGGCTAGCTAACTGATTTCATTCATCAAACCATATTTAATTACCCACTTAACCATGAAATCATAGTATCATAGTTGAATTTATAGTCCTTTTCCATTATATAATTAAATTAGTTTTATAATCATTAATTTCTATATAAAATTTAGTTACAATATTCCAAAGGAATAAGGTGTGATGAACAAGAAATTATCATTTAAAAGTTTTTTATAATATTTCTTTAATAATTTTGTGGAATAATACATAAATATATCTCCTAACACTCATAACATTTAAAAGAAATCATAATATCATAAACACATACCGAAAATATTTTCCCAAATGATCATGGAATACTTTGTTTTTTACATCAATAAATATATATGGTAAAATTATCAATGTAAGTTGAATATAATGTAACTCATAATGTCACGACCCGTCCCCCATGTCCTTTATCATGACTAACCCATGCCCGCCTTCCATAGGGCAGGGGCTGGCGACTAGCACCAAAGTCATAATTCCCTAAAACTGGGAATGTGTTGCCTTTATAAAACGTAATCACACACAACCAAAGTAAAATAGGAAGAAAAAAATATGTAAAAGATGTATAACAGGTGTACTGAAAGTAAAGGGGCTGGAAATACCAGCCCAATTGTAAAGTACAAGGAAATGAAAAACATGTACAACTAAAAAGACATACAGGTGAAAGGTGTCTAGAAGCTCCTGGATCGTCCTCCGGGGTTCCTACCTAAAGGGTAGGTACAGATGGACTCCACAGAACTCCACATTCATCAGAATATACTGTGTAACGATACGTCGTAAGTTCCTCCTCCAGGAACCGTCCAGTCCGGGCGCTCTCGGCCTCGGTCAGCACTGTTTGTCATCTGCATCAAACATAATGAGGTGCGGGCATAGCCCAAGTAGGGGTGAGTATAACAATACTTAGTAGGTACTCCGAGACCCTCAAGGTCTCATAAAATCAAACAAGGATAACCCACAAAGTATGATTTCAACAGATAAAAATTACATAGGTATATGCCCATACATATACCTAAGTTATCAAGTAACCCATCTCAATCATGTGGAAAACACAATGGTCATTGACTCAACTCAACCCAGTATTTTCATTATCGAAACCATAGATGCTGGAGAACTCCTCCACTGTTGAGTATAGTGGTCTTGTTGTGACTCCAAGGGGCTTCTCACTAACCTTACACTGCTGAGATACTTCTCCTATTGACTACCGTGGGTCTTCTTCCAACTACCAAGCACTCCGTCCACTGTGGGTCTGCCGCCAAATATCGGGCGCTCCATCTAATAGCCATCATAGGTACTACTCCTATCATATATGGTGAGTCTACTACCAACTAACAGGAACTCCGTCTGCCATGGGTCTGCCACCAAATACCAGGCGCTATGTCCATTCGGATAATCAAATCATTCCAAGTTGAATCGGTCAAGTAGTCATCAGGTTTATAGCTACTAGGTCTCCACACTCTATATGCTCATCTCTAGGAGGATCTGCTCCACGAGCTATTGGTCGATAATCCAAGTTTCACTAAGACTCACGTGGAAGTATCTCATAGGACCGCTACATCATAGGGGTCTCAACTCAATAGACGAAGCGTCAATCGGACGCCCGGTCTGTGAGTTATTTTCTTTTTAGCCCAGGGGCCTGGTTGGTTTCGTGCATGAACCAACCTGACTGTATCTCAACTATACCCCGAACACCTATGGGGTATTCTCAAAGGGACGTCTTCATTCCCAGAATATTGGTTCCACAGACGGGTTTTCAAATGGACGCCCATAGACAGAGTTATGGGTGAATAGGTGTATTCGGGTCAGACGGGTCCAGGTCCTGTCTGACCCAGTTGGACCGACCCGACATGAACCGGGTCTGGATAGTGGTCCGACCCAGTCCGTGAGTCTGACCTGTTCTGAAGGGGTGGACTGGCCCAAAGGGTCGGTGATAAAGAAAATATTTTCCACATTTTTTGTATTCATTTAAATTTTTTTAATCATATCAACATTGAAATTTTAAACATGGAATCACATGATTCCTACGAAACTCATCTCTCCATGATAAGTTCAGTAAAACATGAATTCATGTATGGGTATGCAATTTAATCATTAAAGATCAAAAAAATGTTGTTGGAGAAAAATGTATGGAATTAAAAAGATAGACAATGAAAATGAACTCTCTTTCAAAAAAAAATATTTGTTCCTCATACTTCAATGTTTAGTGATTCCTTCTACCGTCATGATCCTAAAAAATAAAATTACTCAATTAATCACATAGATCATTTCATTTAAGCTCAAAATTGAAAGAGGGAGGGGCCGTGTGCTAATTTATTTCTTATGAAATTAAATTAAAATATAAATTCATAAAAAGAAAGTAAAGATAAATCGTGGTATGATCCCTCAAGTGGGACCTGGCATCTTTCACTACCTCTAGAGGGCAGTACCAGCTGTTATCCAATATCTGATGGTGGTTGGGGAATCTTTAACATGAACCAAAACATTTGGTTTTTCATAGAATCCACTTATTCTTTCTTGTTGAGGAGGACTCCATGGATATAGTACACTAGATCCCCCCCCCCTTCATAATTTGGTATAGTTTGCATGTCAGGGGGTATGATGAATTATGGAACCGCCTCCTTATTTGTTTCTACTTCTGAAACATTCTCTTTCCCTTCTTGTTATCACTCTAGTAAATCTTCAAAGTCTCCTAGGAGCTCTAGATGTTCCTCAACAGGTGCATATTATTTTGTCTCTTCATCCTCCAAGGCATAATAAGAGTTATCTGATTCTAAAAAATCAAAACAATTGAGAGTGATACTCAAATTCATATCAAAAAAATTAAAATAATTTTATTTCAAGAATGTATCATCTCCCTGATTTAGTTCATCTTGAATATCTTCTTAGATGGAAAGTTCCTCTTGGACTTGATAATCATAAGATGGAGGTAGGTAGTCAGGTTCCCCCACTTCGAGTTTGGATTTGACTTTATGGATGTCTTTAGTGAAATCTGGTAAGACTAGTGGCACTTCCTTCTTGGCCTTGAAATTTTTTAAGTCAACATAGAGGTCATAAACCATGGCCTTCAAATCATCCAGTGAGATCCATGTTGCTATGCATCTTTCCACCTACTTGAACGTTATCATCATGGAATCAGCTCTTCATTGGAGGGCCTCCTTAGTATAGTCTATTTCTTCCTCCTGCACCTGTGAGTAATTGTTCCATGCAGAGTAATTTGAACATGAATTCATAATGGAATTTTTTTTTCATATTTTTTTAAAAAATGGAAACTATCTAAAATTTTAAAACAGAAAAAGTAATGTAAACAAAAAATTATCTCCTCGGCAATGATGCCAGTTTTGATGCACGCCTATCGTAGGGCGTGGAAAAAGCTATTTAATTTTCCTAGTCCAGCATTAAGGCTGACCAGGGTCATATCACTTGAGGATGTTTCTCCATCATTAACTTAAATAATCTAATTAAACTAAACTAATTATTTTTTGGTTGTTTTTTTTAATCTAGGAATGTAATTAAATTAAATTTAAATAAAAGATAAAACTATGATGAAATGGAAAAATGAAATTAATTGAGAAAGAACATGGCCTTTATGGGTTCCATCATTCTCCTTGTTGGTATTTAAATTATGTTTGATAACTAAATTATGATATCTCATTCATGAATTACAATTATTTTATTTATTGGTGTGAAATATTAAATTCATTTAGCAATATTAACTTCACCTCCTCCTATAATCAAAGATGATGGAACACCGTGATCGAGAGTGTTACATCTTCCAAGACCTGTCTCCATCATGTGCAATTTCGACCACTAAATGTCTCAAATCCATATTATGAAGAGCTTGTATCTAGTAGATGGGAGGGATAAGATTTAATAAAAGAATAGAAATGAGTTTGAGATCAGTGTTGTGGTGGTCGACTGCCACACTCGTGCACATCAATCTTGCTCATCTAAAACTTAATAAAACATAATAATTAAAGAACAAAATAATTGAAATTTCCACATACCTCCCCTAGGCCATGTCTCAGTTTAACCCCTCATATTTTTGGGTAATAGGTCACGATGGAGGATATGAGAAGAATAAATGATGAAAAGAATGAGAAAAGATGAAGAAGAAAACGGGGTGGATGGGTGGACACAGAAATAAAAATAATGGATGAATTTTTTTAGAAATGTAAATTACAATTGAAAACTATAAATAAAGAAAAGAAATAAATTTAAAATAAAGGGGAAATATTTGCGGCTGGCCTCACTTGGTGGAGATCTCCACCTTGGTGACTTGATGGAATGGATGGAGAATGTGATGATTTTGGAAGGAGGTGAGTGCCTCCATTTATAGGCAGAATTTTAGACCCCGAAAGATTGCATGTTATTGACCAATTACATGGAAGTTTCATGCATGGACTCCTTCATCAAAGTTTTTCATTTATATGGTTTCCATTCACCATCCAAATTTCAGCCCTTTTGGATTCCAGATTAAGGAGTTTCGAATTTTTCATTGGCGGTTTCTGATTCTGGACGAAGCATCCAAGCAGCTTCCTTTAAGAATATGTCGTTCAATAGCCACCATAATTGATTTCAAACTCGATTGAATTTATTTTATGAATGCCTATTTGAGTCTTATTTCATCCCCAAGTGGAATAATCTCATTTGAAGATGTGTAGGCCAAGATGGATGTCCGTTACAGTGGTTGGGTCTATGCTATCCGCCCGGAAAAATGTCAAAATGCCATGAATTTTTAGCCCCCATAGATTTCCGAATCAACTTTTTGTATAGAAGAAAAAGTTAAAGGAATTTAAATCAATATTCTAAAAAAAATTTAATCACAAAATTTGTAATTATATTTTTCATGAAATGAATAAATTATCCTTGATGTAGAAATCTGTCTAAAATCAACAATTAGGCATTTTCACCATTTTTCTCAAAACACATCATAAATCCAAAATTGATCCATAGAAGCTCAAATTTATTATTTGGGATGATTAAAACAATTGAAATGAATAAAAAAATGTGGAAAATATTATCTCTCTTAGGCAGCACGATCTGATGGCATGACCCGACCCGAAGGCGCTGCCCGACCCGAAGGCGCGGCCCAACCCGAAGGCGCTACCCGACCTGAAGGTGCGGCCCGACCCGGTAGGCTGGCCGTGTGCCTCAGCTCGACTGACCATGTGGTCAGGCCTGGCTGGTCGTGTGGCCTGGCCCGGCTGGTCGTGTGGCTTGACCCTGTTGGCCGTGTGGCCCTGCCCGGCTGGCCTTGTGGTTGGGCCCAAATGGCTGGCTCGGGTGGCCAGCCAACCGCGTAGGGGGGAGGGGGTGTCACACCCCCAGCTCCTGAAAAGGCCGGTGCAAGGTGCCGAACCATGTAACTGTGGGACCCAGAGGGTCCTTCCTGGCGGGCACTGGCGGCCGGGTCATCCGGCCGCCCTCCGATGTCCACTGTAGCCTTAGGCCACAGGTCTTCTTTGGTGCGGTGCGACGACACCTCGCCCCTACTAGACCACCGCGACCCTCCCTGGCTTCGGTCCTGCACCACCAACATGGCGCGACAACGCCCTTTCCCTCCGTCATTTCCCACCTTGGCCGCGGCCTCTTTCTTCCCTCCGCAAGGCGTGACGACGCCACACGCCTCCGCCATGGCCCGACGTGGTCTCGGCTCTCATTTCATCCAAATGGCATGGCGGTGTTGCGCCTTTCCGGTGCCACGACAGTCTTGCGCCACCAGTTTCCTCATGGTCAGCCCAACTGCAGCCGTTGTTGTTGTTCCACCTCCGTCACCAACAAACATAAATAACAAAGGGAGAGGTTCAGGCCGTGTTTGTGCAGCCTGAGTCATCCACGTTATTGTGATATCAATTGGAAAATTAATAAACAAGATCGAATGAAAAAGAAAGGAAACGAGAATCAAACATAAATCCCCTACCATTCATGTTAAATTATGATAGACTAATTGGAAACTGGCGTCGTTTCATTGACGTCGGGAAAGATGAAGCTAGGGAAGAAGCGTCGTCGATGTTCTTCGCGGTTGGGTCCTTTTCTTTTGGCTTGGATGAAGATCTTTGAAGAAGTTCTTGCTTCTTCGGTGATGTGTGGAATTCTTTGTTGGAAGAGAAAGGGACCCTCTCTAGTTTTCCCCTTTCTCTGCTCCACCCAAGGATAATGCCTGACCAAAATAAAATAATAGGTTTTCCTATTATTTTATTATTTGAATGAATTTAAAAAGATTCAAATTAAATTAAGTTACTTCACATAATTTATCGGTGATGTTGACTTAATTAATATGGGGGAGGAAGGATAAAAACTCAATTAATTCACTATGTGAAATGGCACATTAATGATGGGAAGGTGGAGAGTTTACATCCCACATAAATGGGGGGGTTAGAGGGGTTAAAGGGGAGTTAGAACCAGTGTGGGTCCCACCAAAATTATATCCTTCCAATGAAGGTTATGTGCGGGTGGTCCCCGAAACCATATCCTCTCATAGGAGTTTATGGTGTGGTGGCCCCCACCACTAAAATCCCCTTGGAGGTTTTAACCACTAAAATAAAATAAAGTTAAAACATTAACTTTTTTCAATTTAATTAAAAACCCCCAAAACATATCTTCCACTCTCAATAAAATGAAAACACGGTGAAGGTATCACTAACCAATTATCAACGCTGTGAATTTAATGGTGCCCTTGAATTTAAATTTCAAGCACTGGCTCAAGAGATATAAAAACCCGCTCATAGTTTTACTGAACATACCCGAACAAAACATTTGAAATTGATTCCAAGCACAACAGGCCTCAGAATCAAGCACCATCAGAAACAACAGACTCGTAAAATTCCCATGCATTTAAAAAAATTTCCACAGGAATTATGTGCCTTTACATTCTCCCCACCTCAGGGCATTACATCCCCAAAATCCCCTACTCAAACTAAGGGATCAAATGGGGGGTACTAAGCACACATCTGAGCCACCTTCTCTCATGTGCTCTCCTGAAGGTTCTCATGCTGGCAACAAATGTGCACCAGAGGTATCGACCATCCACGTAGGACCTTATCCTGTTGGTCCTCAATCTCCACTAAAATCACTGTGAATTTCACCCCATCATCGATGTCCAGCTCTCCATGATCGATGATGTGAGAAGGATAATGCACGTATCTCCTCGGCTGAGATACGTGGAAAAAATATTGCACCCGGTGCAACTGAGGTGGAAGAGCCAAGTGGTAAGCCACCTCACCTACTCTGCTGAGGACTTAGAAAGGTCCGATGAACCACGGAGATAACTTGACGCCTTGGCCAAATCTCTGTAGACCCTGTCGAGGTGAGACCTGTAGGAAAACGTGGTCGCCATCCTCGAACTCTAGAGGCCTCTGCCTCTTGTCAGCTTATGATTTTTGTCTTCTTTGTGTTTTCTATATCAGCTCTTGGATGATCTGCACATTCTCAGTGGTATCCCATACCATCTATGGTCCCACTAGTGCTGACTCCCATGGGTCTGTCCAGCACAGTGGAAATCTGCAATGTCGACCATAAAAAGCCTCAAAAGGAGCCATACCGATGGTGGAGTGTTTGCGGTTGTTGTAGGAAGACTCCACCATAGTCAATTGATCCTCCCAACTGCAACTGAAGTCGAGTACACATGCACGTAGCATGTCCTCAGTGGTCTGGATGGTCCTATCGGTCTGACCATCTGTCTGAGGTTGGATGGCGGTTCTCATGCGAAGCAG
Organism: Viscum album; assembly: GCA_963277665.1. Taxonomy (NCBI): domain Eukaryota; kingdom Viridiplantae; phylum Streptophyta; class Magnoliopsida; order Santalales; family Viscaceae; genus Viscum; species Viscum album. Next base: position 123,519,226 of record OY728127.1, on the reverse strand, counting down.
TGTCCTGAAACCCTCCTGGGACCCCTTCTATAGTCGTGAAGTAAACACTGTGTCACGATCGGAGATGATTGAAGAAGGTACTCCATGAAAACAAACTATCTCCTACACATTGAGGCATCCCGAGATCTCTTCTGAGCCATGCTCACTGATTAGTAGGAAGTGGGTTGAATTGGTGAGTTGGTCAACTATCACACAAATCGAGTCGTGACCCCTGGATGTTTGCGGAAGACCTATCATGAAGTCCATGGATATCTCATCCCACTTCCAATCTGGGACATCAAAGGTCTGAACCAAGCCTGCTGGTACCTGGTTCTCTACCTTCAATTGCGGACAAGGGAGGCATCATGAGACAATCTCCACTACCTCCTTCTTCATACCTGTCCACCAGTGCTGTTATTGAAGGTCATGGTATATCTTCTCCACACCTGGATGTACCGCAAGATAGGATGTGTGGAAATCCCTCAACACCTCCTCTTAAAGTGCAACTGGTACCATGGTACATCCTCTAAAGAGGTTGACGTGCTCCCCACCTTCAAAAAAACCATCAGGTGCCTGCCCTGTGGATATCTGAGAACATCGCGTCTCGCAGTTATCATCCCCACACTGCGCCTCCCTGACTCACTGAAAAAGTGGATGAGTGACTTTAAGAGACTGAAGATAGGATACTCTATCCCTATCCAAAAAGAATATCAGCAAGGCAGCCAACTGCCCTGTCGCCTCTCCTAGCAGCTATATAATAGTCCTCCTGCTGAGCGCATCTGCAACAACCTCCCCCTTCATAGGAGTATAGGATATCTCGAATTCATAGTCCTATAGGAACTCAAGCCATCAACACTATCTCAATTTCTGGTTCTTTTGAACAAAGATATACCCGAGACTATAGTGATCGGAGTACATGGAAAAACATTTTTTCATCAGATAATGTGGCCACATCTTCAAGGAAAAGACCACTGCTGCTAACTCTAGGTCATGGGTAGCATAGTTCTTTTCATGCTGTCTCAGCTGCCGAGAACCATACATGATCATAGATTGATCCTACATCAATACACACCTGATTCCAATCCTTGATGGGTCGCAGTAGACTACGTTCCCTACACCTTCCTCTGGAAGCCTCATGAAGGGGGCGCTACTCAGCCTCTGCCTCAGCATCTGAAAGCTCTGTTGGAATCTCTCCTACCACATGAAGGGTTGGCCCTTCTTTGTCAAGGCTGATAGCAATGCTGCAACTCTGGAGAAATCTGGTAGTAGCCGCCAAACCCAAGAAAACTTCATACCTCTGTCACACTCCTAGGTGGCTCCCACACAAGTACCGCCTCAATCTTCACAATATAAACTGCAACTCCATCCACCGAGATGACATGTCCCAAGAAGTGAACCTCTTGAATCCAAAACTGGAACTTCTAGAGCTTACCATAATGCTGTTGCTCTCAGAGTGTGTCCAATACTACCTGTAAATGGTAGGAATGCTCCTCCTTAGTAGTCGAGTAGATCAAAATTTCATCAATGAAGACTATGACAAAGCGATCAAGGTAAGGCTGGAAGATCCTTTTCATGAGACTCATGAAGACTTCTGGAGTGTTGGTTATGACGAAGGGCATAAAAAATAACTCATAGTTGTCGTATCGACACCTGAAGGCCATATTCTACAAATTATCATCTCAAACTCTAAGTAGGTGATAGCATGATTTGAGGTCTCTCTTCAAGAACCATTGTGATCCCTTGAGCTGAAAAAAGAGGTTTTCAATACTCGAGAGCGGGTATTTGTTCTTCAAGGTCACCTGGTTTAGGTGATGGTAGTCGACATAGAGACTCATGCTCCCGGCTGCCTTCTTGGCGAACAGAATCGGGGCTGCCCAGGGAGAAACACTGGGCTGGATGAATCCCTTTCCCTGCAAGTCCTCCAACTATAACCTCAGCTCGTGAAGCATAACAGGAGCCATCCAATATGTTGAAGTAGATTTCGATGCATCCCGGGGTACAGGTCTATGTATAATTCCACCTCTCTGTGAGGAGTTGGTCCTGGAACATCATCAGGGAAAACATCCGCATACTGTTCCAACACAACATGATAAGTTGAACTCTCCATGTCAACTGCTCTGAGGTTAAGGAAAGATAACTAGTGAGTGATCAGCTGCACCTTCCTCCGAGTAAGTCTATCATGTGATGCAAAGGTTCCCTTCTCATCGGTGAAGGGGAAATCAGTCCCATCTGTTTGGACGCACCTCACTTTTCACCTAATACAGTCGATATGATCATGGACTGTAGAAATCCAGTCCATACCCAAGATGATGTCATAAGGCCACGACACCACTACTAGAAGATCTCACCAGAAGCTCTCACCTCCTAGAGTAAGCTCGCACTATCGGCAGTAGGGTATATTCATCGAATCAGCTCCCGGAGGAGTATCTAGCCCTAAGGATCAAACCAACGGCTCCTTCAGAATCTCCGAGCTCCGAATGAGGGAAGTGGAAATGAAAGAGTGACTGGAACCCGTGTATATAATAACTGTAGCTAAGGTGGAATTGACACATATTGTACCTTGAATCATCTTCGTAGCACTGTATTCGTAGGCCTACAATACCTGATGTTGTGCTCTGTGCTGTCCACCTACTCAATGTGGTTGGGTTGGACCTCCTGGTGTTGGTGGCAGTAGTACCTCGTAACGTCTTCCTCCGCCAGCTGCATGGCTAGATCCACTACCATGTCCTCCTGTGCCCTGCGGACATCCTCGATCGTACTTCTGTCTCTACCTTGGAGAACACTCAATTTTCTGCTGATCGTCAGAATGGTTGTTCAGACAGTCACGAGCCATGTCACCAAGCACGCTGCATGAGTAAAATGGACCGCTCCTAGCAGGTCTTGCTCTGTCTCTACTGTAGGTGCCTCGCACAATAGATCCTGAGTTATGAAATAGACCACATGTGGGTCTGGTCCTCTTGGACCTCTGCATCATCTCTCTACTACCAGCTGCAGAAGACTCCACTGCAAGTCGACTAGTGGTGGTCCTCGTTTCTGGAGACTGCTCAGCAAGGAAACTCTCGACTAGGAGGGCTCGTTCCAACACCCCCGTCTGCACCAGGATGCTGTGGGAGATAACTAAATCTCTGATCTCTCGCCTGAGTCCCTGCACAAAGGTCTGGGTCCTGAAGAACTGGTCCCATACCATATCCCTGGAGTAGCACGAGAGGTCGGTGAACCTCACTGAGAACTGGGCTACACTCATAGTGCCCTGCTGTAGATGAACTAGCTACTGTATCCGCACCGCTCGAAGGATGTCCAGTACAAACTCTGGTCGGAATAGGCCCTCGAATTATGCCCATAGAAGTGTCACCTCGTCATGCATCTGGAGCATCAGGCTCCACCATCTGCCTGCTGCTACATGAATGAGGCTGGAAACAAGGATCACCATGGAGTCGGCTGGTGTCCCTACCAGTTTGAGGACTCTCACCACAGCCTATAGCTAATCCAAAAACACCTGTGGGTTCGTATCTACCTAGAACTTTGGTGGCCTCTAGCACTAGAACTCAAGAAACGCGCTCAAGCGGCGTGCACTCATTGCTGCTAGGGCTGGTGGAATCAGTGGACCAATGGAAGGTAGTACCGCGGGTGCCTTCACTGGTTCCTCAACTGGGAGAGGGCCCTGTACTGAGGCCTCATCACTCGGTGGGATGTTAGTACGTACCACTCTCGAGGCTCTAACTGGTCGTCTTCATGGAGGCATCCAGAAAGAAACAGATGCGACTCATTCAAAAGACTATACCTCGTGAGCTGACATGGTCTGAGATGACTTAAAAAACTTTTTAAAACAAACACGTAATCAGTGTATTGATGTATTAAGTTAGAAGTCAGTAGTCAGGGTCCAGTTCTATGGATACATTGGCCACCACACCAAATCTTGACTCCCTGAACTGAAAACCTCCCTCAGATACCAATTTGTCACTACCCGTCCCCGGGCCCTGTATCGTGACTACCCCAAGCCTGCCTTCCATAGGCCAGGGACTGGTGACTAGCACCAAAGGCATAATTCCCTAAAACACAGAAGTTATTGCCTTTATAAAACATAAACACACACAACCAGACTACAAGAGGATCAAAACACTAAGTAAAAGCTGTATAACAAGTGTACTGAATGTAATGTAGCTAGAAATACAAGCCCAACAGTAATGTACAAGGAAAGGAAAAACATGTAAAACAAAAAAGAAAAACAACTGGAAGGTGTCTAGCTGCTCTTGGATTATCCTCTGTGGTTCCTACTTGAAGGGTAGGTACAGAAGGCCTCCACATCACTTCACGTTCATCAAACTCTACCATGTACTGATACATCGTAAGGTCCTCCTCCAGGAACCATCCAGTCCTGGCACTCTCGACCTCTGTCAGCGCTGTCCATCCTTTGCATCCAACACAATGATGTGCAAGCATTGCCCGAGCAGGGGTGAGTATAAAAATACTCATTAGGGACCCAAGAACCTCAAGGTCCAATAAAATCCAACAAGGATAAAGCAAAAAATATTATTTCAACAGATAACCATTACATAGATATATGACAATACATATACCTAAGTTATCAAGCAATATATCTCAATCATGAGGAAAACAAAAAGGTCATTGACTCAGCTCAAACTAGGATTTTGGTTATCGAAACCACAGCTACTGGAGAACTCCTCCTCTGTCAAGTACAGTGGGCCTGTCACGACTCAGAGGTTCTTCCCACTAACCTAATAATGTTGAGGTACTCCTCCTGTCGAGTACCGCGGGTCTAATGCCAACTACCCGGCGCTCCATCTGCTGTGGGTCTGCCGCCAAATACTAGGCGCTCCCCCTAATTGCCATCAGAGGTAATTTTCCTGTCGTGTACCGTAGGTCTGCTTCCTACTACCTATCCCTCAGTCCCATAGTTACAAGGGCTGATGCCTTACGCCGGCCGTTTTGGGAGATGGGGGGTGTAACACCTCCCCTTTACGCGGCCAGCGGGCCACCAAGGTCAGCCAGCCGGTCCATGCCACACGACCAACCGTGTAGGGCCACACGAACAGTCGAGCCGATCCACATGGCTAGTCAGGCCAGGCCACATAGCCATCAGGACCCGACCACATGGCAGGCTGAGCTGAGCCACATGGCCAGCCAATCGGGCTGGGCCACGCCTTTGGGCTGGGCCATGCCTTCGGGCTGGGTGACACATTCAGGTCGAGCCGTGCTTTCAGACCGGGCCACACCTTTATGTCGAGCCACCCTTTTGTACTGGGTCAGACTCATGGACAGGGTCAGACCCTATTCCAGACCCGGGACAGGTCGAGTCGGTCTGACTGGGTTGGACCGGACCCGGACCCGTCAGACCCGAATACACTTATTCTCCCATAACTCAGGATATGATCATCCGTTTGATGAACCGTCAGCGGCGCAGATATTCATTGAAAGAAGTTGTACCTTTGAGAATACCCCATAGTTGTTCAGGGAGTATTTTAGATATTGTCTGGTTGGTTTATGAATGAAACCAACCGGGCACTTGAGACTAAAAGGCTAAAAACTCATAGATCAGGCGTCCAATTGACGCATTGTCTGTTGCATTGAGACCCATATGATGTAGAGGTACTTTGAGATACTTCCACTTCTTAATTACTGACTCTTGGAGTATCGACCAGTAGATCATGGAGAAGATCCTCCCAGAGATGAGCGTATAGAGTTCAGAGACCTAGTCGCTGTAAACCTGATGACTGCTTGACTCATTCGACTCAGAGTGATTCGATTTGCCCAGTGGATGGATTTCCCAGTATTTGGCGGCAGACCCATGGTAGACAGAGCGCCTGGTAGATGGATTCAGACCCATGGAACTCGACAGGAGGATTACCCCTAATGGCTATTAGGGGGAGCGCCCAGTATTTGGTGGCAGACCCACAGCAGACGGAGCGCCTGGTAGTTGGCAGCAAACCTACGATACTCGACATGTGGAGTACCTCTGCAGTCTAAGGTTAATGAGAAGCACCTAGGAGTCGCAACATGCCCACTGTACACGAAAGAGAAGGAGTTCCCTAGTAGTTGTGGTTTCGATAATTAATATCCTTTTTTGAGCTGAGTCAATGACCTTTGTGTTTTCCTTATGATTGAGATGGGATACTTGATAACTTAGGTATATGTATGGGCATATACCTAAGTAATGGTTATACGTTGAAATCATACTTTGTGGTTTATCTGTGTTGGATTTTGTGAGATCTTGAGGGTCTCAGGGTCCCTACTGAGTATTGTTATACTCACCCCTACAAAAGCTATGCACGCACCTCATTGTGTTGGATGCGGAAGATAGAAAACGCTGACGAAGGCCGATAGCACCAGGACTGGATTGTTCTTTGAGGAGGACCTTACGGCGTATCGGTACATGGTGGTGTCTGACGAACGTGGAGTGCTGTGGAGTACATCTGTAGATACCCTTCAGTTAGGAACCCCGGAGGACAATCCAGGAGCTGCTAGACACAGTCCAGTTGATTGCCTTTTTAGTTGTACATGTTTGCCCTTTCCTTGTACCTTACTGTTGGGCTTGTTTTTCTGGCCCCTTTACTTTTAGTACACTTATTAAATAGATTTTACTTAGTGTTTGCTTCCACTTGTACTCTTGTTGTGTGTGTTTACATTTTATAAAGGCAATGCCTTCCTATTTTTATGGAATCACGCCTTTGGTGCTAGTCGCCAGCCCCTGGCCTATGGAAGGCGAGCTTGGGGTAGTTACAATACGGGCCCTGGGGGATGGTTTGTGATGTATAATCACTATAACTAGTTCAAAATAATGTATTTCAGTTGAATTCACAGTTTACCATCAACAAATCACATCTAAACAAGCGGTTGTTTTTTTTTAAAAAAAAAATTCTATCTCCCTAGATCTAATTATACTAGTGATAAATATGTGGAAAATGATACTTATTCTTAATAGTAATTTCAAAAAAATTAACTAATATAAATAAAATCCAAATCATGTAATTAAATTAATTTCTTGTAAAATTTAAATATCCCCACTAAATTCATTTTGTAAGGATGTTTTGAAATTTTCTTAAATATCCAGATGTAATTAAATCATGAAATAAACCTACAAATTGTGAGTAACACTATAAAGATCATTAAAAAGAAATCCAAAATTTTTTAACCATGTACAAAAAAATTTAACTAATTTCCTTCTTACTAATGTCATGAGTATTTTAAAATACATCATTTTCATTAATCATTTTTTCATATTATCAATTTGAAATTATTAATTTGAAATCAATTTTATGTGAAAATTGAAACATAATTTTTTTTTATAAATAAAACATATTTTTTAGACAGTCTAACATAGTATGATATCATGAAATCCAATATATAAAAAAAATATAATCAAACATAATAGTAAAAATCATAACAAGATTTATGGGTGAGTGAATTCCAAAAAAAATTATTTGAAAATTCTTATCAATCTTGCTGTCATTAATACATCAACCGTGAATTTTACTATGGTCTCTTCTCCATTTAATGAAATTGTAAATAAATATATCTATTTAATATCACAAAAATAAATGAATGTGTGTATCCATAATCATACAAAAAATTGGAATAATTTTTTAACCACGTAAAATATCTGTCGTCTATTTATTTAATTTACTATAATCAGTAGTTGTTATTGAATATAAAATTTCAAGACATATTATCTTAGGATCATAATTATTTCAACCTATAATATTTATCTCAATTCACTAATTTTTAGAATATCTCATAACATTAGAATTAAAACATATCACATAGTTTTGACTATTATAGTTCGTAACATTATTCCTATCATTATATTCAATAAGAAAATTTCTAGTTATACCACACTGTTATATGTACACTGCTTTCATGATAAACCCCCCTAAAATTATTATTACCACATTTAATAGAGTAAGTGTATATATTTCTCAGACCCTATGATTTAAAATTTTATTTTTTCCAAAATTAATTCTTCAATAAAACTTCATAAACATTTCATTATGAGATCCATTATATTGAAGAAACAAAATCTCAACCTTCTCGTCATATAATTATATTTCATTATAATGTTTAAATTCATGAGAAAATAAATCCTATTGTAAACATTTTTTAAATACTATTGAGAATATAACAATTTAACATTAATGAGTTGAAAGTAAATTTAGTGTATTCCATGTAAATCTCGTTTTTTTCATAATACTAAACTTTGTCATCCTCCTCTAAATTTAGCTCTATGAATTTCATTTCTAGACTATCTAATAGGACATTTCAAAAAAAAATCAAGAAAATTGTCATTTGAAATAATCCATTATATATTATCAAGGCCATTATTCTCCTTTTATTCATAATAATACATCACCAATGATTTTCCTCATTTTCAAATAAAATATAAAAATTTTTTCCTTCAAATTATTTTTATAAATGAAATATTCAAATATATTATATAAACCAATGAATAATTCGTTATCTAACACTAGTTTTTGAGGCTACACCGATGTTTTAAAGGATTTTATTTAATGAATACATTAATATTTACAAACTAGTTTCTATAGAATTTGGGTAAATTAATTCATAGTAAAAAACTCATTTAATGTATCCATAGAGTTAACTTGACCAAAAAATAGTCATCTCTAACTCCAACAATTATTGATTGTCGGTTTAGAAAGATATTTTCCTCCTGTTTCCTACATACCTCAATCATGCTCTTAACATTATGGTAATAAACTCTAAAATACAGGTTAGTTAGATAATTCAACATTGAATTATTTAGAGTAATGTAAAACCATATCATGATAATATAAATAGAAATTTGTATCCTTATATTGTCTTTAACTATTAATATCTTAACCAATAATGTTTTCTAAACCCTACATTGTTCAAAACATTATATCATAAAATTTATAAACTGATAATATGGGAACATTTATTTGGTATTTAATGAGACTATATTCCCACAACATTTTAGGATAATTGTTTTATAGAATTTTGAAAAGAATTTAAGTAAAATAGTATAATTCGATACATTTTAAATTTTTTAAAAAATCAGTGGTTCTTAAATTTACAATTCTTTTTCTTTTATGACATACATTATTTATTCACAATGATTATTTATAATTATAATATTTTCATTTATATAGTTCCTATATATCCTAAAATCTTGTAATTTCATTTACAAACATGGTATTAGAAAAAACATCACTGTAAATTATATAAAAATTACATAATTCAGTTATTTAATAAAAAAAGTGATTAAATACATAAATTTGAATATATTTTTTTCATATAATAATTATTCTTAAATTGGTATCCTTAAAAAAACTATTTTCAAATAATTACTTATTTATATAATAAACTTCATTTACCACAAATATTCTTAATATATTGCATAAGAAATCATAATAGAAAAAATTCAATCATGATGGTTACATGGAAAATCTTATTCACATCACTCTTACTATCACCTTAAAAATAATAGTTAAAGTAAAATAACATTACATGTTAATTCCAATATAATTTTTATGTGGATTAAATCATCATCCAATATATTTGGGATCTATATTAGACCCACCTATCATCATAAACAATTTTCTTAGACATAACATGAAATAAATATAGAGTGTCTTGAAATATAACTACAAAACTCAAAAAAAAAACATTAAATTTAACACATATGTATAAGAAATTATACATATCAAATATAATTAAGAAAAAAAATCAATTTACATTTAACTCCTTACAAAAATAAATTTATAGAATAATTTAATTTGAATTTTTATTAAAGAAAAATAAATGTCTATAATGTAGATATGAAATAGAAAATGTAAATGACTAGAGGAAATCACATTTAATGGGTATATTCTATAGAAATATTTTCCCACCATTTAAATAATGTAAAAAATGACTCCTACAGGTAAAAATTGTAAATATAAATGTTTAAAAATTTATTTAAGAAAAAATATAATAAGAAATGAATTTAATTAATCAATGGAGTTTAGATATTATAATTTTTTGTAGAATATATTCATCGATGAAAAATAGTATAATGGAAGAATTAATATCATTTTCAATATGTGTTAAATAAAAAATTCCATTACATCCATAGTAAACTCATTTAATATAACCTTTACCATCATATGTAATGAAATATTATTAATTATATAATTTTTTTATTAAATTTTCATATCCATTACCATATTACTATTTTTTTATATTTTATCTTGATTCAATTTTTTTACTAAATCTGTATTGTTTTTATCATTCCTTTAATTCCAAAAGAATTCATTAGTAGGTAAACCAATGTAAAATGTATTATAAAATAGATCTATAATGTCAATAAATTCTATATATATATTTTAGATCTAAAGAGAGTATCACAATATTTTTTTAAAAAATATTTTTGAAATATATTCAAATAATGAAAAGTGTCTTGATAAACATGTTTTAGGTGGTAAAAATTTTCAATGACTATTTATTATTAATGTTATTATTATTATTATTTAGAAATAATCTCTTAAAAATGGTAATGATGTTATAAAAATTATATTTTTCAATTAGTTCAATTTTATAACTATTCTTCAATGGATATGAAGGAAAAATAAACACATCATTCAGTGAAGCTATAATCACCACATAATATGAATGATGTTCTCATTCTCATATTAAATGTTGAGAGGTAGATATTGGTTCCTATATCAATAAAAAAAATATTATTATAATTATGATACTGATCATGTAATGTGAGGAAGGTTATAGAATTATTTCATTAGTTTTGAAGTGAATTAGAGTTTAATTTTTTTTTCAATGAGAAGTTAAAACGTGAATGAAATGTATTGATGAAGTAGTTGGTGATGCCTAAAAGAATTTTCGTTGATTCAATGAATTGAATGCTAAACATTATCAATTATCCAAGAGGGTATAATTCAATTAGTTTTAGAACTTATCTTCTATTTTAAATCTTGTTTCAAAAAATTTCACATTGTTACAACATTTGATGAACCCCATGAAATACTCTATAGTATGATGAAAGTGGAAGATCCATACAATGGATTCTAATTGGATGATGGTTGTGAATTAAGTCAGGCGATTGTTTGTGATGATCTTCAAAGATGAAGAGCTATGTTTAAAAGTGATCACATCACTCAAAACATTGATTCGATGCATTAAGCGTTAAACCAAGAGGTGAAGAAGATTTATATGAATCATATATTATTGAATCAAAGGAGTAATATTAAATATCTTGGAATTTTTATTCAAAAAAGAATGTTAGGTTGATATTTCAAGATGAAAAATGAGAAAGAAATGATTCATGGGATTAGTATGGAATCTACAATGTGCAATGCCCATGAGTGGGATTTGTAGAAAGAAGTTGGCCATTAACTCTTTTACACATGGTTTTTAACCATGTAGGACATTCTTAAGAAAATATAATCCAACAAAGAGGGCTAGCTGTGGTCCTCGACCACATGCACATGCAAGACCCAGCGGTCAACCGCACCTGAGGGAAACTTCAAAGACATCCCCACATGAGGCTAGAGTGTGGGCCTTGTTTAAGCATACAAGATCATGTACAATGATCAACCCATGCATAAAGGGTGTAGAGTGGGTGCTAGGAGCATGTAAGAGGACCAGAGAGTGGGCATAGAGAGTGGTCGCAGGGTGAACATGGTATGGGGTGTTACCGTGAGGGGAGGGGAGAATTCTAGGATAAAGTTTACATGAATTGATACATAAACAATAAGGATCCAGCTTCCATATTTCAATGTGGGGTGGATTTCAAAAATTTGGAAGCCATACGATATGTTCATCTGGTCTTTTGGGAGATCTCAACTACACGCTCCATCCTGTGGGCCACGACCTAATCGCCATTGTTTGGGACTGATATGAGCTGATCCAATGATCATTGAGCCTCCCAATTATCATCTTCAACCTCAGATCATCCCGACACCACAACTCTCTACAAAACCCATGAAACCTATAAGATAATAGTTCTTTCCATTGTTTATGATGAAACCTAGTGCGAAAGGATCGTTGGAAGGCCACAATATCATTAATTCATTAAAAATTGCATGCATTTAATGAAACCACGAAAATAAAAGGAGCCTGAGTAAAAAAGAAGATTTCAATGCTACATTTCCCATTCGATGTACAAAGAAAAGAATTTCATGTGTTCAAAAATGCATGAATTTGAGGAATGAAGCAAGAATTAAGGAGCCAACGGTTAACCTAAACAAGCATAGATATGTGGAAAATTATTGAATGGGTTTGAAAAATTCAATGTTGATAATCTCATCTTATTCAATTAAAAATTTGAAGATTGCATATATCAGGGTTTTGAATGATATTTGAATGCAGAGATATAAACTATTCCGATTCTATAAATAGAGAGACCTCTACTGAGGCTTGGGTGTTGAAGTGATCGTTAAAAGCTCTGGTTTTCAGAGAAATAGAGCATTTTAGAAAAGGTTTTGTGGAGCCTTTCTAAGAAAATAATATCTGCACATCACATGCTTGAAAAAGAACCGTGAACCATCTGGGTTTATGAAAGAGGATATCTGAACCCAATGTGTGAATGAAAATAATAATACACGAAAGGTTTTAATAAACCCTCATCGTTATTAGTAGAGGTATTCCTACGGGTATGCAACCGGTGCACAAACACCCTTGTTTCACCTTTGCGAAGACAGAACCAAGAGCTATGAACCCTGTGTGGATCTGAAGGAGAACCATTCACACACCCTGCACAAAGAACAATAATAGCCTTCTCACTGCATATATATATATTTATATACATTTCTTGTGTTTGCAGGAATTAGGTTGTGTGTATTTGAAAAATAAACAAGGATACACACCTTCATGTTAGAAGAAGATGACACCCTTTTAATGAGAACAAGTAAAGGAATGTATACACATAAACTACCCTTAGAGAAGATGAAGGGACCTGAGGCTCTTTGTGGAATAAGGAATGTGCATTCATTATGCACATGCATTTATATGCATGATTTAAGATAACTGATCAACCCAAAGAGTGGATGACACCCATTCGAGTTTGAAAAAAAACATTAGCTTTAACACACACTTTAAAAATAAAAAGGGATGAAATAAATGAGATATTGTGTGTCTTCTTGTGAACAATAAATAAGGATGGTTGAATAAAGAGCAGGAGGAAAGGGGGAAGAGTATATGCATTCACGCAAGCCCATGCACATGTAAAGAAACTTAAAGGAAGAATTTGTGTGTGTTAAAATTAAGTAATGAAAAAGAGAGTGGCAGTGAATGTGAATGAAACATACTCGTTTAATCTAAAATATTATCAATACAGTGTGTTGGGGTTTATATGGAAAATAATGTTCATGCATGAAATCATGCATAATTACGTCCAAATGTGTCAATTCAAATGATACCAAGTAAGCTGATTCTTGGTGTTTGAATAATTACACAAGTGTGTGGGATTCATGCCAATAAAACAAAGAGATAATTTAGTGCAATTAGTTATTGCACTAGAGAAGAAGAAAGTGAGATGTCCAATTAAAAGTGCTATTAAATCTCATTAAATCCCTGTATAAAGTTTATGAGAACTGTGACTGAAGCTAGACATAGTTAAAGAATATATTTTATCTTAGTATATAGTGTATAAGGATTCAATAAGACAGACAGATCAAAAATTATGCAAGATCAGTATTACCTATCAAGATTTTTTAAAAAGTATTTTGAATCACTTGTACCAATCTATGTGAGGATGGGTCTTCATCAGAAGAAGAAAGAATTTCCCAAGAATTTTTGGATTGAGGATTGATCAGAAATGTGGTTAGAGTTATTAAAAAAGGCCAACAGAGCTTACCAAAGGTTGTTGAATATTCTTGAAGAGATACAAAAGATCATGTGATTCAGAAAGCCTATGTGGGAAGGGAATAAGTTCAATCTACAATAATTCAAATAAAACTCAATGAAGGAATCATATCGTGTGGCATGAGAGCATAATGAACCCTGTGTGATTTAAGGAGAAGTAGAAGAATTTAGTGAGACTCTAGAGTAGGCAAGTGGGACTCTGTTTCGACCATTGTAATTTATAATACGATTATAGTGTATAATATGTGTGTGAGAGAATAACCAACACTGAAATCAGTGGGTCTTTTAACCAAACCATATAAATCCAGATTTTAGTGCCTTTAAATTAATAACATCATTATAGGTAAGGCTAAGAGACACAAGAAAAGTGGATCGAGGCCTCAACCAACCATATATTTTTAACTGAAATGAATAAATTAGTAGAAATATATAAATGGATAACTGATTAACCCCCTCCCCCTCTTAGTGAGTCACAATGATCTGGGAACATCAATTCTTATCAGAGGGACGTTACCTCTAAAAGATCCAAGAGAGCCATTTTGAAGTGTAGATTCCCAGAAATGAGTGAGAAACCTCAAATCGAGACTTCTGCAAAGTCTCATAAAAACAGAAAGAAGAATCCATCAAGGAAGAAGAAGAAGAAGATTACTACTAATGGGGAGACACTATCTATTGAAGGAAATATGAAAGATAGAACATGTGATAATTCTTTTTATTATTTAGAGGTTTAATATTCAAACTTTGATGAAGATAGATCAATTAGTGATTTTCATACGATACTCGAAGACCATCTAAAGAATGTCCCTAGATAAGTGGCCAGACACATGGCTTCAAGCATTAATAATTTTCGAGAAAACAATTTATAGTTGAATCATTAAGCTATTGTTGAGGAATATGATTTTGGTAAAAGAGATTCCATATCTAACACTCTCACAAAACTTATCGAAGAAAAGGAAAACAATTTCACTTTGCAATGAACAAATTTAATATGTTACTGAAGAATTTCAAGGAAGTATTTGTGATCTGGAATTCTTTGAGAGTGTGTTTGATGACGATTTAATGGAATTGAAAGGTTAAAAAAAATTATGGTTGTTAATGCTTTTCAACTGGAATACAGATATGAAAGGGTAAAGGATCTTGGCAATTCATTGTAAGAATTCAAAAGAATTCCTGAAGAAAAAATGATAAAGAATAATGGGAATTAGTAAAGAAAACTAAGGCCAGTTGAGGATGAGAAGAACTCTCTCAACATGAATTTTTTTTAATTGGAGGTGATATTGAAAAATCACCAATCAACCCAAGATGAAACTTTACAACCACCAGGAAGAATATATTTTTCCACTAATGATTTCATTGAGTATAATTATTCCAAAAGATGTACTAAATCATCTGTTAATCCAATGGAAAAATCAACTAAGGAGAACGTACCATCCATAAAATTTTGTACTCAGGTTTTTAAATTTGTTTCTCAAAAAGTGATGTTTGTATGAAGAATTCTAGTCATTTAATTATGAGAAAAGTTGATATGAAACCTACCACTATGAATATGGTGGATAGGAAGAATAAGTTGGAAGATTTATTCCCATAGATATCACAACACATCAAGAAGGAGACCTAACAATCTCATGAAAAATATATCAAGAATTCAGTATTTCTGGGTCAATGTTGGTGTTTACACATGTACGGGAATGGTCCATTAGAATTCTAGAGGAATCCTCTAAATAAAAAATCACAAAGAAGTCCAACTGAAGTTGGAGCAAGAAAGAGAAACGGAAGAAACATCCACTAATCCAAATGAATATGTACACAACAAACAGATTTGGAATGCTTGATAATATCTATAATGTATAAAATGGAAGTGATCACAAGGTTGGTACATGTCCATCTCAACATGCATCCAAAGCTAATAAAAAAATAAAATCACAAAAGCTAGCTAAGAAATAAGAATAATCCTTTGGAATAAATGAGAAGAATGTTGTAAAAAAATAATCCCAATAATATTTCATGATATAATAGAGAGAAGTACTTAGATTCTAAATCCAAGAAGTTTAAGGGTGTGGGATCCAAATGTAGTACAAATAAAAAATGCTTCTATTGTGGAAAGAGATGTCATACCATGAATCACTGCAAACAATCCATGATAATAAATGGAAGAATGATGAACCTGAAAAAGTAATCAATCTATGAGAAGATAGGATTGATTGATGTAAAGTTTTCTAAGAAAGGTAACATGAATATATTGAAGAAGAAATGTGGAAGCTCCAAGCTAGAGAATTACAAGAAGGTGTGTTTAGTTATTTGGCATAATAAATTTCAAATTTCCAGAGAACTAAAAAGAGTTGAAAATGATGTAATGGCTAAAGATAAGGCAAAGAAGAAACATGTCATTCCACATGAATAAAAATTTGAATTTTATGATAGGTTTTCAACATATGAAAACCCAAATTTCTCGTAAGTCCTATGGGTGATGTGCATGAATGACGGTCACACTATAAAAAAGTGTAAATAACTTATTCCATCTATAAAAGAATTTCTCAAATGAATAAAAATTTCACGAGGAGATTCTAGTTCTCTAAAATCACTTGAAGAGAGAGGGATCACACACAATGAGGTATAAAAAGTATTCATATCCACACAAACACAAACATCATTGAAGATCACATTTTTATGTGTGAAGAGTTGAGAAAATGGAGAATCTTTGTTAGGAAAACCATCCCAACCATGCAATTCAAATTAAAAAGTAAGGATATTCCAACTTATTCTCTTATTCTATTTTATATATGTGTGCTTATATTGCAGGGAATTTAAGATGAATGTCATTCTAAAAATGAGAAATGAATTAAAAAAGTGTAGAACTACAATTTAAAATCAATATTCATGATTTGATAATAACATGAAGTGTTCCACTATGGATGATAATTAACATGAACATCTTGAACATTATCTGATGATATTTTCCACCATGATGAATCAATGGGATTTTACCCCTTAATGGAGAGAAAATATGAAAGAGATGACATAGTGAATTATATCTTGACAAGATCTGAAATTTATATCATCCTAAGAAGTTGAAACCTGAGGTATTCCAATCACACTTTCATATCATGTCCTTAATTGTATTTATCATGTCAATTAAGGGGAGTTATTGATAAATGTCAAAATGGTATGAAGGGGGGGCTTTATCTTTACACATGATAATTTTAATATGGTTAGTGATGTATGTGCAGGATTTTACATTTCGTTGATAAATATGATTATCTATAACCCCTTTGTTATGATTTAATACATTCTGAGAGTGATTTCACATGTATGGTTGTTTATGGACAACTTTTAAAACCTTGGTCATATATTTTTTTTCTACATCATGTTCTCCCAAGTATACAAAGAGTAGATTAAATAAAGGCTAATTTCTAATTGAACCACGTGACCTCATCCCAATCTTTTAGAAATATTCAAGATGTTATTCTTTAAATTCAAACGAATATTTTTTTTTTGCAAATTCCCCATAAAACATTTTCATTTGGTTTCCAATAAGGGAAAAAAATTGGAAAACATATTGAAAATTGATGAAGTGTGCTTTATAAGGTATTGAAAAAAAAATAATAAGGGGGATATTGAAGTGAATAAGAGTTGTATTTTCATTCAATGAGAAGTCCATATGCGAATTAGAGTAATTAATGAAGATGTTGGTGAAGCCTTGAAGAATTGTTGTTGATTCAAAGTATTTAATGCTACACTTGATCAATTCCCTATGAGTATATAAACCAGATGATTGTATAACAGATCTAATGTACCTAATTATGTGTCAAAGAATGACACATTGTAAGAATGTTTTAAGAACCCCGTGAAATAATATATTTCATGATGGAAGTGGATGTTCTATCAAGTGGATTCTAATTAGATGCAGGTTGTGAATTAAATAAAACCATTGTTTTTTCTGATCCTCAAAGAAGAATAGTTGTGTTTAAAAGAGATCACATCACTCACAACAATGATTCCAGGCATTATGATTTAATTCATGAGGTGAAGAAGAGTTCCATGTATTATCTATTATTGAGTCAAAGGAGTAATATTGATGATCTTTGATTTTTTTCTTCCAAAAAAATTATGATGATGTTTGAAGAAGTAAAATAAGAAAGGAATCATGCATGGGGTTAGTATGGAATCTAAAAAGTTCAATGTCCATGCATGGGATTTGTTGGGGGAAGGTGGACATGCACTCTTTGACACATGTTTCTGACCATGTTAATCTTAAATTTAAAAATATAGGCTATCTCAGAGGGATATCCAAGGTTCTCAGCCACAGGCACATGCGATACCCAAGGGTCAACTGTGCCTAAGGGAAACCTCAATGCCATCCCTATATGAGGCAGGAGCGTTGTCCATGTATAAAACCATAGGTGAATGCACAATGATCCACCCGTGTAGCAAGGGTGCAGAGTGGGTGCTAGGAGAATGCTTGAGGATCAAAGAGAGAACACAAAGCACACCCACAGGGTTAACACGGTACAAGGAAGTACCGTGATGGGTGAGAGAGAATTTTGAGTGAAGGTTGCTGTGACATGATACATAAACCGTGAGGATCCCACATCTGCATTTTGATATGGGATATATTTTAAAAACACAGAAGCCATCCAATCCGTTCATCAGATCTCGTGTGAGATCTCAGCTACATGATTCATCTTGTGTCCCTTGATCTAATCATCGATGTCTGTGACCAATCTAATCTGAACTAAAGATCACCGACCCTCCCTATCATCATCTTCAAACTATGATCATCCCAACACCGCATCCCTCCAAAAAATCCATGAAACCTCTAATATAACAATTTAGGACACATTTTATGACGAAACCCAGTGCAAAAGGATCATTGGAAGGCCACGATATCATGCATGTATTAAAAATTCTCATGCATGCAATGAAACAATGAAAATAGAAGGAGCCCGAGGAAAATGATGTTTCCAAAGCTACACTACCCGTTCGATGTTAAAAGATAAAATATTAATGCATTTGAAAACTCAAGCACGTGGGGACTTCACCAAGATGTAAATATCCAACGATAAACAGAAAATAGCATGGATATGTACAGAATCTTTGAACATGTTTGAATAATACAATGCCAAGGATCTCGTCTTATTCAATGTTGAAATTTGATGATCGCTTCTATCAGGATTTTAACAATATTTGATCATAGATATACTTGTTATTCATTTCTTATAAGGAGATAATACTAGATGAAGGCTCGAGTGTTGAAGAGATCAGAAATAAATATTTTTCTAGAGAAACAATGAACAGTATACAAGGTTCCACGCAACTTTACTACATGAGGAAGTTCCACGTATCCATTGCATGAAGGAGAACCGCAAACAATATTGGTTCACAAAAGATGATATATTCACCCTCTATATGAAATAAAAAATAACGAACATGCGATAGATTTTTTATAAACTATCGTTGTGGTTCGTGGAGGTATTCCCATGGGTAAACAATTGGTGCACACACACCCTTATTGCGTGTTTGTGAAGACATAACCATAAGCCATGAACCATGTGTGGCTCTAAAAGAGAACCACACACACTCCCTACATAAAGAAAAATAACAACATTATTACTGCATATATATGTATATACATATATTTTTTGTGTTTGCAGGATTCTAGTTTTGTGTTTGTGAAAAAAAAGGATACACACCTTCATGTTTGTAAAAGGTCACACCCTTTTTGTGAGAACATGTAAAGGACTGTGTACATATAGACTACCCTTGGAGAAGAATAAGGGACCCATGACACTTTGTGGAGAATGAAAGTGCATGCATGATGAACATGTGTTTATATGCATGATTTGATCTATCCAAAAATACAATGAGTGGATCACACCCATTCGGGTTTGAACAAGTCTTTAGAATCAACACAAACATGAAATATAAAATGGATTGAAATAAATAAGATACTGTGTCTATGCTTGGGAAGAAGAAAGAAGGAGGTGAGAAGAAAGATATGGAGAAAATGGGGAAGAGTGCATGCATTCATGAATGCCCATGCACACATAAATACACTTAAAGGAATAATTAGTGTGTTTGAAAACTGAGAAAAGAAAAAGAGAGAGAACGTTCATTGAAATGAAACATAATTATTTGAATCTAAAACATTTAGGATTTTGTGGGTCTGGGTTTATAGTAAAGATAATGTGCATGCATGAAACCATTCATAATCACATCCACATTTTTCAATTCAGATGGTGCCAAGTGAGCTGATCCTTAGTGTTTGAATAATAACATATGTGTATGTGAATATTTCTAAGAAAACAATGAGATGTTTTAGTGAACTCGGTTATTTCACTAAAGAATATGATATTGAGATATCTAAATAAAAGAGTTATTGGATCCCATGTAATCAATTCATGATGTAGATGAGAATTATGACTGAATCCAGATAGATATAAATAAGATCTTTTATCTGAGTATACAGTTTTTTAGGAATCAAGAAGAAAAAGAGTGCTAATATAATGCATGATCATTATTTCCTATCAAGATTCATGAGGAAGTAATGTACATCACTTGCAGGCATCTATGTGAGTCTGGGTCATCATCAGAAGAAGAAATAATTTATCTAGAACTGTTGGATTGAGGACTGATCAGAAAATTTATCAGAGTTATTTATTAAGGCCAAAAGACCTTACCAAAGGCTATTATATATTCTTGAAGAGACCCACCTGAAAGTGGGATTCAGAAATCCTGTGTCGGAAGATCATACGAGCAATACAGAGTGATTCAAAGAGGACTCGATGGAGGAAGTTGTTCATCTGAATTGAGAGCTAGAAGAACCCTATGAGATTCAGGGAGTGGAAAAGGACTATAGTGATACTCCGGAGCAGGCTAGTGGGACTCTGGTAACACTATGGTAAGTAGTATAAATAAACACTTATGTGACTTAGGAGAGATACAATTAGACTCTATATCGACCATTGTAATTTATAATAATATTATTATGGAGAACCTATGTTGGGATGAATATCCAACACAACAAGGAGTATGTTTTTCAACTAAACCTTGTAAATCCTTGTGTTTAGTTCCTTTGCATTTACTACATCATTCGAGGTAAGGCTGAGAGACACAAGAATATTGGATGAAGGATTTAACAATCCATTATGGTTTAATTTAAAATAATAGATTATAAAAAAACATAAAGGGATCACTGATTCACCCCTCCCCCCTAAGTGACTCACACTGGTCTTGGAATTGTAGTGTATAAAAATGAAAAAAGAAGAACCATATTGAAGAAAACTACATTATCCTTGGATATAATTCATTATGTAACACATTAATCCTTCTTATATTAGTCATTTTGATAAAAATCCAATAAATAATTGGAATAATCTGTGTAGTGTATTTTTCATTAATGTGTAAAAATATGGTTATAAAGGTGTGCTATAAAGTGGAGTGTGAAGGGAAAAATTTATAAATTAAAATAGTGGAGTTATTTATATAATAATTTATAAAAAAACTAAAAGTAGCTATCAAGAATATGGATACATTATGGATCAAAATAAGCATTTTATAAAGGTTAGTATAATTTTATAACAAAAAATTTCCAGATAAGGTTTTTGTATATTTTTCTACATTATTGTTAAATTTGAAATTTTTTTAATACTTTTTTCATTATGGATAATCTAGGTTCTAGTCCCTTGTTTAATAATATTATTATTTTAAAAAACCATAAGTGGGGGATTCATTGTGTTTAACAACATAATCTGTACACAATAAATAATCTAATGAATTTTCAATTAATAATTATTCTTCTTGAACATTAACACATAAGGTCTCAATATATGAGATGCATCTTGTACATATTCCCTTAACAATGAAACATGAGACACATTGTTTATATAAAAACATATTGTTACAGATACATGGAATTCCATTGATCATAATTTATATAGAGTTATATGCAGATGGATAAAAATTTGTATTTATTACACATTTTTATTGAAATGAATCACACTTTTACATGGATATATATTATGAAAAACATGTCCCCTTTCATAAAAATTGATAGTTTCTCTCCTTATTATCATAGCTATTATATATTGTCTTAGTTTCCCCCATATGAAGAAGAATCATAATTTCTATTTCATCGATTGTTTCTACCAGTTTTACCTAATAAATGTTTATCCCCAACATTATCACTACTTGATCGAATCCAACATCTCTTTCAATATAATATGTCAAATAGTTTCATATAAATAGATTAATGAAAAAAATTTATGTGCACTCCACTTGTCACGACTTGTACCAGTGGGGCCCATTCCATGACTCCCAAATCTCATCTCTAATAGTCCAGGGGCAGGTGAGTAGCACTGATTATTCATATCACAAACATGGGAGCCATTTCCATTTAATATGTATGCAAGAAAACATCTCCAAGCCCACAAAGTTGGAAATGTAAAAAACCACTATGGGATAAAATGCATGCCAGTATATAGACCCATAAAATAGTGTATAATTGAATGTAATGTGCAAAAAGTATAATGATGAGGAATAAAATACCACCAAAAGAAAGAGTTTTTAATCTAAAAATCCCATCCTATAAGAAAAAAATATATACATGGACTATTACTCTTATCTATTGGAAAACCATGGCCAATAAGGAATCTCACAAAGCCTAGTCCGGCCCTAGTCAGCCCCGGACTCTGTCCAAAGGCTTCTCATCTATAAAAGACACAAAACATGTTGTAAAAGGACGTGTAAGGGTGAGTATATAATTACATAGTAGAGGACCCCGATAACCAAAAAGAAATACAAAATGTAAAGGTATTTTTATCTCTAAAAATTATATATCTATATAATATATAATAAGAGAAACCTAACCTAAAATACTCAAAACCCATACATGTAATCTAGAAGTAAGTCACAACAACCGCATACCCATGTTAGGGATTCTATTAGATGATTTTCACAAAGAACTAGTCTGGAAGAACCCACTCCAGGAGTTTTATAGTTATGATGATGTCCTTCAGATAGGTAAATTCATTGGGAAGTGTCATGAGTTAGATAGAAACATGGGTAGATCTGAAGAGAGAACATATACACTCATTCTGGGAGAACTCAGTCCTGAGTGAACAAAGATAACGATATATATATGAGGAACACCGCTGGGGAGGTGGGTGTGATACCAGGACTCATGAGGATTCACCTGCTAAGTAGAGAATCAAATTTCTGTTGGATTTTCCATGTTGATACTTAACTCTACCAAGTGCCATTAATGGGTTGAGGATCTCACTCTGGGATTCTCAGAGGAAATTTAACTCTATCTAGAATGTCTTGATGGTGCTACAAAACTCATGTGGATGGAAATGATACCTATGCTTTAGTGGAATGATCAAAGTGGGATCTAAAAAAAACAAAACATTTCCATGGAATGATGGACAATAAGAACAAGCCATGTAGAATAAATTACACTGTATGTAGAAAGGTCACATGTCATGTCCCTTGACATCAGGTACTGCTTGGGTGCAACCACCCAAGTCAGATGAAATGTATTGTAAAATGAGAATACACAGCATGGAGTGATAGCAAACCACATGCCTGGTTATTTATGGTCATCTTCATGTATTTTTTCCTTGTTCTGACACACAGCTTCAATATGTGTATTCCAATGCATGCACCGGTACATGGGGTAACCCACGTAACCTGCCCAATCTAATTGTGTGGTAGAGTACATGGCGTTCAATCCACCCCATGTTTGTGTATTATCAGAGATACATGCCAACACCAATGTAAGGACCCACATTCCAGGTAATAGTTTTCACACACCATGCCATCTCTTCCTGCATCGTGAATCTCTATCTACCATAGAGCCTTCCCCACACACCATGTACATTGAAGAACACACCATTTTCATCATGATTTTTCTGAAATTAAATTATTCATCTGTGTTCCTTGGGTGATCTCCAGTTCATCGATACGACCATATAATTTTCATGAAAATGAATATTTGAAGTCACCCCTTCTCTTGAAGTGCTTATTGGGTACGATTTGGGCATCTAATCGGCTCAAAAATGTGTTTCAATCATCTTTTCAAATAATAGTTAAAGAATGATTTCTTTTGATCCATGTCAACTCATCATCATCCATTTTTGTTTCACCTTCATTGGGTCATCACAATGTCATATCTTCAATTTAGGATCTTTGTATGGAAAAATGGATATGCAACGATTATTTGTTCATAACCCATCGAAGAAGTGAAGAACATGGGGTCAAAAGGGGAGATGAAATCTAAATAAAAATTGAGGAACAAACATCCACCATTGTTCTTCAAGGAGTTTATCTACTCCCATTATAAGGATCACATGGAAAAAATATAAATCAAATCAAACATGCATCAATTCCCAAAAATAAGACCAATAAAAGACCCTACCACAATAACGAATGATCTGCAGTTCAATGTATTCATTGGTTGATCCACGTTTTTCATTTGAATATAATAACTGGGAAAGAATAATGGAAATAACAACCCCTACCTCGATTTTCAATGAAGATGGAGAGTGGGATTCATTCGAGATTCAATCTCACTGCGCAATGATCTGTGTGTCGTCATTCGTCATCGTTTTTCAACAATTTTCCAATATGGATCCTCTTCAATGCTCCAAAAGATTATAGGGATAGTTTCTAGGGTTATGAGCCTAACCCTGGGATCTTAGTAATTTAAAATGAATTAATGCATTTCTGAATTGTGGAAACTTTTAAAATAAACTTAATTATTAATTTATTTTATTTCTTTTAAAATATCCAAAAACTAACTTCTACTACTGACCCATGTCTTTTGATGTTTTTATTCATCAAAGGTAAAGTCTCTGATCTAAACTCAACGATACCCACATATTTCTGATAAGGGAACCCATTTATATTTTAATCTATTTTTCATGAAAACCTCTCATGTGTTCTATTTATTAGTTTAATTTAATTGAAAAATTTATTTCAGGCACCCCGAGCCTCAGAATCACATGCTCTCAAAAATCATGGTATCAAAATAATTGCTTTTAATATTTCAAAATAGTACATGTAATATCTGAGACATTACATTCTTCCCCACATTATGGATTTTTTTCTTGAAAATCAAAACAAAAGGCTACTCAAGCAGATGTGGTTACTACACACAAATCTCAGCGTCCCACTCACATGTGATCTCCTAAAGATTCCCATGTTGCCACCAATCATGCTCTAAGGGATTTGCTCACCCATGAATAATCCTTTGCTGCCGTTCCATAATCTCGAATGGTTACTTTGAAAAGTTCAGTCCATCTTTGATGTCCTTCTCTCCCTAGTAGATGCCATACAATTGGTCAGGTACATACCTCCTCAGCTACAACAGATTGAAGACATCATGTTCCAAGTTCAAAAATGGATGTAGATCTAGGTGGTAATCCACCTCTGCAACTCTGTGTAGTATCTACAGAGGGATGATGAACCTCAGAGACAAATTTACGCCTCGAACAAATCTCCGCAACCCCCATCATGGTGAGACCCAAAAAAATAAATGGTCTCCCTCTTCTAACACTAGAGGTATCCACTATTTACCATCATAGGTATTCTGTTAGCTCGATGCAGTATTCAACTTCTCCTGGATGATCAAAACCTTCTTAGTGGTAGCTCATACCTACTATAGACCCATGAGTGCTGACTCCCTAGGGTCGGTCTGGTATTTTGGGGACATGCGGTGTCGCCCATGTAATGCCTCAAACAGTTCTATACCAATGGTAGAGTGGTATCTATTATTGTATGGAAATTCTACCACTGGTAGGTCATGATACTTACTATAACCAATTTCTATGATATTGGCCCGGGAATTATCCTCCAAAAGATTAATGGTTGTTTCTGTCTGAGCATTTGTATGAGGATAGAAAACTATGCCCAAGTTTAGCTGTCTCACAAATGCCTCCTTCATTCCCTTCCACAACCATGATGTGAAATAAGAATCGCAGTCTGAGACAATCATCGATGGGAATCCTTGTAGGCTAATTATATCATGTACATAGTGACTTCCTAAGATCATTAGGGAAATCTACTCCCTGATATCTATTATTTGGGCTGACTTGGTGCATTGTTCAATGATTACCAAAATTTAATCATGTTTCATGGACGTTCATTGTATTCCAATCACGAATTTCACTGTTATTTTATCCCACATCCACTCTAGCATTTACATGGTGTGAGGTAACCCTACAAGAACCTGGTGCTCAGCCTTTACCATATAGGATGTAAGGTATTGGGAAATGAACTTTTCTACTTCTTTATTTATACCTTTCCTCTAGAACTAACACTCAAGGTCCTGGAACATTTCATCCACTCCATGATGTATCGCCAAAGGGGTTTTATGAAACTCCCTCTGAACCTCCTCCTGTAATGCCACCAAAACAAATATTTATCCTATGAAAATGACGATGTTCTCACAACCTTGATAATATCCATTAGGATATTTTACAGTGGATAACTAAGGACATAACATATCATAATCGATATCCACTAGTTGTTCCTCACCAAATTGATGAAATATTAGAGGGTTAACAACCATCAACTAGAGACAAGATGTATCCTCACTAACTATGAAGGATAACTATAGTCAGTAAAAATGCTCAAAAACCTCACTTAGCAGATGTGATATTGATCCCTAATTTAGAGTATCAGCAACTATGTTCCCTTTCACAGGAGTATAGATGATCTCAAAGTCAAAATATTGTAGGATATCCAGCCATCGCCTGTGCCTCTGATTCAGATCCCATGGAAAGAAGACATACTTGAGGCTCTTGTGGTCAGAGTAAATGATATTTCTCTTTCTCATCAAGTAGTCCTGCCTCATATTAAATGCAAAGTCTACCACTGCCAACTCAAGTTCATGGGTACCACAGTTAATCCTATTTAACCTCATCTAGTGTAAAGCATAAGCAATTAATACCAATATTAACATCAAGAAATAGCCAAGATCAGTCACCGATGCATCGCAGACAAATTTGTAATTAACACCAAATTTACGAAATCTCGAGATCAGTGATCTTGTCAAAATCTACCTCAACAGCTGTAAATCCTACTGTCATATCAATATCCATATGAAAGGCTTCCCCTTTTATGTCAATGCTATCATAATTGTTTATATCTAGGATAAATCAAGGATAAAGCCCTGATAGTATCCTTACTGCCAAAAGAAGTTCCGCACCTCTGTCACATTCTAGGGTGGGTCCCATGGTAACACCACCTCAACCATGGATGTGTCACCTCCTACTCAATATTTTGAGATAACATGTCCCAAAAAGTGTAACTAATGTACCCAAAACTAGCACTTCTAGAGCTTCCTATAAAGATGGTGCTCTCGTAGTATGTCAAAAACAATCCGTAGGTGTCTTGCGTGCTCCTCCTTGGACGCTATGTACACAAGTATTTAATCTATGAAGGCCAATAAGAACTATTATAAGTACTATTGTAAGGTATGATTCATAAGACACATGAACACTTGGGAGTATTTGTTATGACGAATGGAATAACCAAGTAGTTGTAGTAACCGTAGTAGCATCCGAAATTCGGCAATGGTAGATCTTTATCTCGTACTTGTAACTAGTGGTAATCCGATCAAATGTCATCCTTCATGAACCATTGTTCCCATATCAGTTGACTGAGAGGTCATAGATCCTTGACATTGGAAATTGATTCTTTAAAATTAACTGATTCAGGCACTGATAATGCTTGCAGAACCGTAAACTCCCATCTGCCTACATGAAAAAGACAACGGGGGCCTCCCAAGGGGAAATAATATATATTATAAATCCCTTCCTCTGCAAATATTCTAGGTGAACCCTCATATCAGGATTCTCTATGTGATATATTTGATAAACCAGGGAGGATATCTATGCCGTATCAGGGTGTAAGTAGATGCATTAGTCAAATTAATATTGGGGAGGTAATCCTGGAACATCTTCTAGATATATGTCCTCATACTCCTATAATACTACTGGGAACTAAAAGCTCACAACATCTGTTGGTCCAAGGGTATGTCCAGACAACTCATTAGTGATCAAGTGGACCATCCCATGAATTATCCCATTCTATGCTTCCTAGTATTCCTTTTCACCTTCATTGGAAAACTTAGTTCCATTTGTGAGGAAACACCACATTGTTCGCCTAATGATGTCAACTTGGTCATGGACTAAATATAACCAATCCAGATTGAGAATGGTGTCATTAGTCCATGGTGTTTCCACCAAAATGTTCCAAACAAAACTCTCACCACCAAAGGTATGATCACTCTTTCTTAAAATATGTGTGATCGTTGAGTCTCCCCACATAGGTGTCTCTATGAGTAAGGTTAAAATCAACAGCTCCAACAAAATCTCAAGGTTTCACAAAAGACATGGTGAGGAAAAATTGATTGGAACCTATGTCTTTGAGTACATCAGCTACGGTAGAAAAGATATAGATAATACCTCAAATCATGTCTTGTAACAACCCAGGAATTTGCAAATAGATTTATTATAGAATGCATGAAAAAATGAGTCTCTACAAACCTCCACTTTTTATAACCTTGTCATGTAAACATAATTTTTCTACCTCTATGATTTCAATTTTAAAAAAATTACATACCCAGTTGTGTTCAGTAATATTTTTAGAGTTTGATATGACAAACTTAATTATTGGGGAATAGTAACCTGCCCATATTAATAGTGACATACAATTATGAATAGTAATTAATATTAAATCATATAAAAAAATATAAGCTTCACCCATGAATGTATAAATACAGTTTATACATCCTAAAAGTGAAAAAACAATCATAGTGTACATATTGGTATTTTTGTATGACATAAATATTTAAATTACAATGTTCTAATTAATTTAATAATTTAAAAATGGAAATGAATTTTCATAAACTCTAATCACAAATTTTTACTTTATTGTCTTATTATTATAATATAATTTTACAAGACCATGATTAATTTCTCAACGTTTTATAAAATGAGTTATAATTGTAAAGTGTGTTTTGGGAATAAATTATGATTTTATTAAAAAAATAAATTAAAATTATTTAGAAAACTATTTTCAAATAATGGTTTTTATTTATGAATTATGCGCATGGAAAACGGTTTAGGGTATAATTTTGGGATTTTTCTATAATACATGGATTTTTAGTGAATATTAGAAATAAAGTTTTCTGTTCTCTGTATTTTAATGACTTCATAATGACATAATATTTTAAATAAATTTATGGTTGACATGTGTATAGTTAAATTTTATGTGAGGTGTCCCATGTGGCTAATACCAAGGTAAAATACCATAGGAAAGCCAATTTTTTTTAAAAACCATTAATGGCGTGTCTTTTTAAAATAATAAAAGCATCACTCTTTTTTACAATAAATAACCACTCATCCATTAATTTTCATTCATCCCAAATACATTATCCTAGAATATCTGGTGGTTTTACCTCCATAGGAGTCCTTCTAAAGTGTACTCAAGGCCCCATGATCCCAACCATCAAGTCTTAGGACTTACTCTATAAGGTAATAGAATTCTCAACTTATCTTTTATATCCAAGTTCTCTTTTATGTGCTATGTGTTTAAATTTTTCTTACCATGTTATTATTTGCATATTATTCTATACCTATACTATTTTATGATTCATTTATTAATTGGTGAAACCTATCACTTCTCTTTTTAATGTTTTCAAAAACCATGTTGTATAACTCTTATGCTGCAGAATTTCCATCTCAAAATCTATCTATTTTTCAAGAATTCTTATTATGTTATAAATTTTCAATTTAAATTATTCTATTATGGGATATGTCATTATAAATATCTATTAATTACCATATTATGTATGAATGACTACATACCCTTTTTCTCTCATCAAAATATTTTATGATATTTTTAAAGACGCAGTTAGTTAGGCGAATTTTCTTGAGGGATTTCTCAACTTTTCATTTATTTCGAGTTACATTATTTTATTTTTATTTTAATCATCAACCATAATCCAAATGATAATATAATTAAAATAAATTAAATTAAATATAATTTTATTATGCTATTATAATATTTATTCATCTCTCCAATCCCATTATTTTATACTAAAAATGAAACGCCATCCGAGATGTGCTAATTTACAACATTCAAGGATGATGGGTTTTCAATTTTATTACTGCCTTCAATTATGGTCATGAAACCATTTTTATGGTTGAAACAGACTATAATATATGTATTATGTCTCATATATGGTTCTGTAAAATTTTTGTACATATGTTTTTGATTTATAAAGAAAATGAGTTTGTGGTGTCCAAAAAACGCCAATTAACTCAAACAGTTATCATTAAATATTTCATATAATGATTCATATTCACTCTAAGTAAAAAATTTAAATTTAAAACCATGAAATCCAGGATGTTAAATAATAACATATAACTTTAATTCTGGAAAAAAAATCCACATTTATCATGATTATCCATTCATGTATATAAGTACACCAATCATGAAACAAACGAACCCGAACAATGAAATTGAACCCCTTAACCCATAAAAATGGCCATGAATGAACTTAATAAGGTCATAATAAATCAATTAAATGAATAATATGTTATATAAATCTTATTGAATGAATTTAATTTTGTTATCCAAGATACTATGATCAAGTGAAGAACACCATCAGACTTAACAAAAGGGGTTTCTTCATCTCACTTCCATTTTTGTGAGATAATACTTATTCACTACTGTTACTTGTTTATTGTGAGTGTATAATGCAAATTTATGTTTCATATCAGGAATATATCTATTTTCATGACATTCAATGTATTATTTGAAGATTTTGAATTTTCGGTCATATGATTTAATTGATTAAAAAGATGTAAGGGTTTTACACCCGAACCTCCATTTTCATTTTGGTTACTTTTATTATATACTTACCTCAATTAAATTCTTATTCGTTCATATTAAATCATCATTATTTATGTGTGAATGTTATATATACGTTTAATAATCATAATTCATCATTATTTTGTTGGGAGTTACATGTTTTAACAGAATCATTCCAAATTGTTTCCCCATAATCAAACATGATTCTAGGGATCTTCTCGAATTCTTAACCGTTTTCATGTGCACTCCAAAATCTATTTTAAGACACCATTATTTTAATAAAATTAAATATTTTATCATGAAATATTATATTGGTTAATTTATTGTTTTATGAAAATAATCATTCCTTCCCACTTTAAAATTCACTTAAATATTTTCCTTAAATTCTCTTAAATGATTTATTTCTAAAGATTCATAAGAACTATTTTTCCATGATTTCACATTAGTGGGACATAATTTATGTATAAAATGTAATTTAAATTCCTTTCCCCTCTCTTTTATGGGATAAAAATTTTTGAAACATGATTTATGGAAAATATAAATACTTTTCCCAAATAACTCCTCTTTTCAATTTTAAAATGATTTTTCTCATCTCACTTTATCCTTTATGAGATATATGCCTTGTTCTCCACTTATTTATTTCTTGGGTTTTATGTAAATCCCTTTCATATATCATATAGTGAGTATCCTTATTCTCATTATATTTTAAGGTATTTTTATTTGTATGTTTTAAGGTATTGTGAGACACTTTGGAATGTGAAGGGATTATTTCTTCAAGGATTTTTCTATGGTCTCATTTAAAAGTATCTTCATAAATATCAATGTCCTTTTTTGAATATTGTACATCATTGATGTTTATCTCCTATGATATCATTTGCAGTATATAATTTAATAATTTATTATTAGTTTGAGTATGGATGTTCTATCTTTAAACCATTCACCATTAAACTCTGAATGGTTAGTGTTTATGCTTAATGTTCAGGAAAAGTTATTTACATTTCTTATGATAGTTTTAATATGAATGTGTATGATGTTTATGTTTATCCCTGTTCATATGGGGAATGAATTGATATTATTAAGTGTAAGGTGGGGACTTCTATAGCCCCTCGGTGCATCTGTAGGTTTCATGAGAAAAACTTTGGTCTTGGCACAAGGACATGACAAAATGAATATTTTTGGTTTTGGCCAAGGCCTTAATCATTTTTTGACCACTTGGTCGTGGCCCTGATAGTATGTTTTATAATTTCTGGCATACGAATTTCCTTCATTGTGAAATCTTTATGGATATTTCTGGTGTTTATTAGACTAGTATAACACCCATGATTATGTTTTATTATGGAATTATTTATTTACCTCTTATTCCTGCCATAATGTGTTGAAGTTTATTTTTAAAGGTATGTGTTTTAATTAATCCCTGTGCCTAATTTTTATGTTTATGTTATCTTCTGTTGTATTTTATAACCCTTACAGAGCATTATATCTCAACCTTTTATTTGTTTTTTGTTCCCCAGGTTATGAAGAAGAGATCATTATTGAGTTTTCAAGGATGCAGTTTATTAGATTTTTTTATGTATCATATTTTTTTCATTTAAAAATGTAATATGGGTTCCATGTATGTTTCTTGTTTTTTCAAGAATACAAAAATTATTAGTCCTTCATAATTTTATTACATATAATCATGATAATTTATGAAAATAATACAATAGCTCCGAGCTTCTGGAGTTGTGGCCTTATAGTTAGTATCAAATGATGTTTAGTAGAAACCTTGGGAACTTGATTTAGAAAATGTAGGTTAGGGAAAAAAGTAATAAGATTGTCTTTGAGGATAAAAAATCAAGAACATCCTAGAATTTTCATGTGGAATAGATTATGTGTATATTTATATAAAATACATCCATGTCTGGATATAATCAAGTAGGTGGTGGATCTAGCACAGATATACATAAGAGAGAAAACTCCAATAAGGATTTCTGATCTTGACACAAGGTATCTTGGTACGGAAAAATGGGACTTCCTGCACTCTTATTTTGACAATCCTCGGGGATATTCTTAGGATAATTCACAATTCATTTACCCAACATTATGAAGTATTTATTCCCCCTAGTAACGAAATAATATGGTTCTAGGATTTAGGATGCTTAAATTTATTCTATATGCTATACCATGTTTAGAGTTATAGAGAGTTCATAATTTTATTGGAAATTATATAATATGGAATTTATTAAAAATGGTTCCTAGAAAAAGGAATAAGAACATCACCAATGCACATGATGAGGAGAGTAATAAGGATTATATCTATTAAGGTCTTAATCCATATTTTCAATGAAATATTGTCTCCCAATAATCCTCATCCTATGAGGAAATAATATCATGTGTTAACAAGGTATGTAAATACATCTCTGAGTCCTATAGATATTAAGGGAAGAAAAATAATGAGAGGATGGTAGAGAAATACAGGTATAAAGGGAATAAGGGAAAGAATAGTTTTCTCACATGTGATAACTAGGGAAAGAATCATCCTAGTAAATGCTCGAATGTAATGGGTGTTTGATATAAGTATGGAAAAAAATGACAGAAAGTTAATGATTTCAATGGTATGAAAATGGATTCCAATCTACAATTCTTCTAATACAGGGAGATGGGACACTATGTGAATCAATGTCCCAATCGTCAAAGGAATATAACTCAACTAATGATTTTGGATAATGATCAAGTTATGATGCTACCACAAATGAAGTATAATGAATAATATTCCTATTCAAGAGTAATGTTATTTGAATATTTGTTTTAGTATAGTACTGGTTGAAAGAATTATGATATTTATAAGGATTGTATTATAGTACTATTTCATTAAAGAGTTTAGGTCATGTGGTGAATGATACAAAGGAAATTTAATTCAACATAATGTTAAACATTTTTAGAAAACACGTGAGTGATGGAAATACCACCCTTAATATATATATCTCATGTTAAGATAATGATTATTAAATGATTTATTAAGATAAGTACTATCAACCTTGGAACTGGTTTTTGACTTGTCGAGAAGTGGACTCTGCTATCCTCGATGGAGTTTACAACACTTTTGTATTTTTGGAATATTTCTAGTAACATATATCTTACTTAAAAAACATGGAGGAATGCATGTTTCCGATATAGTTTCTATGGTAATTCAAGTTTTACTATATTTCAAGAAGATATATGATGATGTTATTCACATGTTTAGAATGTTAATTTTAGAGATACTTCTTGTTGATTAATGGTTAATGATAAGTTCATCTTGGAAATTTAGATACCTTCATTATAATGTTTGGAATAATTTTATTTTATAATTTTTAACCATTTACAAAATGGTTTAAGTTGATCATTATATGCATTTTAGAGTTTAATTATGCCACAAGATGGTTTGGTTATTCTTCATTGACAATGTTTTCAAATTATAATGCATTGTTTTGTAGTAACCAAGTCTTTTCCCTTTAAACTTATTAATATAATATGTTATCTAAATTCTTGATGTAGCTTTCACACAAGGGAATTTTCAAGTATCAACCATTATCTTTCAATGTTCAAATTCAAATTTCGAAGATTGAATTTTTGTAAAGAGAGAATAATGTAACACCCCATGATTTTAAAAATAGATTTATTATAGAATGCATGAAACACTGAGTCTCTACAAAATAACACTTTTTATAACCTAGTCAAGTAAACATAATTTTTCCACCACTGTGTTTTGAATTTTGAAAAACTGACATACACAGTTGCGTTTAGTAATATATTCAGAGTCTGATAAGACAAACATTTTTTAGTGAATAGTAACATACACTTATGAATAGTGACACACCCTAATGAATAGTAATGAATAGAAAATAAAAAAACTTCACCCATTAATTTATAAATACAATTTAGACATCTTAAAAGTTAAAAAAATGATAATAGTGTAAGTCCTGGTTTTTTTGTAGGACACAAATATTTAAATTACAATTTTCTAATTTATTTATTTATTTAAAATGGAAATTTATTTTCACAAAATGTAATCACAAATTGTTACTTTATTTCCTTATGATTATATGATGATTTTATAGGATCTTTATTAATTTCTCAAGGTCTAATAAAATGACTTATAGTATTAAAGTGTTTTTTTAGAATAAATTATGATTTTATTTAAAAATTAAAATACAAATATTTAGAAAATTAATTTAAAATAATGGAATTAATTGTTGAATTCTACACATCGAAAAATGTTTAGTCTAAATTTTTTGGATTTTTCAAAAATAATTGAATTTTTTGTTAATAGTTAAAATACATTTGTGAGTTTTCGGTAGTATAATGAGCTCCTAATTACATAATAATTAAAATTAAATTCATTAAGACTTTTTTATAGTTAAATTTGATGTCAGATGTCCCATGTGGATAATACCAGGGGCATATACCATGGTCAATCCCATGCCTTTGATAAAACCACTAATGAGGTGCCTTTTTTAATTAGTAAACAATTCCCTCACTTTTACTATAGATACCCACTCATCCATCCATTTTATTTTATTCCAAATCCCTCATCATAGAAGATATGGTGGGTTTACCTCTCTAAGAGTCCTCCCAAGGTGTCCTCCAGAACCCAAGATCCCAACCATCAAGATGTAGGACATACTCTACGTGTTTCATGTTTCATACCATGTTATTATTTCCATGTTAGTAAGTATGTATACTATTTTATGAGTATTTTATTAATGGGTGACCATCTTCCCATCTCTTTTTAATGTTTCTAAAACCATTTTTCATAGCCGTTATGTTGTAGAAGTTTTGTCTCAAAATCTCTCTCATTTTCATGAACTCTTTTTATGTAATTATCTTTTAATATAAATTATTTTGTTCAGGATAATTCATTTAATATCCCCCATACGTACCATATTATTTATTAATGTCTAGATATCCCATTTCACTCATCAAAAAAATTTATGAAATTTTAAGTGACACGGTTAGGCGGTTGAATTTTCATGAGGGATTTCTCAACATTTCTTTTATTTCAAGTTACATTTTTTTATTTTTATTTCCTCATCTCCCCTCATCCAAATGATATGATAATTACAGTACCATAAATGAAAAATAATTTTATTATGCTAATATAATACTTAATCATCTCTCATTTCCCATTATATTATTTTAAAAATGAAGCACCATCTGAGATGTGTTAATTTACCTCATTCTAGGAAGATATGTTTTCAATTTCTACTACTAACTGAAATTCGGGAAAAGAAACCATTATTATTGTTGAAACATACTATAATATATGTATTAGGTATCATATATGGTTCTAGAATTTTTTTGTACATATGGTTATGATTTATAAAGAAAATGAGTTTGTCTTGTCCAAAAACTGCCAATTAACACAAACAGTTATAAATAAATTATTCATATAATTATTAGTCATAAATCTAAGTAACCAAATGAAATTTACAACCATGTTACCTTCAGGATGTTAAATAATAACCTATAACTTCAATTCTCAACAATAATCCACATTTTACATGATTCTCCATTCATGTATATAAGTATACCAATCATGAAACAAACGAACCTGAACAGTGAAATTCAACACCGTCACCGATCAAAAAGGCAACGAATGAACATAAAAAGGATATAAAAATCTATTAAATGTATAATAGGATATTTAAATATTAATTAATTATTTTTATTTGGTTATCCAGGATAAAATGATTAAGTAAAGAACACCATCAGACTTAAGGTAAGGGGTTTCTTCATCTCATTTCCATTTTTGTGAGATAATCCATATTCACTGATATTACTAGTGTATTGTGTATGTATACTACCCTTTTATTTTTCATGACATTATTCTATTCATTTTAATGATATTAAATTTATCATTTTATGATTATTAATTTTGTGTCATACAATTCAATTGATTACAAAGTTGTGAGGGTTTTACACCTGAACCTCCCTTTTAATATGGATTACTTTTATTATCTGATGACGTCAATTAAATTATTATTTATTCATATTTAATCCTCATAATTTATGTTTTACTATTGTACATATGTTTACAAATCATAATCCTTCTTTATTTTAGGGCGAGTTACATGTTTTATAGAATCTTTCAAAATTTTATCCCAATTAACAAACCTAATTCAAGGGAACTTCTCAAATTCTTAACCGTTTTCAAGTGCACTCCATAATAAAATTTAATCCTCCATTCTTTTTATAAAATTAATCATTTTATCAAGAAGAATAATATTTTTAATATCTGGTTTTAGTAAAACAAACATTTTTTTCCAGTTTAAAATTCATAAAAATATTTTTCTTTAAAATAATTTAAAATGTTTTATTATTAAATATTATTAAGAATTATTTTTACTTGATTTAACATTAGTGGAACATAATTTATGTATCAAATGTAATATAAATGTACCTACCTTCTATTTTATGGGATATAAATGTTTAAATCCATATTTATGTAAAATAGAATTGATTTTCTAAAAGAACTCTTCTTTCTAATGTATAAATTATTTTTCTCATCTGAATTTATCCTTTTTGAGATATATTCCTTGTTCAATAATTATTTATTTCATATGGTGTATATAATTCCCATTGGTATTTCATATAAAGAGTCTCTTTATTCCCACTATATTCTGAGGGATTATTATTTAAATATTT
This sequence comes from Viscum album, assembly GCA_963277665.1. Lineage (NCBI taxonomy): Eukaryota > Viridiplantae > Streptophyta > Magnoliopsida > Santalales > Viscaceae > Viscum > Viscum album. Next base: position 123,481,849 of record OY728127.1, on the reverse strand, counting down.
CAAGGTGGTATGTGACACTTGGGAATGGTTAAGGATTATTTCCTCATAGATTTTTCAGTGGTCTCATTTAAAAGTATCTTCATCAAAGTCAACGTCATTTGTTGAATATTGTAATTAATTGAGGTTTATCTACTATGATATCATCTAATGTATTTAATTTAATAGTTTTTGATTATTTTGATTAAAAATGTTCTATGTTTAATCAATTCCCCAATATACTATGAGTGGTTTGTGTTTATGTTTAATGTTCAGGAAAGGTTATTTACATATCATATGATAGTTTCAATATGAATGTGTATAATGTTTATGTTTATCCCCTTTAATATGAGGAATGCATTGGAAATATTATGTGTCAGTTGGTGCCTGCTATAGCCACTCAGTGCATCGGTAGGTCTAACGAGACAAACTAAGGGCTTGGAACAAGGCCTTGAAAAAATAAATGTTTTTTGTGTAGGCCAACTCCTTAACCATTTATATACATCTTTGATGAGGCCCTGAAAATATGTTTTAGAATGTATCGCATAAAAATCACCCTCATTATGAAATTAGTATGGATAGTTCATGTGGTTATTCAACTAGTACAATACCCACGATTATGATTTATTATGGAAATATTTATAATACTCGTATTCCTGCCATAATGTGTTCATGTTTATTTTTAGATGTATGTGTTTCAGTTATTCACCATGCATAATGTTTATTTTTTTGTTATCTTAATCGATATTTCTTAACCCTTAATATGCATTTGAGCACACCCCTTTCATTTGTTTTTTCATTCCACATGTTAAGAAGAGGAGATAATTATTGAGTTTTCAAGGATGCATTTTATTATTATTTGTTATGTATCTTATTTGTTTTCTATTAAAAATGTAAAATGGGTTCCATGTATATATCTAGTTTCTTCAAGACTAATGAGATGATCGGTCCTTTGGTATTTGATACCTTGTAATCATGCCAATATTTTAAATTAATTCATCGGATCTTAGCTTCTTGAGTCATGGCATTACATCCATAGAGTCTGGTGGGGACATCTTGGTGGTGGTGGTTGACGTAGGCCAATGTGTCTGCCACCTGCTTTAGCTCTCCTTGATCTTCTGTCACATCCTTTTACAAGCATGTTATCCTACTCCAATAGGTGCCTCTTCATTTTTTGTCCATCCACTACCTACCGGTTAATAGTTTTACAAGTTTTGAAATCTCTAGCGAGATGTCCCATGTCATCACACGAGTAGAATCACCTCTCCTTATGATACCTGGATGAAACCTGAGATCCCTGGACCACAAATACTTTGTCTAAAGTCCCCATGTTACATATCCCACATCAGGATCCCTGTGTCTGACATCATCTCCCTACTTCCGAGGACTCTACACTTGTCTTCCTACTACTGACAACCACTAGTTGTCTATAATCATCCAAGAAACTCACGACCACCAAAGCTCATTTGAGCGCTCTCGCATAAGTCAAAATGCATAGAGTAAAGATACTAGCTCGGATGTCCCATCATTGACCTCGCTCAAAGATCCATGGTCTAAAGTACTGATCCATGATCATATCCATCATGTACCTATGGAGGTTCGTGAACCTTGATGAATAGTCATCCACCATTAAACAATCCCGATTTCTCTTAAGAGGCTCCTGGATATGCACTTCTCTCAGCATAACCAGAGATAACTCCTCCCTAAAGAGTCACTCGAACTTTGTCCATGAAAGAGTCTCCTCTTCATGATTATTCATGGTCTAACTCCACCATCATCCCACCAAACTCGAAAGAGGGCTCTCTCCTAGGATCACCATCTGGTACACTGGTTTCCCACTAGGGAAAAAAATTATATACACCCCATCAAGCCAGCACAGAACCACCTGAGGGTGGAGCTCACCTCAGAACCTATGGGGTCTCTGTATCTAAATCTTATTGAGTGACCTGGGCCTGCAATCCTCATCTACTGGTTTTGCAGTAACCACGTGGAACTCCACTAGTGGTGGTATATAAGGTGCACCACCTAGAGGTAATTCCTATGGATTTGATCCCTGAATTGAAGCCTCATCATTGAATGGGTTATCCTCAGTATTGATATTCCAAATCCTAGCTATTATGTGTCCTGGAGGAATCCTATAATGAAACAATATGTAACATGGTCAAGGATTAAATCTGGATAGTTGACACCAAAGGACAAGGAAAACAAAACCAATTCCTATATGATTAATGTACCATTTTAATATTTCATAACAACTAGTGTTATCATGTACGATGTCGAAAATTATTTTTTCAGAGTACTCATGTAGGGATACGTCCACTGCCCGAACCAACATTGGAGTCCATGGCATGAAATATGAGCTTCAATAAATTAATTTTTTTGCCATAAACAAATATCAGAGACTCTTGGTTCTAATATTAAACCAACCAGCTCTGATACCACTCTGTCACGACCCATCCATGTAGGTCCTATGCCACGACTCCCCAAGACTTCCTCTAATAGTCTAGGGTCTGGTGACTAGCACTGAGTAGGATTATCACTAACATGGGAGGAATTCTCAATGTACCTACAAAAACACACACACATATCTATGAACACAAATTATGATATTTAAAAAATCACTATGGGACAAAATTAATGAATACAACTAAACCCAACCAAAATAGTACGATGGAAAGTAATGTGTGGAATGTAAACTAGTCCACAATACAAGCCCACCAAAATAATGATTCTGAAAACTACAATGTCCAACCTGTAATAAATAAATAGGTACTAGGACTACTTTTAATAGTTGGAGGAATTCCATGGCAACTATGGAAGATCAAAATGCCCGGTCCGATCATGGTCTTCCCTAGAATCCTTCAAAATACTTCTTGTCTGCACAATACATTACACGTGTGGGAAAATATTGTGTTGGGGAGAGTATAGCAATACTTTTTAGTGTACCCAGAAAACCACAAATCGATACACAATATAAAGGTAAAACTAGATCTACCAGGTATATGTCTAAAAAACTAATAACAATAGAAACATATCTAGATATACATGAAACCCAGACATGCAGTCTAAAGGCCAGTCAAAACACCCATATACCCATCATAGGGATTCAGTTTGAAGATTTCCATGAAGCAATCATATGAGAGAACTCACTCCATGTGTCTGATAGCCCTGATAACATCCATCAGAGAAGTAACTTCATCAGGAAGTGTCACAAGAAGGATATATGTACTGATAGATCAAAAGGGAAAATAGATACACTCATTCTTGGAGAACTCACCCCTTAGTAGGGAAAGATCATGATACATGGATGAGTAACACCGCTAGGGCCGTGGGGGTGATACCACAACTCATTATGATTCACTTTATATGCATAGTATCGATGTCTTGTAGGATTGGTCAGGTTGTTACCTAACTCTTAATAGGGCCACGAATGGGTAGAGGATCTCACTATGGGCCTCTTTGAGGGATTCTGACTCTATCAAGAAAGTCCCACTGAAGGGATCATACACGTGTGGATTGAAACAATACCTAACCTTCTTGGGAATGAGAAAAGTGGGACTAAAACAAATGAAGCTTTTCAACAGAATGGTGTACAAGGAGATCAAGACATTTACATTAAAGTACACGATGTGTAGCAAGGTCACACGTCATGTCCCTTGTTTTCAGGTACTTCCCATGTGCAGCGACCCGATTTAGAAGATGTGTTGTGTAAAAAGCACATACATAGCATGTAGTGATGGTCACACTATAACACCCCGAGCTTTTATGAAAAATATTCTTTTTAATTTCATTAATGTATTTTGTTGTACGTTACACCAAAAGGAGCTTGCACAACATGCATCCTTGACTTTCCTTTCATTACACGCAATCGCGACCTTCCTCGATAGTGTGTGTAGTACGCAATACCGTGTTTCACTAAACAACGATATGCTATTAAAATATTATTAAAACTAGCTGTTATGAATAGTAATAACCACTTTTTGAAATTTTGTAAATTTTATATTTCAAAATGGACTTCATTTTTGGATTCTGAATATTGAAATTAGCTTAGGATGAAATTTTGGTACTTTTCGGATAACTTTCATATTCTGATGAATAGTGAAAATTACTACATTTTAATTAAAAAGAACCTTTTTAATCGAAATAATTAATAGTGATAAATTATTAATTTTAGTGGTTTTAAAGTATATTTAGAATATATTTTTACAATTTAATACAATGTTGGTCATTGGATGTAATTTCACATTTAAACCAGACATAAACAAGTGTTAATCTTTTGATAGTTATTATCTCTTAAGAACACACTATTTGTTTTGACGATGGGAATTAATTTTTAAATTAAATAATGCAACTGATATGTTTTGAATTTGGTAAAATAGACATCATTTTTGAGTTCATCATATCAAATATAGATGAGGCCTAATTTTTGGTATTTTTCTGGGAACATTCATTTTTTTGATGAATAGTGAAACCACTAAGTGGTAGTAAAAAAATGAATTTTTCATAAAACATAATTTTACTGCTTCTGTGAGTGGAATTTCAAAAATCCGAGAGACACAGTTGATGTCAGTATATAAAATGTGGTTCAATGAGATGAAAATAATTTTTGGTGAATAGTAACATTTTACTTTTTTTACCACAGTTAAAAGTAAATAGGGTAATTATGGGTAAAAATAATAATATTATTACCCTAACACATGTCCTAATTCTATTTGAAAAATTTAATTCAACCAAAAACAACCTTAGGGAATAAAATATTACCATTTAGGCCCACTTGGATTAGATTAGGACATTTATTATTATTTAATTAAAAGAAGAGTTAAAATAGTTAAAATCAATGTTTATTTACTAAAACATTTTTAATATTGGGTTATACATAAGATAAATTCTGTTTTAAATATTCATTAGAAAGATAAAAAGATTTAATACATAAGAATATTTTATTTATAATTTTTAGACATTAAATAATTTAATTTATGTATTACACAATGATGATGCAGTAATTACAATAATAGTGAAAAAATTAGAATAATTTATATTATAAATACCAAAATAAATATAATTTGAGCCTTTTTATGAATAACACTAATTTTATAGGTTAATATGACATGTTATAATTGATTTAATTAAATTTGGTCGAATTAATCATTCTGTTATGAGTTTCACAAAAATCAACTATTGAATAGTGTCAAAATTGACATAAAATTGTTTTTAAAACAAATATTATATATTGATTGTTATTTTATTCCTAAAAATCTAAGGTTCGGAAACGATACTTATATCATGATAGGTTTATCATTAATGGACCACTTGGGGGTCGCGTGGATTTATATGGTATGTTTATTAACTATATAATATAAAAATACAAAGTGACATGGTAAATGTCAATCTAATTAACTAAGAGTTAAAACTAAATGATAAGGCTAATATAATGACCTAAACTTGTCAAATTTCTATTGGATTGGATGGTTTCGACCCATACCCACCTTATATTTGAAATAACTCAATTTGGAGCTTTTAAAAACCGAATATGACTTTATAATAAAATAATATTTTTAGTTATTACAAAGGTGCCCCTCTCCTCCCTTATAAAAGGGCACCTCCTCCCTCTCTTCCTCACACCACATTGAGCCTTCAAGCTCGGCCAAACCCTGCCAAATTATCTTATCCACTTCCCTAGAATCATCTTGGAGGTCCTGGTATTCTTCAAAGACCAATTTTAGTGCCCTAAGAGGAGGACTCAAAGAGGCGCTTCAAAGAAGAGGTAATGTCTGTTACCGATTCTTTCATCTTTATTTCTTCATCCACTTCTTCTTCATAGGTTGTTTCATTATGAAGTAATAACATAAGTATCACTCATATACTGATATGTTATTATAAGTATGAAACAACCCTATTTCACCATCTATCCATCCTATAGAAAATGAAATCACCGCGCGTGCGTACATACCGAATACCGTCTCCACGTCATGGTGTAATCTATTTTCCACCACCACCTTACTTGGATGGGTATAATGGTGTACATAATAACTATATATGATTATTTTAATGTGATATTGATTCTGAAATATTATACCTTCACTCCAATACAATTCCACGATCATGAGAATGATATCATCGCTCGTGCGTACGTACGGACTACCGTCTCCATGACGCGATGAGATTCATTCTCCACGTTAACCATTCATGAATGATTATAAAGTATATATAATAAGTAATCATGAAATATATGACATAATAATGATACTGGATTTATGTGTATATATATGTATTTCATTTACTTAATTCCATTCAACTCAATAAAGAAATTAAAACAGAGTTCATGCATACGTACGACCTACCGTCTCCATGAACAGTGTATTTCATTCCATTTAATGATCTATTATATATATATATATTCTGAAAATATATTATATATAAATCATGTTTTATATTCTGTAATTATGTAATCATGATCTAAGTAATCATATGAATAATTAAAAGTCAAAACACGGATGACAAATAAAACGATTTTACCCAAAACGCTCTTTAACATGGAATTTATAAAAGAACGGGTGAAATAAAGTCATAACTGAACCATATATGATATCATAACAATGAGTATGATTCTGGAATAAGTCAATGACATTATTTAAATCATTATACAGGAGGTTCATACACTTACGAAGCAAATCAGACCTAAGGAAAGGGAAAATATCACAATCTCATTTTTATCCGAGATTGTTTATTCTTTGGTATTTACTAGGGTGTATTTTTTCATCCACATCAATGTTTCCTAAATATTTAATATTATTTCCATCCAACTACAATTGTTTAAATCCAATTTTACCCTTTGGTGAGTTTTTAGTAAAAGATATGAAAGGAATCTTTTTTCGTTTTTCGTACGAGGTACTTTTTGACTTTTCCGACAAAAGTACGAGAAGAATGTTTTTTAACCTATACGACATGAAAGGATTTTTACGGATTTATAAAGCCATATTTTCATGAAGCTTCCTAAAAAATATTTTATGACTATTTTCAAGAAAATCATTTTCTTTTAAAAATTCATGAAATTTTGTGAAAAGAAAATTATTTTAAAGAAGAAAGGATATTTTCCTCAAGAATTCATTTCAAGTGTTTTATCAAAACCATTTTCCATATAAAATGAAATTATTTCATATGTGTATGTTTTAAGTATAATGTCTCTTTTATTTACATGGTTTAACTTTTCTTATCATGAAATTATATCCATTTCTTTTATATGGATTATGTAATGATGGGATGATGTTTATGAAACCCATTTTATTCGTTGGGTTATTATGAATGATGTAAGTTTATTTTGTGGCACAACTAAGAATGATTTAATTATGAGATGGGTGGGACCTATATCTCCCTCCAATTAATTGGATTACGATTTATATCTCATGAGATAGACATGGCTGGAATGGTAAGTTAATCCAGTTCAGTATTACAGGACTGGAATGAGGAGTGAACCTGATTCAGAAATGGACTTTGTCCACTAAGATGGTCTTGGAAGCAATGCCTTGGCTACTATAGAAATCATTACATGTTCTTAATGGATGCCACAATTACATGTTTTGTTCCCATTCTGTTTTATCATGATTTATGTTCCATTATGATCTACACCTTATGTACTTCCATGTTTTATATCGTTGTTCAATATTTTTAATGTTCAAGTTTTTTAAGTTCAAATGTATATGGTATGTTTTATTTTATCCATGCTTACCCTTACTGAGCATTTGAGCTCACCCTTTTTATGTTTTATCTTCCCCCAGGATTAAAAGAAAGATTTTAGGTATGTAAACAAAAATGGGAAGATCTTTATGGGAGATGTTGAAGATCTTTCACCATGATTAGAAGATTACGTTCCAAGTTTCCAAAGACACTAATCTATTACGGTCATGTGTGTCTGTTTTTGTAATGTACTAAGTATTCCGAAAATGTAATGTAATGTCCATGTACGTCAAGCTTTGGGTCTCTACAGTTGGTATCAGAGGAAATGTTTAGTCAACCTTTGGAAACTAGGATGCGAGAACATTAATAAGATCCCTAGAGATATTTCTAAGGTATGTCTAGGGATGTCTCTAAGGTTAAGTATAGGTTATAGTACTAGAATTACGATAACCAAAGATGTTAGATATTGATGGTACTCCCCCTTTATTATATTGTTTTCCCTAGCGTGATTTTTGCCTCTCACACTATTCTTTTTGGGTTTTAGATGATGGCTGAAACCCGAAGGAACCGTGTTGATCAATGTAATGGACAATGCAATGATTGTCCTCCTGAACAAACAAATGTTATGGGCGATGGAGTGAAAAATCTTATTGCTATACTTACCCAAGCTATGAATCATTCTGGACATCCAAATGAGCAGAGAAGGGAATAATATTCTATTGAGTCCTTCATTAGGCAACGTCCACCATATTTCAGTGGGTCTTCTAATCCACTTGTTGCTGAACAATGGATCATTACCACTAAAAAGATATTTTCAGTTCTTCAATGTTCTGAACATGATAAAGTCATCTTAGCAGTATATCGTTTGGAAGGTGAAGCTAATCAATGGTGGAATCTTATTAAGAATACGAGGCCATGAGATGAAATTGAGTCCATGAAATGGGACAAGTTCAAGAACTTATATTTCAATAAGTACTTCCCTCGTATTCTTCGAACAAAGATAGAGAAGTATTTTCTTGAACTAAAGAAAAAGGATGATGAATCTGTTGGTATATACGAAGCGAATTTTATAAGGCATGAATGGTATGTATTTAGATTTATCATCCAACCTAAATTTAAAGTTGATCAATTCTTCAGTGGCTTAAAACCAAAACTTCGAAGGGAATTATCTATAAGAGACTTCAGTAGGTATAAAGAAATTTTGTGTTGTGATATCAAGGTAGAAATGGAAGTTGGTGTTACTTATCCATCTCATAGTTTTGACAAGAAACGAAAGATGGATTTCAAGGAGAAATCTTAGAATAATGGTGAAAAGAAGATGAATGTTTCCTTATGCTCAAAGTGTGGAAAGAAGCATGGTTGAGATTATCTTAAAGGGACTAGAAAATATATTAAGTGTGGAAAAGAAGGTCATCGAGAAGCTGAGTGTCGAAGTAATGGAAAAAGGGTTTCTAATGATGCGAATAAAGAAAAGACTGCAGAGAATGCAACACCAACACTTCAATTCTTCAAGTGCAAGGAAATGTGGCATTATGCTAATAAATGCCCTAATCCAAGGGTTAGTGATGATAAAAATGAGCAACCACATAAGGCAAAGGACAAAGGGAAGTCACATGCGATCACTATTGGCGATGTTGAATATGACAACGATGTGGTGGAATGATTAAGTGTTTATGTAATGGGATTCCAAAATAATGTTGTATATAATGTCGTGGAATATTGGAATATTTATGTATTGGTCTATTGTGGTTTTCAATAATTTTATGGTACCGGTAACCATGGAAAGTGATTAAGATATTTTTGGAAAAAAAGATGATATGCGCATAATGAAGGGATAAGGAGAAAATGAAATGTTTGATAGTATTCATGAGCTCATTACTGATATAAGGAAATAGTTATATCATGGTTTGAGGTTTTGGTATGTGAAAAGAGTTAACTTTTGACAGCACTCATGTTTTCACTAAGATTCAATGGGTATTTATTTTTCAAGAGAATACATGATTAAGTTCTTCGAATGATTGGAATGTGACCAACAAGACATATCTCATGATATATGGGGATCAACGATGGTATTAACATGCTTGTTATATGAACTCTTTGGTAATCGTTTTCACTATAATATGATATTGGACAATAGTATTTTGGATAATCCTATAGATTGGAAAGGATTATGTTGGACATAAGTTAGTATTAAGGATATAACTTTTTCGATATTATTGATGGGAAGTTATAGTAATGTAGTTTTAGAAAAAGGACAACCTGCAGGACGGGCAACAACCCATCGCGTCAGACAAGGCTGTGGGAATCGACCCCACAACCGAAGTGTGACTGGCCTTTATAACCTACCACTGGCCTACAGGAAGACCTTGTTTAGTAGAAACTAGTTTTATTATATTAAGAAGTATGATATAATAAGTATAAGTCAATTTTAGGAACCATATATGATTAATCTCACTGTAGATCGACTTATGTATATTTAATAACTTTTGCAAACCTTTTGTTTGAGACAGATGGAATGACCCGTCATTCTATCACATGATCTGCTAACACTTCACGAATAAAAATTTCAACTTCATTTCATTAAGAGATGATGTGGAAATTGTTCAAGGAACGAACAACAGTGATATTTTAACAAAATAAAGTAAGTATTTATTCTAATTAAAATACTTCAACTTTAGGAAATGATCTGGAAAACAAAAAATGTTGTGTTAGTGCTCTTATATCTGACGAATCAGATGGTACCTTAGATCGTAAAAAATTTATGGCTTTGTGATGGATGGATTTTCCATATCCATGTTCTCTACCACTCTTCATCAGAACATGATGGTTAGATTTCTCTTCCATATACATATTTTCACCTATGTGGAAAGCCAGTGATTAGTTTATTTGGGTAACCATTACATTTCATACTTTTGTTTTTAAAGATTGGTTTTGGTATTCCTTTTTACGATGTGGGTTTATATTAAATAAACATTCAAGTAGTATACCATTTATAACCCCGACGAATTTCGTGGGCGAAATTCATTTTAAAGGGGGTAGAGTAGAACACCCCGAGATTCAATGAAAAATATTCTTTTTAATTTCATTAATGTCTTGTGTTGTACGCTACACCAAAAGGAGCATACACAACACTAATCCTTGACTTGCCTTTTATTACACGCAATCGTGACCTTCCTCGATAGCGTGTGTAGTACGCAATATCGAGTTTCACTAAACAACGATATGCTATTAAAATATTATTAAAACTAGCCATTGTGAATAGTAATAACCACTTTTTGAAATTTTGTAAATTTTATGTTTCAAAATGGACTTCATTTCTGGATTTGGAATATCGAAATTAGCTTAGGATGAAATTTTGGTACTTTTCGGATAACTTTCATATTCTGATGAATAGTGAAAATTACTAAATTTTAATTAGAAACAACCTTTTTAATCGAAATAATTAATATTGATAAATTATTAATTTTAGTGCCTTTAAAGTATATTTAGAATATATTTTGACAATTTAATACAATGTTGGTCATTGGATGTAATTTCACATTTAAACCAGACATAAACAGGTGTCAATCATTTGATAGTTATTATCTCTTAAGAACAAGCTATTTGTTTTGACGACGGGAATTAATTTTTAAATTAATTAATGCAACTAATATATTTTGAATTTGTTAAAATAGACATCATTTTTGAGATCATAATATAAAATATATCTCAGGCCTAATTTTTGGTATTTTTCTGGAAACTTTCAATTTTTTTTGATGAATAGTGAAACCACTAAGTGGTAGTAAAAAAATGAATTTTTCATAAAACATAATTTTACCGCTTTTGTGAGTGAAATTTCAAAAATCCGAGAGACACGGTTGATGTCAGTAAGTAAAATGTGGTTCAATGAGATTAAAATAATTTTTGGTGAATAGTAAATTTTTACTTTTTTTACCACAGTTAAAAGTAAATAGGGTAATTAAGGGTAAAAATGATATTATTACTATCCTAACACATGTCCTAATTCTATTGGATAAGTTTAATTCGACCACTAACAACCTTAGGAATAAAATATGACCATTTAGGCCCACATGGATTAGATTAGGACATTTATTATTATTTAATTCAAAGAAGAGTTAAAAGAGTTAAAATCAAAGTTTATTTACTAAAACATTTTTAATATGGGGTTAAACATAAGATAAAATATATTGTAAATATTAATTAGAAAGATAATAATATTTCCAAAATAATAATAGTTTATTTATAATTTTTAGACATTAAGTAATTTAATTTATGTACGACACAATGATGAGGCAGTAATTACCATGATAGTGAACAAATTAGAATAATTGATATTATAAATACACAAATAAATATAATTTGAGACTTTTTATGAATTAAACTAATTTTCTAGGTTAATATGACATGTTAGGATTTATTTAATTAACTTTTGTTGAAGTAATAATTCTGTTATGAGTTTTACAAAAATCAACTATTGAATACTGTCAAAATTGACATAAAATAGTTTTTAAAACAAATATTATATTATTGTTTGTTATTTTATTCCTAAAAATCAAAGGTTCGGCCAAGATACTTATATCATGATAGGTGTGCCATTAATGGAACACTTGGGGGTCTCTTGGATGTATATGGTAAGTTTATTAACTATATAATATAAAAATACAAAGTGACATGGTAAATGTCAATCTAATTAACTAAGAGTTAATACTAAAATATAAGGTTAATATAATGACATAAACTTGTCTAAATTCTATTGGATGGGAGGATTTCGACCCATACCCACCTTAGCTTCGAAATAACTCAATTTGGAGCTATTAAAAACCGAATATGACTTTATAATAAAATAATATTTTTAGTTATTCCAAAGGTGCCCCTCTCCTCCCTTATAAAAGGGCACCTCCTCCCTCTCTTACTCACACCACTTTGAGCCTTAAATATCGTCCAACCCATGCCAAATTCTCTTCTCCACTTCCCTATAAACATCCTAGAGGTCCTGGTATTCTTCAAAGACCAATTTTAGTGCCCTAAGAGGAGGACTCAAAGAGGCGCTTCAAAGAAGAGGTAATGTCCGCTACCGATTCTTTCATCTTTATTTCTTCATCCACTTCTTCTTCTTAGGTTGTTTCATTATGAAGTAATAACATAAATATCATTAATATACTGATATGTTATTATAAGTATGAAACAACCCTATTTCAACATCTATCCATCCTATGGAAAATGAAATAACCGCACGTGCGTACATACGGAATACCGTCTCCACGCCGTGGTGTAATCTATTTTCCACCACCACCTTACTTGGATGGGAATAATGGTGTACATAATAACTATATATGATTATTTTAAATTGATATTGATTCTTAAATAGTATACCTACACTCCAATACAATTCCACGATCATGAAAATGATATCATCGCTCTTTCTTACGTACGGACTACCGTCTCCACGACGCAATGAGATTCATTTCAACCTTAACCATTCATGAATGATTATATGGTATATATAATAAGTAATCATGAAATATATGACATAATAATGATACTATATTTATATGTATATATATGTATGTCATCTACTTAATTTCATTTAACTCAATAAGGAAACGAAAACAGAGTTCATGCGTACGTACGACCTACCGTCTCCATGAACGGTGTATTTCTTTCCATTTACTGATCTATTAAATATATATATTTTTTCAATATATATTATATATAAATCATTTTTTATATTCTGGAATTAAGTAATCATGATATATGTAATCATATGAATAATTACAAGTCAAAACACGGACGAAAAATAAAACGATTTTACACAAAATGCTCTTTAACATGGAATTTACAAAAGAACGGGTGAAATAAAGTCATAAGTGAACCATATATGATATCATAACAATGAGTATGATTGTGGAATAAGTCAATGTCATTATTTAAATAATTATACAGGAGGTTCGGACACTTACGAAGCAAATCGGACCTAAGGTAATGGAAAATATCACTATCTCATTTTTATCCGAGATTGTTTATACATTGGTATTTACTAGGGTGTATTTTATCATCCACATCCGTGTATCCTAAATATGTAATATTATTTCCATCCACCTACAATTGTTTAAATCCAATTTTACACTTTGGTGAGTTTTTAGTAAAAGATATGAAAGTAATCTTTTGTCGTTTTTCGTACGAGGTACTTTTTGACTTTTCTGACAAAAGTACGTGAAGAATGTTTTGTTAACTTATACGGCATGAAAGGATTTTTACAGTTTTGTAAAGCCATATTTTCATGAAGCTTCCTCAAAAATATTTCATGACTATTTTCAAGAAAATCCTTTTCTTTTACAAATTAATGACATTTTTTGAAAAGAAAATTATTTTAAAGAATAAAGGATATTTTCCTCAAGAATTCATTTCAAGAGTTTTATCAAAACCATTTTCCATATAAAATGAAATTATTTCATATGTGTATGTTTTATGTATAATTTCCAGTTTATTTACATGGTTTCACTTTTCTTGTTATGAAATTATATCCATTTCTTTTATATGGATTATGTTATGATGGAATGATGTTTATGAAACCCATTTTATTCGTTGGGTTATTATGAATGATGTATGTTTATTTTGAGGCACAAGTAAGAATGATTTCATAATGAGATGGGTGGGACCTATATCTACCTCCAATGAATTGGGTAAATATTTATATCTCATGAGATACACATGGCTAGAATGGTAAGTTAATCCGGTTTAGTATTACAGGACTGGAACGAAGAGTGAACTCGATTCAGAAAGGGACTTTGTCCACTTAGATGGTCTTGGCAGAAATGCCTTGGCTACTATGGAAATCATTACATGTGCTTAATGGATTCCACAATTACATGTTTTATTCCCATGATATTTTATCATGATTTATGTTCCATTATGATCTATTACTTATGTACTTCCATGTTTTATGTCGTTGTATAAGATTTTTAATGTTCATGTTTTTTTAAGTTCAAATGTATATGGTATGTTTTATTTTATCCATGCTTACCCTTACTGAGCATTTGAGCTCACCCTTTTTATGTTTTCTTTTCCCCCAGGATTAAAAGAAAGATTTTAGGTAAGGAAACAAATATGGGAAGATATTTATTGGAGATGTTGAAGATATTTCACCATGATTAGAATATTACGTTCCAAGTTTCCAAAGACACTAAACTATTATGGTCCTGTGTGTCTGTTTTGGTTATGCACTATGTATTCCGCAAAAGTAATGTAATGTCCATGTACATCAAGATTCGGGTCTCTACACACACACCATGTTCAATTATCCAGGGTCTGCTCCAAGTACATTGGAAATGTTCCCCTACATGGTATATGACCATTGTATTCTATCATGTGTACCAGTACACGAGCTAACCCTCATAACCGTCCTGGACGAGTTGTATGGTGGATTACATGTAATGTACTCCACCCCGAGTTTGTGTATCATCAAAGATACATGTCATGTCCCATGTAAGGACCCAGATTCCATGTGAAAATTTTCACATTCCGTTTCATCACATCCTACATTGCAAAACGCCAGCTACCATAGAGCCGACCCCACACACAATGTTCTTTATAGAACATGCCTATTATTCCCGATTTTCCAAAAATTATGTTCTTCATCCATGTGCCTCTAGTGATCCTCTATATGTAGATATATCCATTCAATCATCATGAAAAAAAAAATTATTGGTCTCTATTACTTGGAAATGCTGATTCAGTAAGTTTCAGGTGTCCAATCAGCTCAAAAACACATATTGTTCATCCGTACGTTCAATAGTCAATTCATTCTTTCATCTGATCAAGGTCGATCCATCATCCACCATCATCATCGCACCACCAGTGGGTCATCATTTAAAGGAAGGTTAATGAATATCGAATGGAAACACCTTCCTCAACATATAAAATCCTCTCCAATAGAATCTAAATTTTAATTTATCAATATTTTTGAAATATTTTTCACAATAATATTAGAGAAAACTCACCTTTTCATGCTTTATGTGATTCTTCAACAACATGTGTAGAATTCAACATATCTTGTGGTCTCTTTATTTCTTCATCAATATATTTGTTAACTTTAACCAAATTCTATGTTTTGGAACCTATCATAATTATAAAAGGGATATTCAAAATAATTCCAATAAATACATCCTAAATATATTAGAAACATGGATAATATATTAATTACTTCATACATATTGAAAAAAAATATAAATGAAAAATTTTGTGTTTATTATAATGAAACAAAATTTTGAATTATAGAGAAAATGATATATAAGTAATAGAAGACAAAAATTTGCAAACATGCATTATTGTCATTATATAAAAATCAATGAACGAATATATAACATAATTTTTTTTTAAATTGAAAATAATATAAAATCAAGTTATAAATTTCATATAAGAACATACAAATACTGACTGGAAACCCAATAAAAACCCATGTTTGAAATAAAATAATGGAATGAATTACTTTTATAAATATAAAGGATAATATAAATTTCATCATTTCAAGTGATTTTGAATTAGGTTATTAATGATACTATATATAAAAAATTATAATGTCGGAAAATATGATATCCCAATTGAAATAATTCATAATGATATATTAAAAATACATTTAAATCGTCTATTTTTTCAAAAATAGATGTCCAAATATATCAGTTATTTACCAATTATTATTTCATGTTTTTTAATTAAATAACATAAAACTCATTACCAAAAATATATAGTCCCAGTGTCTTTAATAATTTAGTGACATAAAAATATATTTATATGAAAAATACATATGTATTTATTTTTAATACTCAATATTTTCACCTTGTGAAAAATTTACTCTTATCACTATGGTGTGATCCATAAATCACAATACGTGTGTGAAATTAGAATAAACATATACTGAGATAACATAAGATATTTTAAATCATATTATTAGAACATAAACGAATTGTATCAGAATAAGTGATGTGACAATATATTATAAGATAATGTATTCCAAATATGCATAAAAATCATATGAAACATAGGAATATGGAATAAAAATAAGTAATGTCTTCATAAACAGAAATAAATTCTCACTGCTAAAAATTCATAAATTTAAGGCAAGTCATACTACTATGGAATCAAAATATAGTACGAGGATCCCTAAAAAAGAATTATAACATGATTTATTAAGATATAATTTCTTACATAATTGATTAGGTGGTTATATAACTTTGAATTCAAGGGTTTTCATAATATTTCATTAATAAATTATTTAATTATAATAGAAATAAACATAATGAAATACTAAAACCCCTTGTAAAAAATAAATTGAAACAATACGTAGTCCACAAATTAATAGAAAACTATTTATATAGTTTGATACCATAGAAATTAGGTTGATATAAATCCTTGAAAATAAATATAAAAATAAGGATAATTTTTCTTCAAAATAAACCTCAATGTCAAGGAAAATATTATGAAAACATGATGGAGATATTATGGAATCATACTCTTTAAATGATCATTTATGAATTTGCGAAAATATATATTTAAAGGGACAAGTTCATAAATATACCATAAAACCATAATTAAAAAATATCATAATGAGAAATGATTTATTTAGATATATCAAATATAAAATAACCTTTATAATAGTGTAAAAATAGATGAATTATTAGGGAAAAGAGAGGTAAATAATGAATGATTCCATTATACGCATGACAAGTTAAAATTTAAGGAAAAAATAGAAATCAATTTCATATCCCCATAAAATGTAAGGATAAAGAAAAAAAGGATTTATGTTTATAATATTATAATTGTTGAAAATTAATAAACAAAATGAGATTAATAGATTGTATATGATAAAACATTGTGAATGAAGGAGAATGTTTTGTAGAGGAAACTATATAAGGAGTTATTACATGCTTCTGAAGCTCATGTAAACTAAAAAATAATCATTTCAAATAAATAAATTACATAAATCATATCCTTTTTATTTTTATTTATCACATTAAAATCCTATATTATCTTGTTTTTTATATTATATTAATATTTTCCCTATAAAATAATTTGATATTGTTCGGTACATGGTTCCAAATATGCATCGATGTAGGGTACCCATTTAAAGAAGCTACCATATAGTCCCAAAACATCAATATAAGTAACAAAATATGTTTCATATTATTATAATAGGTATGGATTTCACTTTATCTGTATGTAGTTGAGTTCATTACATCATCCTCAATAGTCATTTTTTGACAATAAAATATTATATTAATCTTTAAATATGATATCCTAATATTACATACAACTTTATCATTATGGATTCTTATTATTATTTTATTTTATTTCTATATTATATTATATTATATTTTTTCTAAAAATATAAAATTATCAAGGGAAACATAATATATAATTTTTACATATGTAGCGTAAGACTTCCATGGGTGATATAATGATTTTAAAGGTTTTATAAATTGTGAGACAATTTTTATATTAGTGTAAAATGTTTATGTTATATTGAAAATTAATTTCAAATATATTGTTATTAAATAATTAGTTTTATTTAATCCATAAGGGTAAAATTTAAATGGGGTCCTAGGTTTCAGAACTATGACCCTGCACCTTGTGTTGGCTCATTTTTATTAACCATATTTCCTTTAAACAATGAATATTTATTCAATTTAAGGAATTAATGTCATGGATAAGATGCTGAGTAATAAAGTTTACTTATTTATTTTCCATTCATTTTTTTGGAAATCAAAAACCATTTTTAAAATCATATTTTCTATTAATTTATGTCATAATTGTTTTAGAATGTGTTTGAACAGAAAAAATAATTTTACCATATATAGGTTAAGATATAATTTATTACAAATATAAATTTTTCATTATTTATTAAAATTATCATAATGACTATTTGTATGATAGAAATTGGATTCACTACTATTAGATCAGGTTGCATTCAATCTTGTCTATCATAATGGGAATGTCATAAACATAATAATAATATTGATACTGATAATCATTGTACTTGTACTCATAATGATTATTATATTGATAAAAATAAAGAATTTAGTCATACTAAATAAGTCTAAAATCAGAACATGATTACTTATTAACAATTCAAAAAATATTATATAAAGTATAATGGTGTTTGCCAATATGATGCTAGACTATCAGTTATTCAAGGTTTTCATGAGCTATTAAGATCAAGGTGTACGATGTTGTTGCAACAAACTCAATGAATATGAACATTTAAAGGATTCATAAATGTACTACATCAATTGAAGAGATTGGAACTGGTTGGCTACTTTCAGTCTTGAATTTTATGAATAATACAGTGTAACACCCGAGATTTTTATGAGTAATATTTTGTTCAAAGGAATCTTTCACTACACACTTGCTTGGCTTACTTTACACGCAATCGCGACCTTCCTCGATAGCTTGCGTCGTACGCAATACCGTGTTTCACTAAACAACGATATGCGATTAAAATATTATTAAAACTAGCCGTTATGAATAGTAATAACCACTTTTTGAAATTTTATAAATTTTATTTTTCAAAATGGACTTCATTTTTGGATTCGGAATACCGAAATTAGCCTAGGGTGAAATTTTGGTATTTTTCTGAAAACTTTCAATTTTTGATAAATAGTGAAACCACTAAGTGGTAGGTTAAAAACTGAATTTTGCATAAAACTTAATTTTACCACTTCTGTGAATGGAATTTCGAAAATCCGACAGACACGGTTGATATCAGTAAGTAAAATGTGGTTCAATTAGATAAAAATAATTTTTTGGTGAATAGTAACTTTTTAATTTTTTTTACCGCGGTTAATAGTAAATAGGGTAACTAAGGGTAAATATGATATTACTATTACCCTAACACATGTCCTAATTCTATTGGATAAGTGTAATTCGACCAAAAACAAACTTAGGAATAAAATATGACCATTTAGGCCCACTTGGGTTAGATTAGGACATTTATTATTAATTTATTTAAAGAAGGGTTAAAATAGTTAAAATCAATGTTTAATAAGTAAAGCATTCTTAATATGGGGTTATACATAAGATAAATTCAACTATAAATATTAATTAGAAAGCTAAAAAGATTTCCTACATAATGGTATTTTATTTATAATTTTTAGACATTAAATAATTTAATTTATTTATGACACAATGATGATGCAGTAATTATCTTATTAATAAAATATTGACATAATTGATGTTATAAACACCAAAATAAATGTAATTTGAGACTTTTTATGCATTCCACTAATTTTCTAGGTTACTATGATATATTAGTGTTGATTTAATAAATTTGGTTCGAATATATAATTCTGTTATGACTTTCACAAAAATCATATATCAAATAGTGTCAAAATTGACACAAAATAGTTTTTAAATCAAATATTATATTATTAATTGTTATTTTATTCCTAAAAATCTAAGGTTCGTCCAAATGACTTAGATAAGGATATATATATTAATAATAAACAATTTGGGGTTCGTTTGGCATGTTATAGTAAGTGTATTAACCATATAGTGAAACAAAACAAAAAGACTTGGTAAAAGTTAAATTATTTAACTTAGAGTTAAATCTAATTGATAAGGTTAAAATAATACCCTAAACTTGTCTAAATCCGATTGGATGATAGGATTTCTACCCATACCCACTTTAGATTCAAAATAAGACCCTTTGGAACCCTTATAAACAGATTTTTCCATTAATATAAAATAATATTTTGAGATATTCTTAAGGTGCCCCTCTCCTCCCTTATAAAAGGGCACCTCCTCCCCCTCCTCCTCACACCAATTTGAGCCCTCAAGCTCGGCCAACCCCTGAAATTTTCTCCTCTCCACTTCCCTAGAATAATCCTAGAGGTCCTGGTCTTATTCAAAGACCAATCTTAGTTCCCTAAGTGGAGGATTCAAAGAGGCGTTCCAAAGAAGAGGTAATATCCATTACCGATCTTTTCAATTTCTTTCTTCTTCAACTTCTTCTTCTTTAGTTGTTTCATTATAAAGTAATAACATCAGTATTAATTACATACTGATATGTTATTATAAATATGAAACAACCCTAATTCACCTTCTATCCATCCTACGGAAAAATGAAATCACCGCGCGTGCGTACGTACGGAATACCGTCTCCACGCCGTGGTGTAATCTATTTTCCACCACCACCTTAAAAGGATGGGTATAATGGTGTAATGAGTAACTATTTATGATTATTATAAAGTAATATTGATACTGAAATAATATATTCCATGATCATAGGAACGATATCATCACTCGTGCGTACGTACAGAATACTGTGTCCACGATGTGATGCGACTCGTTCTACATGATCATCATTACATAGTAATTATATAAATGAATTGAATGAATAAATATGATATATGTTACACTAATAACATTCTGGATATAAGGTATCTATAACCTTAAAAGAAGAATAAGAATTTATTCGGCAAAACACGCATAAGAACAAAAGGCAATAAAGACCCGAGTAACAAGTAACAATGAAATATTACTAACAAGAAGCTAAGAATATGACCATATATGATATCATATCAATATGTATGATTCTGGAATAAGTCAATAACATTATTTAAACCATTATACATGAGCTTAGGACACGTACAAAGCAAATCGGACCTAAGGTAAGGGAAATATCACAATCTCATTTTTATCCGAGATTGTTTATTCGTAAGTATTTACTGGGGTGTATTTTATCATCCACATCCATGTTTCATCAATATGTAATATTATTTCCATCCACCTACAATTGTTTAAATCCATTTTTACCCTTCGGTGAGTTTTTAGTAATATGTATGAAAGGAATCTTTTGTCGTTTTTCGTACGAGGTACTTTTTGACTTTTCCGACAAAAGTACGAAGAATGTTTTTTTAACTTATACGGCATGAATGGATTTCTAGAAAATTATTTCCAAGAATATTACTTTACAAGTATTCAAGTTTATTTTTAATCAACTTCTTTTAGTTTAAAATTGTATGACATGTTAAGAAAGGAAAAGCATTTTTGAAGTAGAAAGGATATTTTCCTCAAGAATAGAGTTCAAGTATTTTATCAAAATTATTTTCCATCTAAGATTATAAAAGGGTTCTGTTTTTATCCCTATTATTACAGGGATTTGATTATGTTGTGATGGAAATATTTTTATGAATTCCTTAATCTTATATGAATTGTTTTATGATGTCATGTTGTTTAAGAATCCCATTTTTATTACGT
Organism: Viscum album; assembly: GCA_963277665.1. NCBI lineage: Eukaryota > Viridiplantae > Streptophyta > Magnoliopsida > Santalales > Viscaceae > Viscum > Viscum album. The sequence continues at coordinate 123,459,946 of OY728127.1, read as the reverse complement.
GGATTACGCTATGATGTATGGTTTATGATTATGTGGCACACATAAGAAAGGATTCATTATAAGATGGGTGGGACCTATATCTCCCTCCAATGCATTGGGTAAAGATTTTATATCTCATGAGATAGACATGGCTGGAATGGTAGGTTATACCGGTTCAGTGAAACAGGACTAGAATGAGGGTGACTCGGTTCAGAAAGGGACTTTGTCCACTAAGATAGTCTTGGCAATGAGTCATGACTAACAAGAAATGAATTTCTATGATTATGTGTGCATGCCACAAAGATTTCAAGTTTCATGATATGATTATGGGGATCTCATTTTCACTTCTATGATTTATTCCATGTTAAGTTATTATGATCTCTTTTGTAGGTTATGATTTTCAAAAAGATATGATATTATTTTTATTTCCTTTATTTGCCCTTGCTGAGCATTTGAGCTCACCCTTTTTTGTTTTCTTTTCCCCAGGTCAGGAAGATGGATATTAAGTAGAATATGATAAAAGGGACCCTAGATATGATGAAATAAATGGGAGACACTGTAGAAGATTTATGAACCAGTTGTTTATGTTTCCCAGTTTCTAAAGACACTATACCTATACAGTCCTTTGTGGTTTTGTCATATGTTGTAATAAGTGTGCTTCAATTTTGAAGTATTAACAATGTATGTAAAGTATGGGTCATTATAGTTGGTATCAGAGGAAAGGTATAGTCAACCTTTGGAAACTAGGATGTGAAATCCTTAGTAAGAACCCTAAGGATAAGTCTAAGCACAGAACACAATCTTAGTGTTTTAGAAATGGCCATGAATACTCTAGGATAAGACCTTAAGTGTGAAATTTTATTCTTGATTATGTGGTTTTCCTATTATAATTAGTGTTTCTCACACTATTCTTCTTTGTTTTAGTCAATGGCTGGAACCTGAAGGAACCGTGTTAATGCGGAATGCGATGGGCAATGCAATGATTGTCCCCCTGAGCAACCAAACGATATGGGAGCTGGAATGCAAAATCCTGTAGCCATGCTCACACAACTTTCTCCAGCTATGAATCATGCAGGACTTCCAAACGAGCAAAGGAAGGAGCAACATTCTGTTGAATCCTTCATGAGGCAGCGTCCACCTTCTTTCAGCGGGTCTACTGATCCATTAGTTTCTGAAAAATGGATTAGTACTACTGAAAAGATATTTTCAGTTCTTCAATGTTCTGAACATGATAAAGTCATCCTAGCAGTGTATCGTTTGGAAGGAGATGCTGATCAATGGTGGAATCTTATTAAGAATACGAGGCAAATGGATGAAATTGAGTCTATGGAATGGGATGAGTTCAAGAAATTATTTTTCAATAAGTACTTCCCTCGTATTCTCCGAACAAAGATGGAGAAAGAGTTTCTTGAACTGAAGCAAAGGGATGATGAATCTGTTGGTACCTATGAAGAAAGTTTTACAAGACATGCAAGGTATGCTTCTGGTATTATTATCCAACCTGAGAGTAAGATCGATCGATTCTTTAGTGGCTTAAAACCAAGTCTTCGAAGGGCGTTAACCATATGGGACTTCAATAGCTACGAGGAAATCGTTCGATGTGCTCTCAAAGTCGAGATGGAGATTGGAGTAACCCATCAGTCACATGGGTTTGATAAGAAGAGGAAGATGGAATTCAAAGGAAAATCTAAAGAGCACACTAAAAAGAAGATGAGCTTTCCCTTATGCTCAATGTGTGGAATGAAACATGGAGGGAGTTGTCTTAAAGGGACAAGTAAATGTTTCAAATGTGGAAAGGAAGGTCATCGGGAATTTGAATGCCGCGAAAATGGGAAGAAGATGTCTAATGATGAAAACAAAGGAAGGGATACACAAAATGAACCTACTACACCTCAATGTTTCAAGTGCAAGGAGATGGGGCATTATTCCAATCAATGCACAAATCCAAGGGTTGATGATGATGGTCGACGTCCACAAAATCTTAAGGCTAAAGACAAAGGAAAGTCACATGCAATTTCTATCAGCGATGTGGAGTACGATAACGAAGTGGTGAAAGATACACTTACCATCCACTCTAAAGTAGAAAATGTTTTATTTGATTCTTGATCCACCCACTCTTTTATTTCTGAAAAATTTTCTAAGGGTATCACCGTACTACCTCAACAATTAGATGTTGAGTTAGCTGTGACAACACCTAATGGCAGAACAGTCGCATCAAAAGTTTATAATTCTTCTCTGATCGAAGTTTGTGGGAAAGTGCTTCCTGCAAATCTTGTGATCATTCCTTTAGTGGAATTTGATGTTATTCTTGGCATGGATTGGATTTCTCTACATGGAGTTCATATCAATTGCCAAAGAAGGGAAGTCACATTTCATATTACAGATCAATATACGATCGTCTATCAATGCAAGGATGAACATAACCTTCCAGTGGAAATTTCTTCCATCTTATGGGTATTGATTCCACTAAATGAAGTTTATTTATCTCAAATGGTTGGTGAGAAACATACGATTAAGAATATACCCATCATACTGGAGTTTGATGATGTCTTTCCGGAGGAATTACCTGGTCTTCCACCAAATCGTGAAGTTGAGTTTTCAATAGAACTCGTACCGGGTGCTTTGCCTATTTCAAAGACACCTTATAGAATGGCCCCAATTGCGTTGCAGGAATTGAAGAAGAAACTCCAAGAGAATCTTGATATGGGATTCATACGCCCTAGTGTGTCACCATGGGGAGAACCTGTTCTATTTGTTAAGAAGAAATATGGATCAATGAGACTCTGCATTGATTATCGAGAACTTAACAAGATCACTATCAAGAAAAAATATCCTCTCCCACGCATTGATGACTTATTTGACCAACTACGCGGAGCTCAATACTTTTCCAAGATTGATCTTCGTTCATGGTATCATCAATTAAGGGTCAAAATGGAGGATATACCAAAGACGGCTTTCCGTACAAGGTATGGACACTATGAATTTATAGTGATGCCATTTGGTCTTACTAATGCCCCTACTATCTTCATGGATCTAATGAATAGAGTCTTTAGAGACTATCTTGATCAATTTGTGGTAGTCTTTATAGACGATATTCTTGTCTATTCAAAGAGCAAGGAAGAGCATGAAGATCACTTGATAATTATATTGAAGACCCTGAGAAAGGAGAAGCTTTATGCCAAATTTACCAAGTGTGAATTTTGGCTTCAAAAAGTTGCATTTTTGGGTCACATAATCTCAAAAGAGGGGATATCTGTGGATCCAGCAAAAACAGAGGTTATCGAAAGATGGTCAAGACCAACAACAGTAACTGAGATCCAAAGTTTTCTTGGTTTGGCTGGATATTATCGACGTTTTGTAAAGGACTTTTCACGATTATCTAATACACTCACCAAGTTGACTCGGAAAGGAGTTAAGTTTGTCTGGACGGAAGAATGTGAATAGAATTTCAAGGAGTTGAAAAGAAGGTTATCTAGTGCACCTATGCTCACAATACATTGTAGTGGAGAAAGGTTTGTGATATGCAGTGATGCATCCAAGAAGGGATTGGGGTGTCTTCTTATGAAAAATGATATGGTGATAGCATATGCCTCACGACAGTTGAAAATCCATGAGCAAAATTACCCAACACATGATTTAGAGTTGGCTGCGGTAATCTTTGCATTAAATATTTGGAGGCATTACCTTTATGGTGAAAGGTGTGATATTTATACTGATCATAAAAGTTTAAAGTATATTTTCACACAAAAGGAGCTGAATATGCATCAAAGAAGATGGTTGGAGCTGATTAAGGATTATGACTGCTCAATCCATTACCACCCTTGGAAAGCAAACGAGGTGGCAGATGCATTAAGTCGACAAGACCATGCTAGTTTATCCATGATGAGGATCACAAAAGATCCAATATTTATGGATTTACAAAGGATGGATCTTGGAATTATAATGTAAGGGGAAAAATCTTATCTTTCTCAAATGAATGTTCAACCATCTATACATGTGAAGATTAAAGAGGCACAGAAAGAAGATGTAGAGTTACAAAAGAAGGTGAGAAATGTTCCTGAATTCAACCTTGATTGTGATGGGATAATAAAGTTCAGGAATCGGGTTTGTGTTCCTCCCATCCCCGAATTAAAGAAGGAGCTGCTGGATGAGGCTCATAGTTCATCATTCTATATTCATCCTAGAAGCACGAAGATGTATAGGGACCTAAAAGAGTACTTCTGGTGGGATGGCATGAAAAGAGATGTTGCTGAATATGTCTCTCGATGCTTGGTTTGTCAACAAGTTAATGCTGAGAGACAAAAGTCTAAGGGGATGTTACAACCATTACCCATACCCGAATGGAAATGGGAAAACATCACTATGGACTTTGTCACAGGACTTTCTAAAACATCCAAAGGCAATAATGCTATTTGGGTCATAGTTGATCGTCTTACAAAGTCTGCACACTTCATTGCTATTAGAGTGGATTTCTATCTAGATCAGCTTGCCATGATATATGTAAAGGAAGTGGTAAGATTGCATGGAGTGCCACTTTCTATTATATCTGATCGGGATCCGAGATTTACCTCGAAGTTCTGGCGAAGTCTTCAGCATACTCTGGGTACAGAGTTGAGTTTCAGCACTGCTTATCATCCCCAGACAGACAGTCAGTCTGAAAGAACAATTCAAACCCTAGAAGATATGTTGAGAGCTTGCTCTATGGATTCCAAAGGAGGTTGGGATCAACACCTACCTTTGGTGGAATTTTCTTATAATAATAGCTTTCACTCCAGTATTCAGATGGCTCCTTATGAATCTCTCTATGGAAAGAAATGCAGGACTCCAACTTGCTGGGATGAAGTTGGGGAAAGAAAGCTATTAGGACCTAGTCTCGTTGATGAAATGGCAGAAAAGGTCAGATCTATTCAACAACACATAAGAGCAGCTCAGAGTCGACAGAAAAGTTATGCCGACAACCGAAGAAAAGACCTAGAGTTTGAAGTGGGTGATAAAGTGTTCTTACGAATATCACCCTGGAAGAGGGTTATGAGATTTGGAAAGAAGGGAAAGTTGAGCCCTAGATATATCGGACCTTTTGAAATACTGGATCGTGTTGGGAAGGTAGCTTACCGATTGGCGCTTCCACCGAATCTCTCTCAAGTTCACGATGTGTTCCATGTATCTCTCCTGAGAAAGTACATACCAGATCCTTCACATGTACTCAGTTCAGAAGTTGTACCACTGGAGCAAGATCTTTCTTATGAAGAACAGCCGATAGAGATTCTGGATCGTAGCGAAAAAGTCCTACGAAACAAGACCACTCGATTGGTGAAAGTTTTATGGAGGGACCACCAATTAGAAGAAGCTACATGGGAGCTTGAGGATATGATGAGGGAGAAGTATCATCATCTTTTTGTTACAAAGTGACGAATTTTGAGGGCGAAATTCTTTTTAAGGGGGGTAGAATGTAACACCCGAGATTTTTGTGAGTAATATTTTGTTCAAAGGAATATTTCACTACACACTTGCTTGGATTACTTTACACACAATCGCGACCTTCCTCGATAGCTTGCGTCGTACGCAATACCGAGTTTCACTAAACAACGATATGCTATTAAAATATTATTAAAACTAGCCGTTATGAATAGTAATAACCACTTTTTGAAATTTTATAAATTTTATTTTTCAAAATGGAGTTCATTTTTGGATTCGGAATACCGAAATTAGCCTATGGTGAAATTTTGGTATTTTTCTGAAAACTTTCAATTTTTGATGAATAGTGAAACCACTAAGTGGTAGGTTAAAAACTGAATTTTGCATAAAAATTAATTTTACCACTTCTGTGAATGGAATTTCGAAAATCTGACAGACACAGTTGATATCAGTAAGTAAAATGTGGTTCAATGAGATAAAAATAATTTTTTGGTGAATAGTAACTTTTTACTTTTTTTTTACCGCGGTTAATAGTAAATAGGGTAACTAAGGGTAAATATCATATTACTATTACCCTAACACATGTCCTAATTCTATTGGATAAGTGTAATTCGACCAAAAACAAACTTAGGAATAAAATATGACCATTTAGGCCCACTTGGGATAGATTAGGACATTTATTATTAATTTATTTAAAGAAGGGTTAAAATAGTTAAAATCAAAGTCTAATAAGTAAATAATTTTTAATATGGGTTATACATAAGATAAATTCGACTATAAATATTAATTAGAAGGATAAAAAGATTTCCTATATAATGGTATTTTATTTATAATTTTTAGACATTAAATAATTTAATTTATTTATGACACAATGATGATGAATTAATTATCTTATTAATAAAATATTGACATAATTGATGTTATAAACACCAAAATAAATGTAATTTGAGACTTTTTATGAATTCCACTAATTTTCTAGGTTACTATGATATATTAGTGTTGATTTAATAAATTTGGTTCGAACATATAATTCTGTTATGACTTTCACAAAAATCATATATCAAATAGTGTCAAAATTGACACAAAATAGTTTTTAAATCAAATATTATATTATTTATTGTTATTTTATTCCTAAAAATCTAAGGTTCATCCAAATGACTTAGATAAGGATATATATATTAATAATAAACAATTTGGGGTTCGTTTGGCAAGTTATAGTAAGTGTATTAACCATATAGTGAAAGAAAACAAAAAGACTTGGTAAAAGTTAAATTATTTAACTTAGAGTTAAATCTAATTGATAAGGTTAAAATAATACCCTAAACTTGTCTAAATCCGATTGGATGATAGGATTTCTACCCATCCCCACTTTAGATTCAAAATAAGACCCTTTGGAACCATTATAAACAGATTTTTCCATTAATATAAAATAATATTTTGAGATATTCCTAAGGTGCCCCTCTCCTCCCTTATAAAAGGGCACCTCCTCCCCCTCCTCCTCACACCAATTTGCGCCCTCAAGCTCGGCCAACCCCTGACATTTTCTCCTCTCCACTTCCCTAGAATAATCCTAGAGGTCCTGGTCTTATTCAAAGACCAATCTTAGTTCCCTAAGTGGAGGATTCAAAGAGGCGTTCCAAAGAAGAGGTAATATCCATTACCGATCTTTTCAATTTCTTTCTTCTTCAACTTCTTCTTCATTAGTTGTTTCATTATAAAGTAATAACATCAGTATTAATTACATACTGATATGTTATTATAAATATGAAAACAAACCCTAATTCACCTTCTATCCATCCTACGGAAAAATGAAATCACCGCGCGTGCGTACGTACGGAATACCGTCTCCACGCCGTGGTGTAATCTATTTTCCACCACCACCTTACAAGGATGGGTATAATGGTGTAATGAGTAACTATTTATGATTATTATAAAGTAATATTGATACTGAAATAATATATTCCATGATCATAGGAACGATATCCTCACTCGTGCGTACGTACGGAATACTGTCTCCACGATGTGATGCGACTCGTTCTACATGATCATCATTACATAGTAATTATATAAATGAATTGAATGAATAAATATGATATATGTTACACTAATACCATTCTGGATATAAGGTATATATAACCTTAAAAGAAGATTAAGAATTTATTCGGCAAAACACGCATAAGAACAAAAGGCAATAAAGACCCGAGTAACAAGTAACAATGAAATATTACTAACAAGAAGCTAAGAATATGACCATATATGATATCATATCAATATGTATGATTCTGGAATAAGTCAATAACATTATTTAAACCATTATACAGGATATTAGGACACGTACAAAGCAAATCGGACCTAAGGTAAGGGAAATATCACAATCTCATTTTTATCCGAGATTGTTTATTCGTAAGTATTTACTGGGTTGTATTTTATCATCCACATCCATGTTTCATCAATATGTAATATTATTTCCATCCACCTACAATTGTTTAAATCCATTTTTACCCTTCGGTGAGTTTTTAGTAATATGTATGAAAGGAATCTTTTGTCGTTTTTCGTACGAGGTACTTTTTGACTTTTCCGACAAAAGTACGAAGAATGTTTTTTTAACTTATACGGCATGAATGGATTTCTAAAACATTATTTCCAAGAATATTACTTTACAAGTATTCAAGTTTATTTTTAATCAACTTCTTTTAGTTTAAAATTGTATGACATGTGAAGAAAGGAAAAGTGTTTTTGAAGTAGAAAGGATATTTTCCTCAAGAATAGAGTTCAAGTTTTTTATCAAAATTATTTTCCATCTAAGATAATAAAAGGGTTCTGTTTTTATCCCTATTTTTACATGGATTTGATTAGGTTGTGATGGAAATATTTTTATGAATTCCTTAATCTTATATGAATTGTTTTATGATGTCATGTTGTTTAAGAATCCCATTTTTATTACGTGGATTACGCTATGATGTATGGTTTATGATTATGTGGCACACATAAGAAAGGATTCATTATAAGATTGGTGGGACCTATATCTCCCTCCAATGCATTGGGTAAAGATTTTATATCTCATGAGATAGACATGGCTGGAACGGTAGGTTATACCGGTTCAGTGAAACAGGACTGGAACGAGGGTGACTCAGTTCAGAAAGGGACTTTGTCCACTAAGATAGTCTTGGAAATGAGTCATGACTAACAAGAAATGAATTTCTATGATTATGTGTGCATGCCACAAAGATTTCAAGTTTCATGATATGATTATGGGGATCTCATTTTCACTTCTATGATTTATTCCATGTTAAGTTATTATGATCTCTTTTGCAGGTTATGATTTTCAAAAAGATATGATATGATTTTTATTTCCTTTATTTGCCCTTGCTGAGCATTTGAGCTCACCAATTTATGTTTTCTTTTCCCCAGGTCAGGAAGATGGATATTAAGTATAATATGCTAAAAGGGACCCTAGATATGATGAAATAAATGGGAGACACTGTAGAAGATTTATGAACCAGTTCTTTATGTTTCCCAGTTTCTAAAGACACTATACCTATATGGTCCTTTGTGGTTTTGTCATATGTTGTAATAAGTGTGCTTCAATTTTGAAGTATTAAAAATGTATGTAAAGTATGGGTCATTATACATAGTGTCAAAATCTTGTTCTTAATAATTGTATTTCTATAGAGAGTATTATTCATAAGAAATTTTTGTCTAGTTGTATCCATACTAATTGGGTTGTTATTGTTTTGCGTCTGATCATCGTAGTAGTCAAGATATTATTGGATATGAAGAATGATAATATGATCCATTGGATCAAGGTATACTATTTCTATGTAGACATAAATTCTAATAAACATATCGACAGATTCTAGGGAAAGGTAGATACAACAATTCTAGTCATCGTATCAGGGGTATTCCTTAGTGAGGAAAGATATACATTAATACAAGTAAAAAATAGGGGATACCATTACTATGGGGTATAGACTACCTTTATATTATGGTCTATAGAGTTATCAATTTAATATCTTGAATGTTATTTTTTCTTTTTATGGAATTATATTACTTGTTTTTTAAATGTTTTTAATTATGATAAACATTTAATAAAAAGATAATTATCATATTCATCATTCAATTTTGATTATTTTATCTATGTTAATATGATTATGATAATAAAAATAGGTTGGTATTTCTTATAACATTCGTGATTGGGATTTTATAATCAAATAATCTGGATTCATAAGGATTATGATTGTCACTCTAATTTACTCAGTGCATGGCTAGGTTTCGATTCAATAACATTTTTAATTTTACTAATTATGAGACCGATAACTACACATAAATAGTTTTTGTGTTTTTTGAGTTTAATAAATTTTAATTTTTTTTTAAATACAATTCATCCCAATTTCTTAGTATTATAATTATATAAAAATTCATACAATCTTATAATCACTATTATAAATATACTAATCCAATAATTTGTTTCACTATAGATTTATAAATCTATAATGTTTTGTGTTTATAATTATTCGATATTTTCTATTTGTTATTTTTTTATTTTTAAAAAATTTAACACCAATATTTTTTGAATTTTATTTTAATGATAGTGAGAATCCATGTTGGACCAATAGAAAATCTCAATCCAAACAGACCACCTATATTTGACGGTGCAGAATGTGAATATTGGAGGGATATGATTAATACTTATTTTATCAATATAGGAGTTGAAAACATTGTCATTCCTTCTGGGGATTATAAAATTCATGATAAGGAAGTTACTTCTTTCACAAATGAAGATAAATAGTAATATTAACTAAATTAAATAGTTTGGAATAAAAAGTTATGTTCTCTGACAATTATAATCCATAGTCATATTTCATATTCTGAATCTATTAATAGTATATGGAAAAATCATGAGATTAAACAATTTGTAAAATATAATGTTTTTATGACTTGTAGATAATTTATATTAGTTTACAATAAAGACATTAACTTCATCTCACGTGATCCTATTATAATGATCTAAAAGATTTTCATACCTATTATAAACAGACTACAAGATATTATTGAGAAATTCCTTGACGATGATATCACTTTGTTAAAGATAATTTTTATCATGCCCAGTGAGTGGGAAACCAAGAGAACAAAAGATTATGGGAATAGAATATCATATAATATTACATTATATGATCTTGTGGGTAGAGTTATATAGTACATATGAGGGAAAAAATAGATTATAAGAAAAATAAAATGAAAAATGGTGGTGTTTAATTTTCTAAAAAATAAACATTACCATCTAGAGTAGAATCTTCTGACAATTTTGGAGATATTCAATATAAAAGAATGTATTTTTTCAATACAATTCTTTAATTTCTCAAAATTGTAAGAATGAATTAGAAAATTTATCAAGAAGTTTGAAAAAATTAGTTGTTTTAAAAGATATTCAATACCGATACAAAAATAGTAATTAGGAAGGAATTTATAAGAAAGATGAAGTCAAATGTCATTAATGTAACAAATATGGTCACATCAGACCAGATTTTTCAAATTTTATGAAGAATGACATAAAGGATTATAATTCCGTGAGGAATATTAAAAATTGTTACAAATAGAATGGAAAGAATGTTATAAAACCTACATACATAAGGTCTTCTAGTAGAGGTTATTCTTATATTATTTCCACAGACAATAAATGTCTTGGAAGAGGAACATAGTTCTTTATTCCAATTCACATAATGGTAATTAATTTTTTCATGGCTGAGGTATGAAAAAATGGGAATCTAACAAAATATTACATTATATTGTAATTTTTATGATTATAAGGATTCTACAAAATTTTATGATTAATCTTCCATATCCATTGATTATAACTAAATACTATATATTATGATGATGTTTCCTATTTTAAAAGATTTTAACAAAATTAAAATTTTAAAATCATTAAAAAACATGATAAATATGAGGAAAAATATTATTTGGAATAATAAATAATTAATGTTTGGAAAATTAAATATCATATCATTTAAAATATCATTATGAGACAATTTCTCATAATGAATCAATTTCAAAAGTTTTTGAAAATGCAGTCTCTAAGAAAAATGATTTAGAAACTAAACAAACCTCTAAAACCGATACTTTTTATCCTGAAGACATAGTTGAGATACAAAACATGAACTATATAGTTTGAGATTTTTTTAAAAAAATTTACCACTAGTAATGAATGTCTTGATAAAATTTCAAAACATATGTCCTCATGGTATTGGTTATTGGATGGGTTTTAGGTATAAAAATATTGTTTTTAGAGACAATTTAATTGTTTCAAAAAATTCCCCTATTCAAAAAGTGTCAAAGTTGTGGTCATTGGAAAATAATTTTTCATTAAATTAATTTTAATTCTGTGGATTTTAAAATGAATGTTTTTCTATAAAAAATATTTATTTGTAATGTTTTGTTCTATAATATCAGTAGACTCACAATGGTTTGGGTACTGAAAATATAATAATTTTATTAAAGAAAACAAAGAAAGTACCAATAAAAAAATATGGCACATGGATAGTGGTTGTTCTATAAACATGAATAGAGAAAAATTATTTTTCTATATTATTATCGAAATGAATGGTGGCAATATAACTTTTAGAGAAAACACTCATGGAGATATTCTTAGTATATGTAATATTGTTCTTCTTGGAAGAGCACTTATTTAAAATAATTTGTCTGATATTGGTCATAAGAAAAACCTTATAAGAATAATCCAACAATGTTATTAATGATACATTGTGATATTTATGAATAATATTTTTTTGTTACATAGTTCCATAGATGAATTTATTCATTTTTTCAATCATCTTAAAATGTTTTTTCACACAACATAGAAAACCATAGAAACCAAGACATACCTTGCCTAACTGAAATAGATGATCAATATTGGTTGTAGAATATAATTATAATACATTTAAAACTAATAATATATAAAATATATATTTAATAATAATGGTCTTCTTAATGATCTACTAGAACATTGGTTTTATTCTTCAAAATTACAATTCAATTTTCAATACTATTAAGAACATAGGTAATGTATTAAATCTATTGGTGAATTTTAAACATATTATTATTTATAGTTTGTGAAGATGGAATTATTTGGTTTTAGATACCTAGAAATGTTGGATGAAAATATGATGTATATTTCCCATTTGATTATTACAGAAGATACAAATTGGATTCTTTTCAGAAAATTAAATCACAAGACATTTTTCATTTTAAAAATTTTATATCCAATGCTAAAAAAGAAAAAACCCTTGCCATTAAAACTATCCATAGTAATAATGGTGTAGAATTTGAAATTTTTTGTAGTAAGGTAGGTATAGAACATAAGATTTCATCTCCTAGATCTCCTCATTAAAATGGTTTAGTTTAAATAATAAATATAATTCACCAAGAAATCATTAGATCCATGTTGAGTGAATACTCAATTGATAAAAATTTATGGGATTAAGTGATTAGTGCCATCTACTATAATATAAATCATTTTTTAACAAGACCGTTCATTAATAACACTTCATAAGAGTTTTTGAGATGATGAAATAAAAATATTTATTGCTTCAATGTATTTCGTTTTAATGTATTCATCTTCAATACAAATGATAACTTATAGAAATTTTCACCAAAATATAGTGAAGGTATGTTATATGGTTATTACAAAAATTATAAGGACTATAGGTAATATAATACAAATTATTGTATGTTTTAGGAAATAGTACATGTTATTTTTTATTAGATATATGTTATTTAAACTAACCCAACCAATATATTCATATGGGATTTCTAAAAATGATTTCCATCATTCTATGTAATATTCATCGAAGAAGTGTCACGACCCGCCTTCATTAAAAGAAGTGAAGTTTTAGTAGATTTCTAGGCCCTTCCTTCTCCAAGATGAAGGAGAGATAATGACCATCGAAACCCACCTTCAATAGGTCCCGGAGAGGCGACCATCACCAATTGTATAGATTCACTCCTTAATGGAAGGCATTACCCTTTTTCTTTTAAAAGGATCGGGAGATAAGATAGTAAATCTCACAACACCAAAACTAGAAGTGCAAGAAAAGCCAAAACAACCATTCCCATATGCATGTTCTATATGTAAATACCAAAAAGTAAAAAGTGACTAAAAAGGTAAGTACCAAAGAAAGAAAAACAACAACTGTAACTATCCCAAAGGTCCTGCACTAGTATGGTTCCGCGTGATCCCTGAAGTCCTCCTGGAAACCTGAAAATAGTTTTAATATACGTAGGGTGACCATACAAGTATACTCAGTAGGGAAAAAAATAAAGCTCTCATGCACAAGTGGGGGAGGCATACTAATGCCCTGTGATAAAAGAGATAACCAAGAACATAACAAGGAAACAAACCACCCAAAACTCACTAAGCACACTCCCAAAGTAACCCAAGTCAAGTAAAATATAATAATTTCCCATCGATGTTTGGGTAACCCACGCCACATTCCCACTGGATATTGAAGACATCATATGCATCGAACCAATCCCACCAATTTCACCACAGTCCCACTTCCACACCATACCCACACATACCTGGGCCATACCCTCACGCAGTCCCACTGCCATACCCCGCCCGGAAACACCTGGGAAACAACTGTCTAACATAACCACGCATGAAAACACCAAGGCCAGAACAACCACCACCACGCCTGAAGACACCTGGGCTAGAAGATCTATTGCGACACCCGAAGACACTAGAGCTTCATCCCTAAGACACTTGGGAAACCACCTACCCACACACACCTAGGCCAACCACCGCACCACCCTGCCCAAAGATTCTTGGGCTAATAATGGACTTCAGGCAATCACAGCCAGTCCGAAGGTACTTGGGCTATCCAGGAAAGGGAGAAGAAAGGAGCTAATAACCAGTCACTAATAGAAGTGTTGGGAAAAACATCATCCCCCATGAAATGGGGGTGTTCATCACTAAGTGATCAACTTGGGTGGGGCGCGAATAAGAAACACAAAACTACAAGTATATGTATAGGTAACAAGAACTCCCTGAAAGTTTAGGTTTTTCTTCATCCCGACTAAAGAACAAAATCAGTACCATGAACAAGTAACAACTCACACCAAACCAAAACCCATTTATCCCATACTTGTTTCATGTTCAGTAATAATGTTTAAATAAGTTTCTAAACCTACTTGGACAACTAGCAAGAAAAAGCATAAGCCAAGGGAAGAGTACGGTCAAACATCAACTTAAACATTCACACCCGGTTCTCTTGTAATGTAACAACAACAAAAGGGGTAAGGGAGATCCCTCAAAGTACTAGAACCAAAGAAAACCCCAAAATATATCCCCATGTCTCCAAGATCCAGGAGCCAATGGTGTCTCAACAACAGAGGATCCCTCTCCAATTCGTGATATAATCAAGATAACCACCCCCATTAAATTCAGATCCTGTGAAACCATAGAAACAGGGGATCCCATCCCCACCCACATCACCCAGCAATCGTCCTGTGAAAGAAAAAAAAATCAAACCACTAGCACCAAAGAAAAGAAGGCCCATGCAGGTATTTTCAGATTGAAACGATTTAACACACTCCAGGATTCCAACATCATTGTTCTTTAAATGGGGTTATCACAGAAAGTATTGATCTTGGTGCTTTCAATTTATTTAGCCGGATGTATGTAATTTACCAAATTACATTACACAACAAGGGTTAACAAACACAATACAAACCATGTAAACATTAAGGGTTCGTTAGTGAACAGAGAAAGACCACCAACGACCGTAATTTTCAGTAGGCGTAAGACCACACAATTTAGAAATTATTAATCAAAGAAGATTATAAAAACAAAGAAGCATCATCGATCAAACCCCTCCCCCTTCATTCTTTATAGAATATATTTATTTTCTAATTTAAAATTTGGTTAATTCAATTCTACAGAATCAGTCGCATACCCACCCTGCAAGATACACAGAAAGGAGGGACAAAGGTGAAACCCTACATGATTGATCCAAGATCGAAGTTTATCTTCCAGGAACATAGGAGTGCACAAAGTGCAGGGGTGGGGCTTTGTGAAATCAATCACGAGCAGACGAATTGAAGGGTGATCGAGAAAAGAAACCAAGGAGTTCCCTTTTAATTTATAAATGTGTGGGACAGTTTGGATAAGAACGTGAAACCGCGTAAGGAGTAGGGTCGTGGGTTGACCATGCGGCCCCACACATCATTAAAGGGTCCCCTCCCTTTGGGGAGGTTTAAACCGACACACAAACCAGTTTTAATTAATTAAATATTTAATTGAATGCCATTTATGGGCATTACTGGGCTTTAAAACAAACTTAAAGGGGTAAAAACTGGGATTAAAACTCGATTTCTGGAAAAAGGAGTGCTACTGGAAACACCTGTGGGGGTAAGAAAGAGCTACCGGTAGCCGGGAGCTACCAGTGGCTGACAAAAACTGGTAAGATGCAGTGACCGGTAGTCAAGAGCTACCGGTGGATGACAACTACCAGTAGTCTGAGCTATCGGTAGGCTGCTACTACTAGTAGACCGAGCTACCGAGAGGCCAAGCTACCGGTAAGCTACTGCTACTGGTATACCAATCTACCGGTAGGCCTTCTACCGGTAGTCTAAGGCTACAGGTAGGACTACCGTGGATCAAACATCACTGAAAAGTTTGGAAGGCCTCCCAGACCACCCAGAACACCTCAAGCTTTAGATTTTTTCTAAGTAATGGTCCTCCAACAACCCTGTCCATTACAAGAAGTATATATCTAATAAAATTTTTTCAAAAGATATTCCTTGAGATTATTTTATACATATTATGAAAACCCTTCTTTTGAAAACTCAAAAATATAATTGTTTAATTGAAATTATCCTACCGATAATATCATTGGTGATGTAGATCAACTTGTTAGAACTAGATGTTTTGTAGAGACCTTTTTTTCCCTTTTAAGGATTTTGAATATTTCTACATATATTTTTAGAGATAGGAACTAAGACGACATGCAATTTCAAGGATATATGTGCCTGGAATAAATTATACATAAATATTTATTATATTTTATGAAATGCACATTCCAGAAATGTTAATCCGTCAAGTGGAATGAGGGATCAGAAATCAGAGGCTATGGTTGGGTCCAAAATGTGGGGTTTACCCTAGGAGGGAAATAACATTTGTTGGTGCAGGTCACATGTAGAAAATTCCATGGAGGACATAAATGTAAATAAAATAATAAAATAATTTTATTTTTTCACGGATGATTACTCTAGAAACTCTTGAATGGGGAGTTGGATTGAAAATCAGATACCACTGTTGAGTTTTTAATGAGGTGTTTTCTCATTGGGTGAAATTAGGTGAGAGGGTGCATGAGGTTTGGATTCTACAACCACTGGATGTCTCCTACAAATAAAAACTTAGATAAATGAGATCGATTAACCTATTTTTCCTCACAGACAACAATGCTCTAGCCATCAGTTTCTGACAATGATTCGACAACTAAACGTAATTGGATAGTGATGAAAATGCTGGTTCTAGTAGATTTTAGCACAAAGAGCATAATGAAGGATACAAAATCAAGGTTGGTTTTAAATTATATATTCCACACATCGTCGATTAATGAAATTTATGTTGTTTTTGAATTCTAATCATTTTCACTAATTTTAATATTCCTTGATGATTACCAAAATAAAAATTGTCACCGACCATTTAATTTACTGATCACTTTTTCTTAATGTTCTTCACCCATTATTCATCATCAACCTTTCACATGGTTGAAATGTTGATTAAACATGGTGAAAATCATAGATCTGTGACACCATCGATCCATGTAGTCTATATCTGTGCCCGTTTTTGTGTTTCATGCATCGAAGGAAGCACAAAGGTGAGGGGAAGTGGATGATACACTTTGATATGTGACAATGACAAGGAATCATTCAGCGGAGTCCGTGTTTGTAAGGATCACATCTTATGTTATCCAAATATATTCTCAGACCGAAATTTCAGAAACCGGTGTGTTCCTGGTGGTCTGCGGAATGACCACCAGTGTGGTAATGACACGACGACACTGGTTCCTACCAACAGTGGTCTGTGAGGCGATGATAAAGCCTTGTGGAGGTGGTGGTCCACAATTCTAGTGGTGGCATGAGGTGGAACATGTTTCGGACAAGTGTTTTGGGTGCGGTGCATAATTCTAGCCCAACAAGGCAGTATTTCCATGGTTGGACACGACGGTGTAGGCTGAGGTGTGATGGAGTAGGATAGGCTATAGAGGCTGGGCTAGGACAATGCGGTTGGACTGACACTAACTGGGATGGTGTAGTTTCAAAAAAAGATAACTCCTAAATGGTGGATCTGTTTTGCATGTCGTATATGGCCACACATTCCTTATATTGAGACATATCTTTTTTTTCACTGGATCTAGAATTTATGGTTTACTATTTGTGGCCCTTTTCCACAAAATACACGAGTTCAATAATAATGAAATTATTTATATTATTCGAAAATCGTGTATTGGACTGTACGTCTTCATACGATGTCCGATTGACATTCCATAAAAGGCATTACAACCCTAGATTTGAGGCGGGATTTTCAAGACTGATTTTATGTTCTTAAACTGAAATGGAGGAATGGTACCCTTGAGGGGTGATTTTTGTTCTTGTAGTGGAACACTGTTTTTTTCACCCGTTGTCCATTTGAGATGAATGAATAGCCTATAACGTGTGATTTTATGAGAGGGTTGTAGTGGAATATTCAATTTTATGTGTTTCAGGATTGTGGCCTGGCTCTCACAAAGCACTGTTCATGTTCAATGCTATGAAATATAGTTTCGTCATCGGGAGACCAATCCGGGAAAATTTATAGTTGATCTTGTGCATTTTTCCAGAATGATCCTATCAATGTGATCTTTTTGATTATCCAGAGCCATATGAAGAGGCATGCTGGTAGAAATACATTTTCTACATTAAGACAAAACAACAATCGTTCAGTGCTGAAAAACATTATGGGACAGAGGTTTGATGTTATTTGGGGGTACACTAGCACACCTAGGGTTACTTGTTCACAGCTTAGTATCTCAGTATGGTTTGGAACATGTCCAGGCGATGAGGCTAGGCCACACGTCATGTGGGACGCACACACATCATGTTCCACACTACAAATCTTCTTCCACTTGTATCTACTTCTTTTAGATTTGGATTTTGGCATGTCAATAGCATATCCTGAGTTTTTTTTCTTCATAGAATATGATGCTGCCCTTTGTAGTGGCTTTCAAGATATGATGCGATATGTTTCAGATGTGGTGCCTATTAAGGTAACGTTTGATGAATGTAGTGATCATGCACTGAAATACCATTTCATTACAATATGTACCATCAAATAGGGATTTCAAATATAGTTCCTCAATAGAATCTGAGTGGAATCCTCCTACAAAGTAGGGAATGGTTCCTCGATGACCTAGTGTGGAATACCCCATCGGTATGGGTGTGGTTCCTCTACGACTACTATGTGAGTGTAATCCCTCTAACTCCCATGGGCATGTTTCCTCTACGATAATAAGTGTGGAATCTCCCATATGTATGCGACTTATTCCTATATCATCTAATTTTGAGTGGAATACCCTTGTCGCACTAGGGTGAGATCCTCAATGAAAAATAATCGAACCCCCCTGACGCATTTGGTTGTGGGTCCACTATGACAAAAATTAAAGTGGAATCCTCATGATGCATTAGGGTGTGGGTACTTTACTTTGGGTTTACTCATTCTGACAGTGGATAAATTTTGAGACACACTTTGACAGTAATTTTTAATCATGAGTAAGAGGTTTGCTTCCCCCACCAAGATGTATCCTTATGACGTGACATAAAACTATTTTTGTGAGACATACATGCCCAAAGAGGATAGTATCAAGGTATGGTGATTGAGTCTCTTTTAATTTCATGTTTAGGAAAGACAAGATGGATTCTTGGCATTGTTGGTGGTTACTTATGGAACTATTGGAGGCTCTTTTCCTTAGATGAACTATGAGATGTATATCCCATTAATCTCTTCTTTGGGCCACTCTGACTCTTTATATATATATGTATCTTATTTTTTTACCCACTCCATGACTTTTGGTTACACTCCTTCCATGAGAGGTGAAGATGTGCGAGGTATTCCACATGATTTCTATGTTAAGGTTCTCGTGGTTGGATGATCTACCCTCATAATATAGGTAGCAATGACTCGATGAGAACTTAAGATTCTCACTATTTCTAGCTCCATGAGTTTTGGATGAGTTTACTTCACTATCATTGTAGCGACCCATATCTTGACGTACATTGACATTACATTACATTTGCGGAATACTTAGTACATAATAAAAACACACACACAAGGATCGTAATAGTTTAGTGTCTTTGGAAACTCGGAGTACAATCTTCTAATCCTGGTGAAAGATATTCAACATCTCCCATAAAGATATTATTATTTTTATACCTAAAACCTTTCTTTATATCCTGGGGAAAAGTAAACATAAAAGGGTGAGCTCAAATGCTCAGTAAGGGTAAACAAAAGAAATATCAATCACATCATATTCATAAGAACATAACATTTTGGAAATCTTAACCTGCAAAAGAGAGCATAATTTCATAACATGGGATAAATCATTGTAGTGAAATGAAATTCCAATAATCATAACATAAAACATGGAACTATTTGTACTACACACATAATCATAGAGAATCATTTCTTCTTAGTCATGAATCATTGCCAAGACTATCTTAGTGGACAAAGTCCCTTTCTGAATCGAGTCACCCCCGTTTCAGTCCTGTTTCACTGAACCGATATAACCTACCATTCCAGCCATGTCTATATCATGAGATATGAAATCATTACCCAATGCATTTGAGGGAGATATAGGTACCACCCATCTCATAATGATACCATTCTTATGTGTGCCACAAAATCATAAATCATACCTCATTACATAACCCATGTAATAAAAATGGGAATCTTAAACATCATGACATCATAAAACAATTCATATACAGTAAATGAATTCATAAAAATAATTCCATCACAACATAATCAAATCAATGTAATAATAGGGATTAAAATAGAACCCTTTATTATCTTAGATGGAAAATAATTTTGATAAAACACTTGAACTTCATTCTTGAGGAAAATATCCTTTCTACTTCAAAAACACTTTTCCTTTCTTAACATGTCATACAATTTTAAACTAAAAGGAGTTGATTAAAAATAAACTTGAAAACTTGTAAAGGATGCTTCTTAGAAATAATGTTTTAAAAATCCATTCATGCCGTATAAGTTAAAAAAAACATTCTTTGTACTTTTGTCGGAAAAGTCAAAAAGTACCTTGTACGAAAAACGACAAAAGATTCCTTTCATATCTTTTACTAAAAACTTACCAAAGGGTAACATTGGATTTAAACAATTGTAAGTGGATGGAAATAATATTATATATTGAGGAAACATGGATGTGGATGATAAAATCCACCCCAGTAAATACTAAAGTATAAACAATCTCGGATAAAAATGAGATTGTGATATTTCCCTTACCATAGGTCCGACTTGATTTGTAATTGTCCGAACCTCCTGTATAATTATTTAAATCATGTTATTGACTTATTCCAGAATCATATTAATTGTTATTATATCATATATGGTCCACTTATGACTTTATATTACCCTTTCTTTTGTAAATTCATGTTAAAGTAGCGTTTTGGGTAAAATCGTCTCATTTGTCCTTCGTGTTTTTAACTTGTAATTATTCATATGATTACATAGATCATGATTACTTAATTCCAGAATATAAAACATGATTTTTATATATATATATATATATATTCAGAATATACATATATAATAAATCAGTAAATGGAAAGAAATACACCGTTCATTGAGACGGTAGTCCGTACGTACGCATGAACGCTGTTTTCGTTTCCTTATTGAATTGAATGGAATTAAGTAGATGACATACATATAAATATAAATAATTCCAGTATCATTATTAGGTCATATATTTCATTAGTAATTATTATATATACTTTATAATCATTCATGAATGGTTAATCATTGAGAATGAATCTCATCGCGTCGTGGAGACGGTAGTCCGTACGTACGCACGAGCGATAATATCGTTCCCATGGTCGTGGAATTGTGTTGAAGTGTATGTATACTATTTCAGTATCAATATCACTTTATAATAATCATATATAGTTACTCATTACACCTTTATACCCATACAATTAAGGTGGTGGCGGAAAATAGATTACACCACGGCGTGGAGACGGTATTCCGTACGTACGCACGCGCGGTGATTTCCTTTTTCCGTAGGATGGATAGAATGTTAATTAGAGTTGGTACATATTTATAATAACATATAAGTATATATGAAATACTGATGTTATTACTTTATCATGAAACAACTAAAGAAGAAGAAGTTGAAGAAGAAAGAAATTGAAAAAGATCGGTAATGGATATTACATGTTTTTGACGCGCATTTTCTTAGCCTCCACTTAAAGAACTAAGGATAGTCTTTGAAGAAGACCAGGACCTCTAGGATGATACTAGGGAAGTGGAAAAAGGATTTTGGCAGGGGTTGGCCATGCATGAAGGCTCAAAGTTGTGTGAGGAAGAGAGGGAGGAGGTTCCCTTTTATAAGGGAGGAGAGGGGCACCTTAGGAATATCTCAAAATATTATTTTATATTAAAGCCAAAATCGGTTTATAATGGTTCCAAAGGGTCTTATTTCGAAGCTAAAGTGGAGATGGGTCAAAATAATATCAACCAATAGAATTTAGAAAAGTTTAGGTTATTATTTTAACCTTATCAATTAGATTTATCTTTAAGTTAAATAATTTAACATTTACCGTGTCATTTTGTTTTCTTACACTACATGGTTAATACACTTACTATAACTTGCCAAACGAACCCCAAATTGTTTATTATTAATATATATATCCTTATCTAAGTTTTTTGGCCGAACCTTAGATTTTTAGGAATAAAATAACAATTAATAATATTTTATTTTATTTAAAAACTATTTTGTGTCAATTTTGATACTATTTGATATATGATATTTGTGAAATTCATAACAGAATTATATGTTCGAACCAAGTTGATTAAATCAACACTAATATATCATATTAACCTATAAAATTAGTGGAATTCATAAAAAGTCTCAAATTACATTTATTTTGGTGTTTATAACATCAATTATGTCAATATTTCATAAATAAGATAATTACTGCATCATCATTGTGTCATAAATAAATTTAATTATTTAATGTCTAAAAATTATAAATAAAATACCATTATGTAGGAAATCTTTTTATCTTTTTAATGAATATTTATAGTCTAATTTATCTTATGTATAACCCCATATTAAAAATGATTTACTTATTAAACTTTGATTTTAACTACTTTAACCTTTCTTTAAATAAATTAATAATAAATGTCGTAATCTAACCCAAGTGGGCCTAAATGGTCATATTATATTCATAAGGTTGTTTTTGGTCGAATTAAACTGATCCAATATAATTAGGACATGTGTTAGGGTAATAGTAATATCATATTTACCCTTAGTTACCCTATTTACTATTAACCGCGGTAAAAAAAGTAAAAAGTTACTATTCACCAAAAATTTATTTTTATCTCATTGAACCACATTTTACTTACTGATATCAACAGTGTCTGTCGGATTTTCGAAATTCCATTCACAGAAGCGGTAAAATTATGTTTTATGCAAAATTCAGTTTTTAACCTACCACTTAGTGGTTTCACTATTCATCAAAAATTGAAGTTTTTCAGAAAAATGCCAAAATTTCATCCTAAGCTATATTTCATATTCCGAATTAAAAAATGAAGTCTATTTTACCAAATTCATAACATAGAAGTTTCATTAATTAATTTTGTAATTAAATCCCGCTGTTAAAATAAATAGGGTGTTTTTAAGAAACAATATCTATCAAAAGATTGACACTTGTTTATGTCTGGTTTAAATGTGAAATTACATCCAATGACCAACATTGTATTAAATTGTAAAAATATATTCTAAATATAATTTAAAAACACTCAAATTAATAATTTATCACTATTAATTATTTCGATTGAAAAGTTGTTTTTAATTAAAATTTAGTAATTTTCACTATTCATCAAAATATGAAAGTTATTCGAAAATCATCAAAATTTCACCTTAGGCTAAATTCGATACTCTGAATCCAAAAATGAAGTCCATTTTGAGAGCTAAAATTTCTAAAATTTTAAAAGGTGGTTATTACTATTCATAATGGCTAGTTATAATAATATTTTAATAGCATATCATTGTTTAGTGAAACTCGGTATTGCGTACTACACACGCTATCGAGGAAGGTCGCGATTGCGTGTAATGCAAGGCAAGTCAAGGATGTGTGTTGTGCATGCTCCTTTTGATGTAGCGTACAACAGAAGACATTAATGAAATTAAAAAGAATATTTTTCATAAAATCTCGTGGTGTTACATTCTACCCCCCTTAAAATTAATTTCGCCCTCGAAATTCGTCGGGATTATAAATGGTTTACTACTCGAAAGTTTCTTTAATAGAAACCCACTTCGTAAAAAAGAATACCAAAACCAATATTTAAAAATAAAAGTATGAAACGTAACGGTTACCCAAATAAACTAATCACTGGGTTTCCACATAGGTGAAAATATGGATATGGAAGAAAAATCTAACCATCATGTTCTTATGGAGAGTGGTAGAGAACATGGCTATAGAAAAGCCAACAATCACAAATCCATAAATTTGTGACGATCTAAGGTACCATCTGATTAATCAGATATAAGATCACTAGAACAACATTTTTGGTTTTCAAGCTCGTTTCCCTAAAGTTGAAGAATTTGAATTCGAATAAATACTTACTTTATTTTGGTACAATCTCACTGTTGTTCGTGCCTTGTACAATTTCCACTTCATATCTTAAATAAATGAAGTTGAATTTGTTAATCGTGAAGTGTTATCAGATCATGTGATAGAATGACGGGTCATTCCATCTGTCTCAAACAAAAGGTTAGAAAAAGTTATTAAATATTCATAAGTCATTCTATAGTGAGATTAATCATATATGGTTCCTAAAATGGAATTATACTTCATATATCATTCTACTTAATAAAATAAAACTAGTTTCTACTAAACAGGGACTTCCTGTAGGCCAGTGGTAGGCGATAAAGGCCAGTCGCACTTCGGTTGTGGGTTCGATTCCCACAGCCTTGTCCGACGCGATGGGCTGTCGCCCGTTCTGCAGGTTGTCATTTTTCTAAAACTATAATACTATAACATCCCATCAATAATATCAAAAAAAAAACTTCTATCCTTAAACAATACTAACTTATTTCCAACATAATCCATTCCAATCTTTAGGCTTATCCATAATACTGCAGTCCACTCTCATAACATAGTGAAAACGATTACCAGAGATTTAACACCATCGTTGATCCCCATATATCATAAGATATGTTTTGATGGTCACATTCCAAACATTCAAAGTACTTAATAATGTATTCTCTTGAATAACCATTGAACCATAGTGAAAACTTGAATGCAGTTAAAAGTTAACACTTTTCACATACCAAAATCCTCAAAATTCTATATACTCAAACCATGATATCACTTAGTCCTTATATCAATCATAAGCTCATGAATATTGTTAAACATTTCGTTTTCTCGTTTTCCCTTCATTATGGGCATATCATCTGATTTCAAAAAATATCTCAATCACTTTGAATACCACATTAGACCAATACATAAATATTCCAATACTCCATGATACAATATTATTTTGGAATCCCATTACAAAACAGTTAATCATTCCACCACATCATTGTCATATTCAACATCGCCAATAGTGATCGCATGTGACTTCCCTTTGTCCTTTTCCTTCAGTGGTTGCTCATGTTGATCATCACTAACCCTTGGATTAGGGCATTTATTAGCATAATGCCCCATTTCCTTGCACTTGATGCATTGAAGTGTTGGTGGTGCGTTCTCTGCAGTGTTTGCTTTATTCACATCATTAGAAACCCTTTTTCCATTACATCGACACTCAGCTGCTTGATGACCTTCTTTTCCACACTTAAAGCATTCTCTAGTCCCTTTAAGACAATCTCCACCATGCTTCTTTCCACACTTTGTGCATAAGGAAACATTCATCTTCTTTTCACCATTATTATGAGATTTCTCCTTGAACTCCATCTTTCGTTTCTTGTCAAAACCATGAGATGGATATGTAACACCAACTTCCATTTCTACCTTGATAGCACAACGCACAATTTCTTCATAGCTAATGAAGTTTCTTATAGATAATGCCCTTCGAAGACTTGGTTTTAAGCCACTGAAAAATCGATCAACTTTACTTTCAGGTTGGATGATAATTCCAGATGCATACCTTGAAAGTCTTGTAAAATTCGCTTCGTATATACCAACAGATTCATCATCCTTTTTCTTTAGTTAAAGAAACTCCTTCTCTATCTTTGTTCGAAGAATACGAGGGAAGTACTTACTGAAAAACAAGTTCTTGAACTCGTCCCATTCCATGGACTCAATTTCATCTCTTGGCCCCGTATTCTTGATATGATTCCACCATTGATCAGCTTCACCTTCCAAACGATATACTGCTAAGATGACTTTATCATGTTCAGAACATTGAAGAACTGAAAATATATTTTCAGTGGTACTGATCAATTGTTCAGCAATAAGTGGATCAGAAGTCCCACTGAAAGAAGGTGGACGTTGCCTCATGAAGGACTCAATAGAATACTGTTCCTTTCTCTTCTCATTTGGAAGTCCAGAATGATTCATAGCTTGTGTAAGGATAGCAATAAGATTTTGCACTCCATCTCCCTTAACATTTGTTTGTTCAGGAGGACAATCATTGCATTGTCCATTACATTGATCAACATGGTTCCTTCGGGTTCTAGCCATCGTCTAAAACCCAAAAACAATATTGTGAGAGGCAAAAATCATAATAAAGGGGGAGTAACTTCATTATCTAACTTCTTAGGTTAAATTCTATGATCTTTACCGTAGTTATAGGACTATATCCTATACGTATACTTATCCTTAAGGTCATCCCTAGACATACCTTAGAAATATCTCTAGGGATCTCACTAACGCTTTCGCATCCTAGTTTCCAAAGGTTGACTAAACCTTTTCTCTGATACCAACTGTAGCGACCCGTATCATGACGTACATTGACATTACATTACATTTGCGGAATACTTAGTACATAATAAAAACACACACACACAAGGATCGTAATATTTTAGTGTCTTTGGAAACTCTGAGTATAATCTTCTAATCCTAGTGAAAGATCTTCAACATCTCCCATAATGATCTTCTTTTTTTTATACCTAAAACCTTTCTTTATATCCTGGGAAAAAGTAAACATAAAATGGAGAGCTCAAATGCTCAGTAAGGGTAAACAAAATAAATATCAATCACATCATAATCATAAGAACATAACATTTTGGAAATCTTTACCTGTAAAAGGGAGCATAATTTCATAAAATGGGATAAATCATAGTAGTAAAATGAAATCCCAATAATCATAACATGAAACATGGAACTTTGTGGCATACACACATAATCATAGAGAATCATTTCTTGTTAGTCATGACTCATTTCCAAGACTATCTTAGTGGACAAAGTCCCTTTCTGAATCGAGTCACCCTCGTTTCAATCCTGTTTCACTGAACCGGTATAACCTACCATTCCAGCCATGTCTATCTCATGAGATATGAAATATTTACCCAATGCATTGGAGGGAGATATAGGTCCCACCCATCTCATAATGATGCCATTCTTATGTGTGCCACAAAATCATAAATCATACATCATTACATAACCCATGTAATAAAAATGGGAATCTTAAACATCATGACATCATAAAACAATTCATATACGATAAAGGAATTCATAAAAATAATTCCATCACAACATAATCAAATCAATGTAATAATAGGGATAAAAACAGAACCCTTTATTATCTTAGATGGAAAATAATTTTGATAAAACACTTGAACTTCATTCTTGAGGAAAATATCCTTTCTACTTCAAAAACACTTTTCCTTTCTTAACATGTCATACAATTTTAAACTAAAAGGAGTTGATTAAAAATAAACATGAAAACTTGTAAAGGATTCTTCTTAGAAATAATGTTTTAAAAATCCATTCATGCCGTATAAGTTAAAAAAACATTCTTTGTACTTTTGTCGGAAAAGTCAAAAAGTACCTCGTACGAAAAACGATAAAAGACTCCTTTCATATCTTTTACTAAAAACTTACTGAAGGGTAAAATTGGATTTAAAAAATTGTACGTGGAAGGAAATAATATTACATATTGAGGAAACATGGATGGGATGATAAAATACACCCCAGTAAATACTAAAGTATAAACAATCTCGGATAAAAATGAGATTGTGATATTTCCCTTACCTTAGGTCCGACTTGCTTTGTAAGTGTACGAACCTCCTGTATAATGATTTAAATCATGTTATTGACTTATTCCAGAATCATATTCACTGTCATTATATCATATATGGTCCACTTATGACTTTATATTACCCGTTCTTTTGTAAATTCATGTTAAAGTAGCGTTTTGGGTAAAATCGTCTCATTTGTCGTTCGTGTTTTTAACTTGTAATTATTCATATGATTACTTAGATCATGATTACATAATTCCATAATATAAAACATGATTTATATATATATATATTCAGAATATACATATATAATAAATCAGTAAATGGAAAGAAATACACCGTTGATGGAGACGGTAGTCCGTACGTACGCATGAACGCTGTTTTCGTTTCCTTATTGAATTGAATGGAATTAAGTAGATGACATACATATAAATATAAATAATTCCAGTATCATTATTAGGTCATATATTTCATTAGTACTTATTATATATACTTTATAATCATTCATGAATGGTTAATCAATGAGAATGAATCTCATCGCGTCGTGGAGACGGTAGTCCGTACGTACGCACGAGCGATGATATCGTTCCCATGGTCGTGGAATTGTGTTGAAGTGTATGTATACTATTTCAGTATCAATATAACTTTATAATAATCATATATAGTTACTCATTACACCTTTATACCCATCCAATTAAGGTGGTGGTGGAAAATAGATTACACCACGGCGTGGAGACGGTATTCCGTACGTACGCACGCACGGTGATATCCTTTTTCCGTAGGATGGATAGAAGGTTAATTAGAGTTGTTTCATATTTATAATAACATTTAAGTATATAAGAAATACTGATGTTATTACGTTATCATGAAACAACTAAAGAAGAAGAAGTTGAAGAAGAAATAAATTGAAAAAGATCGGTAATGGATATTACCTCTTTTTGACGCGCCTTTTCTTAGCCTCCACTTAAAGAACTATGGATGGTCTTTTAAGAAGACCAGGACCTCTAGGATGATACTAGGGAAGTGGAGAAGGGATTTTGGCAGGGGTTGGCTGATCTTGAAGGCTCAATGTTGTGTGAGGAAGAGAGGGAGGAGGTGCCCTTTTATAAGGGAGGAGAGAGGCACCTTAAGAATATCTCAAAATATTATTTTATATTAAAGCCAAAATCAATTTATATTGGTTCCAAAGGGACTTATTTCGAAGCTAAAGTGGATACGGGTCGAAATCCTATCAACCAATAGGATTTAGACATGTTTAGGTTATTATTTTAACCTTATCAATTAGATTTAACTTTATGTTAAATAATTTAACTTTTACCGTGTCTTTTGGTTTTCTTACACTATATGGTTAATACACTTACTATAACATGCCAAACGAACCCCAATTGTTTATTTTTAATATATATATCCTTATCTATGTTATTTGGCCTAACCTTAGATTTTTAGGAATAAAATAACAATTAATAATATAATATTTTATTTAAAAACTATTTTGTGTCAATTTTGACACTATTTGATATATGATTTTTGTGAAAGTCATAACAGAATTATATGTTCGAACCAAGTTGATTAAATCAACACTAATATATCATAGTAACCTAGAAAATTAGTGGAATTCATAAAAAGTCTCAAATTACATTTATTTCGGTGTTTATAACATCAATTATGTCAATATTTCATAAATAAGATAATTAATGCATCATCATTGTGTCATAAATAAATTAAATTATTTAATGTCTAAAAATTATAAATAAAATACCATTATGTAGGAAATCATTTTAGCTTTTTAATTAATATTGATAGTGGAATTTATCTTATGTATTACAACATATTAAAAATGATTTACTTATTAAACTTTGATTTTAACTATTTTAACCCTTCTTTAAATAAATTAATAATAAATGTCCTAATCTAACCCAAGTGGGCCTAAATGGTCATATTATATTCATAAGGTTGTTTTTGGTCGAATTACACTTATCCAATATAATTAGGACATGTGTTAGGGTAATAGTAATATCAGATTTACCCTTAGTTACCCTATTTACTATTAACCGCGGTAAAAAAAAGTAAAAAGTTACTATTCACCAAAAATTTATTTTTATCTCATTGAACCACATTTTACTTACTGATATCAACCGTGTCTGTCGGATTTTCGAAATTCCATTCACAAAAGCGGTAAAATTATGTTTTATGCAAAATTCAGTTTTTAACCTACCACTTAGTGGTTTCACTATTCATCAAAAATTGATGTTTTTCAGAAAAATGCCAAAATTTCATCCTAAGCTATATTTCATATTCCGAATTCAAAAATGAAGTCTATTTTACCAAATTCATAACATAGAAGTTGCATTAATTAATTTTATAATTAAATTCCACTGATAAAACAAATAGCGTATTTTTAAGAAACAATATCTATCAAAAGATTGACACTTGTTTATGTCTGGTTTAAATGTGAAATTACATCCAATGACCAACATTGTATTAAATTGTAAAAATATATTCTAAATATACTTTAAAAACACTCAAATTAATAATTTATCACTATTAATTATTTCGATTGAAAAAGTTGTTTTTAATTAAAATTTAGTAATTTTCACTATTCATCAAAATATGAAAGTTATCCAAAAATCACCAAAATTTCACCATAGGCTAAATTTGATACTACGAATCCAGAAATGAATTCCATTTTGAGAGCAAAAATTTCTAAAATTTTAAAAGGTGGTTATTACTATTCATAACGGCTAGTTATAATAATATTTTAATATCATATCGTTGTTTAGTAAAACTCGGTATTGCGTACTACACACGCTATCGATGAAGGTCGCGATTGTGTGTAATGCAAGGCAAGTCAAGGATGTGTGTTGTGCAAGCTCCTTTTGGTGTAGCGTACAACACAAGACATTAATGAAATTAAAAAGAATATTTTCCATAAAATCTCGGGGTGTTACATTCTACCCCCCTTAAAAGGAATTTCGCCCGCGAAATTCGTCGGGGTTATAAATGGTTTACTACTCGAAAGTTTCTTTAATAGAAACCCACATCGTAAAAAGGAATACCAAAACCTATCTTTAAAAACAAAAGTATGAAACGTAACGGTTACCCAAATAAACTAATCACTGGGTTTCCACATAGGTGAAAATATGGATATGGAAGAAAAATCTAACCATCATGTTCTGATGGAGAGTGGTAGAGAACATGGCTATAGAAAAGCCAACAATCAAAAATCCATAAATTTGTGACGATCTAAGGTACCATCTGATTAATCAGATATAAGAGAACTAGGACAACATTTTTGGGTTTCAAGATCGTTTCCCTAAAGTTGAAAAATTTGAATTAGAATAAATACTTACTTTATTTTGGTACAATCTCACTGTTGTGCGTTCCTTGTACAATTTCCACTTCATCTCTTAAATAAATGAAGTTGAATTTGTTATTAGTGAAGTGTTATCAGATCATGTGATAGAATGATGGGTCATTCCATCTGTCTCAAACAAAAGGTTAACAAAAGTTATTAAATATTCATAAGTCATTCTATAGTGAGATTAATCATATATGGTTCCTAAAATGGACTTATACTTCATATATCATACTGCTTAATAAAATAAAACTAGTTTATACTAAACAGGGACTTCCTATAGGCCAGTGGTAGGCGATAAAGGCCAGTCGCACTTCGGTTGTGGGTTCGATTCCCACAGCCTTGTGCGACGCGATGGGCTGTCGCCCGTTCTGCAGGTTGTCCTTTTTCTAAAACTATAATACTATAACATCCCATCAATAATATTGAAAAAAACTTATATCCTTAAACAATACTAACTTATGTCCAACATAATCCATTCCAATCTTTAGGCTTATCCATAATACTGCAGTCCACTCTCATAACATAGTGAAAATGATTACCAGAGATTTAACACCATCGTCGATCCCCATATATCATAAGATATGTTTTGTTGGTCACATTCCAAACATTCAAAGTCCTTAATAATGTATTCTCTTGAATACCCATTGAACCATAGTGAAACTTGAATGGAGTTAAAAGTTAACACTTTTCACATACCAAAATCCTCAAAATTCTATATACTCAAACCATGATATCACTTAGTCCTTATATCAATCATGAGCTCATGAATACTGTTAAACATTTAGTTTTCTCATTTTCCCTTCATTATGCGCATATCATCTTATTTCCAAAAATATCTCAATCACTTTGAATACCACATTAGACCAATACATAAATATTCCAATACTCCATGATACAATCTTATTTTGGAATACCATTACAAAACACTTAATCATTCCACCACATCATTTTCATATTCAACATCACCAATAGTGATCGCATGTGACTTCCCTTTGTCCTTTGCCTTCAGTGGTTGCTCATGTTGATCGTCACTAACCCTTGGATTAGGGAATTTATTAGCATAATGCCCCATTTCCTTGCACTTGAAGCATTGAAGTGTCGGTGGTGCGTTTTCTGCAGTGTTTTCTTTATTCACATCATTAGAAACCTTTTTTCCATTACTTCGACACTCAGCTACTCGATAACCTTCTTTTCCACACATAAAGCATTTTTTAGTCCCTTTAAGACAATCTCCACCATGATTATTTACACACTTTGTGCATAAGGAAACATTCATCTTCTTTTCACCATTATTCTGAGATTTCTCCTTGAACTCCATCATTGGTTTCTTGTCAAAACCATGAGATGGATATGTAACACCAACTTCCATTTATACCTTGATAGCACAACGCACAATTTCTCTATAGCTAATGAAGTCTCTTATAGCTAATGCCCTTCGAAGACTTGGTTTTAAGCCACTGAAAAACCGATCAACTTTACTTTCAGGTTGGATGATAATTCTAGATGCATACCTTGCATGTCTTGTAAAATTCGCTTCGTATATACCAACAGATTCATCATCCTTTTGCTTTGGTTCAAGAAACTCCTTCTCCATCTTTGTTCAAAGAATACGAGGGAAGTACTTACTGAAAAACAAGTTCTTGAACTCGTCCCATTCCATGGACGAAATTTCATCTCTTGGCCTCGTATTCTTGATAAGATTCCACCACTGATCAGCTTCACCTTCCAAACGATATACTACTAAGATGACTTTATCATGTTCAGAACATTGAAGAACTGAAAATATCTTTTCAGTGGTACTGATCCATTGTTCAACAATAAGTGGATCAGAAGTCCCACTGAAAGAAGGTGGACGTTGCCTCATGAAGGACTCAATAGAATACTGTTCCTTTCTCTGCTCATTTGGAAGTCCAGAATGATTCATATCTTGTGTAAGGATAGAAATAAGATTTTTCACTCCATCTCCCATAACATTTTTTTGTTCAGGAGGAAAATCATTGCACTGTCCATTGCATTGATCAACACGGTTCCTTCGGGTTCCAGCCATCGTCTAAAACCCAAAAAGAATAGTGTGAGCGGCAAAAATCCTAATAAAGGGGGAGTAACTTCATTATTTAACTTCTTAGGTTAAATTCTATGATCTTTACCATAGTTATAGGACTGTATCCTATACGTATACTTATCCTTAGGGGAATCCCTAGACATACCTTAGAAATATCTCTAGGGATCTCACTAACGCTTTCTCATCCTAGTTTCCAAAGGTTGACTGAACCTTTCCTCTGATACCAACTGTAGAGACCCGTATCTTGACGTACATTGACATTACATTACATTTGCGGAATACTTAGTACATAATAAAAACACACACACAAGGATCGTAATAGTTTAGTGTCTTTGGAATCTCGGAGTATAATCTTCTAATCCTGGTGAAAGATCTTCAACATCTCCCATAAAGATCTTCTTTTTTTTATACCTAAAACCTGTCTTTATATCCTGGGGAAAAGTAAACATAAAAGAGTGATCTCAAATGCTCAGTAAGGGTAAACAAAAGAAATATCAGTCACATCATATTCATAAGAACATAACATTTTGGAAATCTTAACCTGCAAAAGTGAGCATAATTTAATAACATGAGATAAATCATAGCAGTGAAATGAAATCCCAATAATCATAACATAAACATGGAACATTGTGGCATACACACATAATCATAGAGAATCATTTCTTGTTTATCATGACTCATTGCCAAGACTATCTTAGTGGACAAAGTCCCTTTCTGAATCGAGTCACCCTCGTTTCAGTCCTGTTTCACTGAACCGGTATAACCTACCATTCCAGCCAGGTCTATCTCATGAGATATGAAATCATTAACCAATGCATTGGAGGGAGATATAGGTCCCACCCATCTCATAATGATAGCATTCTTATGTGTGCCACAAAATCATAAATCATACATCATTACATAACCCATGTAATAAAAATGGGAATCTTAAACATCATGACATCATAAAAAAATTCATATACGATAAAGGAATTCATAAAAATAATTCCATCACAACATAATCAAATCAATGTAATAATAGGGATAAAAACAGAACCCTTTATTATCTTATATGGAAAATAATTTTGATAAAACACATGAACTTCATTCTTGGGGAAAATATCCTTTCTAGTTCAAAAACACTTTTCCTTTCTTAACATGTCATACAATTTTAAACTAAAAGGATTTTATCAAAAATAAACTTGAAAACTTGTAAAGGATGCTTCTTAGAAATAATGTTTTGAAAATCCATTCATCCCGTATAAGTTAAAAAAAACATTCTTTGTACTTTTGTCGGAAAAGTCAAAAAGTACCTCGTACGAAAAACGACAAAAGATTCCTTTCATATATTTTACTAAAAACTTACCGAAGGGTAAAATTGGATTTAAACAATTGTACGTGGATGGAAATAATATTACATATTGTGGAAAAATGGATGTGGATGATAAAATACACCCCAGTAAATACTAAAGTATAAACAATCTCGGATAAAAATGAGATTGTGATATTTCCCTTACCTTAGGTCCGAATTGCTTTGTAAGTGTCCTAACCTCCTGTATAATGATTTAAATCATGTTATTGACTTATTCCATAATCATATTCATTGTTATTATATCATATATGGTCCACTTATGACTTTATATTACCCGTTCGTTTGTAAATTCATGTTAAAGTAGTGTTTTGTGTAAAATCGTCTCATTTGTCGTTCGTGTTTTTAACTTGTAATTATTCATATGATTACATAGATCATGATTACTTAATTCAAGAATATAAAACATGATTTATATATATATATATATTCAGAATATACATATATAATAAATCAGTAAATGGAAAGAAATACACCGTTCATGGAGACGGTAGTCCGTACGTACACATGAACGCTGTTTTCGTTTCCTTATGGAATTGAATGGAATTAAGTAGATGACATACATATAAATATAAATAATTCAAGTATCATTATTAGGTCATATATTTAATTAGTACTTATTATATATACTTTATAATCATTCATGAATGGTTAATCATTGAGAATGAATCTCATCGCGTCGTGGAGATGGTAGTCCGTACGTACGCACGAGCGATGATATCATTCCCATGGTCGTGGAATTGTGTTGAAGTGTATGTATACTATTTCAGTATCAATATAACTTTATTATAATCATATATAGTTACTCATTACACCTTTAACCCATCCAATTAAGGTGGTTGCGGAAAATAGATTACACCACGGCGTGGAGACGGTATTCCGTACGTACGCACGCGCGGTGAATTCCTTTTTCCGTAGGATGGATAGAATGTTAATTAGAGTTGTTTCATATTTATAATAACATATCAGTATATAAGAAATACTGATGTTATTACTTTATCATGAAACAACTAAAGAAGAAGAAGATGAAGAAGAAAGAAATTGAAAAAGATCGGTAATGGATCTTACCTCTTTTTGACGCGCCTTTTCTTAGCCTCCACTTAAAGAACTAAGGATGGTCTTTGAAGAAGACCAGGACCTCTAGGATGATACTAGGGAAGTGGAGAAGGTATTTTGGCAGGGGTTGGCCGAGCTTGAAGGCTCAAAGTTGTGTAAGGAAAAGAGGGAGGAGGTGCCCTTTTATAAGGGAGGAGAGGGGCACCTTAGGAATATCTCAAAATATTATTTTATATTAAAGCCAAAATCGGTTTATAATGGTTCCAAAGGGTCTTATTTCAAAGCTAAAGTGGAGATGGGTCGAAATCCTATCAACCAATAGGATTTAGAAAGTTTAGGTTATTATTTTAACCTTATCAATTAGATTTAACTTCATGTTATATAATTAAACTTTTACCGTGTCTTTTTTTTTCTTACACTATATGGTTAATACACTTTCTATAACACGCCAAACGAACCCCAAATTGTTTATTATTAATATATATATCTTTATCTAAGTAATTTGGCCGATCCTTAGATTTTTAGGAATAATATAACAATTAATAATATAATATTTTATTTAAAAACTATTTTGTGTCAATTTTGACACTATTTGATATATGATTTTTGTGAAAGTCATAACAGAATTATATGTGCGAACCAAGTTGATTAAATCAACAATAATATATCATAGTAACCTATAAAATTAGTGGAATTCATAAAAAGTCTCAAATTACATTTATTATGGTGTTTATAACATCAACTATGTCAATATTTCATAAATAAGATAATTACTGCATCATCATTGTGTCGTAAATAAATTAAATTATTTAATGTCTAAAAATTACAAATAAAATACCATTATGTAGGAAATATTTTTATAGTTTTAATGAATATTTATAGTCGAATTTATATTATGTATAACCCCATATTAAAAATTATTTACTTATTAAACATTGATTTTAACTATTTTAACCCTTCTTTAAATAAATTAATAATAAATGTCCTAATCTAACCCAAGTGGGCCTAAATGGTCATATTATATTCATAAGGTTGTTTTTGGTCAAATTACACTTATCCAATATAATTAGGACATGTGTTAGGATAATAGTAAAATCATATTTACCCTTAGTTACCCTATTTACTATTAACCGCGGTAAAAAAAAGTAAAAAGTTACTATTCACCAAAAATTTATTTTTATCTCATTGAACCACATTTTAATTAATGATATTAACCGTGTCTGTCGGATTTTCGAAATTCCATTCACAGAAACGGTAAAATTAAGTTTTATGCAAAATTCAGTTTTTAACATACCACTTAGTGGTTTCACTATTCATCAAAAATTGAAGTTTTTCAGAAAAATGCCAAAATTTCATCCTAAGCTATATTTCATCTTCCGAATTCAAAAATGAAGTCTATTTTACCAAATTCATAACAAAGAAGTTGCATTAATTAATTTTATAATTAAATCCCGCTGTTAAAACAAATAGCGTGTTTTTAAGAAACAATATCTGTCAAAAGATTGACACTTGTTTATGTCTGGTGTAAATGTGAAATTACATCCAATGACCAACATTGTATTAAATTGTAAAAATATATTCTAAATATACTTTAAAACCACTCAAATTAATAATTTATCACTATTAATTATTTCGATTGAAAAAGTTGTTTTTAATTAAAATTTAGTAATTTTCACTATTCATCAAAATATGAAAGTTATCCGAAAATCACCAAAATTTCACCTTAGGCTAAATTCGATACTCCAAATCCAAAAATTAAGTCCATTTTGAGAGATAAAATTTCTAAAATTTTAAAAGGTGGTTATTACTATTCATAACGGCTAGTTATAATAATATTTTAATAGCATATCGTTGTTTAGTGAAACTCGGTATTGCGTACTACACACGCTATCGAGGAAGGTCGCGATTGCGTGTAATGCAAGGCAAGTCAAGGATGTGTGTTGTGAAAGCTCCTTTTGGTGTAGCGTACAACACAAGACATTAATGAAATTAAAAAGAATATTTTTCCTAAAATCTCGGGGTGTTACAATCATGTTGGGTTGAGTTTACTTTTTATTGTACCTTGTTCAATATACTTCTCCCCCATTCAGTACATCTTTTTCTACTCCCATGAGCCTTCAGGTAATCCTATTGAGTATTTTTATTCACAAAACATATCAGGATTTTTCCACACATGGCATGCCATTGCAGATGACATAAAGGTTGATCGTGAAATCTAAGGAGCTTAGAGATACAAGTTTATTAGACATTGTGCGGTGGTCGTAGCCTGGGATCTAGTAGTGGGGCTCTCTGAGCACTATTAACTTCCCACTTATTTTCAATTTATAGAACTTTTCTATTTGGGCATGTATTTCCCCTATCCCTTTCA
This sequence comes from Viscum album, assembly GCA_963277665.1. Lineage (NCBI taxonomy): Eukaryota > Viridiplantae > Streptophyta > Magnoliopsida > Santalales > Viscaceae > Viscum > Viscum album. The sequence continues at coordinate 123,421,900 of OY728127.1, read as the reverse complement.
GTTTACATTTCATTAATTTTACAGTTTAGAGGTTTATGTATGTTTTCATTCCTTTTTATAGTAGTTTTATATATTATTTTCCTTTCGATTTTCAAATTTTCATTGAGTGGGTTGCATGTGTGTGTATAAGTTCTTAGAAAAATGTCACCATATTTATTTGTGGCTTCAACAGTTGTCTCTGACCCTTGGCCTATGGAGGCGGGAATGAGGTAGTTAAGGATTGAGCCCCTGCATAGGACGGGTCATTAAAAAGTGGTATCTGAGGTGGTTCAACCCTTGGGACATTATTAAGAAGTATCCCTCCAAAATTCTGGGTTAGTTTTATGGAAATAGTGTCAATGTGTCTCGAGAGTACCCTCAGGACAAGGACCCCAATGATGGTGTAGAGGATGTTGTATCCATTCACCAAAACTATAATTACAAACTTATAGACTCGGCATTCTAAGACATTTTTTTAGATAACATTGGTACATGCATCATATTGGATTGAGTCATTGACTTTCCTTCAAGAGTCATCTCCCATGTGTGGTATATATATTTATATATATTTATATGCCCATTTAACCATGGTACTCTATGATAAGTGTCAAGATACCTCTCCGATGAAATCCATCCATGATACAATCTATGGTTCTTGACGTCGATCCTATGAGCAATGAGGCCTCAGTTTAGGATTCTTCATAAAATACTTATTCTTTTTGGTGGAAATGGAGTGGCATATCCACCATTTTATCATCAGTTATTCATAGTTGATAAGAATGAGTTTGTGAATAGGTTGAAAGAACATTGTGAGCTCTAGCATTAGAGACCACTGAGGTTTCACAGTGATCCATAACCTCTGGTAGTAGAGGTTTTTCTAGAGTCAGTGGTTTTACTATTCAGGACTGTTCATACATAGACATATCAGATTGTTTCTTTGGATTCTAGTATTTTCTACAAAGTAGTTGGACATTGGTGGAGTCCAGTTACTCAGATACACAATGAGTAGGTACTATCATTTGATGACTTCCAACAACTATTTCGTGAGGAGTAATACTCCACTTTCTTATGATCCATCTAGATTACAGAGAACCATTAGTTTTATAAGGCATGGATGATGGTGGCGGAGTATGCATCCAGTTTTGTAGACCATGCACGCTACACTATGGACATGATCCAAAATTGATACTTCAAAGAACATAATTTCAAGCAGGGACTCCGTAAAGCAATTTATGCTATCATGTGTACCCTTGTGGATCCCCAACTATGTCAGGGTTATGAGACATCTTCCACAACCAGTAGGAATCAGAAAAAAATATCTCTACATAGGTGGCCTTCCCATAATTGGTCTCAGGCACGTAGTCGTATGGGTATGAGGTAATGTAAGGTGATTGGATAACATGGGGTGTGCCGGTGTTATGCATACGGTGTACGAGGTCACATGACACGAAACTACATGACCATATGTTTTTAGATTTCCAAGTAGATATTAAATGAACTACCACTGTAGAGACAATGAAATGATAAGGTATTTCCCAAGAAAGGATTAGGTGGACCTTGGGGAGGTGGTACAGGTAGAGGAGATAGAGGAGTTGTGATTGGTGGGAAATGCTACAAGATCCTTCCACCACCACCAGGAGAACCACATCAGGCCTAGGGAGCTGGCATTCAGGTCCACCAGAGGCTCCAAGTTATAGATGTCTATAATCTTGCAGCACATGAGAGGATAAGAGATATTCCCGATGAATTTTAAAACTTTTGTTAGTAGAACTTGTTAGACACTTGGTGAGTTACTCTTTTCTCTCTGCTTTTTTATTATGGGTTTTCAAGGGTGACATGGGTCGTCGGTGTAACCTTATGTTAGTGTTGTTTGACATAGAATGGAATTCATGAAAAAGAGGTGTCCATCCCCCATTAAGACACATTTTGTGAGGGGAGAAAAATAGAGAGGGTGAGTTAGTGCTTCCCAAAGTGCATAGTATCATGGTTTAGAGCATGAGTCACTCTAACTTTCTCATTAATGGAAGTGTTTTGCAGTGGAGTGTTAGAGTAGGTATTGGAATTTTTAGGGGTATTTTTCAAATTCACTTCCATTCATAGTTTATATTCCACTAGTGAGTGCATAGGAGAATATGTTTTGTGGATTACTTTCTTTATAAGGGGAGAAGAAGCACATGGGGTATTCCATATTCTTTCTGTGTATAAATTCTTGCGGTTGGATGAGTTTACTGACCTAACCTATTCATTAGGTGCTTTCATGATCAACATCATCCTTGATACATAAGGTATTTATTACAGGTCGTGGTGGTGGAGACCCCAGGAACAGAACAACATAACTCACCATCTAGTGCTAGCAGTGGTAGTATTCTCTCTTAGAATGTGGAGAGGCTATCTTTTAAGAGAGTAAATTATGGTTTTCTTATACCACCAAAGTCTTATGTGTTTCTTTACCAAGAGAGACCTAAACTGGAGACATCGATGCTGGTTGGAAATTCATACAGGACTATAACTTTGAAATATTATAAACACTGGAAAGAGGTTGTTTTGTATCACATGACCTTAATAGGATGTCCTAGGCTCACCAAATGCTGGATGTTTCATAGAAGTTAGATTTCGTACCACTGACCCTGGTGGAACATAAGGGTAATTTTCTTTAGTTGACAGTGTTTACTTCTTCGCTTATAAAGATTTAATGAGAGTCTTAGTTGTGACACATTGAATGTGAAATCCTGGGGGACCTGCTGTCATTGGGTGATTCACCAAATGAATATTCTAAATGATGGAATCAAGAAACCCTCTTCTAGAATAAAATAGTTATTCCCATTGTGATGCGTGACTGGTGATGTAATAGTTCAAAACATCCCCCTTAGTTATAAATCCTATTGGGGTAGATGCCCACTGGTCGTAAGTGGAAGTTTTGGTCAACTGGTGTGATATGAAGCATAACCGAGTTCATCTCATGCTTCCACACCTATCATGTGGTGAAGGATAAGCACCGAGTTACAGTGGGATTTCAAAGCCTCTTGAAGTCCCTGAGTGAAGTTGGACAACATTTCTATGAACATAGTCACAGGGCTTCTACGCATAGAGAAGGGCCATGAAGCCTACTGGGTGATAGTAGATCAATTCACGAGTTCTAAGTACTTTTTGGTTTTTAGAGATAATAGTTTGTTGGAGTCTTTAAGGCAGTTGTATATCTGGAATATCATTTTCTTTCATGGGGTCCCCTGGACATTTTTCAATGATTGTGACATGTGGTTTACATCACAATTGTGAAGAACCCTACAGGAGGACATGGGGACCCATCTATTGATGGATTCAACCTCTCACCCCCAGACTGATGGGTAGAATTAGTGAACTATTTAGGAGCTGGAGGATTGTGTCAGGGATTGGATGTTTATTTTCCACTGGGGAGACATTCTATCCCCAAGGTTCTTCGGGCCATTTTGAGATCATGCGAAGGGTTGGATAGTTTTCCTACCTCATTGCCATACCCCCACAACTGGAGTGGGTGCATGGTGTTTTCTCCATATCAAAGTGGAGGAGATATGGTCATGATCCTATGCACATCATAGATAGGGATATACATTTCAAAGATGGACCATCCATTTGATTTTCTTCAGTGCCAACATGGAAACTTCCATTTTTTCATGGGAGCGAGAGATCTAGGATTGAGCTTAGTAACTCAAGATGTTATCCCAAATTGTTGTTTTCTGGGGATGAAAATACTTAATGAGGGGATGATTTAAGGACCTGGTTTTCCCTTGTAAAATATTGTAATACTTATACATATATTTCTAGAGCTAGGCACTGAGATGAACAGAAATTCCGAGGCATGATGTGCCTAGAATAAATTATTAAAAAATATTTATTATATTTTATACTATTCATGTAATGAAAATGTGATATCTATAAAACACTATATATGATTAGAAATATTAGTTCATTTTTTGAGTGTGGATAATGGAATTTACACTAACAGAGACATAAATTTAGTTGATGTGGGATTCTATAGAAAATGCCACAGTGGACATAACCCTAAATTGAATAGATAAATTAAATTATTTTATATCATACATTAATTTGAATAACTATTGAATGGGGACTCATATTGGAATTTGATACCACTTTTGAATTCAAAATGGGGAGTTTTCCCTAGGGGTGTCCATAGGTGGGGGGTTCGGGAGGTTCAGATTTCAAGACCCCTGGAAGTCTCCTATAAAATGAAGGTTAGAGATATGTGAAAGATGATGCTCATTTGTATCATGAACGGTGATTCTCCAAACATCTATTTCTGATGGATATTTGATGTAATAAATTCATAGGATTACGATGAAAAGGATGATTCTAGTGGATTAGAGAATAACAATCACAATGACAAAACTAAAATCATAATTGTATTTCTCTTTCAGATTTTGCAACTCCCCGATTGAAATTATTTTTGTCATTTTTGACTTCTGATCATTTTCAATGATTTCATATTCATTATTGATGGTCAAACTAAATATGTTCATTTACCATTTAATTTATAGAATTCACATTTTTCATGTTCTTCATACATTCTTCGTCATCTATTTTTCACTTTGTTGAAAAATCGATGAAACATGGGGCAATGTATTGATCTGTGAAACTATCGATCTGAGGAGTCCAGATCTATGCTCGGTTTTGAGTTTCAGGAACTAGAGGAGGTGGAAAGACATGAGGAAGTAGCGAATACTTTTTGATATGCCACAATATTGATGGATAATTAAGTGGAGGATATTTTAGAGAAGATATCATCCCAAGGAGTCCAAATCTGTACTCATATTGAAATTTGGGCAATCGGGGTGTTCTTGGTGGTCTGTGGAGGGACCAAAGACACGACACCAGCATGGTAATGGTCCATGAAGGAATGACAGGACACGATGCCAATGATGGTGCATGGTGGAAGCCGCAATAGTCAGTGGTTTAGGTATAGGTGCAGGGGTACACTAGTGATGGTGTGGAATGTTGGATCGGCGGGGCGGCGTAGCCGTGTGGGGTAGCGGAGGAGGGGGATGACCCATGATGGAGTGAGCTAGGCAATGACAATTGGGTTGGGATAAAGAATCCAGACAGGACTGGATTGTGAAAATAAGTTTCAAACACGAAAAAATCCTAAAATATTCATCTTTTTTGTGTTCCTTATACAGCAACACATTCCACTTATAGAGACATATTTTTTTAGTCCAGTTTAGGACTTTTATGTTTTGGTTTTGTGGCTCGGTTCCACAAAACACCTAAGATTAATAATAATAATAATATAATTATTGTAATTCATAAATTGTGTATCAGACCATACATATGTACACTATGTATGATTGATGAATAGTTAGAGATGTTGTGACCCATGAGTTGAGGCGGAATTTTCTAGACTGATTTTGGGTGCGTAAACCGAAATGGAGGTATGGCCCCCACGATGCCTTATTTGGGAATTTTTGGTGAAATGATTCTTTTTCACTTGGTGTTTTTTTGGGATAAATGAATTGGAAATCCCATGTGATTTTTTGAGAGGGTCACAATGGCACAATATGTTTGATGTGTTTCAAGATCATGGAATGGGCCACACAAAGAATCGTTCATGCGTAATGATACAAAATCTAGTTTCTTCACTGGGATTTTGATTTATGAAAATGAATAATTGATAAATTTTGTTTTTTCACAAGGATCATGGTTGTGAGACCAATTTTGATATCTAGATCCATTTGAATAGTCATTTTGATAGAATTACATGCTCTTCCTTCCAATCAAATAACAAGAATCGAGCGCATATCATCATTTTGGGCCAAAGGTTCCCTATACTCTGGGAGTACAATGGAACATCTCAGGTATACTTATTCAAAGATTAATACATATGTATGGCATGGTACGCAACTAGGAGATGAGGATAGGACACCCGATGTGTGGGCCCCACACACTCCGTGTACCACAATACCAATCTTTTACCTCTTGTATATCTTTCTTTTGGGATTTGATTTTAGCAGGAAATTCACCTACCCTAAGTGTTTTTCTGTAGAGAATGCGATTGTTTTCCCCATAGTGGATTTCATGATACGATATATGATATTCTGGATGTTACTCTTTCAAAGGCGACATCCGATGCCGGTAGTGATCTGGAAATGATATATCAGTGCTTCTTGAGAGGTACCACCTATAAGGGATTCCCATTGTAGTTCCTTGATACATACTAAGTGGCATCCACCTAACAGACAGGATGTGGGACCTCGATGACCTAGAGTGTAATCCCCCATCGGCATGGGTGTGGGTCCTCTACGACTACTAGGATAGTGGAATCCCCCTGATGCACCAGGTCGTGGATATTATATGAAAATAAGAGTGTGATCCCCCATTAGAATGGGAGTTGGTCCTTTATCAGCTACTAATGAGTATAATCCCCCTATAACACTGGGTAAGGTTCCACAATGGACATGATTGAAATACCCTAGACCCATCAGGGTGTGGGTCCTTTGAGAATAAAATTAAAGTGAAATCCCCCTAACGCACTAGGTTGTGCATCCTCTACATTTTGTATACTCTTTATCACTGTGGATTAGTGTAGAGATAGGATGTGGGGTTACACTAGAATCATGAGTAAGAGGGGTTTTTTACACACCAACACACATCCTTGTGACACACCCTAAAACCATGTGGGAGAGATAGAACGGCACAAAACGAATAGTTTCATGGTGTGGTGATTGAGTCCATTTGACTTTAATATTTAGGAGAGATGCGGGGGGGGGGGGGGGGGGGGTTTAGAAACATTGGTGGTTACTTATATAATTTTTGTTGAAACCTTTCCTGGGTTGTGTTTTTTAATGGAGATCCCCTTACTCTTTCATTACGATTCTTTGACTGAGTATATATATGTATCATAATATAGTACCTACACTTTGGTTTTTAGTTACTCTCCTTCTAGGAAAGGTGAAGAAATTCTAGGTATGCCACGTGATTTTTGTGTCTATATTATCAAGGTTGGATAAGTCTACAATCCTATTATAGGTAGAGAAGAATTGATGAGAAGTTCATCTTCTCACCATTTTTAGCCCCATGCGTTTTTGATGATTTTACTTCACTATATTGTGGGATTGAGATGTACTCTATTAGTATACCACATTCTATATTCTTCTACCCAATTTATTACTTATTTTGATTATCCCATTAGCCTTTGATATCATCTAACAATGTATTTTCAAACAAACCCATGCTTGGTATTTTCCTGTACTTGGTGTGCCCTTGCAGATGACAGACAGGTTGATCATGACATCATGGGAGCTTAAGAATATGTGGTTCTTGGACTGTGAGTGGTGGTCATAGCTTCAGATCTAGTAGAGGAGATCTCTTAGTTGTTTTACTTTTCCACTTGTTGCCAAGTTATTGCACATTTTTGGTTGGGTGTGTATTTTTTCCCTTTCACTTTTAGTTTAATTTTGTGTACATGTATTGTTTAACGATTGATGCATTTTTTGTTTCCTTTTTATATAAATTTATTATCATGTTTTCCATTCCATCTTTACATTTTAATTGAGTGGGATACATGTGTGTAATGATTCTTTGGAAATGGCCTCCCTAATTTTGATTTCCCTCCAGCACCTGGCACCACCCATAACCATTGGAGGCAGGCTTGGGGTACACTATCAGAAAATAATTCGTTACCAACAATTTTGAGCCATTGGTAAAGGCCGGGTAACTGTTGGTATAATATATACAACCCATTATCAAAACCGTGGGGAAGTATGGAGTAGAAAATGACATTTTCCAACTGTTTTTGGGAAACCGTTGGAATATCTTTGGGTATCCACCCTATACCAATAGTTGTACATAACCGTTGGTATAAATTCTATGCCAACGGTTCTAACCTGTTGGAAAAGATTTGGTATAAAACCTCCGATGAAAATGGTTGTAAACCATTTTCATGGGTCATGCTGGTATACAAATCTCTATGTTAATGGTTTCCAACAGTTGGCATAGGGAATGCTGGGAAATTGTAGCAGCAGGCTACTCTGAGCTACTGCTATGACTGGTGAGGTGCTTCTGTCTAGGACACATTGAGTGATTTCGAGCCCTAAATTGAATACATACATATAATGAAAACATATACAATTAAAAACATAATCCTAAATCAATTAGTTTCCACCTTCAAGAAACTATACACATATAGAAAGAAAATATAACTAATAAGGCAATTATAAACATACATAATTGATTTAGAATTTAATTCAGAGAGACAATTACTTGTGCAATCTGAAATTCAATTCATAATTGAATACTAAATTGAATACATACATAATTTATTTATAAATTATTAATACAAGACATGAAATACTGAATACATAAATATATGTTTTATACAGAATTAAGAATACATAAAAAATTGCCTTTTGTATAACACAAACACGATTGAATAAAGAAATTAGAATCTAATAACCCCAAAATTAGGAAATGGATAAATGAATTCAACCAAACACAAATACAATGTCTCATGGTTTGGGGTGAGTGTCTTTGAACATAGTGATGATGATAATGGGAGTGTATCAATGAGATTGTGTGACTTAGGGAATGTAGTTTTCCTTGGAATAATAGATGAAAAGTGTTTTAGAATAGACATTGGAGTTCCTCACATGAGAAGTGGATTGTGTGAGGATGGACCATGGATCATTGTGCTCAATTATCAACAAAATCCGAATACATTTGGTCGGTATTTTTTAGGAAAGTTGTTTTTTACTTAAAATGATGCCCATTTTAAACAAAAGATAGACACATGAAGTGATACGGGCCACACCATGCCTCGGATTTAGGCGGGGATGACTCATACACGTCAAAAATGACTAATGGATCGTTGTCCTGAAGTATCAATAGAATCTGAATACAGTCGGTTTTCTGTATTCCAGTTGTTGTTTTCACTTAAAATGTTGTCCATTTCAATCAAAAGTGAAACACTTTGATGGGTACCGGCCACACTGTGCCTCGGATTGAGGTGAGGTTGACTCACACACATCACAAATGACCCATGGATCGTTGTGCTAAAGTATCAATAGAATACGAATATGTTTGGTCAGTTTTACGTATGTCAGTTGTTTTTTTCACTTAAAATATTGTCCATTTCAAAAAAAATTTGAGACACTTTGAGTGGTACTAGCCAAACCATCCCTAAGATTGAGGCGCAGTTGACTCGTACACATAAAAAATGACTTATGGATATTTTTGTCACACCCCGACTTTTTAATTGATTTTTATTTTAGTTTTATTTTGCTTTGGATCCTCACTTCAATGTCTGGGATGGGTCCCGGATAAATTTTATTGTCATTTAATATTTTTCATGAGTTTCAGACCTGTGTGCGGTCATCACACAATGGGTGGTAGCTGCTTCGTTAGCTCGGGTGCTGCGCAAGTGTTTAGTGAATAAAATAAATATGGTTTTATAAAAATATGGCAGGTTAAATGTTTAAATTTTAATAAGAATATTGTTATTATTTAATTAATAATATTATTATTACTAAGGTGTTATTATTATTATTATTTCATTATTGTCTACGTTATTTATATTATTATTGTTATAATTATTTTTTTATTAGTGCCACTGGTTATTATTATTATTATTATTATAATATCATTATACTAGTGGGTAAACCCTAGTTTCCTGGCCAGACATTTTTTTCCTATTGTGCACCACAGGCTGCACCCCCTTTCCCTATTATCTGCATGAACCAGCTCCTCTTTCCCAACCCTCTACCCGTCGCGCTAGGATCCTCCCTTATCCATTGCAAGCCATCCCCCCGGTTCCCTGTGCAGCACCTGGTCACCCTCACCGATGTCTCCCTCACCCTTCCCCAGCTCCAGGTCACCCTCACTCCCTATTGCCTTGTAGGTCCCCTCTAGACTCTTCCCTCATTCCCTGTCCCACCCCTCTTAGCAGCCGCACTCCAGGACTCATCCTGTCGTGCTCAGGCCTCCCGTGCCCCTCTTGCTTCACTGTAGGTGCAACATTTTTCCCCACAATTACTTGTCTTCATCCTCCTGTCCCCGTCCAACAACCCTCCAAGTAGTTCGAGACCAATTTTTGGGTGACCCACAACCCCCTGAGTCCCTTGTTCAGCGCGCATTGGACATGACCTAAGGCCTCCGGCAAGCTTCCCCTCACTGGCATCGCCCCTTACTGGTGTTTCCCTTTGACAGAGTCCTCACCCTCTGGAGACGCGATACCCTTTCGATAAGCGGTTTTTGTCATGGTTTCATTGAGGATAGTTTTTCATTTTCTAAAACCCTATGTGTTGGGGTTTAATCTTTTTGTGCAGGGTTGAATTATGATTCTAGATCATACCGTTGAGGTGCGAATGTGGTCACACACTGGTCTCGGGTGTACGTTTCCTTTCAGCCATGGAATTTATGTATGAACCCTTAGCGCATCTCCATTAAATTTTGGATTTCACTAAATTCTTATCTTATCACTACCTTTAGTTGTAAATAAGTGATTTAGTGTACTGTTTTCGTTGTCATTCTTTGTGATATGTGGTGTTTTGGTTTAGTTTCTTTAATCTTTTAGCATGGACTGTTAAGTAGCCCCGTCATTTTTTATTTAATAATCAGTTGGTTGGTTTTTCAAGTGATTTGTGATTATTTTTGTTCAAACATGTTGTGGTCCTTGAAGTATAAGCATGATTCTGAACATCTAAACTGAACTTCCTTGAGTGGACATTTGGGTTACAGTTTTTAAAGTTACGTGTGTATGGTTTGAAAATGAATTTTTAACATATGATGTATTTTATTAGGTTTTTTATTAGTTTATTCGATTGTGCAAGTCATGTGTTTTATGTTCGGATATGTTGGGGAGCCATGGTTGGTAAAAAAATGTGGTTTTGAATTGGTTTTTGGGTGTGTAAAGCTATGGTTTCTATTTATATTTGTTTAATAGATTATTAAGTGGTTTAGTAAGTAGTGTCTAAGGTGTGAGTTGTGTTTTGAAAATGTGTCAAGGTGGTTCTTTCGTGTTGTTCGCTCGTATGGATTGTTTTAATTTCATGTTTGTGTAATTTTTTTATTGTGAATTTGTTGCAGCGCGCTTGTGAGGTAACCTGACGATATTGTGGTCGGGGACTTGCCCGTGTTTGTGCGTATGTGCGAGGTGTGACCCGCCTTTGTGTTTTGACAGTGAGCCGAGGTAGGTCCCCCACTATACTCACCTTTTAATTTAGAATTTATTAATTGCTTGATGTTTTATTAATTTTAATAAATGAGAAATAATATACGATAATTAATTTTTTAAATGATTATTTGGTGTCAAAAGGGACCTTTATTTTATACATGACACTTGAAGCATTTTCCTAATGAGCGGACTCCCAATATTGAAAGAATTCCCATCTGGAATTTAATCCTAAATCATGGATTTTAAAATTTAGTTTTAGTTTTAAAGATAAATGAATTATTCTAAACAAGTGTCTTGGGTTTTCTCGAGAAATGAGGTTTTTCTTTAAAATTGTTCAAGGCCCGTTTGGCACTTTAATAAAATAAATTATTTTGGAAATCCCACTCAAGCGTGATCTTTTGGGTGCGTTGATTGTGTGAGGTGTATGTGATGTTTGTTCATTTTCGACTGATTGATTTACATTGTTGATGCACCCCTTTTTTATTTCTTGTGTTGACATGGGAAACAGGCATAATGAATGAATCTTCTGAGAACATTTTCTGCACTAGTTTAGATTACACACTGGCTAGTGGCCCCATAGCATGGAAATACTTAGTTATTTCTACAAAGGGGATTGGGACCCTCAGTTAGGCCATGGAGGACTATACCGACCATTAGGGAGTTATGACGTCCTCGAATTATAGAATGCTTTCAGGATGAGCCACATGTATGGTATGTTATGGATTGTTCACGAGCTCCTAGGTTCGACCCATGTTTTATTTAGTGTTTATTTTTATGTGGCGGCCATTTTATAGGTCTAGTTAGGTTGCTGGCCCCTGTGTGCCACTTCTTCTCCATTTCCCTTAGTGTGTGTTCTGTGATGTGTGTGGTTTTCCATTTTACTAACAACTGAAATTTGATTTTTTAAATTGTTCGCAGAAGTGTTTTCAAATACAATGAACCCATTCCATTAAAATAGTAAACTTTTTTTAAATTAATAAGGGAAATGGATTGTTACTTGTCTTAGAAATGGAAGTGTGTGTGTGGAAACCCATATTTTGTATAATTTAGTTCAAAACTAGAATTAGTAAAAATCATTATTTAAAGGTAGTGCATTGGGAATAGTTTGTTGGGCACGCCTACTGAGTTTTAATATTCACGCATATAGTTGTTTTCTATTTTTAGTGTTTGGGTAGGCAACAGCTTTGGTGCCTTCGCCTTGGGCGACGTTTGGTTGTGAGTTGGAGAATGACCCGTTAGGTCACATGGAGATAGTGGTTGTCTATTTCGGTAAGTTTTATTTTCTTTTGTTCTTTTTTAGTTACTTTACTCTATTGATTTATTTTATGCTGCTCTGTTTTATTTATGATGATTTATTTATTTATTTTTACTGAGCGAAATTGTTCCCACAACCTCTGTTTAAGTTCGCATACACGGTTTAAGTTTTTCCTAGTTGTCTATGCTAGCATTGTGCATGGACCACTACCATGTCACTAGGTTAAACATGACTACTGGTCCCTCCCATCGGTGATTTGATGCAATTTATGTGTTTTGTCTTGATTTTGGTTGGTGTTAGAGTTATTTTGGATTTGATGGAGGTTTGTAATTGATAGGTTCCTTTCTCTAATGGTTTTTAAACTGGTAAAAAGGGGATTTTATTCAAGTTGTTTTGAAATTAGTGAAGTGGGTTTGTACAGAGTAAGCATTTTGATTTGGAAAATTTTAACTTATGTTTGGATTTGGTAACAAAATAGAAAGGGCGACGCTTGGTATTCCTTAGGATTGTCTGCATATGTGTGGGTAGACACTTGAAGTGCACATTGACACATCTGAACATGTGATTTGATTGATAATGGATGAAGGCTTATGTGGTGGTTCATAGGATTCCATGGGCGGGGTTTCTGAATTTATGGCTTGACTTGATTTTTCTAAAAAGGACTAGAATGGAAAAAAACATGATTTTGGGACTTGTTTTTTCTTGAAAAGTGGGTTTTGGTATTTTAAAATTGTTTTTTCATGTGTTTATATACGTTTTTTTATTAGTCGGTTACCTCTGGCTTGTGGTGTTTCTTTTGGTTGTGTTTGAGCTTGTTCGGGATTCCGGGATGGTTGTCTCTACTTGGGGTGTTTCTTTTGGTTGAGTTTTGGCCTGATGCCAGTTTTGATTTTGTTTTTCATGTTGTTCTGAATATTCCACCCAGAAATGTCCTTAAATTTTGTTAATGAGTCATGCCCAATTCTGGTTTCTATAGAGTGTTTCATGTCTTTCGAGGAAATTTGGGTTTGTTAGAGGTGTTGAAGTAGTTTGAGGGGATTAGAAAAAGTATTCAGGTGGTTGGGGACTCTTGAGTTTCTTAGAGTTCATATCTTCATCGGTTTATTGGAGGGTCCAGCCTTGGAACAGTGGAGGTGTACTTTTCATCATATTTGAGGTTGGGATGATGTTGGGGGTGTTGAAGTCCGTCTTCATCCAATGGATCATACGTAAGGAGGTGAAGGCGAAAAGAGGTGAGATCCTGTTCGTAGTCAACATGGTCGGTGTTTGGGGATGAACTGTGTCGGACTATTTAAGGAGTCGACATCTAGAGTGCAAGTTCTTGACAAGTCCGGCACCTCTCATCGCCCATAAGGGTTCCCCATTTTGCGAGCAGGGAGTACGAGAGGAACCTACCTATGAAGAAATCCCTTTTATCGGTGCCGACTTCTGACTTGTTAGACTGCTTACTAATGTGCCATCGGTGTTGCCGATTCGAGCATCCGAAGACATCTTGGCTCAAACCTGTTATGACTTGTTAATGTATGATCGTTCACAAAATGGGGAATGTTTCAGAAAAAAATGCATCGTTCGAAGAAGGAGCCCTGGTCGAGGGATGCTCGTCTCTGACTGTGAGGCATGAGATGCTTCAGCCATCAGAGCCCCAGCCTTAGGTCTCATGGTGAAGCCCGTGCAGAGTCAGGGGTCAGAAGAATGTGATAACCTTGTTTGGTTCTTTAACATTAATATTGTAATCGAGACATTCAGGGTTTCTGTGTCCATGTTTTCCCACTATTGTAAGTCCAACTTTTGTGGTAATAGTGCGATGAAATTATTCTTTCATGATCATAGTAGTTGTGTTCTTCTAAATGTGGCCTTTGGACTTGTTTGTTTTTCTTAAAAGGGTATTTGGACTTGTGTGGGTTGGTCTTGATTTCATTAGTTATCGTTTGGAGATGTGAGTTTTGGGGGGTTTTGTCTTGTACTGAGAGTTCTATGTTTTAGTTGATGCGGTGTCTCGCTCGTACTAAGGGAGTTGGACGTGTCGGGAGTTTTAAATCAGGTTGGGGAAATTATTAGTTGCAGCAGTGTTGTTATAGGAAATTCATTGTTTTGGTGCCCCGATATTCCAGTTGGCCTTGTAGTGGTGTTCCATTTAAGTCTCAGTGGTCCCATTCAACTCAGGTGGTGAAGTCGGTAGGTTTAGGTTGGGGGCTCCCTTGTTCCTGGTTGTGGCGAGGGTGTCGTTTGGATAATGTAGAGATGTCAAAATGGTTTTTGGGACCCGGGTTTGCTGGGATTCTTAGTAGTAGGGTTCTCATTTAAGTCTTGGTGGAGTTGTTTGGGTTTTAAAGTTTCTATGTTGGTTGAATTCTTTTGCTGGGGAGAACCCTCTCATGTTCTCACCTAGTTTTATGTCATGGTTTCTTCATGAGTGGTTGGGTGTGACTTGTGCAGTGAATCATCAACCCGAGGTTCTGGACTTTCCTTTTTGGGCTCTGTTCGGGCACGAACTCAAGCATTGGATATATTTTGGCTTGGTGAATTTCTAGGGGAAGAATGTGTCTATGGTGGGGAGAATTGTCACACATCGACTTTTTAATTGATTTTTATTTTAGTTTTACTTGGCTTTGGGTCCTCTCTCTAAGGTCTGGGCTGGGTTACAGATTAAATTTTTTGTCATTTAATGTTTTTCATGGGTTTCAGACCCGTGCGCGGTCAGCACACAGTGGGAAGTAGCCACGTCATTAGCTTGGGTGCCGCGTAAGTGTATGATGAATAAAATAAATAAGGTTTTATATAAATAAGGCGGGATAAATACATAAATTTTAATAAGAATAATGTTATTATTTAATTAATAATAATATTATTACTAAGGCATTATTATTTTTATATCATTATTTTCTATGTTATTTAAATTATTATTGTTATAATTATTTTTATTATTAGTGACATTGGTTTTTATTATTATTATTATTATAATAATAATAATTATTATTATTGTAATAATATCATTATACTAGAGGGTAAACCATAGTCTCCTAGCCAGTCCTTTTTTTCCTGTTGTGCACCGCGGGCTACACCACCCTCTCCCTATTCTCTGTGTGAACCATCTCCTCTTTCCCCGAGCCTCTACCCTCAATGCCAGGCTCCTCCCTTCCCCATCACGACCCATCCCCCTGGTTCCATGCACAGCACACGATCATCCTTGAAGATGTCTCCCTCAGCCTTCCCCATCTACGACTCACCCTCACTCCCCTGCCGCCTTGAAGGTCCTCTCTGGCCTCCTCCCTCGTTCCCCGTCTCGCCCCACTTCGCAGCCGCACTCCAGGCCTCATCCGGCCTTGCTCAGGCCTCCAGCGCCTGTCATGCTTCACTACCGGTGCATCCGTTTTCCCCGCAGTGCCTTCTCTTCATCCTCCTTGTCCCTTCCAGCAACCCTCCAAGCAGCCCGATACCAATTTTTAGCCAACCCGCAACCCAAATGAGTCCCTTGTTCAACGCACATTGGACCCAACCTACGGCCTCCGATATGCTTCCCCTTTTCGGCATCGCCCCTTGCAGGTGTTTCTCCAAGACGGAGTCCTCCCCATCCGGAGACACCCAACCCTTTGGGTACGGGGTTTTTTGTGATGTGCTCGTTTAAGAGAGTTTTTATTTTGCTAAAACCCTATGTTTTAGGGTTTAATCTTGTTGTGCATGGTTAAATTATGATTCTAGAGCATACGGTTGATGAGAAAATGTGGTCACACAATGGTCTCGGGTGTGTGTTTCCTTTCTCCTTGGAATTGAGGTATGAACCCTTAGTGCGTCACCTTTAAATTTTTGATTTCACTGAATTCTTATTTTATCGCTACCTTTAGTTGTTAATAAGTGATTTAGTGTACTTTTTTCTTTGTCATTCTTTGTGATATGTGGTGTTTTGGTTCAGTTTCTTTAATCTTTTGGCATAGACTGTTAAGTAGGGCACCCACTTTTTATTTAATAATTAGTTGGTTTATTTTTCAAGTGATTGGTGAATCTTTTTTTTGAAACATGTGTTGGTCTTAGAAGTATAATTATGATGTTGAACATGGTAATTGAACATGCTCGAGTGGACCTTTGGGTTACGGTTTTTAAAGCGACGTGTGTTTGGTTTCAAAATGGAGTTTTGAGGTATGATGTATTTTATTAGGTAGTGCAATTAGTATATTCGACTATGCATGTAATGTGTTTTATGTTCGGATATGTTGGGGAGTTGTTGTTGGTAAAAAAAGTGGTTTTGAAAAGGTTTTTGAGTGTGTAAAGCTATGGTTTCTATTAAGATTTGATTAATAAATTTGAAATTGTTTTAGTAAATAGTGTCGAAGGTGCGAGTTGTGTTTTGAAAACGTGTCAATGTGGTTCTATCACATTGTTTAATCATCTGGATTGTTTTAAGTTTGTGTTTGTGTAATTTTAGTTATTTTTCATTTGTTTCAACACGCTTGCGAGGAAACCTCACAATACTGTGGTCATCGACTTGCGTGTGTTTGTGCGTATGTGCGAGGCGTGACATGCCATTGTGTTTGGACAGTGAGCCGAGGAAGGTCCCCCACTGCACTCACCTTTAAATTTAGAAGTTATTAATTTCTTAATGTTTTATTAATTATAATAAATGAGAAATAATATAAGATAATTAATTTTTTAAATGATTATTTCATGTGAAAAGGGACGTTTATTTTATGCACGAAACATGAAATAATTTCTTGACGAGTGGACACACAGTATTGAATGAATTTCCATCTGGACTTTAAACATAATTCATGGAATTTAAAATGTAGTCATATTTTTAATGATAAATGATTTCTTCTGAACAAGTGTTTTGGGTTTTCTCGAGAAATGAGGTTTTTTGTTAAAATTGGTGAAGGCACATTTGGAACTTTAATAAAATAATTTTTTTTGTAAAACCCACTCAGGGGTGATATTTTTTGTGTGTTGATTGTGTGAGCTATATGTGTTGTTTCTACAATCATGACTAATAGATTTACATTTTGGACGCACCCCTTTTTTATTTCTTGTGTAGACATAGGAATCTAGCATAGTGAGTGAATATTCTGAAAAATATTTCCACACTAGCATAGATTACATACTGGCTAGTGGCCCCATTTCAGGGGAATACTGAGTTATTACTTCTATGGGGAATGGGCCCATCGGTTAGGCCGTGTCGGGATATACCGATCGTTAGGGCATTACGATGTCATAGAGTTAGAGCATGCTTTTAGGAAGAGTCAACTGTATGGTTTGTTTTGGATTTTTCACGAGCTCATAGGTTCAACCAATGTTTTCTTTAGTGTTTAATTTTATGTGGAAGACATTTGAGGGGTTTAGTTCGGTTGCTGGCCCCTGTGTTCCACTTCTTCTCCATTGCCCTTAGTGTGTGTTGTGTGATGTTTGTGGTTTTCCAATTGAATAACAACTAAAATTTGAATTTTTAAATTGTTCGCAGAAGTGTTTTCAAATTAAATTCACCTGTTCTATTCAAACATTAAACATGTTTTTAAATTAAAAATGGAAATGGATTGTTAATTGTCTTAGAAATGGAAGTGTGTGCGTGGAAACCCATATTTCTTATAATTTAGTTCAAACCTGGAATTAGTAAATTTATTTATTTAAATGTAGTGCATTGGGAATAGTTTATTGGGCACACCTACTGAGTTTTAATACTCACGAATATAGTTATTTTCTATTTTTAGTGTTTTTGCAGGCTATAGCTTTGGTTCATTCTCCAAGGGAGACGTTTGGTCGTGAGTTGGAGAATGACCCGCGATATCACACGGAGATAATGGTTGTCTCTTTCAGTTAGTTTAACTTTATGTTGTTATTGATTAGTTACTTTACACTATTTATTTATTTTGTGCTGCTCTGTTTTATTTATGCTACTTTATTTATTTGTTTTTACTGGGTGAAATCATTCCAATAGCCTATGTTGATGCCCTGGCACTTTTCGCCTTCTCGGGAGGATCGGGAATGCCTCTCGGGCCATGTCGTGGACCGGCTCGGGTGACCAGTTCAGGGTCGACCCGAGATGGTACGTGACAGTTGTGCTATGGTATCACTACAATCATAATACATTTGGTCAGTTTTCTATATGTGTGTTGTTTTTACTTCAAACAGTGTCCATTTTAAAGAAAAGACAGACACTTCGAGTGATACCTGCCACACTGTGCCGTAGATTGATTTGGGATTGACTCATACACGCCACAAATGACCCATGGATCGTTTTCCTAAAGAATGAATAGAATCTGAATGTGTTTGGTCAGTTTTCTGTATGCCAGTTTTTTTTCACTGAAAATGTTGTCCATTACAAATAAATTTGAGACACTTTGAGTGGTACCAGCCAAACCGTGCCTCATATTGAGGTGTGGATGACACGTACACATCAAAAATGACATATGTATTGTTTTTCTAAAGTATCAACCTAATCAGAATAGATTTGGTCAGTTTTCCATATGGATATTTTTTTTACTAAAAATAATGTCCACTTTAAACAAAAGATAGACACTTCGAGTGATACCCGCCACACCGTGCCTCATATTGAGTCGGGGTTGACTAGTATACATCACAAATGACCCATGAATAGTTTTCCTAAATTATCAATAGAATTCGTACATGTTTGGTTGGTTTTACATATGTCAGTTGCTGTTTTCACATAAAATGTTTTCCATTTCCAAAAAAAATTGAGACACTTTGAGTGGTACCAGCCGAACCGTGCCTCATATTGAGGCACGGTTGAATCATACACATCAAAAATGACCCATGGATTGTTGTGATACTGTATCTACACAATCAGAATATGTTTGGTCGGTTTTCCGTATCGCTGTTGTTTTTACTTAAAACAATGTCAATTTCAAATAAATGTACGACACTTTGAGTGGTACTGGCTACACCATGACTCATATTGGGGTTGGGATTACTTATACACATCACAAATGACCCATGGATAGTTTTCCTATTGTATCAGTAGAATCCTAATGCATTTGGTCAGTTTTCCGTCTCCAAGTTGTTGTTTTCACTTAAAATGTTGTCCATTCGAAATAAAAGTGAGACACATTGAGTGGTACCAGCCAAACCGTCGCTCGGATTGAGGAGCGGTTGACTCATACACGTCATAAATGACCCATGGATAATTATTCTAAAATATCAACACAATGAGAATAAGTTTGGTTGTTTTTCCATATGGTTATTGTCGTTACATAAAATAATGTCCATTTCAGACAAAAGTGTTACACTTTGAGTGTTAACAGCCACACTGTACCTCGGATTGAGTTGGGGTTGACTCGTAATTTTCATAAATGACCCATTGATCATTTTCTTAAAGTATCAAAAGAATCAGAATGTGTTTGCTCAGTTTTCCGTATGCCAGTTGTTGTTTTCACTTAAAATGTTGTCCATTTCAAATTAATGTTAGACACTTTGAGTGGTAACGGCCAAACCGTGCTTTGGATTGGGGCGCAGTTGACTCATACATGTCACAAATGACCCATGGATCGTTGTGATAAAGTATCAACACAATCAGAATACATTTGGTTGGTTTTCCATATGGATATATTTTTTACTTAAAGCAGTGTCCATTTCCAACAAAACTGAAAAACATTGAGTGGTACCCACCACACTGCACCTTGGATTGAGACGTGGTTGACTCGTACACATCTCAAATGACCCATGGATCATTGTCCGGATGTATCAATAGAATCCAAATGTGTTTTGTTGGTTTTACATATGCCAGTTGTTGCTTTAACTTAAAATGTTGTCCATTTCAAATAAAAGCGAGACACATTGAGTGGTACCGGCCAAACCGTGCATCAGATTGAGGATTGGTTGACTTGTATACATCAAAAATTACCCATGGATCATTGTACTGAATTATCAACCAAATCAGAATAAGTTTGGTCGAATTTCCATATGGCTATTGTTTTTATTTAAAAGAGTGTCCATTTCAAACAAAAGTGTAACACTTTCAGTGTTACCGGCCACATCGTGCCTTAGATTGAGTCGGGGTTGACTCATACACATCAAAAATGACCCATTGATCATTTTTCTCATGTATCAACTGAATCCGAATCCGTTTGCTCAGTTTTTCATATGCCAATTTTTGTTTTCACTTAAAAGGTTGTCCATTTCAAATAAGAGTTAGACACATTGAGTGGTAACGGCCAAACCATCACTCTGATTGAGGTGAAGTTGACTCATACACATCAAAAATGACCCATGGATCATTGTGATAAAGTATCAACACAATCAGAATACGTTTGTTTGGTTATCTGTATGGCTATTCTTTTTACCTTAAAGAGTGTCAATTTCAAACAAAAGTGCGACACTTTGAGTGGTACACTCCCCACTGCACCTTGGATTGAGATGTGGTTGAGTCCTACACGTCTCAAATGTCCCATGGATCATTGTCATAAAGTATCAATGAATTCCTAATTTGTTTGGTTAGTTTTCCATACGCCAGTTGTTGTTTTAACTTAAAATGTTTTCCATTAAAAATAAAAGTGAGACACTTTGAGTGGTACCGGCCAAACTGTGCCTTGGATTGAGGCACGGTTGACTCGTACACATCGAAAATGACCCATGGATCGTTTTGATGATGTATCAACCCAATCGGAAAATGTTTGTTTGGATTTCTGTATGGCTGTTGTTTTTATTTAAAAGAGTGTCCATTTCAAACAAAAGTGTGACACTATGAGTGTTACCGGCCACACCGTGCCTCGTAATTAGTCGGGATTTACTCATACACGTCACAAACGACTCATGGATCATTTTCCTAATGTATCAATAGAATCTGAATGTGTTTGGTCAGTTTTCCGTATGCCAGTTGATGTTTTCACTTAAAATGTTGTTCATTTCAAATAAAAGTGTGACACTTTGAGTGGTAATGGACAAACCGTGTCTCAAATTGAGGCGCAGTTGACTCGTACATATCAAAAATGACCTATGGACCATTGTGATAAAGTATCAACACATTCAGAATATGTTTGGTCAGTATTCCTTATGGTTATTTTTTCTTAAAACAGTGTCCATTTTAAACAAAGGATAGAAACATCGAGTGATACCAACCACACCGTGCCACATATTGAGTTGTGGTTGACTCGTACATGTCACAAATGACCAATGGACCGTTTTCCTAATGTATCAACAGAATCTGAAGGCGTATGTTAAGTTTTCTATATGCCAATTTTGGTTTTAACATAAACATTTTTCCATTTCAAATAAAAGTGAGACAGTTTGAGTGGTACCAGCCAAACTGTGCCTCAGATTGAGGCGTGGTTGAATGTTACACATCAAAAATGACCTATGGATCATTGTGATAAAGTTTCAACACAATCATAATAAGTTTTTTCGGTTTCCAATATGGTTGATGTTTTTACTTAGAACAATGTCCATTTTAAACAAAAGATAGACACATTGAGTGATACCTACCACACCATGCCTCGAATTGAGTTGGGGTTGACTTGTACACATCAAAAAATGACCCATGGATCGTTTTCTTGAGGTATCAATAGAATCTGAACGCGTTTGGTCAGTTTTCCTAATGCCAGTTGTTTTCTCTTAAAATATTGTCCAATTCAAATAAAATAGGGACACTTTGAGTGGTACCGGTCGAATTGTGCCTCGTATTGAGGCTTGGTTGACTCTTACATGTCCCAAATGACCTATATATCATTGTTATAAAGTATCAACATAATCAAAATAATTTTGGTTAGTTTTTTGTATGGTTGTTGTTTTTACATAAAACAATGTCCATTTTAATCAAAATACAGACACTTTAAGTGATATCCTCCACTCCGTGCCTCTAATTGAGTCATGGTTGACTCATACACATCAAAAATAACCCATAGATTGTTGTCTTGAAGTATCAACAAATTCCGAATACATTTGGTTGGTTTTTCGTATGCCATTTTTTGTTTTCACTTAAAATGTTATCCATTTCAAATTAAAGTTTGACACCTTGAGTGGTACCGGACAAACCGTGCCTCATATTGAGGCGCGGTTGACTTGTACATGTCACAGATGACCCATGGATCGTTTTGTTATAGAATCAACACAATTAGAATACATTTGGCCAGTTTTTTGTATGGATGTTGTTTTTACATAAAACAGTGTCCATTTTAAACAAAATACATACACTTCGAGTGATACCCACCACACCATGCCTCAGATTGAGTCAGGGTTGACTCTTACACGTCATAAATGACCCATGAATAATTGTCCCGAATTATCAACAGAATCCAAATGTGGTTGTTCAGTTTTCCATATGCCAGTTGTTGTTTTCACTTAAAATGTTGTTCATTTGAAATAAAAGAGAGACACTTTGAGTGGTACCGGCCAAACCATGCCTTTTATTGAGGCGCGGTTGACTTGTATAGGTCAAAAATGACCCATGGATCGTTGTGAAAATGTATTAAAACAATCAGAATATGTTTGGTCAGTTTTCCGTGGGGATATTTTTTTTTACTTAAAACAGTGTCCATTTCAAACAAAAGACATACACTTCAAGTGATACCCACCACACCGTGCCTCATATTGATTCATGGTTGACTCGTACACAACAAAAATGACATATGGATCGTTGTCCCAATGTATCAATAGAACACGAATGCATTTGGTCGATTTTCTATATTCTAGTTGTTGTTTTCACTTAAAATGGTGTCCATTTCAAAAAATGTGAGACACTTTGAGTGGTACCGGCCAAACCGTGCCTTGAATTGAGGTGCGGTAGTCTCATACACATCACAAATGACCCATGGATTGTTGTGCTAAAGTATGAACCAAATAATAATATGTTTGGTCAGTTTTCTATATGGCTGTTGTTTTTCACTTAAAATCGTGTCCATTTAAAACAAATGTGTGTCACATAGAGGTGTACCAGCCACAATATGCCTCAGATTGAGTTGGGGTTGACTCGTATACGTCACAAATTACCCATGGATCGTTTTCTTGAAATATCAGAAAAATACAAATCTGTTTGGTCAGTTTTCTATATTCATGTTTTTGTTTTCAATTAAAATGTTGTCTATTTCAAATAAAAGTGAGACACTTTGAGTGGTACTGGCGAAACCGTGCCTTAGATTGAGGCACATTTTACTCGTACACATCACAAATGACCCATGTATCATTTTCCGGAAGTATCTACAGAATCCAAATATGTTTGGTTGGTTTTCTATATGGCTATGTTTTTACATAAGATAGTGTCCATTTCAAACAAAAGTTTGACTCTTTGAGTGTTACCAGCCACACCATGCCTCAGATTGGGTCTAGGTTGACTCTTTCACGTCACAAAATACCCATGGATCATTTTTCTAAAGTATCAACAGAATCCAGATGCGTTTAGTTGGTTTTCTGTATGGAAGTTGTTGTCTTCACTTAAAATGTTGTCTATTTCAAATAAAAGTGAGACACATTGAGTGGTACCGGCCAAACGGTGCCTCAGATTGATGTGAGGTTGATGACTCATACACATAAAAAATGAACAGAATGAATATGTTGGGATTTTATAGTGTAGTATAAGTTTCACAAGGGTCTTACCTGGGTTTCATTAAATAAGATATTTAACCAGTGTCTTATCACGAATCTTTACACGTGTAAAATACTTTGGAGTTTCAGAAGTTGGAAAAAGCGAAGCATACTCTTCTAGAGTTCTCCAAACACTTTTTTTGAGTTGGTGAATCTTCCACTATATCTTTTCATAATTGATTACATAATATCTTGTAGGTTTCAGATGGGACTAAGGGATGATGTTTTGTTGATGCTAGTTCTTTTTAGCCTTCCAACCTTCTGGTGGTATTGGATAATGTTTATTTTTCTAAAGAAGACAAATTTGAAAGGATAGACATGGGAGGAGATTTAGTGGATGCAATAATTATTCAAATTTCTTATTTTGGTTATAAACGGAAGTATAAAAGTTTCCATTATTTGGTAAAAAATAATGAGTTTTACTGAATTCAAAAATATCCATACTAGAGTAGAAAACCAAATTCAAAAATAAAGAGCTCTACAGAATTAAAAAATGTAATGGATCAATCAACCCCTAATCACCATCACCATAACCACTTTCATCATTAGCCTCATCCTCACTACCATATCTGTCCTCATCATCATCCTCGTCATCTTCCCCATGGTCATCCTTGGCCCCATCGTCTCCTTCAGCCCCATCCTCGCCCTCATCCTCATCCTCATCTTCTCCCTCATCCTCTTCAGCATTCTCATCATCAACAGGAATGTCATCATCTCGACCGCCACTAGAACTGCCTCTGGGTGCATTGTATAATTCACCCATCGAAGAAATATATGTCTGAAAAGCCATGTTGTCCTCTGGTGGATGTTATGAAGATAAAGCTTTGATCAGTTTCATAAATTCTTTCTCCCTCGTTTGAACCTGTTCTTCAAACTCTGTTACCCTTTTATCAGAGTGTCGTGCATGATACATGGCATGTTACAGCTTGGTGGTACAAGAATGGATACCTGGAGAGGACCAATATCTCGTTAGGACAATATTCTTACCAGGTCGGTAGCATACTCGACCAGAGTGGTCATCTCCCAAAACCCGATATAAATGATCGTGTGGCCCTAAATTGTCAGGATCCTGGGAATCAAGGGCCTCTAAAGCATCCTGTTTAAAATATTAATAGATTATTAAATTTTAAATTAGATATTTAACTATGAAATAAACAAATTAAAACTTAAAATCTTTTCTTTTTTCGGTTCATTAACCACAATTCCATCTTTTTTCATTCTACTCGAGAAAAACAATTTTGATAGAGGGATACATCCTTCAATATTCAATTTTTTCTTCTCTAATGAAATTGAAACAATATAAATATCAAGAATAATCATATATTCAATATTCATTAAATCACATAATTTAAGTACAAAAAAACAAAAAGGGCAAGTCTTAAAAAAATTATAAACAACTACATAGTTCCACCTGCCTCTCATGATCTGGCATAGTAATGCGCCCCAAAGTGTGGAGGTATTGCATTGAATAAATGTATTTTTTTATTTTTTCACAAGATTACTAAATAATTTTTTATAATAAATAAGATAATATTAATGCAAAATATGAAAACTACCATTTAAATACCTCAAATGGTATTAATACCTTGAATTTTGCAGTCACTCAATGTGTAATCATTTGGAGATATTTCACTATCAGGAAGTCATCTATGATAGGTAATGTCTCCAACTCCGTGCCCACTCTATTAAACCAGACAACATATAGGTCATGCTTATAAACTCTCCAAAAGTCTCTGATCTCATTTAAACGTGCTGGTCATGCACCATCTCCATCAGGGAAGTTAAAATGAAGCTAACACCCAATAGATTAATTAATAAAAAAAATAATACATTAAATCCAGTAGATATTTTAGCCATATTTGTGCCCACTCATTATCCATGACTTCGTGTGGCAGTTGCCTCCAAGAAATAGGGTAGACCGGAATGATGTTAGAGTATTTGGCTAGCATCTCTAAATAACTCTGACATTCCTACCCAGATTTATCAATAATTGGTCTATAATCATTGTATTCAACCATCAACTCTGTCTGGCGGTTTCATACTGCATGCACGTGAGAACACCCCCTCCCCCACCTCTTATCGATATATTAATCTATTATTAAAGAAAAAAAATATTCGTACATGTTATAATAAAAATAAATTTTAG
Source organism: Viscum album (assembly GCA_963277665.1). Taxonomy (NCBI): domain Eukaryota; kingdom Viridiplantae; phylum Streptophyta; class Magnoliopsida; order Santalales; family Viscaceae; genus Viscum; species Viscum album. The sequence goes on along the minus strand of OY728127.1, from coordinate 123,395,848 downwards.
TATAAAAATTTGTTAGAGTTATAAAAATATACCTGTGGTAGTCTGATCAATGGGTGTCACTGGATGCGCAGAAGCTGAAGGAATATCCTATACAGGTGGAGTGTCCCTCAGTGTCTGCTTCTCGTCCACATACTGTGTCAGAGTAGGAGTCGAAGAAGGTGGAATATAATAGCTCGGAGATAATGAACCAGAAGAAAAAGATAGTGGCCTAGACTTCTGGGCAACTGGTAGTGTAAACATCGGAGGCCTAAATACCCTGTGTGTCCCTAAAGACACACCAAGATCAAACTGGGGTGTAGAAGATATGTCTATGGTAGGGGCATAGTCCAATCAGGTACGACCAGTGGATCTTCTAACTCTTTCACCACGAGCACTCATACCACCGGCCTCAGTACCGGGACCACATGATGATCCTCTAACTCTGACACCACCCCCATCCTACCACAAACCTCTGTACTAGGAGAAATATCAGGCTCCTCATCGAATATCTCTCGTCTAGGGGGTGTATCTTGAAAAAAAATTCAACACAAACTTGACCACACGATATTATAAGTTATTGAAATATATATATTTAAAATAAAATACTCACAATAGTGTTGAGTGGAGGAATTCCCATCTGTGTCATGAGACATTATTTTCTGTCATCGTTTTTCACTGCCTCTCTTCAATGGGTGTCATTTCCTACAATGAAAAAAATATGGAAGTAATTAGAAATAGATAACAAATGTGTAACCCAAAAAACATAATATAGAAAAACCATTCTGATAAAAAAACACAAACAAACAGATGATTTTTGGTGGTTTGAAGGTATGTACTAAGATACATACTCTAAATGATGTAGGTGAAACTTGTAGGTGAGAACATGACTGTATGATTCTATATATTTTTCGCCAAAACATTGGGTTCACAATCAACTCTGATAATTGAGCTATTGGAGTCATCATAAGTAATTAATTGATTGCTTCCAATTGTTGTAGGGATAGTGTCAACATCATCATCACCATCACCAAAAACATGTCTAGGATTTACCTCAATAATTACACCGAATTTAGGATGATGATGATATTTGACATGAGAAACGTGTTTTACCATTGATGGCAATACATATGGTTTATCGGTGGCAAGAGTGTGAGTCATGTGAATAACTTAAAATCCACAATCATCAATAATGGTGCCTTGCCTCATCATTTAATCAAACCATTTACATTTCATCACCGTGACTCAAAAATTCAAGTAATAATACAAAATAAATATCATCTACATGACTCCATAATAAGATACATTTTCAGAATGAGGTCTATTATCCGATTAACTGGAATAACAGTATGTTGTGGTAGATAACATAAAACAATCATTCTGTGTTCTCATGTTTCTTGCTCGTTCTGTGATAATAAATTTGTATCCATTTATCACAAGTGATTTACAAGCACGAACCGTGGTATTAAGACCAAAAGAAAAATCTCTTATATCCTCAGAAATATAGTCTTCTGGCAAACTCGATACCTGAAATATTATCAAATAGTGAACTTAATTAAATATTATTTTTATTTAGTTATTTCAAAAATATTTTTACCTTAAATTTCAACCAAGAAGAAAACACATTGCTAGGAAAAGTCTCTTTCCTTCTCAACGATAATGAACGATGATTTATATATATCAATTCATTATGTTCCCTGTAGATAATAATAATAATAGTTTAACAAATATTTAAAATTACAAGTGATAAGATAAGAGATACATGTCAAATTTACTTACTTGATATACTCATCGAACAAATCACAATTGAACAACACTGTGCGATGTGCCATCTCTCACTCTTTAAGGCTTAATCTTATCAATGTATATGATCCTTGAACTCCTCTTGTCTAAGGATGTGATCAAAAGCTGGGTTCAATTTGCTTATATTGTTCTTCTTCATTTCTCATTGGTCTGTTTATTCTCATAGTATGATCAGAAAAATACATTGAGCATAAATCTATACATTCTTGAGCCAATTAACCATTCACAATATAAACTTTATGATAATTCCTATTCCAAAAATATGATTTCAATGTGTACATGTTAATTTTAGTTTGATACATCCAACGGGAAGCAAAGGGTCCTCCAAGAAGTATTTCGGTCGAAAGATGGATAGTCAGATGAAACAGGCATGTAAAAAATGATGGAGGGAATATTTTCTCTAACTCACATAAAATTAATGGTGTATCTAGAAAATTTTTTAGCAAGAAGGATTTGGAAAACTTCATAGCAGAAAGATCTATAAACAAATAGCACAACTGAATAACTGAGACTCTTACATTATTGGACATGAGATGACGAATTGCTATGGGAATCAACTCATGAAAAAGGACGTGATAATCATGAGTCTTCAAAGATTTCAGCTTCAAATATTTTCTATTGACCCATTTTGATATATTATTTGAATAGCCATCAAGAACTTTGAGAGTCTCTAGGACTTCTAGAAATTTATTTTTTTCAGCACGTGTCATTAAATAACAATCACATGGAGAATTCCATTTATTTTCACTGACATAGACATGATGCAATTTTGGTCTGATCCCCAAATCTACCAAGTCACGTTGAGATCGTAAATCATATTTTGTCTTCCCCTTGACATTTAGAAGAATCTAAAGAAACATTTCTCATATATTATTTTCAATGTGAATTACGTCTATAAAATGACGTAACAAGTTGGTTGACAAACACATCAACTTAAAGAATATACTCTTCTTCTTCCAATTGTAACATGTATCATTGTAAAGATTTTTCCTCTTTCTAGATTTCATTACACCCTTCCCAAATGAATAACTGAAATCTTTCAATTCGTTAAGCACATTAGTTCTAGATATACACTGAGGTGGATCGTCAGTCTCCATGATTTTTTCATATCTTCGATGATTGTTTATATATGGATGGTTAATAGGCATGGACCATCGATGTCCATTAAAAATAAAACTACGACGATATTTCAGTATTCTCGATCGAGTATTATTCAAACAAATAGGACATGACAATTTTCCTTTTCTGCTCCATCCAGACATAATTACATAAGTAGGAAAATAATTGATCGTCCACATAAGCGCAACACGCATCTGAAATATGTCCTTCGAACATGCATCGTATGTGGGCACACCCACATCCAAAAGATGTTTCAACTCTTTTATTAAAGGTTTTATGTATACATCTATATCATTGCTGTGATTAGAAGGGAATGATATTAGTATACTCAACAAAGTGTAAGGATTTTTCATACACCACCATGGGGGAAGGTTAGAAATGTGTATGAAAATAGGCCATGTTCTATGCGATGAAAGCATCTGCCCAAATGGATTAAAACCATCACATTAAAGACCCAGTCTCACATTATGCACGTCAGATACAAATTCAGGATATTGAGAATCAAATATCTTCCATGAAAATCTATCTGCATGGTGAACCAACTCTTATTTTTTTTTCCCTCGGTGTCATGCCATCACATTTTTTACTGATTTTTCATTAGAAATGAAATGGTTTTGTAATCTAAGGATCAATGGAAAGTGCCACATTACTTTTTTTGGAACATGAGTTGTTGTTCCATAATCTTTTGGATTCCATCAGGATGTTCCAGATTTGATACAATCATTTATTTTAGTAGTTTCCTCAAAATATTAGATGCAATAATTCAGGCAAGCATGAATTTTTTTAGAACCCAAGTTCATCAACTAACATCCATGCCATATTGTGGTTTGTGGGAATATCTACATCATCTAGAAGTAAGTCCTTCAAGTAGGTAAGAATGTAATCAATTTTAGTATTTGAAATCCCATACATAGTTTTCCCATGAAACAATTAGATTAAAAATTCCAACCTTTTCATTTTACCATGATGTCGATATAATGGATTCATCACAGCATCATTCAAATTTTCACCCTATCAACATCATCATTTTCATTGGATGAAACATGTGTGCTTGTATCGAAATCTTGTTGGTCGGACATCCTTTCCTTATCATGATGCCGAATAAATGGAAACCGATCATATATCAACCTATCCATTTCAGTCCTATCATTTGGATCATCAACATTTTGAGATTCCATTTTCTCTCCATTGTTATACCACACCTAATAGTTTGTTTAAAAACCATATTTTTTATATGAAAGATAACAGCTTCACGACTCAACCAAGGTATTACAACACAATTAGAACATGGGTAGTGTATGCGACCACTATCTGAAGCCTTGTCAAATGAAATATCTAAAAAGATGTTCAAAATATTTTGAAAATCAGTTGAAATCCGATCAGTTTCATATATCCAACTTCTATCCATTCTATAAAAAAATTTCAATAAGTCATTTCTAATAAATTCAATAATATTGGAGTTCAATCAAAAAAATATTTAGGCAAATGACAATTTTTTACTTTACTTAAAAGAATAACTGAAACATTACTCTATATGAGAATCATATTAAAAATTAAAACAAAATACAATGTACATAAGAAAATAAGAAATAGAAATTATAATGATTATATTCAAGGATATCCTGGTAAGATATTGGAAGTGGATTAAGGAATACATAATCCTTAAGGGTCTTGTTGGGAGTACATGAGCATTATTCTTTAACTTCTTCTAGGAGATCAGGATGAGGAGTAGGATGAGGATCACTTCAAAAGTAGTTATGGACTCATTAGGTTTCACCATAACCATGGATTAAAGGATCCTTGGTTTTGGGGCCATAGATCATAGGTTGGTAGGGTGTATTCAATGAATCATGCCCCAACTGATTTTGGAGAGGGACCTTCAATAGTTATAGGTATGGATATGATTAGAAACAGCTATAAAAGGATATCCATGAATTGTGACATCCCAAACTAGGATTACAATCATTATTGACCTGAACCCAAAGGCCACTCATTGGAGAGGGACCTTCAAGTTCTATTGTGTTTTATCTCACATATGAATAATGATTTTTGAGTTTTCTAGGGTCCATGGAGGAGGGTGGTGGGATGTATGGGGTCCAGGGTGGAGGGTGGGGGGCTTTCCAGGTTCCAGGAAGGAGGGGGCAGTCCTGGGTCTAGAATGGTGGGTGGCGGGCTGTCCGGGGTCCAGGGAGGAGGGTGGGGGGCTGTCTAGGGTCCAGGAAGGAGGGGGTTGTCCTGGGTCTCGGAAGGAGGGGGTTGTCCTGGGTGGACCTCAAAACACCAAATGGGGTTCCAATCTACAGTTTTGAGAATATATTATCCAAATCTACAAAGATTCCACCTAAAAACAAGACAACTTTAAATCAATGTCTACTATAATTTCATGACATTTAAGGGATATGTGTTTTTTGAAAAGCCTATACGTTACAGTGATGTTTTTGAATGACGGGTTTTTTCCCAAATGTGTATGGAATTTAGTAACGAGAATGATTTCTTCCGTTTAACCAATGTTATAGTGTAAGTTTAGGAAGAATTAATTCATTTAACCAGTGTTCATGTTTATTTTTAGGTGAGGTGAGTTAGAAACCATGTTAGGCATGTCATTAGAACATGGGTTCTTCCATTTAACAATGTAGTCTTAAATTTTAGGGATGAATGTGTTTTGACTGAGCTAATTACTACCTACTCTATAGTATGTCCAACAAATCATGTGGGCATACCCATGAAACAAAGCCATGTGTAAATGGGACGTTTTCATCACCCCATTTTTCAAACATACATTTCAACATAAGGGATTGGACATGTATATTTACATGGAAAACCAATTCATGTACTATGTGTATATTCCCATGTACATTCCAAGGACACTAGATTATCATAGTCACCATGTCAACTTTTATAAACACCATTTGAACCCTTATACCATATCATCATTATTTCAACCATTAATAACAACTTATTAAACAACATCACTTGTCAAAGATACAAAAATTGAACATAATTCAATAATAATATTGGATATATCAAGTAAAATGAAGACATACTATCTTACATCCAAAATGACCACCCACAACCATGATTAATGACCACAAAACTCCCCTTTCGGCTAAATCAAAAGTGAAAACAAAAACACATGGTCATAGAAAACAAACTCATTTGTGTGAAAAATAATAATCCCATAGTCCTCCTGAAATTTGAACCACACAGTCATGATTTTTGAGATGAACTTGTATCCATGAAACCATTTGAGAAGCACGATTCAATACATGTGTTTTTCTAATTTTCCCAAGCATTTCGAGGAATCCCAAATCTGGGAAAATTTTTGTTGTGTTTTAAAAAGGTGATTTAATAACTCATGCATGATGTTGAAGGTATAATGATTAATTTTCATATTAGAAAAACTAATATTCATTAATATTTCTAATTTTACATTCTGTGAATTAGTTTCATAAATAAGGAATAAGTACTACATGGGAAAAGGAGAGGTCCCACTAATAGTTCCCTTGGTAGATATTTTATTCAAAAATATCATTGGATTGTACGATTATGTATTTATTATTTCTTCTGTGAAGAATAATTAGGGACCACATATTATTTTTCAATGTTCAAGAAGATACTCCATATGTTTTATTGTGCAAAGGATAAGTGAACAATGTGTCATTATATATATATATATATTTTGATAGAAAGAAGATACATACCTGTTATGTAATACACATAGTGTATAAAAATTAATATGAATAAGATCTTAATGTTTGACATGACCTTAATGAAAAGAGTGATTTTCCTGAAATAATATGAATAAATATTACAAACATTTTATTATGAGTTTATTTATATGAAGCTGTAATATTTGAAGCATTGAGATTAAAAAAACTATGAATATTTAAAATTATAACACAAGAAAGAGACATCATGCCCTTATAAATGTATATGTGTAATGAAAACAATAATTGGACATTGTGTACACCAATATAGTGATTTGAGTACACAATTCTTGGAGTAGTGAATCATAAAATTGTCCAAAATCCCTAGAAATAGGGAATAACGATATACATGAGAATATAAGGATATCCTTGAGAAGAGGTGGAAGGATATCCTTGAGAATAGGTGGAATGAGTCTAACCAAGTAGCTGATCAGATGGAAGAGGTGCACCTGTGCTGGGGATTCTCAAGGGATTCTGGGTGTCAGGCAGCTCCTTGGGAGTCATGCATCTGCTTCTGCAATCTGCTTCTGGAATCAGGGGGTCGCCTACTTTAGTATAAATTGGGGTTTTTTCCAACAGTTACTAAAAACCATTGGTAAAACAATTTTTAGGAAAAAAATCCCTCAAGGTATCATTGACGCATTTTTGAGGTGATTCTGTTTGTTGACAAAGTGGGACATCTGTGTTGTGATTGGTGACAAAGCAAACCATGACATAAAAATTTATTGACAAAGGGAATTTCATGGTAGAATGTCGAGTTAATGTACTGTGGTTAATTATCCATGTTTGATTCATGAACTTCGACAAAATAATGGATGATCTGGAGGTGGTACAAAAAGAGCAAATACAAGGTGACACCGTTTTCCAGTGTTTTCCAAATTTTTGGGCCCCAAAGTCAAAAACTGAAGAAAAGTGTTTTTGGAAAAGGGACCTACGCACCAAGGTCTTGGAGGATAATAAACTTGCACTCCATATTTTTTTCAAGACCAGGATATCAAAATGTGGGAATTGAAAAATAGTCGTGCAAGTTTTAGGGTTGGTCATGCAAGTGACTTGCATAGTAGAGACATGCACACCAAATGTTGCGTGTAGAGAGGAGACTTGAACTCCGTCGTGTAGGGTGTCAAAATGCCTGTAAATATAGGTTTACCCCTCTTCATTCTACAAGATTTCAAAACATAGAGAAAATCAGAGCTCCCATCATGCAGGTGTGGTGGTCGCGCAAGTGGTGGTGTGGTTGCACAAGTAGAAGTTGCACGCCAGTGGATTGATGTGCTTCCAGAGTGGTTTGGGAGAGAAAGGAAAGGAGTCCCCAAATTTTGAGTTGAATAAGGGTGTGTCGCGCATGTGGTATGGTGACACTTTCATGCCAGTTTTTTAGGAAGTGCGAAAGTTGGTGGTTGCGCGCCAATATTGGTTTGAGCATAAAAAGAAGTGATTCACGCATGTTTGGAGTTGCAGAAGTTTTTGTCGTCCAAGTTGTTAAGGTGGACTTGCGCACCTATTATAACTTGCACATCGATACTTGCATGCCGGCTTAGAGAAGGGTGCCAGGTTAGGTTGATTCACGATAGTGATTCAGGGCTACATGAAATCTTGAAGATTGCCTGAATCCTTCGGTGCAAAGTCGGATTCATCTACAGGTGAAAGTGGGACTTCAACAGAGCATCCACATTCAACAAAGTATGTATTCATTAGTGATAATGAAGAGACCTATAGCTCTATAAACTATGAGTGGATCCTTTCCAAATCAGGGAGAAAAGAAAGAGGAAGATGGTGATCCTATCCACTGGTAGTGATCCGAAGAGATAGAAACAGGGATTGACCCTTGGGAAAGCAGTGAGCTGACCCTAAACCTTGTAAAGGCAGTGAACCTGGGTATAGAAGTGATCTAGCCCAAACCTTGTAAACAGCAGTGTGCTTATATTGAATTTGGTACATCATCACATTTCCGGTGTATGCTCCTTCGACGTAGCCCAGTGAGGGTGAACCAAGTAAAAATTGTTGTGTCCTGTGCATGCTATACTTTCTATTTATATTGTGCAATAGAAAAGAGAGATAGAGGAGTGTTTTTTTAATAGAAAAACAAGATCAGAAGGAGCTTTAATTTTAAATTAGTCATACCCTGATTCAACCCCTCTCAGGGTAATAATCCTTGTGGTATTAACAACAATGCTTTCTCAATGGTTTTATGAAACCATTGGGAAAACTCGTATAATCTACATCTTTAGAAGCAGTTCATGAGAACCATTGGTAAATATCAATGCTTTCCCAATGGTTTCATCAAACCCTTGGGAAACCTGTTCTATATTCCATCCTTACCAACAGTTCATGAAATATGTCGGTAAAGAACACCTATATCAATGGTTCGAAATAACCGTTGGTATGAAAGTGTGGGGAAAAAAATGATTTTCAGTAGTGGTAGTTGCAACTCGAGCCCTAGTATGGGTCACATCAAGACATGATCCTTAATAAATGAAATTAAACATAAATTATTCTTATTCCAATATGATATTATTAATTATAATGAGGATTTATTGGATAATTATTAGATTAAATATATTCAATATGAGATCAATTAATTTCAATTAAAACATTCTCGGCTTTAGTTGAACGACATTTAGAATCCTATAAAATTAGAGTAAAATGTGTTTTTTTCAAAGTAGTCTGATGGGAATTAGATAATTGTTAATAATAAAACTAGACATGTTTCTAAGGCTTATAATCAACAAGAATGTATAGTTCATGAATAAACATATGCACTATTATAAATACTTGAATCTATTCGAGTACCTTTAGATTTTGCAGTATTAAAAAATTTCAATCTTTTCGAAATGTATGTATAATTTTATTTTCATAGAAAATATGATTGGAAAGATGTTTATATTGAAAAAATAATTTTTTTAAATTAGAAAACATCTTGAATACGTTTATAAACCTAAAAAATTATTATTTGGACTTTAAAATGACCATATATCTTGGTATGATATATTAACATGATATTACAAAAATTTAATAAATGAGATGTGGAATGAAAACATTTATAGAAGAAGGTAACCAAAAAATAATTCATGTAAAAATTTATGTCTATGAAATCATATTATGATCAATAACAAAATATTTAACAGATTTTATTGTGGATATCATGAAATATATTTTTTAAATGAGTATGATGGGTGAGTTTAAATATTTAATTGGTTTTGAATATTTTACATAAATGTTTAGTAACTTTTATATCTCACCATAATTATATAAATTAACTTAATAATAAATTTTAATAGGAAAATAATAAAAGTATTAATAATACCATGGATACATCAATTACTTTAGATCCTGATCAGTCTATGAAACCAGTTGATCCTAAAAATTTATGTGTTATGACTCGAATTATGATTTATATAAATACTTTTCTTCCATATTTAATTTTTTCTATATGATTATGTGAAATATATTAATAAAATCCACATGAATCACATATAAAGAATATGAAATAAGTTTTTCATTATCACAAAGGAACTACAGATTTAGGACATTTTTATTCCTCGAGAAATGTATTAAATATAATTCTTTTGGGATGATGAATCCTAGGGTTGTATAATGGATATAAAATTCACATCTAGAACATAAAACTTCTTAGATTAATACTTAGTATCTAGGTCATGTATGAAACCAAACTCACTGGTTATTTACAATAACAATGTAGATTAGGTGGTAGCCCGAATTTGTCTTGATGATGTATTTTGGATACAAAACACACTCACAAACTATGGAATGAAAATTTCAAAATCAAAAAAACTGTTTGATAAAAATAGTTTTATTGAACATTGTATAAACCCATCACTCCAATCATGAGACAAGAACATAGATATAATTCTCCATTTCCTTTGGTGTCTCTCTCATAAAGGAGATATAATTTCATTATCCCTCTTAATGAATGATCAACATAATGAGATTTTAATTAAAAATATTACTTCTGATATATTTGAATATATCAAACAAAATCATGGAATGATCAAATTAATTTAATCCTTGATATATACTTCTTAGTGACCTATAAACTATTATTAAGATAATTTTTTTATTGGGGAAATTTTTTTTATAAGAGTTTAGGTTTTGATGAAACATTTACTTTTATAAAAAAATTATAAAAAATTAATTTTTCTTAAAACATTTACCATAGTTAGTTTTCCAGACACATATAATATTTTCTAATTCATAATCCATAAAAAAATCATCAAACATTGAAAATGTTAAAAATTTCATGACTCATGTTTTGTAACAAATCATTTTAATTTTAAAAATATTAATACATGTTTCTAATAAATATAATAATTTTTTCTTATAAAAACTCATATTTATTGGTTTTCATTTAAAACTAGTATAAATAAGTTTTCTATTAAAATTTTTTATTCAAAATTTTGTAATAAAATCTATTTTATTAACGTTAGTTTGAAAAACCAAGAAGAACATATTATTCCTGTCGATGGAATTCCTTAATCCAAAATGATATTATCTATTATTTTGAAATATTATACTATTTAATTATGTTATTTAATTGTTATTTATTACAATTCTCGTTTTTATAAATAAATTTGTTTTTATTTCATAAATTTTTTATCATTTTCTGATTCATCCTCTATCCAATAATTTTTCATAAAACCATAAGAGGTATAAAACACACTAAATCAATATTTATAACAATATAAAAATTTATATTAGAAATAGATAAATCTAAACCACCTAATTTTATTTGAAAGTTGTACTGACATTTCAACCACCTATATAAACGTGGGTGACACACATCCCATATTTTATGTTTTAACTATTTCACCTGAGTTGATATTTCTTTAATATTGCTCTGTACGACAAATCATATTTTTTATGATCCACAGGTTATAGTGTCTATTCAATGGAATCTACAGAAGAATATATAAAATGTTACAAAATTGAGGAATGGTTAGTTGAATGATATTTTGATGAAAAATATGAATTAACATTGATGAATATTAAATAATTCCATGTATGGGAACTATTTTTTGGTAGAAAAGGATGATAAACATTTCATTATATTATATACTTATCTTTTTCAATATTTTTATGCATGTGATAACTTTTTAATAGATTGTGGGATTGAAAAATTTATTTTTCTATGTATAAGAACTGGTAAAAGTTATCCTATATTGATAGTATATGTCTGTTAGGATTTCAATAATGAGGGGATCTTTGTTTTCCCTGAAAAGTGTTCCAAGATGATATTGTTACTTTTATAAAGATGGATATAGAGGATTCATTGTTTTATCATTAAAAAACACTCATGAATGATTCCCATATGAAATCAAATAATAATTTATTTCTTTATGGATGCTAGGATTCCTCATTATGAGGAATGGGTATTGAGATACCCAATTTTTAATGTTTTAATTTTTTTATATTTGATTAAAAATGACATAAATTTTAATTATTTATTTTTATTTTCATCTGAATTTAGAATTTAAAATCATGAAAATTCATTTAAAATATAATCGTGTTCCACAAATTAATATATAAATTTCCTGTTAAATATATGATTATTTTAAATATATTCAACAATTCAGTTCAGAGGAAATAAAATATTTATTTCTTATGTGATGATATAATGAATAGGATGAGGTTTATTTTTGATATGAAATTGAAATTTTCATTATGAAGGTTTATGTAACGACCCAATGTTTTTAATGGAAATTCACTTCTTATAAATATGCCATAAAATCACATAATAATGAACTACTAAGTGATAAGTGACCATTAAACATAATTTTGTCACTTTTGTGTTTGGAATTTCGAAAATCCGGTATACACATTTGTGATCAAGATGTTTTTTTGAGTCTAATAAAACAAAAATAACTGTTGGTGAATATTAACCTACCCTAATGAGTAGTAACAGACCCTTATGAATAGTTATATATCATAATAAATAGTAAACTCACCTATGGTAGTATAAAAATAATATTTAAGTTGGAATTACGATATACCAATATTTTAGAATGAGTTAGTGAATGTTTTAAAACTAGTTTTGATAATAAATCAATTTTTTAATTAAATATTAAAATAATCATAGTTATAAATTTATTTTTGAAAACTGGACTTCATTTTTGGATTCTACACGTTGAAAAATGGTTAGGGAAACCTTTTGGTATTTTTTCTGAAATACTTGAAATTTTGATGAATTGTGATTTACGATAATTCCCAAAATAAGAAAAATACATTAATTATGAAGTCATGATTATTTTCTGCTAATGTAAGCCCATTTGGTTCGGATTCAAATGATGAATTTACTATTTTGGGTCAATTAATCATCACTATTCATTATCTTGTGGGAAATTAATAAAATATTGAATAAACAATCGGGAAAATCCTCTCCTCCCTCACTATAAATACCCCCTCTACTTACCCCTTTCCCTCACACCTATCTTGCCTTGTGCCTAGCCAAATTTCTGCCCAAATAAACTCCCAAACTCCTTCCCCACGTCCAAGGATTGATGGTCTTTCCAAAAGACCAAAATCAAAGCCTCTAAGAGGAGTCTTAAAGAGATGAGATCAAAGGGTAAGAACCCTCTTTCGTTTTCATGTGTTTTGTTACTTTTCTTATACCCTATTTCCCTTACCTTATCAAAAAGGCATGAAATCTCCATAATCACATATATTCTGGATTCTAATCATGTTTATGGAAAATTTAATGAATCATTATTCTCCTCCTCTCTCTCACATTCTAGAATTAAAACATCGTCTATGATGCGTCAAAATTACCGACATCATGGATAATGTGTTTTCAAATTATTTTATCATTTTGTTTCTGGTCATGAAACCATTTATGTTATGTTTGAACCAGATTATTATATATGTTATATTATATATTTACAGTTCTATAATCCTCATACACTCATGATACAAAAAAATAATATAAAGCACGTCAATTTTGGGAAAAATCATTAAAATTAATTCAAGTGTTTATCATTAATGTTTAATGTAAAGGTTCTATTTCCCCCTAATTAACCAAATGAATTTTATAACCATGTAACCTATTGTATGTAAAATATTGTTATATAAGTTCAATTCTGGACAACCACTTCTATCTTATGATTTATTTGATCCTAAATACAATTGAACCGATCATTAAAACAAATGAAACAAGTAGACCCAAACAATGAAATTGAACCTTGTAATCAATCAAAATGGGTATAAATGAACCTAAAATGGATATACAGAATCTTTTACTTTTAGATAAGGTTATGGAACTATTGATTAATACACCTAATTTGACTATTTAGGTCATTAATATCAAGTGGAGAACACCAACAGACCTAAGGTAAGGGATCCTCTCAATTTCACCCTTATTCAAGATTGTTCACTATGTTAGGACATGTTGTGTGTAATTATTAATTATGGGGTATGATTTTGCACCTCCCCCATACTTTAATCTTTATGTATAAGTGATTATAATTACCTTCCCTCTCTCACTAATCCCCCTCATGTAATCCCAATACCATGCCGATAATCCTTAAATAATTATACCTGAACCTCTTTTATTTCTTCGGGTTGTCTTATCTACCTTTATACCAAAATGATGTTATCTTATGTTTTCATGTGAATACTATAAATATTTTTTACATGTTCCTTGTTTATTTATCAAGACTCTTTTATCACTCTCTTTCGGGTATATGCATGCTTTTAAGTGATTCTCTTCTCATTAATTCCCGCTAAGTGAACCCGTTTTTACGGAACTTCCTGAATTCTTTCCTATTATCAAGTGTACTCTGTCCTCTGTTTTAAGTCACCTTTGTCTTTATAAAATCAGTCCTTTTATTATGAAAACCTTCCTGGTTTACTTATGGTTTTATAAAAAAATATTATGCCGATTTTCATTTTCAGAGATATTCGATGTTTTCTTAAACCGCAGTAAAATGTTATGACTCAAAGATTCCTAAAAACTATTTGTTACATGTTATCACTTTAGTTTGTTATCTATTGTCATGATTTATTCTTTTATACTTTATAAATGTCTATTTATGATATAATTCCATTCTTTCATGGACACTTGTATGTTACGTCCCTTTTTATTATGCTTCATGACGTGATTGTGTGCCCATTTTTCCTTGGGTACTCTTATGTTTATGTATGATTGATTATGTGAGATTCTTTATGTGTATAGAATATACAGAAATAAGCTTAGATGGGTGCGTCCAGATAGTGGTCCAATGCATTGGGTAACGTTAATGTCTCATGAAAAGATTATGGTAAAATGGTCCGGGTAGTTATCCTTGGCTTGTGCTACTATGGGAAACGTGATTGGAAGTTAGCCTTGACTCGTACTAAGGTCACGTTTAAAGTTTCTTCCACCTCTCAATGAAACTATGATTATATAATCTCATTCTTATATGATCCCATTATTAATTTATTCCAGGTTTTTATGATCCCATGTTTATATGTTATGATTCCATATGTTCCGTGCTTCCAATATCATTATGTCAAGCCTCCTAACTCACGTGTTTAAATTATATTCTTATGTTCTTTCCCTTACTGGTATTTTTAGCTCATCAATTTTTTCATGTGTTCCCTAGGGTACCCTATGCAGATGTAAGGGCACAAAGGAAGTTAGGATCTCATTATAAAGATATAAATAAAGAAGTCTTTTTAGCCCCATGTTTTGTGATATATGTAACTAGTCTTCCAAGACACTAGACATAAAGATCCTTGGCTTGTAATCTGAAGATGAATTATGTTTAAAATCATGAAATGTTATGTGTAAAAGGATAGGGTCCCTATAGTTGGTATTAGAGGATGGTATAGTTATTTATGGAAATTAGGAATACAGAACCTTAGTGAGAACCTTAGGGATGAGGCTATGTATTAGAAAACCTTCCCAAATTTTGGTGAGTATTGAGTAAGTGTTTTATCAAGAAAATACACACCTGTCTGGATATGAGCAGGTAGAGGCCCCTCTGGCACAAATGTATCCTAGGGGTAAAACCTGAAAACATCACATTGAGTTAGACTCGAACGGGAACTGGTGCACGACAATGGGCCTTGCTGCAATATTGGTTATGACACTCCAGGGGGATATTCTTTGGTAGATTCACAAGCTTAGTAAAAACTATTATTAAGGGAAAAAAGACTATAAGAATATACATTAAGAAATATACTGTGGATAACCTAGATATGAACCTAAGGAATCACAAGTTAGGATGTACTTATTCTATATAAGTTTATCCTTTATTGTTCAATGATTAATTTCTATGCTCAATAGATATGTATTCAAGACCTCTAATTATATGTTATTTTTCTTAGTTAATGGAAGGAAATAGAATAAAACATTCAAACAACCAATTTTATAGGAAATGTGATGATTTCTCTAATGACATGCCTGATGTGACGGAAGCGGGTGCTCAAAACGTCATGGAAGTACTTGCTCAACCAGCACGAGTTATGAATAATAAATTCAATCATGTGGAATGTCCCCCTCCACCAAGTAAAGAGAATGTTTTCGTAGAATCCTTCATACATAAAAGGCCTCCCATGTTTAGCGGGTCTTCTGATCCCCTCCTTGCAGAACAATGGATTAACTCCATTGAATATATTTCCTCTGTCCTCCAGTGCTCGGAAGAAGAGAAAGTTGTACTGGTAGTCTATCATTTTGATGGGGAAACAGAAAAGTGGTGGACACTGATCAAGAATACAAAGTCCCCAGAATAAATTGATTCCATAGATAGGGAGGAATTCAAGAGGATGTTTTTCAACAAATATTTTCCTCGCACCCTCTGTCTCAAGAAGAATATAGAGTTCCTCAGACTCAAACAGAAGGAAGATTCATCCATTGGAGCATATGAAGAAAACATTACAACTCTTGCAAGGTATGCCTTTGGATTTTTCATGAACACTAAAAGAAATGTTTATCTCTTCTTTAGTGGACAAAATCTGAGTTTACGAAAATCATTGGCGATTCGAGACTTCGACAGTTATGAAGACATTATCCATTGTGCCCTCAAGGTAGAAATGGAGATTGGTGAATCTCAGTGGTCTCATGGGACCATTGACCAGAAGCGGAAAATGGAAAACATCATGGGTGTTCCATCAAAAAAATCACATGATGGAATGAATCCCAACTTTCCCCGTTGTAAAAATTGTGGGAAGAAGAATCCTGGTAACTTTATGAAGGGAACCAAGAATGACTTCAAATGCAAAAAGTTTGGTCATCTGGCCAGGAACTGCCGAAGGGGTATGAAAAATCCCGATAATGTTGTAGAAGAAAGGAAGGTTCAGATCAACACTCAGCCTGCTGTGAATTGTTATAACTACAAGGAGCATGGGCATTTTGCGAACAATTTTCCTAAGCCGAGGGTTGTCAGAGGCAATCAGCAACAACCTCCCAGGAAACAAGGAAAGGTTTATGCTATTACTACTACTAAGGTGGATCCAAAAAATGATGTGCTGATAGGTACACTTTTTATTCATTCATGAATAGCGAATGTACTATTTGATTCTGGTTCTACACATTCATTCATATCATGCAAGTTTAGTAGAACATTTCAAACACCACCTCAAAATTTGGAGGAAAAGTAATCTGTGAGAACTGCGAATCTGGAAATTATTTCATCCATGGTTTATAAATCCTTCCTGGTTAATGTTTGTGGATGGAACCTCGCAGCAAATCATGTCATACTTCCTTTAGTGTAATTTTATGCTATCTTGGGCATGGATTAGCTATCTTTATACAAGTCCAACATCAACTGCCAGGAAAGGGATATTACTCTCCACATCCCGAAGCATCCTCTGATTCATAACAAGTGGAAGGAAAAAGATGAATCTCCTTTTGAATCATTGTATCAAGTGTGGATATTTCTTCCTTATGAGCATGCATATCTGGCTTAAATGATTGAGATGAAGGAGAGAATCATGCTGGAAGACATTCCCATCATGAGGGATTACGCTGATGTATTCCCTGAAGAGTTTCCTCGTCTTCCTCCTGGCCGAGAGGTTGAGTTCTCAATTGAACTTTTTCCTGGATCTCTTCGAATCTCAAAGAAACCTTACAGAATGGCCACCATAGAGCTAGAAGAGCGGAAGAAGCAGTTAAATGAGAATATGGAGAAGGGTTTTATACACCCGATTGCTTCACCGTGGGGTGCTCTAGTCCTCTTCGCCAAGAAGAAGGATGGATCAATGTGACTCTGTATTGATTATCATGAGCTCAATAAAATCGCAAAAAAGAACAAGTATCCCCTTCCACGGATAGATGAATTGTTCGATCAACAACATGTGGATAGTTATTTTTCTAAGGTGGACCTTCGGTCAGGATATCACCAACTAAAGGTGAGGAAGGAAGATATTCCCAAGACCTCCTTTCGAATGATGTATGGACACTATTAGTTCCTAGTGATTCCATTCAAACTCACTAATGCTCCAGAAATAATCATGGATTTAATGAATTGATTAGTTAGAGATTTCCTCGACAAATTTGTGGTAGTCTTTATTGATGGAATTATGATATACTCCATGAGCAAGGAGGAACATTAGGATTATTTACAAAATGTGTTAAAGACCTTACGAAGGGAGAAGTTGTATGAAAAGTACATTAAATGTATGTTCTGGATGGAGGAAGTATCATTCATGGGGAATATTATCACCATCAATGGGATATCTGTGGACCCTTCCAAGATGAAGGCAATTGATGAGTGGCCCAGACCAACTTCTGTAATGGAGATCCGCAGCTTTTTGGGTCTAGCTGGGTATTATCGACGATTCATGAAGAACTTTTCACGATTGTCAAACCCAATGACCAAGCTGACATGGAAGGGAGTAATGTTTGTATGGACACAGGAGTGTGAAGAATATTTCAAGGATCTCAAAAAGAGACTTATCACTGTGCCAGTGCTCACACTTCCTACCAGTGGGGAAATCATTGAGGTGTATAGTGATTCTTTTAAGAAGGTCTTAGGTTGTGTGCTGATGCAAGATGATAAAGTGATATCCTGTGCCTCAAGGCAGCTGAAAATCCATGAGAAAAACTATCCAACACATGATCAAGAGTTAGTGGTGGTGATCTTTTCCTTGAAAATCTGGCGGCATTATCTCTATGGGAAAAAATTTGAGATATATACGGACCACAAGAGTGTCAAATATATATTCATACAGAAAGCAAGATTAATACGCGCCAATGAAGATGGATAGAGCTGATCAAGGATTGTGAATTCTTAATCCATTACCACCCTGGTAAGGAAAACAAGGTGGCAGATGATCTAAGTAGAAAGGATCTTGCATATTTATCAATGATGAGAATAGAAAAGGATTTGATCTTCATAGATTTGAAAATGATGGACATGGGAATCATTAAGGGAGGTACATCATCAATCCTTTCTCAAATGATTTCTCAAACATCCCTAATGGAGAAAATAAATGTTGCGCAAAGAAAGGATGTGGAAATTCAGAAAATGGTGGAAGCATTTAAAATGGAAAATCCTCTGATTTCAAAATTGACGGTGAAGGAGTTGTATGATTTGGTACACGATTATATGTACCATCTGATCCAGAGATAAAGAAGGAGATATTGAATGATGAACATAGCTCAACCTTCTTTATCCATCCTTGGAGTACCAAAATGTACCGTGATCTTCGATATCACATCTGGAGGGATATCATGAAGAAGGATATTGTGGAATATATATCAATGTTCTTGGTATGTCAACAAGTTAAAGATGAGAGACAAAAGTCCAAAGGTATGATGCAGCCACTGCATATACCCGTGTGGAAATGGGAAAATGTTATTATGGACTTTGTCACAGGTCTCCTGAAGATGTCGAAGGGAAATAATGCGATATGGGTTGTGGTTGACTGACTCACAAAGACATCCCATTTCATCACTATTTGGGAAGATAATTTTCTTGAATAACTTGCAAAGTTATATGTGAAGGAAGTGGTAAGACTGCATGGTGTTTCACTCTCAATTGTCTTTGACCGTGATCCAAGGTTCATATCTAAATTCTGGAGGAGCCTTCAACATTATTTGAGTACTTAATTAAATTTCATCACGGCCTATCACCCACAAACTAATTGCTAGTCTGAAAGAACTATTCAGATGCATGAAGATATTCATAGAGTCTGCTCTGTAGAATTTAAAGGATGATGGGATCAGCATCTCCCATTGGTTGATTCTCATACAACAGTAGCTTCCACTCTATTATTCAAATGGCTCCATATGAATCTCTGTATGGAAAGTTATGTAGAACTCCAACCTGTTGGGATGATGTTGGAGAAAGAAAACTACATGGACCCGATCTTGTACAAGAGATGACAGATAAGGTTCAAGTCATCCAAAAACACATCAAAGCTGGTAAAAGTTTTCAAAAGAGCTATGCGGACAACCGTCTAAGGGATTTAATGTTTGAAATTAGAGATTAAGTCTTCCTTTGAATATCTCCATGGAAGATAGTCATGAAATTCAGGTAGAAAGGGAAGCTAAGCCCAAGGGATATTGGCCCCTTTGAGATCCTTGACCGCATAAGAGCTGTGGCCTATTGGAATGCACTTCCACTGGATATGGCTCGAGTTCATGATGTTTTTCAAGTATCAATCTTGAGGTAGTACACACCTGATCCCTCACATGTACTAAAATAAGAGGTGGTGCAACTGGAAGATGATCTCCCCTATGAGGAGCATCCAATAAAGATTCTAGATCGGAGAGATAAGGTTCTATGCAACAAGAAAACCCATCTTGTCAAAATGTTATAGAGGAACCATATGTTTGAGGATGAAACATGGGAACTGGAGGAAGCAATGAAGGAAAAGTACCCACATTTGTTTTTGACCTAGAATATAAAATGAAATTTCGAGGGAGAATTTTCTTATGTGGGGAAGAATGTAACGACCAAATGTTTTTAATTGAAATTCCCTTCTTATAAATATTCCATAAAATCACATAATAATGAACAACTAAGTGATTAGTGACCTTTAAACATATTTTTTTCACTTCTGTGTTTGGAATTTCAAAAATCCAGCATACACAGTTGTGTTCAGGATGTATTTTAGAGTCTAATAAAACAAAAATAATTTTTGGTGAATAGTAACCTACACTAATGAATTGTAACATACACTTAAGAATAGTTATAAATGAAAATAAATAGTAACCTCACATATGAAGGTATAAAATTAATATTCACGTTGGATGTACAATATACCTATATTTTAGAATGAGTTAATGAATGTTTTAAAACTGGTTTTGATAATAAATTATAATTTTAATTAAATATTAAAATAATCATATTTAGAAAATTATTTTTGAAAAATGATCTTCAATTTTGGATTCTAAACATCGAAAAATGGTTAGGGTGAATTTTTGGGATTTTTCTAAAATACTTGATATTTTGATGAATAGTGAAGTACGATAATTCACAATATAAGAAAAATACAGTAATTATGATGTCCTGATGATGTTATGCTGACGTAAACCCACATGGTTTGGATTTACATGATAGATTTAATATTTTTGTTCAAGGAGTCATCTCTATTCCTTGTCTTGGGGGAAATTAATAAACTATTGAATAGACAATTGGGAAATCACTCTCCTCCCTCACTATAAATACCCCCTCTCCTTACCTCTTTCCCTCACACCTCTCAAGCCTTGTTCCTAGAACAATTTCTGCCTAAATACCCTCCCATGATCCTTCCGCACGTACAAGTCTTTATGGTATTTCCAAAAGTCCAAAATCAAAGCCCCTAAGAGGTGTCTCTATGAGAGGAGATCAAAGGGTAAGAACCCACTTTCGTTTTCATGTGTTTATTTTATTTTCTTATACCCTCTTATCCTTCCCTTATCCAAAAGGAATTAATGCTCCCGAATATCATATATTCTGGATTATAATCTTATTTATTGAAAATTTCATGCATCATTCTTCCCCTCCTCTCCCTCACGTTCTAGAATTAAAACATCGTCCGTGATGCGTCAAAATTACCGACATCATGGATAATGTGTTTTCAAATTATTTTATCATATTGTTTTTGGTCGTGAAACCATTTATGTTTTGGTTGAACCATATTATTATATATCTTATATGTTCTATTTATGGTTCTATTATCCTCATACACTCATGATATAAAACAATAATAAAAAACAAGTCAATTATGAGAAAAATCATTAAAATTAATTCAAGTGTTTATCATTAATGTTTAACGTAAAGGTTCACTTTCACTCTAATTAACCAAATGAATTTTGTATACATGTAACCTAATGTATTTCCAATAATGTTATATAACTTCAATAATGTACAACCACTTTCATTTTATGATTTATTTGAACCTAAATACAATTGAACCGATCATTAAAACAAATGAAACAAACGGACCCGAACAATGAAATTGAACCTTGTAATCAATAAAAATGAGAATAAATGAACTTAAAGAGATTATACTGAATCTTTTAATTTTAGATAAGGTTCTGTAACTATTTATTAATAAGCCTAATTTTACTATTCAGGTCATTAATAACAAGTGGAGAACACCAACAGACCTAAGGTAATGGATCCTCTCAATTTCACCCTTATTCAAGATTGTTCACTATGTTAGGACATGTTGTGTGTAATTATTAATTATGGGGTATGATTTCAAACCTCCCCCATACTACAATATTTCTATATATGTGATTATAATTCCCTTTCCACTCTCACTAAGCCCCCCCAAGTGATCCCAATTCCATGCCGATAATCCGTAAAGAATTCTACCCGAACCTCTTTTATTCCTTCGGGTTGTCTTATATACCTTTCTACCAAAATGATGTTATCTTATCTTTTCTTGTGCATACTATAATTTTTTTTACATGTTCCATGTTTATCTACGAAGACTCTTTCATCACTCTCTTTCTGAGATATTCATGCTTTTAATTGATTCTCTCCTCATTACTTCTCGATAAGTGAACCCGTTTTTTGGGAACTACCCGAATTCTTTCCTATTATCAAGTGTACTCTATACTCTATTTTAATTCTACTTTTTTATTTATAAAATCAGAATTTTTATTATGAAAACCCTCATGGTTTACTTATGGTTTTATAAAAAATAATATGCCGCTATTCTTTTTATGAGATATTCAATTTTTTCTTAAACCGCACTAAAATGTTTTGACTCAAAGATTCCTAAATACTATTATTTTACATGTTATCACTTCATTTTGTTATCTATTTTAATTATTTATTCCTTTGAAAATTATTAATGACTATTTATGATTTAATTCCCTTTATTCATGGATGGATTTATGTTACATCTCTTTTTATTATGCTTCATGAAGTGATTGTGTGCCAATTTATTTCCTTGGGTACTCTTATGTTTATGTATGGTTGATTATGTGAGATTATTTATGTGGAAAGAATATACATGAATAAGCTTAGATGGGTGCACCCATATAGCACTCCAATGTATTGGGTAAAGTTAACGTCCCAAGAGAAGATTATGGGAAAACGGTCCGGGCGGTTAGCCTTGGCTTCTGCTATAATGGGAAACGAGATTGGCAGTTATCCTTGACTCGTACTGAAGTCAAATTTAATGTTTCTAACACCTCTCTATAAAACTATGCTTATATAATCTCATGCTTATATGTGCCCATTATTATTTTATTCCATGTTTTTATGATCCTATATTTATATTTTATGATTCCATATGTTTCATGCTTCCAATATCATTATGTCAAGCTTCCTAACTCATGTGCTTAAAGTGTATTCTTATGTTCTTTCCCTTACTAGGATTTTTAGCTGATCCCTTTGTTCATGTGTTCCCTATTGTACCCTATGCATATGTAAGGGATCAAAGGATGTTAGGATCTCTTTATGAAGATTAAATAAATAAGCATTTTTAGCCCCATGTTTTGTGATATATGTACGTAGTCTTCCAAGACACTAGAATTAATGATCATTGGCTTGTACTCTAATGATAAATTATGATTAAAATCATGAAATGTTATGTGTAAAAGGATAGGGTCCCTATAGTTTATTGGGCCACCTTAGATGTAGAACTCTCAAAGAATCTAGAATATTCATATAATCAGAAAAAGAAGGTTGATTCCTCCCCCCTAAGAAGGAAGTGATATAAAATAAGGGGTTGGATTATATTCGCAATGACTGGATGAAAAGGAATGAATAAAGGAAACTAATAGATCATAAATTCGGAATAGATCTTGTAGAAGAATGAACTAAAAAATTCATGATACTGATATGTTACATGAGTAGGAAAAGAATAAAAATAAAACGAAAAAGTTTATATAAGTACATATTTGTGAAAATAATTAAAATGGAGTGGAATGGTCTTCAATAATAGTTGATATACATATTTTTAAAATAGATCAAGTTAACTTGGACATAGGGTTATTCTTCGTGGAAAACATAGTTTTACATGATGAAATTATATATATAATATTTATTGGAATAAAAGAAAAAGTTGATGAAATGTTAGTTCAACTAATTAAAGAAAATGTTTCAAAACCCAAACCACTAAGAAAATGATATTTGATAACTCTAAACCAACTCTAAGAAGATATTAGTGGATATTTTAATGAATAATTTGATGGGATTAAAAAAGAATGGAAATAAGGATAAGATGAAGAAGGAAGTGAATATAAATATCTGGAATAAGAAGTTAAAGTGGAAGAGGATAAGAAATACGAATATGAGAATGAATAAGAAGATGTAATTGAAAATACACACTCTGATATGAAATCATTAGAATCATCATCCGAATCATCATTTAATTTTCCCTATATATATATGATAAAGATGATATGTGATGTAGTTCATAAGAAACATAATAATCAGTAATGGAGGCATACTCATCGTTAAATAAATAGGAGGAATATCAAAATTTAGAAAAATGCATATGTAATGATGTCACTGATAATATCGATATTAGAGAAATTTCTGATTATAAGGATGTTGGTAAAATGTATTCTAAACTCTTCTAAAAATAGTATTCAAATAATAAAATAATAATTGGAAGAAATCCCACGTCAGACAGAACCGAATTAAACCTCCTGATATTCATCAAGAACACTCAGACTCAGCCATAACCATTTATTTTAAGGTTTATAATTATATTATTCAGATATCAAAAATATGTAATGGAATTATTCATTATTTAAAAAAACTGGAATTTCAGTGTCATCTGATTCAATAAATTGTAAATGATAAAATAAAATTTGTTAAGGTTTTAATAGAGACAATTATTCAAACTAAATCTTATTTACTTTTTTTTAAATAATGATTCCAAACTTGTAGAAAGACATGTAATGAAATAACAAAATGGACCTATAAATTTGAAACTAATATCAAATTTCATGATGAGAATATTGATGTTCTAATGATACTCATGAACGACTCAGCTAAATCGTTTAATCGGGAATTTAATGACATGAAATAAAGGGTGATGTTTGTGGAGGATTTTAGAGATGTAATTAATGATAATAGGAAGGATGTTGAAGCTTTGTTGAATATGATCAATGATATGGGTCTTGAAATGTTCAGACAGTTATTTTATAAATATGATGTTCTCATACTACGAAATATGAACAATGAATTGTAGGAAAATGATCAGATTCAAGAAGATATGATTTAAAATCTTAAATAATCTATACATTTGTTCATTAAATTAATGTCTTTGGTTAATAATTCTTCAAAAAATGACTATTTTTTAGTATTTGAACTCTCACCATACATTATTTTGATTTTTTTTTAAAGATTTGTAATATATGAATTTACTTCATCATCTAATTCTAATTTGTTTGAATTTTTTCCATTTCAGAATGGTTGAATGTTCATATATATATTTTTGAATGATTATTTAGATCATTATATCATTTTGTATGTCTGTATAACATTTCATGAAATGTTAAATTTATTCCCCATTAATTTTTTAAAGTCACAAATATGGATAATGTTATAGAAAGTGGTATTTTCTTAAATTAAATGATGATTTTAGAGAATGGGAGAAATATTTATTGGGGAGAAGATTTTACAAATATAGGGATATTTATTTAAAATATAGTATATGAAATATAACGGTCGATTTTATCCTCTGGGGGAGTTAATTATATTAAACATCATAATTACTATCATATTTAGAAGGGATATAAACTCATGGGGAGTATAGGATTATGGTTTAACTATAAATAGGATGTACATAAAAGAACCTAGACTGTATGTTTTTCCATGTAATTTTTTATTTTACTTTTGAGGTTTGTGGTTTAGAATATGCAGAGATTTCTGAATCAGATGTTTTACATGTTACTTTTCAATTTTTTTGAAATCAAAAACACTTTCATAAAAAAATATTTACAACCATTTGATTTACAATGTTTTTAAGAATGTTTTTTTGTTGAAAAGATTATATTTTACTATACATAGAACATATTATTAGTATTAAAAATTTATAATTTAAAATTATTTAATATTATTATCATTATGCGTTTTTCATGTTTAATTTTTTTTTATTGTTTTTAGATATGGATTTATAATTTCTATATTATCTATAATAATAAAAATGTCTTCAACATCATACATATACCGTAACTTATAATACCTGGATAAAGACTCATAAGTATTGTTATTTTTAAGGAATTAAAAAAATATATCAGACTAATTGTGATTATAATATAAATACAATTACTTATTTCTATTTTAAGAAAACCAACAAACATTTTAACGATGTTTACCATTATGAAATCGTATTTTGAGGTACACCTTGTTTTCATAGGCTGTAAAGTGTCAGATGTCTAATGAAATTTCCAGAAACATTGAGAATATGACCATTGGGATGATGCTTATAAAAAAAGGTTCATTTGAAGAGTTTGGAGATAGTCAATTATATTCTGTCTTGAGTTTTTGGTAGAATACACAATATGAAAATCTTATTCCAAATAAATGTATTTCATTAGAGATAATTCTTTTAATGGAAACCATATCAGGTTGTTTTATTTTAATTTTTTTTATTTCTTTTAGGTATTGTTATTATAATAATTGAGGAATTATCGAAATGGAATGATAATGAATACGATCCATTTTATTATGGGATTCTAGGGATTGATAGATAGATAATATGATCATCATATAGAGGGATTTCAAGGAAAGAATGAAAAATCCGTTCCTATTGTCATATCAAAGGATTTACATTGTATGAAATGATTTAATTTCTTAATAATTAAACTATTGATACCTTTATCCTATTTTATAGATGACATTTAATTTAAGGTAAAATGAGTTATATGTATAATAAACTGATATTAATTCTTTATTTTTTATTCTATTGTTTTATTTTTTTTAAAATTTTTAAAATCTCCTAAACATTTAATAGAGTTATAATAATCAGATCCATATTTATATTCTGATTATTTTATATGTACAACTCTGATTACAATAGTAATAATAGATTTGAATTATTTGTAACCTTTGTAATTATGATTTCGTAATCTGATAAATCAGATCCATAATGAATATTATTTTCACTCTAAATCAATCAAAGAATATAAATGTTCTGATTCTATTTGTTTTTAATATAATTGAGTCATAATGTGATAACTGTACTTAATGATTTTTGGGATCATTTAGTTTATTTATTTTAAACTATATTTTTTGAATACAATTCACCCTTATTGTATGTATTCAATTATTTTCAAATTCATAATATCCTATAATCTGTATTATAGATATACAAATACAAAATAATATTGTTTTTGGAATTATTTAGGATTACATTTCTCAATGGAAACATTTTTAAATATTGTGATAAAGTACTGTAGGTGGGTCGTTTATATTACAAAATGATAGATGTATGTTAATATAATGTATTATTGTTTATGTGTTTGAAAAAGATTATGAATAATATAGATTCTAATTTATTTTAATAGGAAATAATAAAATAAATTATATTTATTTAGTATAACATAATGATCTATTAGAAATAAATTATTAATTGAAATGAATCAAAAATAGTTTTGTATTAGAATGAAATGTAATATATAATTCATATTAAGAAATAAGTTAATTAATTCAAAATTTTAATCCAAAATGACTTATTTAACCCCTTATATATATTATACATAAATTAAATTGTTTTGAAAAGTATAATTCTTATTTGTAACATGATGATCTCATAATGGTTATTGTATAAAAAATTGTTCTTATTTACTTTTCATCAATAAAACAACATATTCAGAACCATCATAACAATTAACCATAATATATTTTCGAATATTTTTATTCCAAAAATTTTTCTAATTTTTTCATATTTATTCCATAAGTATTTTAAATTTAATTATGATATAAAATCCTATAATATGTTCAAAAACTATTTAACCTCAACGAAGTACAATTTGTTTTTCAATATTGGTAGCGTTGTTATTTGTTATAATTTATTAATAAATTAATGTTTGATACTTGTTTATAATATATTTATAATAAATTTATGAATTCTGTTATTATATTTTTTAATTTGGAATATTATTTATATGACACTCAATTAATTATAATATATTTTATTAAAAATAATACTTATTTTATTAAGGTTTGAGAATATTTTATGGAATTTAAATATTTGTATTTACTTATTTTAAACATTATATTGGTTCCCATTTTTATATTTTAATATTCTTATATTATGTATTTACATTTTCAGGATATATTATTACTCATAATGCTCAAATAATTTTATAACATTAATATAATTATTTCATTTAATATAAAATCATCTCATTCCATTCATTATTCATTCACAAAATTTTAATTTACTGGTATTTATAATTTTTAAAATTATTAATTTATTTTATAATATTTTTTAGAAATAGTGATTTCACATCTTTGATAATTTTTGGGGATAAAGAAACCCCATAATATCATGTTTTTATTTTGTCATTTAATATTATTTCTTATATCATTTTACTATATTTAATTTTAGGGTTCCACCTTTCTCATGGCTATCCGACATTTTCTCGGGTTTGATCTGCTTCTTGCTCCCAGCAGTGCGTCGGTGTCCTCGTCTCCCTCTGTTCCTCTACTATCCGTAGATTTCTCTCAAACATCTACTGGTGTCTGCACCCCTAATGTTGTGGGGAAGATAATCTCGGTCTGTAATCGGTCGGCCATGGTTCCACGTCTAGGTGCCAGATATGATGATGCTTCATAGGGATTTTTGGTCCAGCGGTCTGTTGAGGTGGTTGGTACTACTCCGATGTTGAAGGATGATCCAAAGTGTGGTGTTCTAAGAGGGACAGATGCTTGGGAAAATGAAGCTGTAGTGAAGGGATTTGATTATTTTTCATTGCAGGAAGCTCGAGAGGATGTGGTCCTGCCTGGTGTTGAGGTTTTGCGCGGATCTCAGTCTGCATCGTATGTTGATGTGGTGAATAACTCACTGTAAAATTATGGTATGAAGGCAGATGTGTCTTTCCTGTTGTTGAGATTTTGCGTGAATCTCGGTCCGTGTCGTATATTGATGTGGTGAATAACTCACTATCAAATTCTAGTATGTAGACAGATGGTGATGGCAACCTGTTCCTGGCTCTCTTCAAGGATTCGGGTTCTAGTAGAATCGTTCGTAAGGGATCATCATCACATGTTGATGCGAACTCTACTGCGCTTGCGGAGAGAATGACAATCGGTAAAAATTCATTTATTGCACGCATTGATTTACCTAAAGGTGAAAAAACTTGAATGTTTGACGATTTGGTTTGTAGGATCTCGATCTTATGGGGTTTCTCTAACTGGAAGTGTGTTTCTCTTGGTCGGGGTTTTTTTCACTGTCTTTTCCCTTCAGATGAAGATAAGCATCGAGCATTGAGTATTGGGTCATTGTTATTGAAAGCTGGATGGCTTCATTTACATCTGTGGTCTTTGTATTTTAATGTCTCTCATGCAAGGAATGCCTTTTCTTAGGTTTGGGTTTGTCATCATGGACTCAATTGGGTCTTTTGGCATCTGAAAATCTTACATGAATTTGGTACAACAATTGGGACTCATATTCGCCTTGATAGGGAAACTGAGGATGTTTGGTTTGGGCACTTTTCCAGGATGTTAGTGGAGGTTGACATCAGATCCACTCTAATTGATAAGGTAACTCTTTCTACACCTACTGATAACATCCAAATTGATGTTGAGTATGAAAGAAACCACTTTTTTACAATGAATCCATGGCTGTTGGTCACTCTTTAGTGCTATGTCAGAAGAAGGTTTCATGTGAGAAATGTGGGATGAAAGGTCATCCTACCAATATCTGTCAAAGGAAGCCAAAGATGAAGGATGCATATTTATCAAATCCCATTGATCAAAATGGTGATATTCCCATTGAGCCATTTCCCACTATGGTTGATGTGTTTATTTCTAAGAAATCTTCTTGTAAAGAGCCTAATTTGAAAGGCAAGGGTCCGCTTGTGGATGAGTATCCGGTTAGAGCTAATAGTGGGCCTTTGAATACTTGGGTTGACTTTTCAAATGAGGTTACTGCAATAGAGTAAACTACTACACGGTGTAATGAAAGTACGTAACTAGTGAATTCTGATCCCCCTCTAGATGTCTCCAATCCAAATGATGTGCAAAAAAATATTGACTGTCATAAAAAATTCAGAATTTATTTCAATCCTCTAGATTGTCTGATAGATGGGGTAATGTCTCTAAGGATGATAGGGTTTGGTACCCCTATTTGGGCTTCAGGCATTGGTGTGCATTCCTCTTTTAAGGATGCATTCCTAAGTGGAAAGACAAAGACCACTGAATGTGAGGGCCTTACCTCTATTCCTCCAATGAGGAGACCACAAAAGGATTATTTTAATCTTCCTATGATTGTGTTTACCAGATCATCTTCTAAGCTACCAAGGAAGGTGGATGAAAATATCCTTAAGATTTTCAATCAAGGAAAGTCTCAATCTGAATGGGAAACATGTGATGATTATGATATGGTAATTTCATGTGATATTATGATCTTTAACATTGTTGTTTGATGGATGAGGTCATGTTTGTTTGTTTGACCCCGTCTGCCTATTTTTACATTTCCTTTCTTTTTAATAAATGGTCAGAGGCTCTGCTTCTGGATAGAAATGGATGGTATTTTATGTATTATTATTGAGACAAAATTTTTATATTTGAAAATCCATAATCATCACAAATTCCCCCCATATTAAAATATTATCCTCCAAATTTCAAATCAAACCCTATGACGTAAACACCTTTGGGGACTATTTTTGTCACATACAAGGGTTCCCCTTATTCCTCATCATACTTATGATTCTCCACTCTACATTTCTAGGATTTCTAGTTTTGTTTTGTATAAATTTATCTCTATTATAAATGATTTCCATAATCTAGATCTTGTAAATGATTGTTTTATATAACTATCCAAACTCTACATTCAGATAAAATGAAAGATTTATTATATATTATCTGAATAAAGATTCACAGAGAACATCATTCACTTGAGATATGTATGGTGGAAGGTACTTACCATAGTCCAAAACCACAATTTAATCATTTATTGTTATTTATCCTATACACATATGACTTATATTTGGATTCATATCATATATTGTGGCACTATGATAATGAGATATTATGAGTAAAATTCTATCTCCAATATAATAAACCTTGACCTTGGAATTATTATTATAAAAAATATATAATTAACTCTATGAAGATAATTTTTTAAGGGAATATTATTTTTCTATTATATCATTTACTATATCATATATAAATTGATACATTTTTAAGATTTCATCATTACATTCATGCATTGTGAGTTTTTTTTCAATATGGGGTTTAATATAGGGCCACCAAAAATCATGAGTAGAATAATTTTCTATATTAGAAATCATCAATGTGATGTTCTTATTTTTATCATCCTTCAAAATTAATAGAGAAATATATATGTATATCATTTTTATTTTAATTTTCCCAAAAAAATATTCATATTTTTTAGTTTGGTAGTTTATACTAAAGTTCAACTCAATTTCCAATGGTATTTTAATGATCATCAAAAATATTATTGTAAAAATAATTATATCGACAAGATACAACTAATTATATGGTTTCATGTATCCTAAATACATAGATTATATATATTAATTTCATATTGATTGACTGTGATGTATTAATTTTTTTTTATTAGATTAAAACTCAATGTAACATATTCTACAACAAACCATTTAGAATATGACTTCTTATATGTCATGCGAATGACCATGGAAATGTGTAATCATATTATCTCTCATTTCTATTTCCGTCTGGTGTATGGCTACGTAATCATAATGGATTTATTTCATTATTACATAAAATAATATCATTAAAAAAATTCATGTTTATTCCTCAATTTCCTTCATCATATTATCTATATCAATGATATGTTAAGATATATTTTTATATTTTTATCTTTTATAGGTGGTCATAGAATGTTGTGATTTGAGAATTATCATATAAATTCTTATTTGATCAGGGTTATATCAATAACAAAACCAATTATTACATCTTACAACACCATCTATATCAATGTTCAAATCTGATATTTTACCATTTCTTATTTATTACCCATTCTATTTTGTCTCCAAATTTAATATTTGGTATATATTAATCTTCATAATGATTTATTGTTGTGTAATAATTTGAAGAAGGTAGAATATCACATCTTTTTTTAGAAAACCCATAATTATGTTTCAAAAATATTTGATTTCTGAAATTGACATTCCTATTATATTTTAAATTTAGTATTTTAGATATTTTAAAAACATTTAAAAAAACATCAACATTTAAAGAGAACACAATTTTTTTCAAATAATTATTATATTTTATTTAATGAACTTATTCATTAAACACAGAATTTATTCATATATGTTATTTCTCTAAATTGGATATAAATACGGTAACATCATATTAAAATTATTGGGAGAGTTTGACCTTTTCTTAAGTGCCCTTCTGGATTTAAAAATACTAAAATGTAGTTTTCTGTGGTTTAATGCATGTTTCAGGATAGGTATACTTCATGTACCTGAAGTAGATGCTGTGTATTTGGGGACAGATTGAAGTAATGATTTTGGGGTTACACTGTGAGATGGTACACATCGTGTACCTGAGGTACACATCGTGTACCTGAGGTACACATCACGTAGGTGTTAAATATTAGTTTTCTAGCCTATGGCGATTTTTTTGACATAAATTATCTATAATGGCCCTGATGTTATGACCAAGGGGTACATTTCATGACCCGAATCTCACCCATTTAAAAGTCACACACTCTGGAGATTTTATTGGTCATTTTCTCTCCATACATCATGGCTCGCAACCATATACTCCCTAGTAATTTTTTGGTGCCATATTACTATGTGGATCGATTATATTGGCTCTGGATCATCGTTATATATACAGTCAGTCTCTCTGAGTAAGTGTTATATCCAATTCTTCGTCGTGATTGATTTCCATAGCTCCTTATCCTTGTGTTTTCTGATCCACATGTCCATATTGAATGTGTCTTGTTGTCTTCTTCAAGATTCATTGTGAGATCTCATTATAGAGGCCTTTTTCCTTCATTGGTTGTGGTGTGGCGGGCTTCCTTCATCAATGTATGTGGTTTTTTTCTCTTCTTCCAACCTTTTCTGTTTATGATTGTATAAATACTGTTGTGGATTGGATCCAAGGGTCTCTATTGTTGCTTCTAGGTTTTTTTCATGGTTTTTCATTCTGTTGTGGGTGGGAGCGACCCAAACATTGTGGTAGGTGGTTCCGTCTCTAGCCAATGATAATGAAACTGCGTTTGTATCATAAAAAATTTCTTTATAAATTTATTTTTGAAAGGCTCATGATTGTTGTGTGTGTTGAGTAATTGTTTAGAAAGAAAAATGTGTTTCCCTATATTTTGATAAATGGATTATAAATGGTTTTCAAACAATTGAAATGGTTTTTTGAAATAGAGCACATGGGTTACATTGGGTACTTAGGTGGAAGGTTCATCCTAAGGCCATCATACAATGATTTGTTAGTATCAAGGTGGTTTTTCTTACTAATTTCCTCTCTTCCTTATTCCTATTATTCTTGGGGACCTATTTTAAAATTATTGGGGGTTTACTAAGGGGAATTCTATAATTCCAATGCTCGTTGTTCTAGGATGATTTTTTTTAATTTGATTATTTTTGTACAAGTAGTCTATTTCCTAGACCTGTAATATTCCTTAATGTTGTCATACATGTTATTCTGGTATATACTATTTGGATTTCATAGTTTGCCTTGATATGTATGTTGACACTTGTAAAAAATAATATGTAAATATGCATTAAAAAATGATATACACACTCTTTTTTAGAACTATGAAAAATGAAATGTTTAATATGTTTTTTATAAAACTACTTTAC
This sequence comes from Viscum album, assembly GCA_963277665.1. Classification (NCBI taxonomy): domain Eukaryota; kingdom Viridiplantae; phylum Streptophyta; class Magnoliopsida; order Santalales; family Viscaceae; genus Viscum; species Viscum album. The sequence goes on along the minus strand of OY728127.1, from coordinate 123,361,864 downwards.
TAAATATCATGTTATGTTTTATTTAGAAATGATTATCAATGATTTTTTTACAAATAATTATTATGGAATACCTAGGTGGGAACCTACTGAGCATGTTAGATCACACCCTACACACTACATTAGTGGTGCGTAGACCATTATTTGTCTTCCTATGCAAGGAAATGAAAGGCTCCACAGTGAGCTAGAAAGGTTCATGAAAGCTGGATGGATATCTAATGGTTATATTGTTGGAGATCATCCATGACATCATTGGAGTAGTGGTTTTTTTTGGAGAACCTTGCTATTAAACTTTTCTTAGTGAGTTTTAGCTACTTTTATAGCTGTTTTGTCTCTGCTATTTTCTTATAGTTAGGGAATATATATTTTTTAGTCTTCTAATGTTACCATATTTCGTTGTATATATATTCCATGTGGTTGTTCAGGATTGGGTGAAATCATTCCCCCATTTTTTTCATTAGATTCTTGAGTGCCTTTTCCCTGCCCGTGGGGATCAGGAATTCCCTTCGGGTATGTGACATACCAGGTTGGGTGTTGGGTATGAGGGTAACCTAGGTAAGTTCGTTATAGTTTGGAATCAAATGGAGGACCGTCCTCAAGAATCTTTTCTTGGGATGTATGTTAGACTTCAGATAGGATTGTCGAGACTTGAGAAGTAAGTTGCGATGAGTTCCATGCCAGCTATTTTGAAAATGAGATTTAATATACCATTGTATGTTTGGATATGTATATTATGTTTTTGTTTTTACTTTTTAATTATTAGTTTCTACTTATGGGTTTTATATTTTTAACTGATATTTGTTTTGTGTCTGAGCGTCCTTATGTTTTGGTATCCATTATTTTCCTCTGAGATTCTATCCACATGTTCCCCAAGAAGGTGCAACTAATTCCCCCCAAGGGAATCCACCTATGGATCAGAATCACATTGAGACTATTATACTAGAAGTCCGTGTTGTCGATCGAGATGTTCCACGAGTTCAGAACACAGTGGTTGAAGTACAATATGGAGGTGGAGAAGAAGGAGATATATCGCATGAGTTCTTATGTGAGAAGCCATCATCCTTTAAAGGGATGACTGAACCTTGACAGGCAGAGGATTTTTTAGATAGGATTGATAAAATATTCAACTTCATGGGGACACCTGAGAATATCAGGTTGAAGTGTAGAGTATTAAAACTCAAGGTTTCTGTAAAGAGTTATTGGGACTCTATGGTGTAGGAAGAAAAACATGTGGGATAGAATTGGAAGGGTTTAAAAATCATGTTCTTTCAGTAGTTTTGGCATGAGTCTCTAATGTTGGATAAATCACTGGAGTTCATATCATTGCAGTAGGGAGAGTCTTTGGTGTCAGCCTACACCAACCGATTTACTCTACATGTCCATTTTTTATTCGGATATGATAAGTAATGACTATATGAAGGTGAAGAAGTACCTACATGGTTTTCAATAAGAATTTAGATTGAATATGTCCATCTTAAAGCTTTCTACCTATGCGAAGATAGTGAAAAAAGCAATGATGTCTGATATGGACATGGAAAGAATGGTCGGCACTACTAACTCTTCTATTCCAACAAGTGAAAACTTTAGTGGTGTATATAGGTATAAGAGAAAGTGTTAGGTCCATTGTATAAGTGGTTTTGGTGGGTCTCTGCAAAGAGCCTCCTCTACACCATTCGTTGAAGCAAGAAGTGTGGCTATGAATTTATACCATTTCAGAAAGGGGGTTCTCACCAGATGTTATTTTACATTGCCCAAAAAGGCATGAAATAGTTGTGGATGTGTTGTTCATCTACAAAATTTCTATCAGGCTATGAATACACCTCGTTATGGTGAGGGTACACCAGCTCTAAATGATTCTACAATGGATTCCAAAGCATCATAGTCTACAAGTCTCCTACCACATGCCTCATGAGGGAAGCATTTACATATAATAGATGAGTGTATAATGGAAGTTGATGGAGGTCCAACCACTGTGATAGGTACACTCCTTATTGTAGCTTTAGTAGCTACTGCCTTATTTGATACTAGTGCCTCCCACTTATTTATATCATCGCGTTTTTTGGATATCCTAAAACACCTATAAGAACTTATTCCCTTTAAAATGGAGTTAACAAATCCTCTTTGTAAGATGAAAGGGCAGGGGTTCAGGTGACCTTGTTCATTCTCAATAGCTAACATGGATTTGGTCTAGAATTTTCTAATTCATTATTGGGATTTGATTGACATCATCATCGATATGGATTGCCTTGTCACTCATTGAGCTGAGGGTGAATGTTATCATTGGCGTGTTTCATTTCTTGCTTCCAATGGGAGCTCTCATTTGTTTTAGTGAGAGTGGGACCCTAGGTCAGGTCGTTCCGGACCGTCCTACACAAAGCTCAAAAAAATTTTGGTTGTTGTTGCGTTTGATACCAATAATGTTTCTTATATTGAGGGACTTCTAATTGTTGTTTGATATTTTCCAAAAAAAATTCCGACTCTTTCATTGGTCTTCCTTCAGAGAGAGAGGTAGAGTTCACAACTGACCTGGTGTCATGTATGCATCTGACATTGACTCATTCTTATCATATGTAACCAAAGGAATTAAATGAGATCAATATTTAGTTGGACAACTTATTAAAGAACAATATTTTTCACCCTAGTCTTTTCCCTTGGGCATACCCTGTGCTATTTTCTAAAAAAAAGATGCTTCACATTAGTTATGTGTGGACTATTAAAAGTAAAACCTATTAAGGATTAAGAACAAATATACTTTTCCTCATGTGGTTAATTTGTTTTATTAGTTCAAGGGAGAAATGTGGTTTTTATAGATCAATCTGAGATTTGGTTATCATCAACTTAGAGTTGAAGAGTATGATACACTAAAGATGGCCTTCAGAATGAGGTATGAAAATTATGAATATCTTGTGATGCCTTTTGGTATGACTAATGATTCTTCTATTTTTATGGCCATGATGAATTGAATATTACACCAATATATCGACACTTTTTTGGTAGTGTTTGTTGATGATATTCTAGATTTTTCAATGTCTGATCATGATCATGGAACCATTGGAGTTTGGTTCTGGAGATTGTGATAAATCACCATATGTATTGAAAATTATAAAAATGCATCTTCTGGAATCAAGAAGTAAAATTCTTAGAGCATATAATTTCTAATAATGGATTATTCATTGATCAAAATAATGTAAAAGCTGTTTAATCATGGGAGAAGCCATGAAATATGGTTGAATTAGTATATTACATAGTCTTTCTGGATACTACTAATGGTTCGTTAAGTATTTATCTAAGATAACATCACCTTTTACTGCTCTTACCAAGAATGAAGTGAAATTATAATGGGATGAAAATTTTCAGTCATCCATTTTTGAACTGAAATGACTTCTGACATCGACACCTTTTCTGATCGTACCTTTTCCCTGTAAGGGGTATGTGGTGTTTTGTGATGCATATGGTACTGGATTGAGATACATACTAATACAGGATGATCATGTGTTAGCTTATGTATCTCTTCAGCTCTGACCACATGAGAAGAACTGCCCACTCATGATTTAGAAACTGTTGCTGTGATGCATGATAATAAATTTTGGTGTCACTATCTCTTTAGGGAGAAGATCATCATTTTATATGATCAGACGTGTCTGAGATATATCTTTTCCCAGAAATAAATGAACCTCAAAAAAAGAAGATGGGTAGAATAACATCAGATGTTTGACTTTGAAATCACCTACACCATAGGGAAAGGTAATGTTGTTGAAAAATCATTAAGCAAGAAGGTACCATCACATGATATTCTAGAATTTAAGGAAGAGTATAATATTATGGAGATTTTAACTAAATTTCACTTGGATGATAAGGAGGATTCTTTAAAGATGGTTATGACTAGTGTTCAGTTGTCATCATCTCTACTAGTGTCTATTTTGCTAAATCAACAAGAAGGCAATGAGTTTCAGCAGATTCGGGAAAACCATTATGGTGGGGAGTTAGTTTCTAGTTGATCTCTTTCTCTAGATGGCATACATCACATCAGGAAAAATCTTTTCAACCTGGAACCTATGAGATGTTTAGGGTTGTTTGATTATCATAGCTCCTCATGTTTTGTTCATCTATGTAAATCAAATTAGTATTTTGACATGAGAAGAATATTTTGGTTTCTGGTTATGAAACGTGACATCACAGATTATGTTTCACATTGTGACACCGACTAATGGATAAAGGTATAGCACTTGAATCCCTCTGGTTTTCCTTATCATATTCAAGTTCTGTTTTTTATGTTGGATGAGGTCTCCATGGATTATTTTCTTGGGTTTCTACAGATTCCCTGAGGAAAAAAAATGCTATTTTGGAGGTTGTTGATCAGTTTACAGTGTCTTCTCACTTCATTCCGATCTAATACACCAATAAATTTTAAGAACAGGGTATGTTGTATGTGATAGAGATCATGAGGATACATGAGAGTACTTCTTCCACTATTTCAGATAGGTATCCTAGGATTACCTAACGGTTCTGGAGGAATCTTTAAGATGCAATGGGATCTCAGGTAAAGTTGAGCACAACATAACATCCACAAAGAGATGGTCGTATAGAGAATGTAATTCAAGTCCATGAGGATATGCTTCATGCATGCATCTTGGATTTTGATGGATACTGGGATATCCATCTTGGATGAGATGAATTTTTTTACAACTATAGTTACCAATCGTCGATCAGAATGGCACCTTTTGAGGTATTGTATGGTCACCCGTGAAGATCACCTCTTTGTTAGGCATAGGTGGGTGAAGTATAATTTTTTGGAAAAAGTATTGTTTTCGAGATGTTGTAAAAGATTCAAGTGGTATGGTGATGTCTTGTTACAACCCAAAGTCAACAGAAATCATATGAATATTAGTGGCATTTTCCTCTAGAATTTTTTTGGTGACTGGGTTGTCTTCAATGTTTCTCCTGAGTTATGTCACCGTTGGCTTGGAAAACATGGATTTTTAGACCTGATATATGTTTTAACTTTTGAAATCAATTAATGTCTTTATAAATATACTTATTACATATAATTTCTAGCTCTGTTGATAGATATTCATGTTGTTTTCCACACATCTCATCTCAAGAAGTATCACCTTGACCCCGCTCATGTTCTATGTGTGGAAGAAATTGAGGTAAATACAATTGCTTCTATTTTGGAGAAACCAGTTTAGATCAATGACTCTCAGACTAAAATTGTGTGTTGAAAGTCATTTTTGTTAATCAGAAATCTATGGAAACAAATATCATATTTTCATGATACATAAGAACACGATTCATTGATGAGGGAGCATTAGCCTCATCTATTTCCAGAGGATGCATCTTCCACATGACCTTCTAGGGATGATATTTTTTTATGGTTGGGAGTTTTTAATGTCCCATTACCTTGATAAGGATTGTTTTCAATATTTCTAGCTTCCCTTATAGTTTTAAAAATCCATAAAAGCAGTTTTTTTGGTGTTTACTGCATGTTTCAGGATAGTTACACATCATGCACCTGAAGTACATGTCGTGTACTTGGGGACAAATTCATGTCGTGATGTGGGAGTCTTTCCATGATCTGGTACACATCGTGTAGTGGTTAAATATTGATTTTTTAACCTAATGAAATGGGTTTTTGGTTTAAATTAACTAGCATGTCCTTTACTTCAGGACTAAGGGGTACATGTCGTGACCAGACCCCCACCCAGTTTAAAGTCATGCATTCAAAAGCTTATGTTGGTCCATTTCTCCCCAAAATTCATGGATCTCAACCCTAGATTATCCATATGTATTTTTTAGAGGCATATTACATTCCAGATCGATCCAATCGGCTCAGGTTCATCGTCATTTCTATGACACATCTCTCTAGGTAAGTTTTCTCTACGATTATTCCTTGTGATTGATCATGATAACACCGTATCCTAATGTTATTGGATCCATTGATTTAATATGGATGTCTCTTTTCATCTACATCATGATCCGGTGTGAAATCTCATTCCAGATTACTTTTTACTTTGTTGGTTGTTGTGTGGCGGCTACCTTCTTTGAGGTATGTGGATTTCCTCTCTTCTTCCTACCTTTTGTGTTTATCTTTGAATGAATCTTGTAATGGATTGGATCCTAAGGTATTCATTAGGGTAGTTGGGATTCAATCTAGGTTTTGGATTCCATTATAGGCAGGTGCGACCCAAACATTGATATATGTGGTTCCGTCTCTAGAATATGATATTGAACCTTACTGTTTTTCTTTTTAAACTTCATTATAAATTGATTTATAAAATTGTAATTATTTTTTTGTGTATTGAGAAAGGGTTTTGAAATAAAATTGTTTTTCATTGGATTTTGATAAATGGATTATAAATGGATTATAAATGGTTTTAAATGGTTTTCAGGACATTGAAATGGTTTTGTAAAAAAGAGAACATGGGTTACGATTAGTACATTGCTGGAAAGATTAGATTGAGTCCGTCATCCATTTCTTTGTGAATATCACGATGGTTGGTATTGGGGATTTCCTCTTTTTCCTTGTCATATTGTTCTATTGGAACAATACTGAAATTTTGGGGGGTTTATTCATGGGGTATTACTTTTCTTCTTAGGCCTATTTTTTAGGATTTTTTTGTGCACAAGATAATATTTGTACTAGTATTCTGCTTCCAAGACTAGTAGTATTCGTTGGTGTTGTGATAATTGTGCTTTCGGTTTATACTATTTGTATTTCTGAGTTAAACATGATATTCATTTCGATTCTTATGATAATGATATGTAAATATTCATTGGAAAATGATATATCTACTTTTTTAGAACTATAGAAAAGGGAATGTTTACCATGTTTTTTATAAAATTACATTACAACATATCATTAAATTTTTTATTTAAAAATGATCATACAAATTTCGTTTTCTATTGATACATGTTATGGAACACCAAGATGGGATCCTACTTAGACCCTTAGTTCACACATTGCACAATACTTTGGTAGTGCGTGGACCATTATTTGTCTTCTAGTGCAGGGAATGGCAAGGATCCACAGGGATGCGGTGAGGTTCGTGTTAGCTAGGATGGGTAGATGACGGTGATATGGTGGTATTTCTCCCATTCAACTATTGGAGTCACTATTGGTTTTGAGTACATTCTAGTTAGACATTTCTTTTAGATTTTTTAGCTATTTTTATAGTTTTTTTTCTCCTGTGCTTTATTACCAGTATGTTATATATATTTTATTATTCTTCCACTATTCCCTTATTGACTTGTATATATATTCCATAAGTTCGTACATGATTGGGAGAAATCATGGCAGTGGTTTTTCCATTAAATGCACATGTGCTGGTCTCTATCCTATGGGGATTGGGAATTCCCTTCTAATATGTGAATGATTGGGTCGAGCGTCAGGTTTGAGGGAAACCTGGGTTGTTTTATTACACATACATTTATATAATATCATACCATCATTATATAATAATAAAATAATTTTAACCCTTATGATTGGAGAAAAAATACAAATAACAGAAAAAAATTTAAATCCATTAGTCTTGTAGAAAGACTTAAAACCAATAATATTTTTTAACTTTTTTTAATAAATATTGATAACATAAAATAAAAAATTATAACATGTAATATTAAATAAACACTCATATAATTACTTTAAAAATCACAACATGAATATGAATGTCATTAAGGGGTCATTATGCGACATTTTCTAAACCCATTTAAAAACTATTCATACATCTTTTTCAATAAGAGTAACATAAATCATTTGAACCAAAATTTTGTCTTCAAATAAAATATCATCAAAAAATTATTTTGAGAAATATATCTAGGGATCAACACACATCATATTTAATAAATAATTACTATATTTTATGGAAAACATTTCTAATAAAGTATTATATTATTATAGAATCCATTAAAAATCATTTCGACCCATAAATCATATGCATTAAATTTTCACATAATATTTATTAGGAATATACTCCACCACTGAGAAATCATAATAATTAATGAATAATTGAATAATTTCAATTTTATGCTGTTGAGAACAAATTATTTTGTCATAAATATTTATAATTAATAATGAAAATTATGTGGAATGGTTTTCTTACTAAATTTAGAAAAATTTATTCTAAACTTTTGAGAAAATATTCAAAAGTGAACCATATAAATGTTTTTGTTATGATGTATTTTTATAACTAATGGGAAAAGGTATGGATAGTGGAAAATAAAATTTAATAAACATTTTTGTATAGAGATGTTCAAAATTGGATGAATTTTTTCAAAATGGATATGGAAGGAAAAAGTTATGAATGAAAAACATTAAAAAAAGGTTTTAACGAAAAAATAATTACAATAGGTCATGTCTTGGAATATGCATTTTATAAATCACGAATCATATAATTATTTAAAATGAATATTTAATTAAGAGAATTATTGATGTTGAATATATTATATTTAATCGATTAATTTTATATTTTATAATTATATATATATTTACAAAATCAGTTACATTCACATTGGATGTTTTGAGGTCGCTCGTGGAAAATTACTTTTGTGTATTTACAATGATCAAAGAGATGAAAGGTGAATGATTTATATAAAGTTAACAATTTAATGCGTTCAATTTTATATATATAATTTATTTTCAATACCATTCATGTATAGTTATAAGAAAAAAGGGTTGATCCTATTTATAAAAGTGATTGTTCACCTTTTCACCATAGTGCAATGTTTATTTTTCCAATGGAATAATTTAGAATTAATATGATTATGATAACATTAACAAAAACTATAACTATCATTAATATTATATATATATGGGAAAATAATCCTTAATTCTAGAAATATGTTGCGCTAAATTAAAATGAATTACATTTTTTGGTGGATGTTGTAGTCCACACATATGCACTAGTGGCATTTTAATTTCCAATATGATTGAAAATATAATCATAAAATTTATTTTGTGAACATAATAACATTTAAATATTTTATATATCTTTATTTAAATATTTTTATGGTTGAAATATATTTCAAGGAGTTATAAGAAGAGATAATATTTAATAATTTTGGTTAAGATTTGTTCATCTTCCCTAGAAATCATCCTTTGAATTACACTTGAGGAATTCATGATTTGGTCTTTATGTGATACCAAAACCACAATGAAATATTTAATATTATTTGGGATGTATTAGGGTATATAATTTTTATTAATGGGTTCTCATGGTGTCTTGGGAAGATATAATAGGAGGTGTAATTTTATATACGAGGGGAGGGGCACCCTTGTTAGTGTTAAAAACAAAAAATAAATAGTAATTTTCATTCTCGTGTAATGTGGTTCCATATTAGTATAATATTGATTATATAATAATATAAGGGTTTAATCCACCAATAACATCATATTTATAAAATTTTTACAGATATTGATTCCCTATACCATTTCTTAACACTAATGTTAATGTTTTTTTCTTTTATAGTGTTGACCAATGTTAATTATGGTCACTATTCATTATTAATAAAAAATGACCATATTAAAAAATTATGAAATTTATATTTTATTTTTAAGAATATTTTCCCAGATTAAAATTTTAAAATTATTAATAATCTCTTTTATTTAATTTCTGAAAAACCAATGAAAACTAATTTTTATGTTAAAATTTAATAATTATTCCATGAATATTATTATGAATATTATAGAACTATATAATTTGTGAATGAACAATATCTTTCCTGATGAAACACACAGAAGATAACATGTAAATTAATAGAAGAAACAATGGAAACAATGAATAATATATAATGAATGTGTCATAAGATGTTATAAAAACCTAATATATGATATTATTATTATTATTACTGTTCAAGGATAAGTTAATTGAGTTTTTAAAATCACTATATAAGAGGTTAAATATTTATCATCCCAAAAGGGAGCATAAGCTATTGGATTTCATCTCAATTTCATTTTATTGAGGCATATTATAGTATTTTTCAACTAGATATTTTGTATGTCTTGTAGATTTACCCTATGAAATGTAATACATTGTTTATCTAATTATTTATATAATTATAAGACCTAATTTGATTAATTTACTCTGAGATAATTTTATAGAAATGTTACCACATGGTATATAATTTTATAACTAAATTTATTTTCACACAATTATATTACTTCTTTATTATTGTTCCAAATATATTATTATGATTATAACTAAATTCGACTATATATTATTTTATATATAAAATTTTTATATATATTTTATTTTATAAACATAATATATTCATTGATTAATTCTCACATCAGTATTTTCCTCATTTTATAGATTAATTTCAAAATCAAATTTTAATAGAGATTGTTTCTAGATGTATTTACTTTAAATGAAATTATCTAATATAGGTATTATAAAACCATTTTATATTATATAACTTTATTTATTAATTATAATTTCCTGTAATATATCCATTTCCACTCATTGTCACATTAATTTATTAAGAATTTATTTTAATAAAATCAAACTTCATTTGTCTCATTGGTCAGAAATCATTTTTCTTTCAAAAAAATTTATTTAAATTAGATTAAAAATGTTTTATTTAATATTTTAAAAATGAAATATTAATGTTATTTTACCAATTTTTCATTTTTTTTATTTTTTTTCAGAAAAGACTCGTACTTTTATTTTCAGAACTAGAAACATTTCTTACCAATTATTAATAAAAAATGAATATTATTTTTTACATTATACAATAGGTTTGAAATTAACAATTTTAATTTCATTAATGTTAAACGTTAAAATATAAAATTATATTTATAATGAAAATTTTTTCTTAATAATTTTTAAAATCATGGTTTAAAAAAATTATTTTCAATGAATAGAGATTTAACGATGTTTTATATTTTAAAATCATTTTCTAAAATGAAAAAGAAATTTTCTTGTGGAATATTTTTAATTATATAGCTATTCTTAAATGAAGACACCCAATTATTATACCTATTCTCCACCAGTGATATTTTTTATTGAAAAAATATTTATCCTTCCACTTGATGATGTATAATTATGATGACCTTGTATAATGTTGACATTCACTTGTTTAATTTTTATTAATTCATTTTATTTTCCTTGAAATATTTAGTTTCATGTGATCAATTAAAATTAAATTTCTCTTAAATATAAAGATTAACTGAAAATTACATGTTTCAATCCTAAAACCTAATATCATTTATACATACGGTGTTCTACAATTAATTTCATTTTTTTATCAGGGGAAATATTAGAAATCCTTATTCATTAATTAATACTCATATCTGATGATAAAAAATAATTCTAGAAATAAATAGAATATTATATATATAAGGATTTTTAGGACCAATAGTAATGGGTTGGGACTAAAATCATATATCACCTCGATGGATAGGTAGTTCTGATGATACAAATTAGTAATCTAAATTAAAATGTTTTTTACATGTAAATTATGATTTCTTATGATGGTATTGATAATAGAGGTATGTTATGGTTGATACAAGACATCAAATAACTATGAATTTCTTTAATTTAGTTTAATATAATTATCCATGTGATATTAACAATGATACCATCTCACATTTGATTTTATTTCCTATTTATTTTTCAGTTTTCTACCATTCCTTATTGATTAAGCCTTATACAATTTTGATAATATTATTATTTACTCTATTCTATCAGTTTTCAATTTTATGAATTTTTTTATTAGCTATGAGATATTTTCATTAATATTATCCCTATATGCACTTCTGTATTATTAAATTGATTTTATTTCATTTTTTTAAGTTATTTACCATTGCATATTATTTATGATGATTTTTTATGATAGTTTCAACTGTAATTACCCCTTATAGTGTATATGACCTCACCCTTATTTGTTCCATTCCTGAAGAATAAATAAATTTTAATATGAAATATATTATGGAATAATTTTGAGGAAAAATTATATTTTCAAAATATTGTGTTATTTTTTTTATTCAAAGATGATGTAGGACTCAAGTATGTATCAATTTCAAAAAAAAATTATTCAGCCATTCGGGTTGTGATTTCTTATATATTTTTTATGTAACAAATGAAGAACCATCACTGCCCTACTGGGGTCAATGTACCAACACATGGAATTTAATATAAAACAACGGACCTTGGTTATGAAAAACATATATTAGGGCACATAACCCAAAGTTATATAGTGAGGATATGTGTATAATAACACACTAATGTTTTGTAAAGGTAGATATTGTATGGTTATTCATATAAATATTTCATTGTATATATACATCATTTGGAAGTGGTTCTATAATAGAGGTAACTAGGGGTAATAAATCCATGAATGAAATCTCAAGGTTAACTGAACTGTTACCTAGTTAAGGAAAATAAAACTTATTGCGCTCCTAGTTTGACACTCTTCAGGGATATACATAGGATAATACATATTTTATTTATCAACCCTAATAATCAACTTTAATACATAATGTCAATGATTGAACATGGCTAAACATAAGGTGTCTTATTTTCAAGATAAAGTGTTGTAAAATTTAAATCGTATAATTGTTTTAATTTTTATCCTCTAGTTAATGGAAGTACCTACATTGAAATAAAATGGATTTAGTATTTTTGTATTGAGATTGTAGAATTTAATTGTGGAAGTATTTTTCCAATGATATTTAGGGTATAATAATCAGGATTTTTCAAAAGATTATGTTAAATTTTTAATGAATATATGTCTTCATTTACATTAGAGTGTTTTATACTATCATGGGTTACTGAGTAAAAATTGATAATATGTTCAAATTCATGAATTTTTTTTAGGATTTATGTTGTTGAATTCTACCAATATAAAAATATATTTGTAGAATTTATGGAATGTTTATGTTTAAATGGTATTTTTTTGAGGAATAAATTACAAAATTTAGTTAACATAAGTATAAATTTTTTGATAGACATTGGTATTAATACAAACAAATTTTAAATTTTAATAAAGGTAAAATAATAATATCAGACATTATAAGAACAATAAGTAGTATTGGATACTATAATTGAAATTTAACTTAATGAATATTTGTATTTTAAGTATCTAATTCATATTTTTTGAGTAATATTATAATAATTATATAAATATTTTGTTAATCAATGGAAAATATAAATTACATGTGACAACACATAATTTTTTTCATGGACGTGGGGGAGAGATTCCAATATTTAATGAAATAATGTTTTTAGAACCCACAATTATCATACATGATTTCCTTGTTAATATGTTTTTGTTTTTAGATAAAGGGTTTGCATATAAAATATTAATAAAGAAATAGTTGTTTTAATTTTGAGATTTTAATTTTAATTTACTGTATTGGATAAAATTTACTAACCATATTGGACTTGGTTAATAGTCATAGATAGATGTAAATAAATATTTTATGGATCTTATCATCAATTAAAAAAATTAATTCTTTAGGCAAAATTTTTTTTTTATATATTTTCATTTATTTTAAAAAAGGTTGAATTGATAATTTATTGAATGATTACTGAAGGGTTAAAATACACTTAAGAAAAAGAAAGATATCATGTAAGTATATTTCCATATATAAAATGATAGTAAAAAATTCTTTATCTTTGAGAAAAAGGATCCTAAAACAAAACTATTATCTTATTATATGTATTCATGATGAATCAAATAGTATTTTATGTTATCAGATATTTATGTTTTTGATTCCCTAAAAATTCTATTGATCACTAAAATTATTTTGATCAATTACCTCTATAAATGTTAATAGTTATTTATGATATTATTTTATTTCTATATTTTTATTTCAGGTGAATGTTCTCTAATGCGGGAACCTAGTTACATGACCATCCTACATCATTATCTCTAATATTAAGAGGATATTTTTTAAACATATTTTAGAAATGGGTTTTTGAAAAACATAATTTTAAAATATCAAACCATTGATTAGAAATATGAAGATTAATTTGTTGAGATTCAGTTTATTTATGGTGTGGAGAATGTGATAACTCAAAATTCTAAAATAAGATTATTTTATTTAACAATGTATATGACACATAACAATGAGAGTAGAATTAAATATAACATTACAATACATTAAAAAATATTTTTATATTTCCAATACATATATTTCATTAAAAATCATTTACTCTAGCATTCGTTATATATAAAAATGAGTTTCTTTGAAAGCTTATGCTACACGCATGACCTAGTTCAATTGAACATCAATATACTATTAATATTATTATTTAAAATGATAATTATCACATAACCATTGGAAATTTTTGTATCAATAAAATTAAATATATTATAAAAATATTTAATCTACAAAAATTTATTATCAATTTATTTTAAAAATAATAATTATTTGGAAGAAAAATAAATTATTTCTTAAAAAATATTTTTTTACTAAAATACAGGTCAGTCATGATTTGTAAAAACAATTAAAAATAATTTATAACAATTTTATAAACATTATATGAAGGAATAAGGTTCATTTTTGAAATAATAACATCATAATAATATTATTGTTAATTTTTTGGATTTTTTGGAAAGATTCATTTTTTATGAATGACTAAAAATATTGAATTTTAATAAAATAATATCTTTTCATTTAAATTATTTATAATGTTAAATTATATTATGAATTTCGATTAAAGTGTAACTATTATAGTTTGATATTATTCTATTTAATTTTGACCATTTTTAATCGTGTTTATATATAATTTTGATATAAATTCATTGAATAATTTTTTAAATATTCACATTAAAAACCAACTTTGTCATCATGTATTTAGGATTAATTTTAAATAAATATTTTCTAGTTCTATGAAATTTATTCCGAAAATTAGATTCTATATTTGTAATTTAAATAATATATAACTTCAACAAATATAATTTTAATTTTTTACCAAAATTTATAGTGAATATATTAAAAAATAAAACTATGGTAAAGGTAAAAATGTGTTTACCAGAGGGTTAAGCTAAAATGATAATGCTAAAAATTATAGATACAGTTGTATATAAACAATTTTTAGGAATCGTTCCACCATTTCTACAAAAAGGTTTTATAATGGTCAATTTTGGACCATTTTAACACATGAATAATGTTGGAGAACTCAATTATTCTATAACATTCAATGTGTGTAATATCCTCCTTGTATTGATGGCCACACCAACTTTTTCATTCATTAGACATTCAAACCTAATTAGATTAGTTATAAAGAACCCCCATAACTTCATAAATTCCCTCAATTATCAATGAAGACATATTTCTTTTAATAATACACCTTTGAATAGATTTAGTGAAAATCTAAATTGGATACCTGAAGAAGTGGAAATGATCGTTAATGAAAATCATTATTTTATAAATTCATCAACCTCATTAAATTATTATTTAAAAATGATCATATAATATCCAAGATATCATCCAAATTTAAGGATTTTTTTTTAAATGTTAATGACCTAAAACCACATCTACTTCAAGAAAATGGCTTACAAAATCATCATTACTGTGTACGACAGATGACTGGAAGACAAACTATTGTCATTCATTTTTCTATTTCAGACTCTCAAGATTGTGTAGGATAAGAAATATAATGTATATTATTTATATTAATAAAAATTTTATACCTCTTAAGTCATTATATCATATGTATCTTTTTTACCATTATTTTCATAGGATATATGATTATTTCACTCGTGTGTATGGAAGACTACGAACATTCACAATGATTAGATTTTTCATTCCATAACACATTACAAGGATTGTGATAAATATAAGGTTAATGATTATTTTAGATATTTATGAAATTATTGTGATATTAATGTTATATTTTATCATTATTTAATGATAATATAAATCATTTATTTCTATTTTTATCACTCATGTAACAATGATAACCATGTTTGTGTATGTGTGGATTACCACCTTCACAAATCGATGTGACTCTCTTTTTATCATCTCAAAAAATGGGTTATATATAGGTATATAATTTTTAATTTATTATATTATGAACATTATTTAAATTTATTATTTGGAATACCTCCTTTTCATAATTATCATAGGAAAATTAAAACGTTACACATGCATACATATGACCTACCACCTCCATGATAACAAGGTACTTCATTTTTAATAACAATTATTCATGATTTGTTTTAAGAGTGTTATTTAAAAATATATGATTATAATTTCATCATATTTATATATTTGATTATATATATATAATTATAGTGTGTTAAATAACTAGACATTTCTTGATGAAAATCTCATCAGAAAGCATTGTTTCTAAAAAAACAATGAAAATAATGAAAGATTATTAATGAAGGGGAAATATGATTTTATAAAAGGATTATATATGATAGTATTAATATTAATATTTTTCTCAAATAATTTAACAAATTTTTTAATGTAATTGATCTTTATTTTTATTCATGATCAACCATAACAGAAGTATATGTTCGATATTATGTCTCAATTTCATTTCAATAAGCCATATTGTTATGTTATGCATATTGTTTTTTATACGTAGTATATACTAACACATTGATATCTAATATCGCAAATAAGTCATTATTAATGGTATTTACATTTCAATATGATTTATTTCATCTAAGGGGTTCAGAGGGATAATTTACAATGTGGTAAATAAATTAATAACTCAATTTCATTTCATTGGGTAATATTGCTTCATTGTTATCATTTATATTTTATGATTTAATTTATAATAAAATTTTACTATATGATGTTTTCAATACCGATTTATTATGTATATTTGATTCTAATATACATAATCAATTCATTAATTAATTAACACATCAACATTATGATCATTTTAAAGGTCTATTACACATTCTCATTCTAATAGATATTGTTTATATGTGTATTTTAATTGGAGGGAATAATTTTGATCATTTTCATCAAACCATATAAATTTTATCCTCATATATTTTTTCATTATATTATGAAATAATATTTTTTTTCACTATATCGTATATAAATCAAATGGATGATTTTTTTTAATATTTGATATAAATTCTCAATATAAATAAAAAGATGATTTCCTATAAAATAATGTTTCTTGAAGAAACATAAAAAAATTATCGAAAATTTATAAAATGATTTATTAAATTCATTTTACCCAATTTTACTTTTTAAAATATTTTTTGAAATGAATATTCTTGACATATTTTGAATGATGAACTTGAATAAAAAATTTTAAAAGAAAAAAAATTTATCTTCAATATTATTTTTGAATATATATAATTACCCTATATCATTTCATTGAATATTTCATTGTATGATTAGAAATTTATATTATAAATTTTTTTTCATAAAAATATTTATATTTTAAGATTGTTTTTTCAAAATGGATTTTCAAATTGATTACAACTTTAAAAAGTTATTTTTAAATTGAAAATTATATTTTTATCAAACAAATTTAAAGATATTTTTGTACCTAAATGAAAAAATAGATTATTTCACATGTTATACTCTAGGGAAATATTTTATTGATGATATATTTATCTTTCCACTTGATGTTTATGATTATTTTGACCAAATATTGTATTGAGATTCACTTTTTGGTTTCACTGTTTAGTTGTTAACATATAAATGAAATATTGTCTTTCTTGTGATCAGTTGACGAAAAATTCACCTCAAATATTGATATTATTTATTATGGATTTATTTTTTACATAAAGAATATATCATTTTTAAATATAATGGGCTTCATTGAAATTCATTTTTTTATTCGAGAAAATATTGATAAATCCACATTATTTACTCAATACAGATATTTGATTATAAGCTAAACATTTCATGAATTAAATAAATTATTTAATATATAAGGAATGATTTGGACATACAATAATGGGTGGGGAATGGAATTATATAGAACCTTGTTGCATCAAAATGTCTCATGATTCATATTAGTAAACTATCGTTAAATAAGATTTTACCAACAGTTAAAATAGTCTACTGAAATGTATTGATGGTAAGGGTACCATGTTCGTAAGAAATAATGTTCACTAATTAAACATTTACTTCATTTCATAGGTTAATATTAACCATTTTATTTTAATAATTATAATTTCTTTATATTAATATAATTCACAATTTTTTGAGTAAATGTAATATGATTACAATGATTTATCTTTCTATATTGACTACACCTTATCCTATTATGATAGTAACACTTTTCAATAAATAACATGTGTTTTTAGTTATTTAACATTTCATATTATCTATTTCATATTACTATTGATATTATATATGCATTCACACTTTTCTCAGCTAATAGAATATATAGAATGTGCATTCTGTTATTTACCATGAGATATTTATTATTATTATTTTATTATGATGGCTTTTGATGTAGTTTACCCATAACAAGAAATTGAACTCACCCTTATTTTGTTTCTTTTCCCCAAGATTCAATTATGTGTACTATGAAATAATTGAATAATATTATAGTGGGATTAAAATATTCTAAATAAATTATTTTTATTTCTTTTATTCAAATGCATTGTATGACTAAATTATGTATCTTGTTTAACAAGACTATTAAAATATTATTCACTTATGGATGTTAATCATTATATAATACTCTAATGTAATATTGTAGCACCAGCTATGAGATATAATGGTTTGTTTCTCTACATGATTAATATAGTATTCGAAAACTGGAATTCTTTATTATTTTTAACAATCTTCTTTTATTCATGTTCAACTATTTTTGAGTGGGTACACACATTATGATTTTATGATCCTTTTATATTTAATATTTATACACTGATAGAATATATGTCCAAAATATTATATAAAAAGTCACTAATGTATGCGTAATATCATGCATTGTATAATTATACTCTTTGAATTTTAATTTTTGTGATTCATATGGGGTTACCAAAGAATCATGAAATAACACACAACATAGAAACATCAATAGCATTTCTTTATTAATAAAAATCTCCCATTCAAGATCATATCTATATTATAATTTTTAACCAATATTCTCTAAAATTAATGATCTATTCATGAAATTCCATTATCCAAATGTATTTTAATTCTTTGATAGTTATCATTGTTATTTGGAAAAGTAACCTATAAATGACTTCACCAAACCATTTGTAGTTACTTGATAATATTAGAAAATGATTAATATTAGTGAATACATTTTAGTTCTGACCATTATTACACTATTTTATATTTTTAAAACATTTTTAATGATTCAATATTTTAAAAAATTATATACTTATCCTTAAATATTTGACAACCTAAATTTAGATTTTATTAATTTTCGATACAAATTTATTATTTTAATTTCTATATAAAAATACATATTTTTTTGACATTATACTAAAACAATTTATAAAATACTAATAATTCATCAACGCATACCATAATATTTATAACTAAACTACAGAAAAATATATCCACTATATCAATAATGAAACAAGCTGATTTTGATAACACAGAAGGATAACAAAAAATACCTAATTACCATACCTTATATGAATTATTTTCCTTCGAATAACCCCTCTCTATAAATTAAGGTAAGTGAATCCATAACTCATGTCAATGATGGATATATATTAAACACTATTGATATGATCATATAATTCCTTGATATAAAGAAAAATATATTTTAAAATAGTATTTTTATTTATTGTTCAATAATCTATGTAATGACATTCCAAAAAATCATTAATTATAACAATAAAAACATGTAATCCCAAAGGTGACGTGATCAGTAGGATGGATCCCATATCATGTAACACTTGTAACTAAATTTTAAATTCCATTAGATCCATTGAAGACATTCAATTTGGAATTTTTGAAATCTAAAAAGAATTTGAAAGTATTTAATTTGTTAATTCAACTTCATGGTCCTAAATAAAAACATAAAGGTCATAAAAAATTTTATCTTGAAGCTCATTTAGAATAGTCATATCCATATTGTGATTAGATATATTATGTTTAATGATATGTGAATGACACCATAAACTACCACATATAATAAATTTATTTTCTTCATGATATGTTAGTAATATAATGAAAACATTATTATATAAATATGGAGAATCATTTAAAAAAATAAATATAACATCTAGAGAAATAAAATTCATTTTTTCAATGAAAACCAAACTTTTATCTATATCCAAAATTACAAAAAACACTAATATGGTATACACAGTAAGGGTTAAAGGAAATACCATACCATAGAGGATAAAAAGAATATTCAAATAAATTCATGTTTTTTGTAAAAATTCAGTAATTAATTTTACCAAATACATTTTCGGTATTTGTCGAAGTGGTATTTCTATTTTACTGGAAAATATATAGTCACTATAGAATATATTTATAGAATTTGAAACAAGGCATTAGAATAATTTTATAATAAATGTAATTTCTTGGTGACCATATTATTTTATAATCTAAAACTCATCATAGCTGTAAATGGATTTTACAAATATTTATTCCATTCTTCATTATGATTCCTAGCATGAACATTGTTTGTATTATTATATTACACATTAATAATGTATTTTGTTTTATATCTGTCCACATGTGAGACACCAAACACTAAGAGACAAAATATATTTTTATATAAATATATTTTGACTAATGTATGGTATATTTTGAATAAACCAAACGAAAAAGTTATAACTAATATATGAAATAAAGGTTATTATGAGTAGTTTTTTAATAATTTAAAATAAATTGATAATACATTTTTTTTTTCATAAAATGTGTTTTATAAAAATTATATTTTTCTAGTTTGATATATATATATATATATGTAATTATAACTATTTTTAGGAAAATATCTATTATAAAAAACCCACTTCCTTGAAAAAACTATTTTTAGAATATTTTATTATAATATTTTGTAAATAAATATGTAAATTCATGATATTAATTTTGAGAAAAAGAAAATTGAATGATAAATATATCATGAAAACATTAAAATAACATTAAATATTCATATTTTTCTAGACAGAATAAATTTTTCATAAATTGGTTTCATTAAAAAATTTTAAAAATAAATTCATTATCACATGATATTTATATATTTATGAAAATAAAATTAATGAAAAAATTATAATACCAAATTTGTATTTTATATTTTTATTAATTCATTTAAAAAAATTAATTTATTAACCCATATTATATATTTTATTAATTAATATATTTTTTCTAGATTCATATTTTTAAAAATGTTTTAAAATTGTTATTTAAAAATTGAAATATGATTCTTTTATAATATTATTGTAAAAAATTTATTACAAATCTAGAATTATTAGTTTCAAATAAAGTAATAAATTTCATTTTTCATTTAAGCATGTATGATTATTTACTTTTGAAAAACTAGTTATCATAGTAAAAAAATTGTAACAGAGTTTAATAAAGTGGAAATAACAAAAAAAATTGTTTAAAACATGAGTTAAAAGTGATTGATGAGGATTTTTTCATACTTATATCTTACCATATATAATGTTTCAAAAATTTTGAATCTAATTCCATTAACAGTGACTTAAGAAAAAATATTTTTAACACACATAATTTATTGTTTAATTAAATAAATTTATACATAATAAATTCACAAATGATCATAAATCCTAGTGTATTTTTTTAAAATAAGGTACATAGAACAACCACATGATAATCATATACAATGGTGTTATTTTTATACTCCATAACTACTCCTGAAATTCCATTTTTATTAAAAAATAACACAAGATAACCAAGTGACATACACAAGAATTCTGTGAGTTAAAAAGTCCATTTATTGAATAAACAAATTATATATTAATGTAATTCAGTAAATATGATCCAAAAGAAATTTACAATTACAAAAATTCTGGGAATCATAATCTTTAACAATAATGCATGATGTAACGTGGCATCCTAAAGTCAACATAAAAAAATTTAAAAATAAAATTTATCATGAATTCATAGTCATAGGTCAATTCTAACCATGACGACTATATAACTTGGTGGAAAAGGTACCATAATGTAATAAATAGACTTATTAATCTCATGTGTAACCTCTAATTTGATTACATCATTTTGAAATGTCATGGAGTTCAATCGAGGTTCACCCATAAAAATATGTACATGATCATTTGTTCCACACATATCATTGAATATAAGGACATATTAGTAAATATTTTATCCCCGAATAAAGGTGTGTGCGTTATATAAATGGATATCCCCAACAACACAATTATTAGTTTATATAGGTGTATAGTGTTTAGTGGAGATTAGGTTGAGTATTTAGAATGAATTTATGGCATGTAAGAATTGTAGGATAATTCATGCATCGTAAAGAGCATACATAATGGTTCATTAGAGGGATTAATAATGTGGAATGGGTCTCTAATAAAAAGGAAAAAATATGCAATGTATATGGGATTTTTGAAATCATTTCTCAATATGAAAATGTTAATACAAATGAAAGAATTTTCAATTAGAATTGGAATTTAAGAAGAGAGATAATGTATTCCAAAACATTCAGGTAAGCCTCAAATGATGATTGTATATAATTGATAGTTGAAATTCATTCATTTTTGCCACTTCCCTTTTGTATATTATGAAAATATTATCAATAGAGATATAATCATTGAATGAAATGAAAAGTGATGACATTTTGTAGTGATTGACTAACACCCATATAATGGTGTTTCTCTTTGTTGTATGCGGGAGTCCAAAAAAAAATTAATTGTTGTTTTTACCATTTTTATATTATAATGGGAAATGGTTTCTCTTTACCCTTACACATCTATCAATACACTTTAACTTATTTTAACACTAATCATTGAGAAGAAAATATGTAACATATCTTTTCATGTTATCCCAAAATATTTTTTTAACCAAATCTCTATATATATTTACTATTTCCTAGATGAATTTAGAAGGATTATCTATTTACAAGGTCAATAAGTTGCATATTCTACTCCAGTATTGATGAGACACATATTCGAGTTCCAAATATTGTGACATTATCTTCTGTATAGTTGATCATCAAAATATTTGGTACCTTATTCTATAGTGCCTTATAATCATTTTTTTTCTCCTTGACCCTCTCAAAAATGTATTAATGTTTGGTTATTTTAGAAATATAATAGGAAAATACATATTTCATTTTTATATATATCATCTTTATGTCTATAAATATTATATCAATTCCAATCCTTCTCAAGGATAGATATATAGGATCCATTTTACTTATAAAATCATCATCATTTTATCTTTTCCATTATGAAAATATGTTAATCAATAAAAATATATGATTCTCTATGAAAAAATTTATTGATTCATATTATGATCTTTTTGATTTAATATATACTAGAGTCTTTTAGTATATATATATATGTAACTCATCCCCCATATAGATAATTCCAACAAAAATCATTAATTTCACGACCTGCTCAACAAATTTAAGATCATTAATTAAGTAGATATTCTCATGTTTCATTAGATGGAGTGAGGAATATGACATAACATTCTCATATTTCATGATTACACAAAATAGTCTCTATTTGGATTCACTATTGAAGATCATAAATTCATAACCACTTGTGGGAATTGTGATCATAGGTTCAAGAATAAGCATATAATTCAACTATTTTAAACATTCCAATCATTCTTCATTATTTAAAGAATAAACTCCCATTTGAGTTATCTTTGATAATATAATAATATTAATGTTATTGTTTTTAAAAATCATTAGTCGTAACCATATAATCAATGGAAACTACAAATATTCAACACAATGTTTGGGTTGGGCCACTATTAAATTTGTCTTCTTTTGATGGGTTTATAAATATATATTTACAGATATAAACATTACATATGAATGTAACATTCTCCTACTATAATACACATTACAATATAGTTCATACACCTTTTCTTTCAGCAAAACCTTCCATATAGTATTCAAATGATGATTATTTTCCACCATTATTTTGGATTAAATGAGAATATCATCCATAATGGCTTCAAAAAAATTATCAAGGTAATACTTGAAGAGACTATTCATCAACTACATGAATATTTATAGAGAATTATTGTGATAAAATTTAGTCTATATTAACATGATGTCCTAATTGTTTTTTTTAAATTATTCTTGGGGATATTCTCCTTCTTCCTCATTACATGAAAATACCTCAATCAATGATATAAGGTTGAGAAATAATTGGCATCATGTTACTAATTTAACATGTCAAAAATATGTTTTAGTGGAAAATTTTTAATTATTGTGATATTTTTAAACATAATAAAATCAATTCAGAAGGGAATTGACCCATCCTTCTTGTTGATGAAGAGTACTAGTGAACCCCATTGTTAGTAACATTGGATTAGTGACACATTATGTAGATTATATTATAGTTTCTTATTCATCCCATCATGTCAACAACTTCCATTATATATCGAGTCTTGGATATTTGAAAGTATCTTTGTAAATGTTCAATTTAAAATCATGCCTCACATCTTTTAGGAAGATCACAAAATTCTATGAAAAAAATCATATTCCCACATAATGGGAATGCGTACAAGGATGATAATTTATTTATTATCAATCATATTTTCTAGATATTATTTTATCAAGGAAATAATTTCCATTATTGGGAATTTGGTACTACAGAAGATTCATCATTACGCATTCAAGTGTATAGAAATAGATATTTATTTGAGATATATAGAGTAAATAATTCTCTTAGTAATTTATACAGCCTCTATATAAGGGAAAAAATCCATTCATAAAAAATCATTTATTTCTTCTAAAGTGTGTATCATATGTTTTGTTCTGTTATACATCCGAAAATTTTAAACAGTGGAAGAGTTATTTACTTCAGAGGCCATCAAATCTCCACCTATATTTCCCTTGTATATGTAAATTAATTAATTAACATTGAGTTTGAATAGTTCAAATAATATTTATTGATATTAAAGAATATGTAGAACCTAGGGTGATAGTCTTACATTTCAATAAATGATTCTAGCTATAAAAATGTAGTTCATCCAAAATAGACATATGGCTGATAATTTTCAAAAAACTAAACACATAAATGTGAATCCATTAATATTTAATTTATTACTCTTTAAGGAAATTTATTCTATAACCTTTTAATTTATTGGTTTCATTCATTATTATCCACGATACATTTCATAACATAAAATCATATTATTATTTTTTATTCCATTAAAAATGGTCTATAAACTGATTGAGATGCTAATATAGAATGTCTCCTGAGAGTGTGGATCTTGGTGCATAGAAAGTATCTTTTTTATGCAATAGGTAATGATGAATTCTAGTTCATTATTCCATTTTGGGGGATTTTACCGCTATATATATTTGTTCCAAAGTAACACAAACATTCAGTATCATGATAGAAATTATTTTTCTAGTATACCACTTTCTCTATAGTTCATTAAAAATTATGGATTAATTCCAATTTTTAGTATTATTCAGAAGGCATTCATTTTCTCTTTCTATTCATAATCCCTAAAAAATAATTAGATCTTCTCAAATACAGATTATGAAAACCCATATTTTTAACCCACATATTTTTAGGATATATTATGCAATGGTACACATAATACATTACCAATATATTGTGAATCCCAATTTCATTTAGAAATTAGGTACATATCACATAAACAAGATACATGGATAAAATTAATTGATTAATTACATGATTTATAGGGTCATAATATAAAATTATTCATCAAAACAGTATGAATTAAACTTAGGACATATATTAGAAATGATTGAGCTATAAAACCAAGTAAGGGAGTAGAAAATATTTTATGGTAAATTAGTACATGTGATCCATGAGGCATATTAAAAAAACATAATTCAATTGAGAAACAAAATATTGAACAATAAAATTAGGATATAGTATGATATAATAAAATAATCATGGGAATTTCAAGACAACATTAAACTTGAAATGATAACCAAAATACAATGATATCTACCAAGTCATCAGAACGAGGTAGAAAAAGTCCTATATTGGATTAATTTTTCTCTATAATCCCATAAATGATGTCTGAGGAGACTAAAACCTTAACAATTTATTTGAGTTCTATATGGGAACACCCATCATAATATGTACACGTCCATGTGTCCCACATATATCATTAAACATTTTGATATATTTAATCAATATAAATACCACGAATAAATAGTTTTGGTTACATATAAGAAATTCCCCAATTAATTAATAATAATTACATTTAGGAGAAAACTCTTTAGTGGACATAAGAATGAGTATACAAAAAATTTTTGACATGGAAACATCTCTAGACAATTCAGGCAACATATCAAGAGTATATAATGTGTCATGTGAAGGATTAATGATTGTAAACGTGTTATATAATAACATTGGAATCATAAGTGATGTAATAGTGATGTTTAAAATTATATCCCAAATAGACCAAAAGTAAAACAAGAGGTAGAATATAATAGAGGTTCTTGAATAAATAGGATTAGGAGAGGATTCCTTAGCTTGAGAGGATGCATAAAAAAGACTAAGAGGAGTTTATTAATAGAATGGGGTAACCCTGGTAGTTTTTTATACAATTAAGGGTAGATTAATGTTATGATATATGGTTTTATATTAACGATAAATGTGAGTTTGGTTGGGAATGTAGGGAAGAATTTATCATTATTCTTTTTTCATTTTTGATCATTTATTTTGGAATATATATGATAGTTTATTCAAAACAAAAAAGGACCCTCAATCATTTTCCCACAGGTTATCAAAAAATTTATTTGTTTCATTATTTTAATATTTAAAAGTAATATCAATAAATTAATACACGTGGATATGTTTAAGTGATTAATTCTTTTAAATAATTTATTTTCATTCATAAAAATATAATATTTGTTTCAGTGGATTTATGAAGAGTTTATAAAATATATAAAATGTAATAAATGAAATTTTTATTTTAAATTAGAAACATGTATTCGATATCATATACCTTTTATTGAACATATTTTATTAGTATTTAGTCATTATGATGTACTAATAAATTCAATAAACTTATATAGTATTTAATTTACCATGAAAATTGGATTGTCTCTAGAAATTATGAAAAATTCATTTCTAAAAAAATAATGATATTATTTAAAAATGAAAATCATTTTATTAAAATAATACATTATATGATCTATTTAAAAATTTTTATTCAATATAAATTTTTATTAATATATAAATGTTATTTAAGAATTTTTTTCTAACACTTATAACAATTTTAGTTGACATCGTCAAAATACATTATCAGACATAATAAGAAATGTAAAATGACAAAATATATATTATTAAGAACACAAAAACCATAATTTTAATAAATATAGAAGCTAAATTACATAATAGGTCCTGGGGGTCTAATGTAATAGAGTCTAGACAGTCTCCTCTTACAATGTATACACACTCTAGGGGACCCCCTCTAGAAAATGATACAAAGTCATCATCAAAAGAGTACATTGATGAAAGAAATTTTTTCTCCTTGTTACCTTAATACCTGTTGTGAAAAAATATAATGTTCTTATGAATGAGAAATTTATATCTCTAGATAAGATATGAAAATGACCATTGATTTATGCTATGTTTATTAGGAAAACTGAAAATAATTTTGGAATCCATATCTACTTTAGTGAAAATAATTTTCATGGGATTTCAAAAGAAAATAAATTTAATAAGATCCCATCATTCCACATGAAGATACGCCCTCACCAAATTTTATCACTAAACATGAAATAAATTCTCTTTTGGAGTCCCAAACAACACCTCCCCCATCATTAATCACATCATACATGAACCATAAATATTGAGAATCAACACCATAGTTGGGGGATTCCAAAAAATCAACCACTAATAACTATAAATTCTCTGTATTTATACATGCATAATTTTATTAACCATTATTATTCTTATTGAAGTGACCCATTCCCAATTTTTTATGAGTCTTCCAATGTCAATAATTAACCACCACATTCTAGCTACTAACATTATCTTGGATCATCAGATCCCACAATGTCAGGCCCTATTCAAGGATGCCCATATACACTAACATCTTGTTTATAAGAACACATATCATTCTTTATTTTCATCACTACTCCTTCCCACTCCATTGAACCACCTTAGAATGAACTCAACATCATCATTATACTAATAATACAAGACCATAAAATCACCAACATCATGCAACCACAAAAAACATATTCACTCATGGAAAAAATGTTATATGAAGAAGATATTAATGACTTTATAGAATTCATATATATATTTTGGAATAAAATGATTTAGCACATGCCAAAGAAAAAAATTAAACTTTGGAGATATCTATTTCCATCACTCGGAATGACCCCATTCATATTGAGAATTATAATATGAAAATCGTAACATGTATGCTATAACCAAAATGAAACAAGAAGAAGATGAATTAAAAAAATTGTATTCTTAATTTTCTAATAGATTAATCAACATGAATATATAATATTTCTCTTTATCAAAAACATCCTGTATGTATGACGTGTGATCACTGGATTTATGAAACTTCATTCCCATTGTTGGGAACCATATAAAACTGTGTGGTCTTCCCAAAAAATTATCATGATAGAAATTAATGTAACCCACCAAACTATTCAGTATGATTAACACATTAAACGAGAGGTATAACATTGTATTATCCCCCAAATTGTCGACAAATTTGTCTTTTCCTTATACGATTTTTCTCTATATATCTCATTGATGATTATTTCCCACATCATGCGCATTTCGATTTCCTACCATTCCAATTTTCCATGAAGACATTTCATTATTCCTGAAACACAATAGAAGACAATACCACCTTCGTTACTTGGAAGCTCCAATCTCAATCAAGATGCCCAGCGACAACTACCGTTAGAATGATAGTCCCAAGTAAAATATTTCAATATGTAATCGATACTTATTATCTCAGACATTTGGTTTTTATGGAATGAAAGTACATGCATGAGAATAAAATTTATAAATCAATTCATGAGTGTGAATCTTACTTTGAATGAGATAATGTGGTTCTTCCTATTGTTGATCGAAGAAGTAATTATCCTTATCATATTGTCCAAATTTTTAATGTGAAATCTTCCATTCATTATTGGAGCTCTTAAATATTCCATTGGGAGAATTTTTTTTGGTAATACCAGTGATTTATTCAATTCTATTTGCATGAATCTTGGAGAAATGACTCGATTTGTAAAAACCATATTTTACCTAATTTATGTGTTTATCGTTGTATTATAAGAACTATTATAATGAATCAAAGATTTCGTGGATGGATTTAGTGCTTCCATTTATAATGATAGCAATTTCATCAAAAATAATTAAATGGGGAAAACTATGAAAATTTTATATTCCCATAAAGGGATAGAGGAGCCCTTCCAACATCATGACATTTAAAAATATAAGAAGAGAATCCTGATCCATGATAAATAAACATGGGGAAAATAGATCTCTTTGTCTCAGACCTTGTAACAACTTGAAAAAACCATTCCTTCTTCCCATGAAACTTATAGTACTCCATTGAGAACAAGAACATCTAAACAACTGGTCTGTGACAAATGATGAAAGAATAATGAATTTTTAAAAAATAGATTAAACCCATGTAGATTCATTCATATAATTTATCCATGTAAAATAGGTTAACGATGTTTGAACCATGGTATTTCTGGTTTATTTCCTCGATCATATCTGGATCCAACATGAGAACACCCTTTATAGTCATTCCCCCCATGAAGCCACACTATTACTATGAAAAATGTATGAGAGGTAATTATCTGACATATTATTTTTCACAGAAGGAATGATTTTATATGAGAAGTGTCACATAATTATTGGTCTATAATGAAATAGGGAGTAGAGGTATTTAACCTTTGGAAGAGAAACTAAAGTTGTTGCAGTGACCACATTTGGAAGATTCCCACACAAAAAACATGTATGGCCTTAATAAATTCAATTTTCTTAATGTTCTAGCATGACACAAAGGAGGGTCAAAGAAATCAATATGGACACGGAGCACTCTCAGGATTAATACCTAAAAATAACTTCCTATATTTATTTATCCTCTAGAATAGATTCAAGGATAATATTATTCTCATTAGTCACCACATCTTGGGATAAAATAAAAAAATTATTTGGGCTATCGGGATACCCATCCTGCATAGAGAGATATGGTCCTTGAAGGTGAGTGTGAAAAATAGTTTCAACCATACATGAATCTTATTCAATGTTATTTGAATAGGAATTGTCTTCAAAGAATATAATTGGTGTAATGATACTCATTATCTCATTGTTTCATGCATGAAAGAACCCATTATTAATGTCTCTCTCTCACAGATATCCACATAACATTAACATATAATTATATATCCACTCTTGAACATGAAACATTTCTTCCAGGGTACCATTCATTTCTTGAATAATAAATAAAATTATTTCTCCCATTTTTTTGATATTTGATTCACACAACTCAACATCATTATTTATGATGTCCATATAATTCATCAATATGTCAATCCCCTTGATCCTTAATTGAATATTATTCTCCATATATTTCATCATTTTAAGAATACATGTTTAACTCTATCCCTAGGAAGGTTTATTTCATCATGAGAGCACCTCATTGTGGAACATATGATAGGAAGACAATGTCCTGAAGAAGAAAAATTGCATGAATGCCTTTTTGATTATTTCACTTGGTGTATTTATCGTAAATATAAATAAAGCCTCTTAATCCATTTTAAGTTGAAAGATATAATAAATCATGTCTTGATTTACAAAAAAAGGTCCACTACATTTTTTCATTATGATCTCTCATAACATTTAAGTCACCTCCCACAAACCATGAAGTAGATCGCAATAGAAACATAGTGTGACAATTTTATTTTAAATACCTAGCCACAACATCACATTTGGAATAAGAAAAAGAAATATAATTTTTTTGTATAACTGAAGAGATTTTGTTTGTGAGGAATTGATCCGAATCATCAGGGAGATGCAATATAATATTAGTATTCCATAAAATCAAAATATTCTGATTTTTTCTATGAACATGAAAAATATTTCAAAATTTTATTATACTTGAAAAAATATAGATCTTGAACTCTTTCTAATTCAATTAAATGATATCCAAAAAGGATCTACTATTTTTTCCAACATCATTAGTGATAAAATCTATCATCACCAATGATACCAAGACAAATGATATCAATATTCACAATTTTAGCATTGTGGGATAAGACCTTGTGGGTTAGATCCTGATGTAAAAGGATTCGATAGTTTCATTGATATGGGAGTAGCTGTTGATTGTTCTATCATATCTTTTTAATGAGTATACCTGCTTGATATTGGAGAAAACACCGAATAGAAGATAAGGATGTCATTCCATTATTTTATATAAGGGTGTTACACACCTATTCAATAGCTTTGATAAATATCACATTCTATTTTTTATCACTGGGAACAAAGGATATGGGATCCTTATTACATTTTGGAGAGAAATTCCTACACTTTGACTTTATGTGAATGGTGTGTTATACAGATCTATGAATATTTTCCATCCCTATCACCCTAATTATGTATCATTTTTTAATCTTCAAGGGAATTCAGTTCACATTTGTAGGAAATTATGTTAGTATGACCCATGTGCTTATCTTCAAGCCCCCCCCCCCCCCAAATAATGTCGTGTGCCCTCGTGATTCAAGGTTCTGGTGATGTCCTCATATCAAATCTTTATCTGTTAAAGAGGGATCAAGTTTCTATTGTATATAATGATCCTTATTCCACTTTATTTATAATAATCCTATATTAAAAAACATTTTTTAGGAATACTAAAAAATTAATGAAAATATGTTTCCTATTGGAAATTATATAATTACAAAAAATACATATTTTATTTAATTGTATAAGAATATAATTTTTATCATATTAATTATATATTCGTTAAGATAATAATATTTAAGATTCCTAAATATAACCATTTTTTAATTGAAATAAAATATTTAAATTCTTAATGTTAGGGTCTATATATAAATCCCTTTATTACCCCATGGAATTCATTAAGAGTATGATTTTCTATGGTGATATTTTAATGGGTTTGTTTTTAAATGATTTTTTGATTTATGTTCATGATTTCATTTAACATTCACATTAAATTATATAGTAATGCTTTAGTTGTTGTATATTAGCATAATAATGATCAAGGGAAAAGTCTAGTGATATAATCTTCCTTATAATCTATTAAAAATTTGATTTATTGGGTAAAATTTTACTATTTTGGAAATCACTTATCTAATCTATGTCAATTGACTTCATCATAACCCCTAAATATATAATAATCATAAAATCACTAAATGATTGAAATATAATCAATGGTGATGATTCCTAATGGTATTTTAAATGTGTTGTCCATATTGTAGTTTAAAATAGAAAACATACTGAATATTTCTTTATACAATACTTAATTTATTAGTTAACTAATTATTGAAAAATTAAATTTCATTAATAAAAGTACAGGTCAATATATTGACTTCACATTATCAAATTTTTTGGTATATACTAAAATTGAATCTCTTCTCACTTATAAATATGGAACTACTTTTTTCACATCCTATCAAAAAAAACCCTCATAGTTTATATGTACCACTTCTAAAATTACATGTTCTATATATTTATAGAGGCATTTAATAACATAGTTCCTTATGAAAATTTCAACCCTTAATGGCATAGAAATCATTGTAGAGGACATAATCCAAGATGTGATGTATAAATTTCTAACCACACTTTTATAATTTTCATTTAATTTTGTGAACGTATTAGTTATAAATTAAAATTATACCAACATAATACTTTTAAAAAGTATCAAAATTATAATATTCTTATTATAATAATTTAACAACCATCGACCATATTTCCATTTTTTTAATAAAAAAGGAAAACTCCAATAATTTGAAGATGAAGACTGTCACCTCTAAAAATAAAAAGGTTTATTTTCTATTTATTTCTTAAAATGACTAGTAAAAAGAGAAAATAAAAATTAATTTTCATATATATCATATTTCTATTCCTTAAAGGAAAAACATGATATTCCTTTTTCCTAACATTCCATAAATATAGTCACCATCCTTACGTTCATTTGGATTACCTCTATCATGAAATTATGTAATATGATTACATCTACAACCTTCATGGAAGGATCTTGTTCATATATAATCTATATATATTATATATATATATATAAGTGGAATGTTACATTAATATAGTTCATTATAAATAAAAAACTAATTACTATTAGAAGGGGCATTATTGATATATGTGAATAACTCAAAACTAGTTCATCATTGTTTTCATCATCACAGATAATTACTAATACACCCTTATAATGGAATTAAAACAATATAGATAATTATGATGAAAAAATTAATGCAACTTTAGAGGTTTTGAAATAATGGACATTTGGATAAGAAAGAGGATCAACATTACATGTTCAATATGGAAAATATTAGGACCTGTAATTTTTTAAAAAATATTACAAAAAGAATTACATGAAGTGAATTGTTATTAATAAGGAGTAAAAATGGATATGTACACAAAAAACATCAAGAAAAAGTTATTTATAATTTTTATACATATTATACGGGAGGAAATATATCTTATACTGGAATCGTTGTAATTGATAATGTATATGGTAACACAAAATCCATTCACTGTGTTACATATATTTTTATTGAACTTATCTATTTTAAGAGAGTTTGTTTGGAATGATATTGTCTCTTTTTTCCAGAGGGGAAAAATTCATCCAAATCCATTTCCATGAATTTTTTTCATCTATTTTCTTTCAGGAATTGTGAATTTTGAAAAATATTCTCGAAACTATGTTTTTGAAAATGATGAATATAAAGTTTTTTCTCCATAGAGAAATTTTCAGAATTTTAATTTCATTATAATCCTATTTATTATCCCTAATGAAATTTTGTTCCTTAATTACCCTAGATTTTCATCTAATTATGTAATATTTTATGGATCATGTTTTTTAAAAAAATTATGCAAGCCTTTATTGTAACATCCCCGACCCGAAAGCCACTAAACCAGTGCTCTGAGCAAGGTGGTTACATAACCTTAAGTGCGCCTCCCCGTACGCCAAAGGTTGACGACTATCAACGGGGATCTATGTAGTCATGTGGGGAGACTATACCCCCATATTATCAGAGTAATCCACAACAGAAACAAAAAAATAGCGGGAAAAATAACCAATAAACAAGGAATATGTATAACAACCATTTCCAAAAATAAAAATTCTATATCATACTACAAGCGAAAAAGTGAACAAAAACCCAAAATAAGATAACGTCCAAAATCTCCAAAATGGACCCGACTCCAAGTCCAGATCCTCCACCAAGTGCTACCCATGTCCACTCAGTTGTCTAGCAAGGACCCTTTCCCTTATCCTAACATTAAACCATGATGTCTGCTCGGGTACCCAACGACGGCCCGAACAGGGTGTGAGTACAACTCAGTAGGCCACCCCCAACGGTGTCTACAAAATATACACCAAGAGCAGATAGTGCATGCAGAAGAAACATGAATGATAAATTCCAAGTAATTAATTCAAGTTCCAATATCCAGTTCAATCCCAGCCATTACCACATTCATTACCATCCATTTACCAACAATTACCATCACTTACCACTTCATCAAATTTCCATGGGGTAATCAAAAACATTCTGTTACATGGGTCTAAGACCAACAATCACATGCAAGAGGGTAAACCCATCGTTATCCTATCTCACTAGGACTAAATCCCTCATAGAAAACATAACCTCACATCGAAGCCTCAGTTTGGGTGGATACCACATGGAAACCATATCCTCACCTCAAAACCTCAGCCCGGGTGGATGTAACCGTTAGGAGAAAAGAGCATCAGTCCCCATTCCTAACCCATGCATTTAGGGGTGGAGTTTAGAGAATCAGTCCAACACGACCCATGGGCGTAGAACCTCAGTCAATACCCCACACTACCAATCCATGTGCACAAGCTTATATATAAGTAACCATTAACCTTCCAACCATTTCCCATCGGAAACCATCATTCACAACAACCGTCATGGGAAACCACATCATTCCTTAACCCATTAACACATTACCATTTCACATCATTTAACCATTCACCCAATTCCCATGTGTTATACCTATCTCACTAAGCATTCAACACTAGGCTCATAATCCATTCCATTATGGAAATTAATCAATTTCACGTTAACCCATTTAACTCATTCATCATTCCCATGAATCAACCATTTAACACATTCCAAATAACCATACAGTAATTACCAAGTCTAGGTTCATTACCTAACATCTATTAAAAGTTCATCCAATCTTGCCAACATATTTACTAAGGTCTTTACCCTTAATCACAACAAGTTCACCTGTTCAATCCCATTCCCTAATCACGGTAAAAGCCATAACATCCCATGGATGGCCCTAAATTAGGTCAAGTCCATCCCACCACATCCCATGGGGATTGTGAGGGTTCCCATTACTCATTTAAAATACCATTACTACCAAACAATCCAAGGTTATCCAAAACATAACCAAGGGAAATAAAGAACACAACTAAACGTGCACAAATCCTCAAATAAATCATTGGATATAACTTTTAGACCACCTACCTCAAATCCGTGGTTGAATGCACCCTCAATAGAGTCCTTAGAAATTGATTTGACCAACCCTTTGAGATTCAACCTAGAACTCACCCAAAAGATAGGGTTTTAGGTTTCCTGAACAACAGGGAGAGAAGACAGAAACCCTAAACCAAGAAAAGAACCAAAGAGGAGATTAGCCTTACCCAGAGCTTCAATTCTCAACCAACGACACCAAAAATTCCTTAGGATCGAAGGAGATTGATCTCTTGGAGCCCGTGGGAGGTTTGGTTTACACCTAGGGTGAAGAGGAGAAGATGGGTGGAAAATACCGTGTTGGGGTTATAAAGCCCGGAGTGGTAAACATGTAATTTTTCCAACTTTATGTGGCCACACGGTTTAGCAGAACGATTTAGAAAATGGTGCGCAAACCATGTGAAATCTACTGTCTGGAGGAGGAGGGGTCGCACGGTTTTTCCTCGGCTGGTTGCATGGTTTTCCAAATCGTGTGAAAGTCGTGCACCCTGCCCTGTCTTGGCCAGACTTCCCTTCATTCATGCCCCGAGCCCTCGGAACACCCACAAGGCCTTTCATACCTTCAAGAAACATTTTAAAAACCCAAAACAAGGGATTTAACCGAGACACAACAAAATAAAACATTTCAAAAAACAGAGATCTTACAACCTCCCCACCTTATAACGGATCATCCTTGAACCGAGGTCCCTACCCTCATTGCTCCACCGAGGAGAAGAGTTCAGGATACTGAGCCTGCACATCTAATTCCCACTCCCACGTTCTTCCTGAACATTCCCATGCTTCCATAGTACTCACACTAATGGCACAACCATACCCTACATGACCTTCTCACTATGGTCCACCACATGGACCAGATGCTCCTCAAAGGACGCATATGCCTCAAGCTCCATATCCTCAACATCAACCACGTGATATGGATCTGGGTGATACTACTGAAGATGCGACACGTGAAACACATCATGCATCCCACCATACAGCTGTGGAAGAGCCAATCAGTATGCCACTAGTCTGATCCTCTCCATGACCTCAAAATGTCCCACATACATGGGCGCCAACTTACCCTGCTTCTGAATCCGATGGTGACCCAACCTTGGCGACACCCGAAGGAACACATTATCACCCACCGAAAAATCAGGAGGTCTATGCCACCAATCTGCATACTACTTCTGTCTACTCTGAGCTGTATCCATCCGCTTCCTGATCAACTGAACTCTCTCTGAATTCTCCTTCATGATACTTGGCCCCAGCAACATAGATTCACCGATCTCTAGCCAAAACAATGGAGATCTACACGGCCTCCCGTAGAGTGCCTCAAATGGTGCCATCTAAATTGTATCGTGATAACTATTTTTGTATGAAAACTCAACTAATGATAGGTTTCCTTCTCAAGAACCACAAAAGTCCATGACACAAGCTCTCAACATGTCTTCCAACACATGGATTGTATGCTCCGACTGCCCTTCCGTCCGCGGGTGGAAAGACGTACTCAAAAACACCTGCGTACCAAGCGCCTTCTACAACCCTAGACAGAAACATTATGTGAAATGAGGATCTCTGTCTGAAACTATGGTTTGCGGAACACCATACAGCCGCACTATCTCCCGAACGTACAACTCACCCAACTGGTCGACTGTAATGGTCTCCTGAATTGGTAAGAAATGAGCCACATTCGTTAACCGATCCATGACCACTGAAATTTTATCATTCTTCTGTGGCATCCTCGGAAGACCCATAAAAAAAATACATTGTTACATCATTCCACTTCCATTCTAGAATGGGAAATGGATGCAACAAACCACCTGGGTATTGATGCCTGGCCTTCACCTGCTGACAGGTAAGGCACCGTGCCACAAAGCCCGCCACATCATTTTTCATTCCAGGACACCAAAACTACCTTTGGATATCATGGTACATCTTGGTCAAACCAAGATGCACTTCCCACTTTGATGCATGGAACTCACGCATCAACTCCTCCCACATACACCTTGGCACAACCACGTGATCATGAACACGAACAACACCATCCTTGCCAACGGCCCAACCAGAAGGTAACTCCCCACCTTTAATCTTTTCCTTCATGGTCAAACACTCAGGATCACCAAGATGACTCTCTTTAACTCGAATCAAAAGCGTCGACTCCATCGTTAAGGATACAAGAGTGAACTGACCACTCTCCTCCTGCACCTCCAGGTGCATCTCTGCAAACAAAGGCATCACCTTCCACTCGGTGCTGGACTCCAAAACCGCCTGATTCTGAACCATCCTGCTCAGAGCATCAGCAACACTATTTCCCTTTCCTGGCACATACACCATATCAAAGTAAAAATATTGGAGATATTCAACCCATCATCACTGTCAATGATTCAGATCCCGCTGTGAGACGATGTACATTATACTCTTATGGTCAGTAAACACGGTAAATTGTTCCCCCAATAGATAGTGCCTCCAGAACTTCAAGGCGTACACCACTGAAGCCAACTCGAGGTCATGAGTGGGATAGTTACGCTCATGGGGCCTCAACTGCCTCGACCCATAAGCTCCATCCCACTCACCTTGCATCAACATAGCCCCATTTATGATTACAGACACATCACAAAACTCGATATTCTTCTTACCCGGATCAGGTAAGGTCAAGATAGGTGCAGTCGTCAACCGCTTCTTCAACACTGGGAAAGAATTCCCACAAGCCGCCGACCACTCAAACCTGATTCCCTTCTTGGTCAAGACCGATAGTGGTGATTCCAAGCGAGTGAAATCTTGAATGAACCTTCGGTAATACCCGTCCAAAACCAAGAAAACTCCGAACATCAGAAACACTCTTGGGCTGCTCCCATGATACAACTACCTACACCATATCTGGATCCACTGACACACCTGCCTCCGAGATGATGTGACCTAGAAAATGCACCTCACCTATCCAGAATTGACACTTTGATAGCTTGGTGTATAGCCGGTGCTCTATTAGTTTACCCAAGACGATGTCAAGATGTTGGGCATGACCATCGTGAGTTTTCGATTACACTAAGATATAGTCAACAAAGACAACCACAAAATGATCTATATAGGGATGATTGATCCGGTTCATCAAGGCCATAAACACTTCCATTTCATTGGTTAAGATAAAAGGAATCACTACAAACTCAAACAACCTGTACCGACTCCGGAAAGCCATCCGCGGTATGTCAGATGGCCTCACCCTTAACTGGTGATAACCCGACCTCAGATGAATCTTACAAAACACTGTTTCACCCATCAACTAATCAAACAGGTCATAAATCCTAGGATGAGGGTACCGGTTCTTCACTGTCATTTGGTTCAACATTCGATAGTCAACACATAGCCTCAATGACTGATATGCCTTCTTTTCAAAAAGCACATGAGATCCACAAGGAGACATACTAGGATGGATAAAACCCTTATGCTCCAACTCCTCAAGCTGATCCTTCAGTTCCTAGAGTTCATCCGGTGCCATTTGGTATGGCGGAATAGAAACTAGCTCCGCTCTCGGTAGTAACTCGATCGTGAACTCAACATCCCTCTTGGGTGGAAACCCCAAGAAATACTTAGGAAACACATCCTGAAACTGATCCACCACATGTGGAAAAATAGTATGTTCCCCTCTTTCACCATTATCAAGCATGATACATGCCACGTGGGCCGTAAGTCCACTCATCTGATGACAAAACGGCCTTGCACGCCATGCTCGAACATCCCACTAACCACGTTTGACATAAGCATCACCGTCAAGTTACCTGAACAATACTCTACGACGATAACAGTCTATATGCGCCCGATACAACACCAACCAATCCATTCCCAGGATTAGGTCAAAACTTGACATCTCTAGAACGAACAAGTCCCACTGAAAATGATACCTGCCAAATTCCAAGGCACATCACATGCACTGCTTGATATCCTCAACCCACACTCCCAATGGAGTCTCAATCGACATAAATCCACATAATATATCCACAGGTAAACCCAAAACTACCATAAGTTGAGAAAATATAAAAGAGCGTGTGGAACCTATGTTAAACAATGAACTAGAAAACGTAGAAGCTACAAGGATCGTACCTCGAACAGTCGACGGTTCAGCCTCGCCATCACCTGGTGCAAACTGAACTACCTGAAGCTGATTTTCCCCTCTACCCTGGGATCCAACCTGAATACCCTGCATTGTACTTCCCTGCTGGTGTGAGCGATCTTGCCCTGAAGTTCCACATCCACCGCCCTTGCCAGTATGGCATGTGGAGCTCCAACTTCCTGCCTGATATGGGGAAACTGATCCCCTTCCCATATCCGGTATGTACCTTCCACCATCATGCTCACCCGCCTACCGAGGATTCCTGAAGAACCTCTTCACATGTCCCATCCTTCCACACGAACAACACTTAATTGGAGGTCGAGGACACTGACCACACATATTCCCTGACCTACCACACTGATAGCAAAACACCTGATCCCCACCCTGAGAGGTGGACCCTCTATTCCATAAAATTTTCACACTTCTGCCCTGCTGTGAGCCCTCATGGAGTCGGTTCCGACCCTCAATAGCAGCACTAACAATCTTCGCTACTGGCACCACATGCCCACTTCCCGAAGCTCCCTTCAGGTTCCATTCAGAGATGAGTGCCTGATCCATCACCTCTGCAAACCTCTTCAAGCGAAAGTTATTTACTTGAGACCTGATCTCATGTCTCAACCCTTCATGGAAATGCCTTACCACCACTGCCTCATCCCCTGCTAGCACTGGGACAAATCGTCTCAAATCAGTGAAGCGACTTTCATAGTCCATCACTGATAATGATCCCTAAGTCAGGCTCATAAACTCTGCAGCCCGCTGTTGCCTCAAAGTCTCCAGGAAGAAATGCTCCAAAAACTTTTCCTTAAAAACCTTCCTTGACATCCCCTCACCCTGCTCGGCCTGAGCCTGAATGTCCCACCAGCGCCTAGCCTGGCCCCGCAACAAATAAATATCCAGCTTTACTTGCTTTTCAACAAGGGTCTCCAGATGGTCCAGTATCGTCTTGACAAACTCCAACCAAAACTCCGATGCCTCTGGCCCGCCCTCTCCTGTGAAAGTTGGATGGTGCTGCAGCTGAAACTCCTTAGTCAGCTCAATCATGCTCAGTGCAACCCGCCCTGGGTCCCGATCCATCATCTGCATGAGGCTAGTCATGTTCTCTTGAAACTTGTCTTCTCTACCTTCATTAATCACCAAATTTTCTTGTTCCTCTACTGGAGGAGTGTTCTCAGCAACATCCTCCTGTTTACCAATGGGTAACTGAAGTAATGGTGGCATTTCTCTACAATGTCAAACACGAGATTTAGCACACATATCATAAAACATTCACAACTGTAACAAAATCTCTTTACTAGCTAAAACCACCCCAACCGTCCCTACCGCAGACCATGGTTCACATGGGGTAAACAACCATGCACTACCACCAAACTCACACATCATTTTTCAAAAACATTCTTCACTTAATTTCAAACCCTTACATTTCATTAAAATCATTTACCCACTTGTTTTACTTCATTATTCTCATTATTTCATGGTTTCATGAAATGCCTGATGCACCCTACTTTCCTGCCTCACACACCCATCCCGTGCATGTGCCTAACACAATGCATGTCACCTATCTCCTTAGGTTCCTACAATGATGCATGAATGCAAATCCTCAAGCCATTAAGGCCACAACCCCAAATATCATAAAACAGTCACATCAAACCATATGTGCATCACCCAACGGTGAAATATCATCAAATGTAACAAAACACAACCAAGAACAACATTTCCCACCTAGGGTGACATGGGTTTTACCTCGTACATGGGTTAACAACTCCCAAGCACGACCTCATTACCAAGGCCTGACACATCATACCCCTTGGCTACCAATCCCAAATAACAAGACCTCAGAGAAGTAGAAGAAATACCTCCTCTGATACCACTTTGTAACGTCCCCGACCCGAAAGCCACTAAATCGGTGCACCGAGCAAGGTGGTTACATAATCTTAAGTGCACCTCCCCATACGCCAAAGGTTGCCGACTAGCAGCGGGGGTCTATGTAGTCAAGTGGGAAGACTATACCCCCTTATTATCAGAGTAAGTCACAATAGAAACAACAAAATAGCGGGAACAATAACCAATAAACAAGGAATATGTATAACAACCATTTCCAAAAATAAATATTCTATGTCATACTACATGTGAAAGAGTGAACGAAAGTCCAAAATAAGACAACGGCCAAAATCTGCAAAATGGTCCCAACTCAATTTCCGGATCCTCCACCAAGTGCAACCCATGTCCACTCAGCTGTCTAACAAGGACCCTTTCCCTTATCCTTACCTGCGACCATGATGTCTGCTCGGGTACCCAACAGCGGCCAGAGAAGGGTGTGACTACAACTTAATAGGCCACCACCAACGGTGTATACAAAATATCTATCAAGAGCAGATAGTGGATGCAGAAGAATCATTAATGATAAATGCCAAGTAATTAATTAATGTTCTATTATCCAGTTCAAGCCTAGCCATTACCACATTCATTACCATCCATTTACCAATAATTACCATCACTTACCACTTCACCACATTTCCATGGGTTAATGACAAACATTATGTTACATGGGTCTAAGCCCAACAATCACATGCAAAGAGGGTAAACCCATCATTATCCTATCTCACTAGGACTAACTCCCTCATAACAAACCTAGCTTCACCTCAAAGCCTCAGTCCGGGTGGATTCCTCATGGAAACCATATCCTCACCTCGAAGCCTCAGTCTGGGAGGATGCAACTGTTAGGAGAAAAGAGAATTAGTCCCTATTCCAAACCCATGCATTTAGGGGTGGAGTTTAGTCCATCAGTCCAACTCAACCTGTGGGAGTAGAACCTCAGTCAATATCCCACACTACCAATCCATGTGCACATGATTATATATAAGTAACCATCAACCATCCAACCATTTCCCATCGTTAACCATCATTCACAACAAACCACATGGGAAACCACGTCATTCCTTAACACATTAACACATTACCATTTCAAATCATTTAACCATTAACCCAATTCCCATGTGTTATGCCTATCTCACTAATAATTCCACACTAGACCCATAAT
Organism: Viscum album; assembly: GCA_963277665.1. NCBI lineage: Eukaryota > Viridiplantae > Streptophyta > Magnoliopsida > Santalales > Viscaceae > Viscum > Viscum album. The sequence continues at coordinate 123,319,014 of OY728127.1, read as the reverse complement.
CCATCCCATTATAGTCATTAATCAATTTCACATTAACCCATTTAACCCTTTCATCATTCCCATGAATCAACCATTTAAACCATTCCAAATAACCCTCCGATTATTACCAAGTCAAGGTGCATCAACTATATTCTATTCCAAGTTCAACCAATCATGCCATCTTATTCATTAAGGTATCTACCCTTAATCACAACAAGGTCACTTGTTCAATCACATTCCCTATGCCCGGGAAAAGCTGACACATCCCATGGATATCCATAAATTAGGTCAAGTCCATCCCAACACATCACATGGGGCTCGTGAGGGTTCCCATTACTCATTTCAAACACCATTATTACAAAACAATCCAAGGTTATCCAAAACATAACCAAGGGAAAGCATGAACACAACTAATCATGCATAAATCCTCAAATAAATCATGGGATATAACTTGTAGACCACCTACCTCGAATCCGCGGTTGAACACACCCTCAATCAATTCCTTAGACCTCGATTCGACCAACCCATGGAGCTTCAACCTAGAACTCACCCAAAAGATAGGGTATTAGTGTTTCAGAACAAGAGGGAGTAAAGACACAAACCCTAAACCAAGAAAAGAACCAAATAGGATATTATCCATACCTGGAGCTTCAATCCGCAACCAAAGACACCAAAAATGCCTTAGGATCGAAGGAGATTGATCTCTTGGATCCCTTGGGAGGTCTGGTTCACACCTAGGCTGAAGAGGAGTATATGGGAGGAAAATCCCGAGTTGGGGTTATGAAGCCCGGAGTGGAAAACATGTAATTTTTCCATCTTTAAGTTGCCACACGGGTTTAGGTGCACAATTTAGAAAATGGTGCGTAAACCGTGTGCATGCTACTGTCCAGAGGAGGAGGGGTCACATGGTTTTGCCTAGGCAGGTCACACGGTTTTCCAAATCGTGTACAAGTCATGCAACCAGTCCTGTCTTTCCCAGACTTCCATTATTTCGTGCCCCGATCCCCCGGAACACCCCCAAGGCCTCTCATAACTTTGGGAAACATTTTAAAAACCCAAAAACAATGTATTTAACCGAAATACAACAAAAAAATACCTTTCCAAAAACTTGGATCTTACAATTATCTTTTTATACCATTTTTCTATTTTATGAATCCTATATTTCATTGCATGTATTTTTATGACATGTGATAAAATTCCATTTTGTTTTTTTATAAAGCTCAATTTATATTCAGATATTCATTATTATTGGAAATGGGAATTATTTTTAACTAAAAAACATATGTGTGAATGAATTATGTGTGGGGACATATATAACCCTCTTAATCAGTGGTTACGAGTTTATATATCACGATATAGGTTTTACTGAGTATATTAACATTACTCATAAACATGGAAATTATTATTTTGGATCATCAGAGTAATGTTTCCCCTTGAAAATATTTTTTCCCTAGTTAGATCATATTCGTCAATAAAATATTATTCTATTCTAAATTTAGATTTTTGTTTTATTTTTATAAACCATATAATAACTATTGTTCATCACTATTGATATTTCTTCCATTATGTTCTTATGACCTGTAAATTGAATCCCACTTATGAATTATGATTATCAATCATTATGATATGATATTTCCCATTTGGTCTTTTCTTTTTCTTATTATTATGAACAGATTAAAGGGGAAATATTTTTTCATTAGTTAATGAGAATTTTAGTTTACCCAACACTCATGTTTTCATTCTAATTGTCTTGGGGATTATTTTTTATTACAATATATCTAAAATATTATATTTATTTGTTACTCTAATGACAAATGATCATTAGTTTCATAAAATTACATAATTATGAAGCTTGTATCTAATGAAACTAAATCAATAAGTTATTATGTTATTATTATTTATAGATTAAAAAGTGTCAATTAGGTAAAAGATGATGATAAAAAAAGATTATCTTAGATAAGAATAATTTGTATCATTAAAAAGGTATTATTATATTTTTTATATTAAATAATATATTTTTTGATTATTATGGTTGGAAATCTATATTGGAAAATGTAATGGTATGTTGATGTACAGGATGATATCCTAAAATTTTGGGAATGCCTTAAGTATGTTGTTTTCATTGAAATTTTTTCCTTATATATATTCAAATGTTTATACATGCCTGGTATATATGTACCATTTTCTAGTAACCCCAAAAAGTGGGTGATGGGTATTAACACTACTATCACCTAGTTCATAGAAAACATGCCTAACTACTCACCATGTATGAAACTCCAGTGGAATATTATTCAGTAGATAATATCATCATTAAAAAACATTATAAGGTATAAATTTCTTAATGATATTTAGGGATTAAAATAAATTACTAAGAAAAAAATCATAATGATAAACTGAGAATGATATGGTTTAATTAAAAGAATTATATAATAACATGAATAAATTTACAAGTATGGTGTTTTATATTTAAATTACGTTTATGTTATCATTACCTAATGATTTTAATTTTTTTCATAGATTTCAACTCATATTTCTTTTTTGAAATGGCCAGAATGAGAAAAAAATATGTTAGCAATGGGTATATGCAAAAATGTGAGGGTCTCTCCAATGAACAACCAAATAGAATAATAGGTGTTGTATAATATTTTGTAACAATTCACACTAAACTATTGAATGATATTTTGAATAATGACAATAAAATTTTACTCATGAATTCACCATGAATGGACCTTGTTTAAATTTATACATTAATTACAATTGACTGAAATTCTAAAATAAAAAAATATTTTCAACACTGTGTATGACACACAACACCACACACATGAGTGAATATAATATCTAGATACATTTTAATATATTTTCTATTTAAAAATAATTAATTAATGATTTATATTTCCAAGCATGATATACTTAGTTAGCAAGTCCCAAAGGTAATGATGACTTTCATCCGTGGTTTTCATTACACACAAGACCATGTTTTGCTGAACAATAGTATATTGATAAAATATTATTATTTTATATAATAAGACATTCCCTAGCGGTTAAATTAGAAATTTTGAATAGTATTTTATAAAATATAGTAATATATATGTTATAAATTAAAAAATATATTTATTATGTTCATTAAATATATTTTATAAGCATATGATAAGAACAATCCCAGTATAATGCATAAAAATCAAAATTTTTTATAATTGTTGTTTTATCGATTTTTAATGGATATCCTATTTTAAATAATATTTTATTAATTTTAGATATTTTATATGGTAAAATAAACATCATTATCGAAATATAAACCATAAAATTGGGTTACTGTGAATCATTGGTAAATTTCAATGAGGTTTTATTTTTTGATAAATACTGAAAAATACCTAATTTTAATTTAGAATATCTATTTAATATAATTTACTTATAAAATGAAATTATAATTAATATTTGTTTTGATGTTTATTTAGATAAATCTTATGACATTTAATCTAATTTAGGTCATTTAAATCAATTTACATTTTAAATTGAATATAAAACCATAGAAAACATCTTAACATTTTTACACTAAAAACCCACTTTTTTGTCTTATCATGGATTATATTTATATAATTTTCATCATATTATGTTATTGGAATTTGAAAAATTGTAATCGATATTTATAATATGAATAATATATAATTTATAAAAATCTCAAATTATTTTTTCCAAAAAAAATATTAGCGAATGCGATTAAAATTAATTAAAATGATTAAGAGAAAAACTTGCTTAACAAAGGACTAAACCGTACTATTAACAACCAAAATGAAATAGGAACCTGTAAATAATCCATTTTATGGACTTATATTGACCTTATTATCCATTGTATATAATTGGGTACATTATTCGAGCCAATTTTCATTGGATAAACATGGGTGTATTTCCATTTTAAAAAATATAGTAGAATGCCACTCCACCCCAAGTATTAAATGTCACTCACCCGTAAAATTTATTAAACCCCCTGATTACACTTTTTCTCAACCAATATCTACCAAAATATATCATAAAAATACCTCCCATAATCCTAAAATCATTACTTTTCTCAAGAATCCATCCAAATAATCATTTTACTACAAACAATAAGAAGATACCTAATGAATCGGTAACATCCTTCCTAAACATATTTTGCATTAATTTCACATTAAACCCAAAAAAATATTATTTTTGCATGAATATATAAAATAAATAGTATAATTAATAAAATAATTTTTTTTTAATTTTTATTCCCACACATACACTCACATCCATCTAATTGGTAATGTACATTTTGTTTATGTTTATTTAACTACCACCTCACAAAATGAGGTCATTTCTTTTTTCCATAACAACTAAAATAGATGAGAATTATAATGGAATCACTATTTACATATGATATATATTATATCTATAATATCTATATACTTCTATGATTTTTATATCACACATACCCTTATTCATTAAATTTTGTATAAATATTATAACAACATTTGTGGAATATTGGACGACAACCACCTCAAGGAAATCTAATTCATTCACAATATATATGGAATATATAAACGATGGTGTTAGTAAACCAATATGACATATATTAATTAAATATGATACCATAATTATAATATTCCTGTAAATAATTTAGTTTTCATTATTTAGAATATAAATGGAAGCAGCGTTTTCACGTTCATATAACCTACCGTCTACATGAACGGAGCATTCCATTTGTTCTCTCCAAATATTATGGATAATTATAAATAATTATATAGTAGATATATATATAAATCCTGGATTAAATTATATATATATATTCATAAACCATGATACGAATAAAAATTAAAAAGTCAAAACTTACTTTGGAAACTATAAAATTTAGAATCAAAATACAAAAAATAATGTATGATTACTAACAAAATAGTGATATTATATTATAAGGTGATAATATATGATATCATAAATATTAATATGGTTATTAATTAAGTTTCTAATTTTTTAATGAAATTATAATATAATTTGAGGGATGTTCACCCGAAATGAATCACAAGGTTATGGAATTATTTTTCAATTTTCTTTTTGTGAGGAATTCTTCATTTTCAAAATATACATCATTTATTGGAGTATCTATTTTAAAATTTGATATTTCATATCATGAATTATTTTTCATTCATTTTATTTAACGTTATCATTTTGATTATTATTACTTTTGTGTCTTTTATTCAAAAAGTTTCCATGCAAAATGGGACTTGGTCTCAATTTCCATTCCATGAGGCTTATTATATTATAGTGAACCTCATTTATTATAAATGGGGTACATACTACCACATTGAAATATAATATCATTATTAATTCAATATTCATGAGTTTTTTAGTTTAATAATTATTTATTTCCTTAAATATTATTTGAATTAATATTTACCAAGTTGAAAAAAGTGTCCTAAAAAATTTATTTCCTTTGCATTATATTATATCCTCATTTTCATCGATATTCTAAGATTATGTGTGTAATAAATTCTTATTATATATTTAATATGTATAATTTTTATAAGTAGATTTAATTTATGACACAAATAAACCATTTATTGAATTACAGTCACATCAACTATGTATGATTTTGAAGTGTTTACTTCACAATCTCAATTTCTTGAGATTGTTGAAACTCAAATTTATCTCAGAGGAAACATTTGGGTCATTATTCCAAAAAATTCATGTTTTTATCCTCCTGTTATTCATGAAATTATCCAAGCAATATTAATATGTTTATACTTCTTGGTAAAAAAATGTTTCAGAATGTGTTTTTAAGAATGATGGACTTCATTTATCTCTTTAGTCAGTGAAGCTAATTTCTTTTGAAAACACTATTTTCACTAAATTTTTTCAAAACTTCTTTTAACCACCAAAAATTTATTTATTAAATTATTTTTTAACATTTTTTAAGTTCAAAAATTTCTTTAAGAGGATCTTATAGTTTCTTTCTGAACATGGATATTTTCTCTCATTTTTACAATGAAAAATGAAATGTTCTTTTTACCTTGTATGGAAAATATATAATTAACCATTTCTATTACATTAAGGATTTATTTGAAATTATAAAATTTTGACTTGTTGGGAAAATTTTTGTAATAATGATTTTCAATGAAAGGGATCTAAATTTTTCTCTCAATGAAAATTATTATTTCCTCTATATATTTTTTAGAAAATATTTTTATCATTTTTCAAATTAATTAATGAAAACAACTATATATGTTCAAACTACATTGGATATATTGTATTGATATCATCCACATTCTTCATATTGATGTGTTATGAATGATTCAGGTAAGTTTATTTCTGAAATTCATTTCCACGATTTCGTTGTTAATCCACATCAAATATTTCATTTCTTAAGACCATTAGACAATGAATTTATACTAATTATCCATATAATATATCTTGGAAAAATTAATTTCCTAAAAAACATATCATTCTTATAGAGAGTGTTTACATTGATTTTTTAGTCTTTATAAATATTAATAAATACGTATTCTTTATTTAATATGTATATTTGATAAGTAATGTTATTTATCTATAAAATTAGATATATGGAAGGCTTTGGAAATTAAATGAAGGGTGGGGTGCATTCATTATATATCCACTTGATGAATTTATAGGATCTAATAAGTCAAATAAGTTTCTGAATATAGACGAGTTTCTACATGTAGTTTTAAACCATCATGTGAAAGGTTTTGATGGTATATATTTTCATGTTATAGAGACAAGGATTATATTAATTAAGAGTTTCCATCATTTAGATTTAGTATTTATGGTCCATGAGATGCTCAATATGAAAATGTTATGGATGCATTTAATTTTCAATTTATTGTTAAAATGTAATGTGTTTTTTCTTACAAATCCATATAATATATTCCTTATATAGTTATTTGAGTAAAAAAAATTTTATTTATTTATCATTCTATATTTTTATTCCCTTACATCTCAGTTTCCTTAATATGTGGAATGTTTCTTCCATTATTACCTTTCAATATAAAAAATTCTCATTGATTAATTATTTATTCTACAGTACATTACCCTTATATATTTATTTTATCTCACCAATATTTTAATTCCATAGGATTACATGAACTATACTATTAATGATATGAAATGATATTCTAGGTGGGAATAAAGGTAAATTCAATAAAAGAAATAAAATAAAAATTATATTATAATTAGTGTAATAGTTTGTAAAATAAGACCCATGTATGTATCTAGTTCATCTAGACTACTAAAATCTTTGTTCCATCAAGATTTGATTCCTTATAATAATTGAAAATGTAATGGTAGTGGATATTGGATTCAGGTATTTAGTGTTCAGTTTGATACAATTGGTATCATAGGAATTTATTAGCAACATTGTGAACTATATTTATGATATAATGTATTAGTGGTCATACCCCTATGGTATACATTTTAGATATGTTTAGAAGGATATCCTAAACTTTTGGAAATATTGATATTATGTGGTCTATATTATATATACATTCATGTATGGATAGTACAAGTATAGATGGTTTTGGAATTGATGTACCTTGGAGTAACAACTCCAACATAGTGTGTCAGAAATTACTCAGCATAACATTGTATAAGAAAACAAAACATAGTGTGCACCCGAGTTGACACTTTCAGTTGTGTTCTTAGAAGAATACATATTTTCATTACAAACCATTAAGAATGGTTTTAATGGATAATAAATATTAATTACATATGTTAAACCTATATTTTTTGATTAAAAATAATGATTAGTGATTTAGAAACCATTTAAATGATATTATATATAACCTCTATATCAACGGAAAAAATATAATTGATGTATTTATGTATATGGTTTTTGTTTAAAACCATATTTAAAATTATATTTAATGATTAAATTTCAAGGATTTAAATTATATTTAATTTTATAATTATATTAATATGGTTTTAAAAAAGGAAATCATTTATTTCAAATGAAAACCAATAATTCATAGAAAGGAAACTGGTCTTGAATCCATGAGAGAATAATGATTAGGGTTTAGCACCAACCACTAACCTACACAATGTCCTATTTAAAATCCCACTATTTTTTGTTAAGTAATTTGACGATTAAATATTATAAATGGACCTGTAGTGTTACTATTTGAGTTTAGAGATTCATGTATTAACTATTATAGATATTTAAAATATTAGATACAACAAGTGATCACTAGTTTTATGTATATTAAATATTTTAAAAATAAAATTTATTTTTTAGGAATCAATATTAATTTTTGGATACAAATTTCATAAAATATGTGATCAATTATTATTTTATTGATGAACAACAAAAAGATATTATTGTCCATCTGAAATTGAAAATTATAATGTAATAATATTTCCTTATATTTTTTTCATGTAAAATAATTCTGGAACATTAGGAAAATTATATTAAAAAAATTCCTAGTTCCTTAGTTTCTATTGAACCATTTGTCTTTTAAATCTTCAAACTTTTTTGTACTTTAGTCCCTCAAAATACCTTTAATCATTTAATTTTTTAATAATTGGAAACATCAATCAATACCTTAAAATATTTACCATTTTTACTCAATTTATATATTTTCACTTTCCACTAATTTTATCTTATATAGAATCTTAGATACATGTTAGTTCTCTAGACATTTGTAATTCCAATCGTTTATTTTATATAGGATGTTTTATGAACCCTTATCATGATGAGATATTTAAATAAAGGAAGGATAAAATAATGTATTTCTATGATTGGATTAAAATTGTGATGACTTTATTCAGTTATGGTGGGTAGAAATTAATTCCCTAACATTCAAAAATAAATACATTTAATTCAATAGCATGTATGACATGCAACACCTAGTGTTTGAGGGTGTATAACCTCCCAAGACATTATAATATATGTAATATTTAAATAAAATAATTCCATGATATGACATTAAATTCAAGAGGTTTATAGTTAGTGTGTTTCATAATCTATAAGTAGTTCTTCAATGTCTCAAGTTACACGGAAGAACGAGTTTTACTGAACATTGATATATTAATAAAATACAATTATCTAATAAAATAAGACTAATTATTTCTTTTAAATTAGTTGTTTTATGTTTTATTAACTAACATATTAGAATATATATGTTACAAATTCATTCCGATATTTTTTACATTCATAAAATAGATTTTATGTTCATAGGAAATGAACAAATTAGTATTACGCATAAAAATCCATTTTTATTTAAATGTAATTTTACTAAATTCTAATTGGGAACTAATTTTTATTAGAAATTTGGAAATATTAACAATTTTCTATTTCCTAATATTAATAATTTTTGAAATATGACCATATGAATTTTTTTAATGTTGAATTATTAGTAATTTTATGTGAAGTATTATTTTTTGATAAATATTTAAAAATTTAAATTTTTATTCCAAATAATTTTTTTCCTAATTTAATAATAAAGATTACTTATTTTTTATTAGTTATAAACATTTTTTAGATAAATTTTATATCAATTAATCTATATTATGTCATTTTAATAAATTTTACTAATATATTTAATATAAATACAGAGTAATCTTTTCAAACAATTTACTTTAGAGAACTTCATTGTCATCCCTTCCAAAAGATTAAAATTAAATTAATTTAGTCTAATATAATGTTTCAAAATTGGGAAAAATGATTTCATATTTCTAATAATGATAATTTAATATTTAAAATAAGGTCAACATTCTTTTTGAAAAAAAAACATATTAGTGAAAAGGATTATAATTAGTTACTATGACTAAGAGAGAAATTAGCTTAACAAGGGACTAAACCTCAATCATTTGGGATAAAATGACTAGAAAAGTATCTAAAATCAATTGGATGTCCTTATTTAGACCCAATAAACCCTTTATATAATTTGGTTCAATATTAGAGACACATATATTAATAAAAATGTTCGTGTAATATCATTTAAAAATTTAACAAATTTACCACTACTCCTCAAATATAAAAAGGCATTATCCTATCCAATAAATTCAAAAATCTCAAGACACTTTGGATCAGAAACTATCTAACAAAATATCTCCTAAAATTACATATCATTATCTTATAAGCCTCCATTTCACTTGAAATATATCAAATGAATTCATTCATTTCGAATTCAAATGAGATGCCCAAAGAAATCGTAACATCCTTCCTCAAGATATTTTTCTTTATTTTCATTCTTTGTAACATGAAATATTCTTATTACATGATTATATAATAAAAAAATTACCCCTAATACACTTATATGTTTAAATTAAAATTATTCTACCAAAATTTATACAAATATTCATCTAATGGGAAATGAACATACCATTTATGTTTAATGAAGACTACAACATCCAAAAATATATTACTCATTTTTATACTTTACTAACTCTAATTTATGAGAATTATTATTTAAAAACTATTTATGTATTATATATATGATATTTATATGATATTTATGATTTATTTAATTATTATGTTACACATATCCATATGCATTCTATTTATTAAAAATATGATAACAACATTGTTCGAAGTGTGGAATACCACCTCCTAAAAGTGATCATATTCATTTACACTGTACATGGAATGTATAAATAAAGGTTTTAATAAACCTATGTGACATATATAAAATAAATACAATACTAAAATTAATATATATATATATATATTTCATTATTTTAATACAAAAAAAGATATTAATGTGTTGTTTATTCATATGTATGGCCTGCCATCTCCATGAACAGTGCATTCAATTTCTTACCTCCAAATATTATTTATTATATATATATATATATATAATGAATAGATATGATTTTAGATCTTTTTTCAAAATCTATATATTATGAATCATTGATAGGGACAATATGCAACATGTCAACACAAACATGAGAAACATGGTTATAAACACATAAAATATATAAAATAATGAATGATTAAATAAAAATGGAGTAATAAGATATATAAGAAGATGATATAGGAATTCATAATTATTAATATGGGTTTTTAATATTCTAGAATTTTTTTGAAAACATTATTCTAGAATTTACAGTATTTTAACACAAAAGGTAACACAAGGTAAGGAATTATTTCCTCACCTTTATTTTAATGTGTTATACAATATTTTCACCACTAAATTATTATTTTTACTATATAATTCCCCATTTTATAGAATATATCATAAATTATTTCATCATCCTGGTTTTGGAATTTTTCATTTTTTATGATTACTTTTTGGTCATCCAATTAAAATTTTATAGTGTAATAAGGGACTTCGTCTCAATTATCATTCTTTGTGACATGGTTTATTTTTGTTCACATAATTACTTATACAAGGTGTAAATACTTCCACATTGAAATATAATATAATTATTTACTCATTTTTCCTGATATTTTGAAATTAAATTAAATTATTTCATGATATTGTATTGGAATTAATAGTTATCAAGTGGAAAATAATTTCATAACCTAATTTCTTTTATATGAGTTGTTTTAATACTTGTTTGCATTAATATTCTAAAATTATTTTTTAATAAACGTTTACTATCTTTTTTCCCAGTTTTTCTATTTAGATTTAAATTATAAGCACACAATTTATATATTGATTCATGATCACATCAACATTACGGTCTTGTTAAGGGTTTACTTCAAAATATTATTTTTTCATGAATGTTTATGCATGAAGTTATCTCAGAAGAAATTAGTGGATTGTTTTTTATTATAACATTTGCTTTTTTGTCCTATAGATATTCATAACCTTATACAAGTATTAGTAAAAAAGAATTACTCCATGGTACTCAGAATGATTTGTAATTTGTTTTTAAGAAAACCTTACTTCCTTTATCACTTTCTTTGGAGAACCTATTTTCATAAAAAACCAAATTTTAGAAAAATGTTCTCAATAATATTTTTATCCATTCCAAAAAAAATTTATTTTAAAAAATTAAACGCTTTTTTATTTTAAAAATGTTTTTAATGGAATCTTAGTTTCACTTTTTGAATAAGGGCTTTTCAACCATTTTTGCATTATAAAAAGAATGTCTCTTTTACCTTTTACGACATTCATGGAATTACCCACTTTCATTTCATTAAGGATTAAATTTTATTTTTAAAAGCTTAAATTTTTAATATTATTTTTTAAAATATATTTTCAATGAATATTATTTCACAATTTCATTAACAATTAAAATCATAGTTTCCTAAAGAAAATTTAATTTTTTTATAGTATTTTCATTCATCAGTAACAATATCCATTTATGTTTACTCCACATGGGATATGGTGTACGAATTTTATACTTATTCATAATCTAAATTATTAATGATTGATTTGTCCAAGTATTCTGTTGACATTCAATTCCTTCATTCCTGTTTTTTCTCGTTGAAATATGAAATTACATATAATCATTAGACATTTAAATTCCAATAATTATTAGTGTAAATTTTAATGGTTATGTTTTTTTGTATAAAAATTATATCATCTTTACATATTGTGTTTATGTTGAATATTATATGATTATCAAGTTAAATAATGATAATTATTTATTCTTTATTAAATAATTATATTTTATATGGAATATTTTTTATTACTATTATTCACTACGAGTAATTATTTGGAAAGGAAATGTTGGGCGGGGTTCAGAATTTATATAGCCCCATGATGCATCAACTAGTTCACATGAGATAAATATGTGGTGAAAATCAAATGGGTTTCTATCTATATTTTTAAACCATATTGTGAATGGTCTTTATAGTACATGTTTTCATTTTCTAAAAACATAATTTCCACTAATTGATAATTTCCTTCCATCGGATTCTATATTTATTATCCACAAGATTTTCACTGTGAAAAAGTATATGGATGAATTTAAATATTATTTTATATATTAAATGGTATATATTTTTAGTTAATTAAATTTCCATATTGATTATTCCCTATCTAATTATGTGAAAGTAATTTGTTTCTCTTTATTTAATTTTAACATTATATAAAAACATCCCTTTCATTTTATAGATTATATGGAATGTGTATTAATTTATTAACATTCAATATTGAATATTACCATTCAATCATTATTAAATCCTAAATATAGTACCATTAATATGTATTTGATCTCAAACACATATTTCATCATTAACATGGAATTCAAGAAGTATACTAGAAACCAAAAAAAGGATATTTTATATGGGAATAAAGATATATTCATGAAAGAATGGATTTTTTTGGTAATTAGTTAATTTATATATAAAAAAAGATTCATTTATATATCTGGTTTACCAAGAATACTGATATATTTATATATTCTTGATTTGATTCTTCGTAATCATTCCAATCTAACATTTGTGGACATCAGCTCCTCTTCAGCAGGGGTCGTGTGGATACATTAATGCTTGTTATGTCCACACAATTTCAAGGTCCCTTTAAATGAATTTATCATCTATAAAAGGATCAATGTGATGGAAAAGATATATTAAATTCTCTTTTTTTAAGAATATAAGAAAGTATATCATGTTTTCATCCATCTATAAGAAGTGTAAGTGAAATGGGGGAATGTCATTAATAATAAAATGAGGTTAGTGGGAATAGACTCAACTAAATGAAAAGATATTAAAACTGTATATTTAACATTGTATTTTAGTAAAAATCCTCACAGGAAGAAAAGAATAAATTTGTGGAGTTGATATAAATAGTGGATGAATATAGTGTATCATATGTATATAACTACTTATGGCTCACAAGAGATTCAATTACATTTATCTCTCATTCATAAAATAAAATCATTTATTCCATAAGTATATAATAACCAATTATTCAAAATAAATTGTCCATAACATTCATCAATAGCAATAAAAATTGAACATTATATATTAATGGTGGAGACATTTTACAGGGTCTCTAAATACTCTATATATTGAAAAATGAAGGTAGAATTCATGGGTATCAAAGATGGCATGTCTTATTGGTGGAAGAAATTTCACCACTAGTTCTAAAATGTGTTGGAAGTATAACCCATGTTATAGATATAATGGATCACATAAGTGTTTAAATTGTTGTAATGAATTCCAAAAGGCCTAAAACTATCAAATTTAGTATAATTTCTTGATTAATATAATGGTTGATAAAAAGTCATATCAAAGGATCTACCTGCACTATAATATATCAATTTCAATGATATTGGACACTGTACAAATCATAGACACAAACATTGGCCCAGTGAAAAAACTAGTCCCCATAAATCTCCCAAAATGATTGAAAAAGGATGGTAATTCATGGTTATTACAGATGAAATAGATCAAGTTCATAAGGTTTTTCAATGAATAAAAATATTTATTCTAGATATTCATGTGTCAAGATTGATTATGGTTATTTGAATTCATATATATCATATTTTATACTATTAACATGGAATAATAACATAATGTGAGGGATATTGAACTAAATGTGAAATCACATTGTGGAAAAACTATTTCATTTAAAATATATAAATCTCCTCTTCTACAAAATTGATAGTGAATACTCACTATCTGTTTAATTCATCCACCACAAGTTGAAAATTTCATTATTTATCTCATTTATTATCCTTCCCAGCATGTAGAATATATTATATTTCATATAATCATTTTTTAATTTCATATCATAAATAATAATATTATCATATACCAACATTTGAATAATTATAAACATAATTGTGAAGAAAATTATATAAAATGTTTCCTCAAACCTTGAATAAAGTCATTTAATGGTTAAATGATCGGAGATTAGGTCAAAAATAATTTCATTATTATTATACGAGAATACATTAATATATTTAAAAATGAACTTATTTGAATCTTATAAGAGTATATGATTGAGTTTTTCATGGAACTCATCCATAGTTTTATGAAAATATCATGGATCCCAAATAAATTCAATCACATTGAATTTGAGGAATTAAGGAATCTGATACAATAATATATTGAAAAGGGATTCATGTACCATTTTTCAACACCATAGGCTGCACCATCATGTTTTTTCAATAAATTGGATGGATGAATACAATTGAGAATTAAATATGATGATATTAACATGATCACAAAGATATACAATGTATCAAAAACATGTTTAATTCATCTCATAAGAGATCAATACTTTTCAATGATTAACATATGATCTATATATCATTACATAAGGGTAAAAAGGGAGGATATTTTAATTGTATCATTATGAGTGAGTTATTGAAGTTGTATTTTATAGTGATTCCATTCAGATTGATTATTTTTAATTATATATTAATTGATCGAATGAATAGTTTCTGTAGTGAATACCTGGAATAGTTTTTGGTTGTCTTGGTAGATTATATTCTTATTTATTCTTATATCAAGGAATATACAGAATATCAGTTAGGTCATATGTTGAAGTCCATAATAAAGGATATGTTTTCGAAAAATTATAAAATATTTAAAATAAGAAAAAATAGTAATGATCTTGGGTCACATAATCAATAATAAGGGTATATATTTTGATATATTTAAACCATGATTTATTGATTAATCACATGGACCATCCATTATAACCAAGATCCTTAGAATCCTTAGGTTAACTTGATACTATCGATGCATTGTGAATAATTTGTCACAAATTTTGAATCCACTGAGCATATTATAAATTTGAGAGACACTTCTATTTTCCTTATAAAACCTTTAAACATATCTATATATATTTTTTAATATAATCGTGGATCCATCGATTGATACAGAGTCCCGATCTTCCCAAATTAATTTTATAAATTTAACAAATATTTGTTATATCATATAAACATGATTTAATAACAGAATTTGTATTACTTATAATCATAGTATCAAATCCACAATCTGAGACCATTTTGAGTCCAATACATGTGTTCTATCCAAGGATTAAACTAAATTTTTTTAGTGTTGGTTTTTGGATTAAATGGTCATTGGAAAGTTAATTTAGTTAAATAAACTCCAAAAAAAATTATTTTAATTTAATGACCTATAATAGAAACTCACATATAAATAGATTATTATGGAGGATTGGAAGGGTTTGAAACATAGCCATGTAAAATATGAGATGTATCCATCTACCTCTTATTAGATGATCCAGATCGGACAACAATGATACTTGGTATCCTGGATAATAATTATATAATGAAGACAATCAAATATATTCCCTGATATAGAGAATTTTTTTCATCGAAGAACAATCTAAATTTGAGGAATATGTATCAATATTAGGACTATTACACAAATTATTATGTATATCAATAATGGTTGAATCTATCTATTTATATGTAATAAATCAAGAATTTTTATCCACATATGTATTGCTTTTAAATTATTATAAAATTATTCACAAATATGTGATGTATCTCTCCTTTGGAATCCCAAATTTTATTCACTAACCTTGATCTATTGGGAATGTATTGTGACACATTTTTTCTTCATTTCTCACACATTTTCAGCGCGTTCATCTCTATTGGGATAGCGGGACATGGTTTGACATTTTTGGGTGGGATCGATCCAGATCGTACAATATATTTATGATTGATTCACACGTGATGAATGGATCAATGATTAGAGGAGGGTTCAGGATGATTTGGGGGTGTTGGTAATTCCAAAGAGGATCCAAATACCAGTAAGGATATGATAGATGGATGGGGTCATGGATGCACCAGGCGACCTTGTTCCAACATTGTATAGATCAATGAAAATCCATTTTCAAGCCACTAGCTTTCTTGAAATGAAGAACACATTCAAACATATTAATTTCAGTTTGCCTACAGTTTAGATTCGTGTTGAAGGATATAAATTTGAAATTCCGATGAAAAAATATGGAGTTCAGTGAAAATACTAACTACACACTATAAATATCATATGAATAAAACAGTGTGTTGGTCACATTGAATGGTGCATATGGCTTTCCATGAGAAACTTAACAAAAGCACTTTCGGCCCCCTATACAAAACATGACCCCTGTGCATGTGAAACCACATGTACTCCGAGAGTACCCAGGTATGGGAACCTCCATGAATTTTTCATGTACTGGATCACGGAAAATGTAAATGGAAATAGACCAAAGTACATGGGAAGGACCTAGTAGGGGTAGAAATATCATTTATTAGAGTAAATGAGAATGGAAAGGAGTAGAAGGGCATTTACTAGAGAATATATAGTACCTTATGTAAATGTTACATGATATGTTGTCTCCTCACATCTCATTTAAGGATGAATGAACTCTAATCCAAATTCCAAAGCATACATGGATAATCATTAGAATGAGGCAACATATTTTGTGGGTCCCCATTCACTCTAAGTACCCCTACTTCAATTTTAAGAAATTTAGGCCTATCATATGTCGTTATTTTGATGTCAACTATTATACTGTGATAGTTCAATCATGAGTGTTTTCCATTTAGAATACAACAGTAGAATTTATGTTGGATTTTTAAATACTCTGAGATGGTTTCCAAGCATTCCACTAATTTTAAAGACACTCAACGTGAGAAATGATCTTATAGGATCAATAGAGATATTATTGTGGAACACTTTTTCTTTTATAGTGAATGTTTCCAGTATCTAATATCTGAGAGGCACCTTCCTTTTGGATAGGGAATGGGTCCTAATTCGACAGTTATAGTGGAACCCTCTTGGTCAGAAAGGGAATTGGTCCTCAACATATCTATTTGAGTGGTATAGTACAACTAGTCAAGGAAGGGTCCTTCAATTATTATTATGGCACCCTCCAATTCAATTGGTCATTGCATCTCTACCATAACTTATTTCTTTATCCTATTGTTATACTAGGAATGGGCCTTAAATTTTCTATTATTGTTGTACCCCCCAACCGGGATGGGAATGGGTCCTCTATATATTTCATCATTGGAAACATGTTTTGGATTTAGGGAATTGGTCCTCGACCATTATAGTGGAACACTACTTCCCAGATATGGAATGAGTTCTCTTCTATCTACTATGTGTCACGCTCCTACTGTACCTAGGTATGTTTCATCAACGTAGATATTGTGAACCTCAAATATGAGGAATAGTGGTGAGGTGTAGAGTGAAATAATGTTCATATTGATAGATTCATGACATATTGGGAATGGTTTTTTGATGATTATAACTATTAAAACTCTTTTATGTAATGGTATTTGAGATGGATATCCCCTTTTTCTCTTGTATGGGTTTCATTTATGAGAATAAATATATATATATCCATGAAATTAGATTTCTTACTCTCTCACTTTGGGTTCAGATATGAATTCATATAATTTCACATACTATCCCCCCTCCAGATTTAAAGGTGTCCTAATGGGTTTGTATATATAGACACAGTCATGGGAATTTCCCACACACTTTATTTGTTATGCAGACAAAAAATAAGTCAATGATGATAATAATTGAATATAGGGAATCTTGGTTCACTAACCACATACAATGGGCAGATCATAGAGATTCCGATCTAGCCCCTCTAAACCTTTATTTTAATAGTTTTATGAGTTTATGAAATATTTTTCACAAGGCATTCATATTTTCATTTTTTTTATTTTCTATTTACCCTGTAACAATGTTACAAACTCTAGAGGCATTACATGAATGATAATACTCTTGAGGTTTTTTCATTAATTATAATTCAATATCCTATTTTTATAGAGATGTTCATCTATGTGTGGATACTTATATACTGGGAAAATGTATCATGTAATATTAATGTCTTTCAGTGCATTTCACAACCCATAGCCTGTGAAGGTAGAATTGGGGTTGTTAGGGCTCAAGCCCGATTAGTCTATGTAATGAAAAATATCAATCATTTTATAACATTCCATTGGATATTGCATGGAGTTATACTCTAATGATTGTTTTATTGGGACTTAAGGAAAAATAGTGTCAATGTGTCTCGATTGTGGATCTCAGGCCAGGGAACTGAGTGATGGTGTGGGATGCCCACATATCCACTCACCTGGACATTGACTATGGGATTTTTGATTCATGCTTCAGAGAAATCGGTTATAATGATCAATGGAGATTCATAATATATGATTTAGTAATATAATATCCTTATTAATTCACCTCCCTGTATATATTTTCATTGAAATGTGGTATAACGTGATTAAATATTTTGGATTACTTCATGAAGATAACAATAAAGGTAATGAATTAGAGATTATAATGTTGATTTGACAAGTGATGGGGCTATAGTTCTATGTCTATCAAACGATATTATTGATAAAAGAGAACATGTAGTTTCATTTATATATATCTTTTAGAATATTGTAATATCAGACCAATGTGAGGATGTGCTTTGGAATAATACACTCCAAGAGATCCATTTCTAGTGGCCACTACATTTCCTAGTTTAGACTAATACCCAAGTAAGGGAGGATTGGATAGAGACTATGATCAATTTCGTTAGGCTTATCTGTACATTGAGTAATCATGTAGTAGTGCTGACATCCAA
Source organism: Viscum album (assembly GCA_963277665.1). Lineage (NCBI taxonomy): Eukaryota > Viridiplantae > Streptophyta > Magnoliopsida > Santalales > Viscaceae > Viscum > Viscum album. Next base: position 123,299,560 of record OY728127.1, on the reverse strand, counting down.
CCATTTCAATGGAGTAGTAGGACATGTGGGGAGTCTAGTTACAAAAATACATGTTGATTTGATACTCTCATTGACCAGATTCTAGAATCTATTTAAAGGGGATTATTTCAATTCATGATTTCACTCAGTATAGATTTAATATATATTATATCTATACCTTAGAGGGATGATAACATATGATTATACTGGGAGGTATATAGACCTTATGTGTTACTCCGTCTCTATGATTTGGGACAGATACTTAGGGACACAATTGTTTGATCATGGTCTCAAAAGAGATATTTTCTCATATTTATTACACTTTTGTATTACCACCTATAAAAGGTTATTTGAGGGGCACTGGTGATGGATAAATTACTGACAGAGGGAGTCCATGAAATTGGTTCTAGTAGTGATCGTCATATGGTTGATATTTCTATAGTAGATAGTAGGTTTCATTGTATAGGATATCTATATTGGATATCTTCCTAGTATTAGCATATGTATGAGGATCGATAAACACATATGAATAGGCTATCCCATATAGAGGTTGTGTTATGCATGTTATTTTATAGAAAACATGGTGTGTAATTATCACACCTGATGTGATAAGGACCACATGTTTATAGTGGATGTACGATAATTGATTAGAGTGCACCATGATCAAATATCTCCTAGGATAGGGAAAGGTCGACCTTGGGGATGCATAGATGGCTGAGAAAAAGGTGGGGTCTAGAAAAAGAATAATTTTCTAGCAGATGACACTATGATATAATTTTACCACTGCCCATTTTAATTCCATGTCAGGCACGGGGAGCTGGCGATTGGGGAAACGCATAGCTGCTAGCTATGGATGCATATGGACCATCAGTGCATGAGTTCATTTGAGGTATACTATGTGCTTATTTTACTATAATTTCAATATTATTTGTAATAATATTTATTCAACACTTCATAACTTTACTCATATGGATAGATCTAGATCTATTAGTTGATGCTTTAGCCCAATATCTTTGTCTAATGTTTCTAATGGGGATGTAAGAACCCAGGTTTTCATTCAACGTAAGCATAATATTTTTTAGTTTAATAGAGTTTTATGACCTTATTTGACTGATTAACTTTATCACATAAGTTCTAGAGGTGTCTGGGGCTTGTTTAGAGGCCAGAACCAACTTTTGGGTTGAAAATGACCTGGCACACGATTTGTGCACAGCATGTGCACGATTAGTCTAAAATATGAAAGAGGTTTGAAAATTATAGGTTTTATGAAAGAGTAATTATTCATAGTCACCACATGGTTATCCAAACCGTGAGGGGTAACCATGGGAAGTGTGCTTCTTAGGCAGAGATGTGCACACGGTTTCTTCACGGTTTGGGAAACTGTGCTTGTAAATAATAAAACCCTTACTATGTCCTTTTCATAAAATTATAAATTGATATTAATATTACATTTTTTATAAAACAAATTGGGTTTCTTCCCCCACACACTGGAGGAATTCCTTGGAGCTCATTTGAGGCACCTAATATAGGCTTTGAGCCATACTCTCTATCTGACATCAATTTTGATCACAGATAGTATATACAAATCATCAACAGCAAGTCCTCGATTATTTTTAGTCATTCATGATTCATTACAACAAGGACTATGTTATTTGGATTTAGGATCATATGCCCCTATATCCCATTCATTGAATGTTCTTCAGATTTCTCCCAAACGATGATGAATCATGACATGATACTGGATGAGCTATCTACTACCAAGGTGATGTAGGCGGTATATACTTTCTTTCGGCTTTTCGTGATATTTTTCAGGAATTTGGCTGATATTGCATCTATCAGATAGTCCAATGAGGCCTCGTTTTTATGAAAGTAGATTTTAGTAGGTATAGTAGGACTTAGTGTGGTTGACAATGAGTTCTGTTTAGGTGTGTTGGCACCCATTTCTCCTTTGGAAGTCTCCAAAGGGGTGACCATTAAAGGTACTATCCTATTTATGCCTATTTAAACTACCAATGTTGTGTATGCTTGGGATTTCCTAGTTATAGGAAACACTTAGATGACTTAATAGCTTGAATAGATTGATTTGGATATGGAATGAATCCTTTCATTTGAAATATCATGTTATGACTCGTCAATTTTGATAGCTTGGCTTAAATTGAATGTGGTAATATGGGTGGGTATACCTATATGTAACTCTTAAAAGGGGTATTATCAATAATAAAATAAAAATAAGGCCTTCGAACCAATTGGAAAATGATTAATGGCTTGTTAAATGGATCATATGGGTGGGTAGGCCCATATAATTGGTAAATGATAAATGGTGTTCATGAGTGGGTATACTCAGATGTTTCTTAGTGATGTGAGTGGGTATACTCCCATGTAATGATTTTTTAATTTTAATTTCTTGAATTCATGAATGTATGGTTTGATTGATGCATTGTACTAGTCTCCTTGAATCTGTAACACGATAGTGGATGCCATGGGTTGACTCGTCCCCAAGGGCCTTGAATCTGTGGGATGACATGGGCCTTGCTAACCCTTGTATCTGACATTCTTTCTCTCCTAGAGGACAGGCTATTGACTTGATCCTAAGACCCCAACACATGCCTAAACGAGTTCCACTAGGGATTTTTTTGCGACTCCATGGGATGCATTTGACATGCTCCTTGGATCCTAACCTCTGTGTTCTAGATATTATTAATTGGATGCCTTGGTCAGCTGACACCTTGGATCCAGAACATGAGGTCTGCTACTTCAATATATATCATGATTGTGGGATGCTACATTAACTATACGGTGTGTTCTTGGTTTACATGACTTAACTATTTATCATGGATGTGGTTGCGTGATACAGATAGAAGTACAACAAGGCCTTGTGTATTGTTTACTAATTATAGATGCCTTGTTAAGAGATGACTCTCTTTTTTAGGTAGCCTTGAGGGATGATTAGTTTTAAATTATAGTAGAATCATTCCATGGGAATATTCATGTACATACGAGTTGTTTATGCTTTCTAGAACCTTTGTTGAGATGCTGATAGAACTGTATAGACTTGGGTGGTATGCTACTAGGATGTTTATCTCATAACTTTTTTGGGCCTCCTAAAGGACCCAAATAGATTATGTGGTTATAGGTGATGATAGGGAAAAGTTCCCCAGAACATGTTTTTGACTATATATTTTGAGTAATGGAGCATAGGACCAAGATGAGGCTTGTGATGCTGTGCTACCTTATTGGTATTTTGTTCTTTTTTGGATACTTGTATTTTATTTAGATGTACCATTCTGGATACTTCATGGATACATGAACCATCAACATCATTTTTATAATTGAGACACTTCTGGTTATTGATATACATTCCTATTTTTTGTCCATTTAGATATCTGGTATTTATTTCACATAAACTATTGTATATATTGGACATTGATTGTGATAATATGGATATGAGGGCCTATTCACCCCCGTAGTCACCTTGGCCCTCACTGCTAGTTGGTAGCCTTTAGTATTTGGAGAGATTCTCTTTATGCCATGTGACCAACTAGTCTAGGGGTACCATTTTGGGTGGTGTCTCGGTTCATGACATTACAGAGTGGTATCAAAGGGGTTTACTTTCTTCTTTGACTTTATATTTGGAGACACTAAACCAAGATAGGAAATAAATTTAATTTATTAATATATTGGGCCTGAGAGTAGCCACCCCATGTATAGGTAATAATCAAATTTCCTCTAATTGAGTTTTGATTTTATTAATTTGATATTACAATTGATTTGATATCATCGTTCGATGATACACATGATTTATGATATTAATATTGGTGAAATTTTTTGTTCTATTTTAGTTGTAACACAATGATTCGTGTGTGTACCATCTCATGAATCATTTAGACACTTTTTAGAATCAAATTCCAAGCATTATGACTTTCCATCTAGGATGAATTAAATATTTCATGTTGTTGTGATAGTTGATATGATATTTTTTCCTTCTATTATGTTAGTTGGGTGCAATAGATTAATGTGGGATGACATCATTCATTTCATATAGAGTATGGTCCCTCATGAATTTGGAAACGATGTGCCAATGCAATGTAAATACTAAATGAACTTGATACATATACAGATTGGATTGGAACTGAGATTTGAGTTCTTGAGGAGTTATGGGGCCTCATGGATTTTGAAATTGGTAAGCCCTTGGTCAAATTTCTTGGGTAACTAAATGTGAACTCGAATGGAAATGAAAAGTTGAATGGTGAGTAGATACTTAACCTAGAACCAACATTTGAGTGTGAAAGAGGCATACTTTTTAGTGGATCATTGGTTGTTCCTTATACAGTCTTGTCTTTAAAATTAGGCTTTTGGTTTGGCATTGTTTCTCAGAGGGTTTTGACATGTCCTGTTTTTTGAGCTTTGAGCATTGATGTTTTTCTTTCATGATGCACATTTTTTAATTGTAGAGACACGACACCATGATTACCTCTAATGGTATTCCATGATGGAGGTTATGACCATGATTTAGAGATGGTTTCTTAGAGATAACAAGGTGGATCAGCTCGGGGTATCTCGGACGGGTCATAGGGCTATGGTACATGCCAATATTATGTAGAAAAATAGACCTAATATGAGCAGGATCTCATACTATCTACAGTGAGAGGTACAATCTTAGCAGTTCTACTATTGCATCTGTTCTTTTTGATATAAGTTCCTCTCACATTTTTATTTATGTATGAGTGGTAAAAAACTGTGGGCTTATGGTTTTTCATTTTGAGGGCATTCTGACACTAGACACACTAGTGGGAGTTAGTATGGGTGAGGTATGCTAGTTCATGGAGTCTCCTCTTGAGAATGGTGGGTGACACTTCCTCTAGAGTTTATATTTCCTTGAGATGATAGGTTTTGACATCATTCTCAGAATGTGTTGGATCATTTCTTATCAAGTGTAATTTTACTAATTTCACCTAAGGGTTACTTTTACATCACTAAAGGGTGAAGTGTTTAATCACAATGGTGAATGGGATGTCCAGGCGAGCAGAGATAGACTCAAGCATTGTGGGCTTCATGGGATGATAGCCATGATTTCAATCTTTTTCTAGTTGATCAGGGAGTGTGTTATTATAAATTTCATCTAATGGATGAGTTCTTTAGGGAAGTCTTTCCTGATGACTTATTTGGTTTACCTCCTGAGATTGAGGTGGAGTTATCCATCGATCTAGTGTTAGGAGCTGTGCTAGTATTAATTCATGTTTATAGGATTGCAACGACAGAGTTTTGGGCTCTCAAGAGGTAGTTAGAGACAATTGAGAAAAATGTGTTTATCAGACCCAATACATCGCCATGGGGTTCGCTGGTTCATTTTGTGAAAATTGAAGATGAAACTCTAAGAATATGTATGAATTTTCAGAAACTGAATCATCTGATGGTAAAATACCGATATCACTTGCCACATATTGATGGTTTTTTTATCTGGATTGAGGAGGTCGAGTGTTATTGAAGATCAACATTAATTTAGGATATCACTAGGTGCGAGTTCGACCTACAGATAAAACTCATACAAACATTCATACCAGGAATGGGTTATATGAGCATCTGGTTATGCCATTCGGTCTCACAGATGCTCCATCAGTTTTCATGGCATTAAAGAACCTAGTGTTAAATCCTTACATGGATTATTTTTGGTGGTTTTCATGGAAGAAATCTTGGGTTATTATGACAATCGATAGGACCATGCAGAAAATCATGAGATCATTCTGAATACACTAAGAGAGCATTAGATATATTCTAAGATTCCCATGTTCCACTTTTGGATGGATAAGATTCACTTCATGGTTCACAGAATCTTTGAGACATGAGTTTCTATGGACCAAGAGAAGGTGATATTTTTAGTTTCTTAGGAAAAACCAATGAGAGTTTTTGATTTACATAGTTTCATGGGGAAAGATGGTTACTATAAGCATTTTATATAGGAATTATCACCATCATTAGAACCATTTACATGATTAACGAAGAATTTTTTGAAGTTTGTGTACTAAGAATCTTGTGAGACAACCTTTTAGAAGTTTCATGTATTAGGATTGGGGTAGTGATGATGGAGGGAGATCATGTAGTGGTGCATGGGTCTCAAAATTTGCGGCCTTACGGGAAGAATTACCATACTCACCATCTCGATTTGGCTGCGGTTGTTCGTGTGTTTCCCTGTTGGTTGCACTATTTACTAGGAGAGAGTTTTGTTGTGTACACAGACCAGAAAAGCCACAGGCATATATTTACACAGTGTGATATGAATTTGAGGTAGTGAAGGTGGGTGTAGTAGTACATTCCTTTGACATAGTGCTTCGCAACACACTTGTTAAGGGAAATGCAGTAGCTGATGCACTGAACAGAAGGAATCGGATATAGGTAGTGCAACACGCCAGTAATGAGTCGTAGTTTATTTAATTGTTCATTGAGATCCATCTAAAGGAGCACGATATACAAGGGAAGTCTTTATATTCATCATTATCTATTACCTCTACCATACTAGATAGAGTTTGGATGAGGCATCTATCGGATTCAGATTCACTAGTTCTATGGGAAGGTGTGGCAGGTGAGGATCCTCCTCCAGGTTTGATGTTATGTGTTGAAAATATACAACATATCCATTGATGTTTCTATGTTCCAGTGGACATATGTGAGGATTTGGTGCGGGAGTTTCATGAATCAGCTTTGGAAGTTCATCCCGGGGTCTCCAAGATGTACCATGACTTGCGACAACAATACTGTTGGTTGAGAATGAAAAGATAAGTAACTAGTTTTGTTACGATGTATTCCACTAGTCAGTAGGTGAAAGAGAAACATCAGTGACCAACTGGGATTTTATTATATTTAACCATCCAAGAGTGGAAATGGGATGATGTTATGATTGATTTTATGATGGGATTTATGAGGTCAGCTCGAAGAAATGATGCTATGTGGGTTGTTGTAGATAGACTTATGAATGTCACAAAATTCATTCCAATCAAGGATACCTTCAATGTTGATGATCATGGAATGTTGTACATCAGAGATTTGGTATGAATTCATGGGATATCACACACTATTTCTTTTAGATAGGGATTCCTGCTTTACGTCTCGTTTTTGGTAGATTTTTTAGAGGGTGGTTGGTCCACAGGTGCTTCTGAGCAGAACATACCACCCTCAGACAGATGGGCAGTCCAAGCGTATGATATTGGTGTTAGAGGACATGAATAGAGCATGCATCCCACATTTTGGGGTCTCTTGGGAGAGGCACTGTCTACTGGTTGTGTTCAACTACAATAATAGTTATAAGAGACAATACATATGGCACCTTGTGAGGCCTTATACAGTAGTACATGATGTTCTCCCATGTGCCAGTTAGAGGCAGGAGAAGCATTTTTATTGGGACCGCGTCTTGGGAAAGAGACCTTAAAGCAGTCCATGTTGCTTCAGAAGAAGATGGCTACTGCATAGTATCTTCAGAAATCATAGACCGATTGCTGGAGAAGACCTCTAGACTTCGAGGTCGGGGACTGGGTTTTCTTTCATGTTTCACTGAGGTTGGGACATAGGCAGATCATGAGATACAGTAAACATTCACAGATAAATATCGGGTTGTTTGAGATTCTAGAGATAATCGGGTCTATTTTCTATCATTTGTAGTCATCTTAAAGGTACTAACCCATTCACGATATCTTAAATGTACAGCATCTTCACCACTATCACTGAGACATGTCTCATGTTTTTCATCCTGAGAAGGTTAAACTTCAGGTTGATTCCTCTGTTGAGGAGAATCTAATTCAAATAGTTGATAGGAGCACGAAGGGTTTTATAAACTAGTCAGTTCCACTTATACTGGTTCTATGGCAGCACACCTGGTTACATAACAAGACATGGTAGAGGGAGTCCGATGTATGTCCTTAGTAGCCAGATTTGTTCTCATAAGAATCTTGGCCACCCCTCACAGGCCAATTTTAGGGGTGAATTGTTTTAATGGATAAGATTATAAGAACCCATGTTTTTTACAAGGTATGGATCGTTTTCATTTCGTTTTAAATTCTTTGTTATGGAATTATGTGAATGATTAACTTTATCATGTAGGTTTTTAAGGATTTCATGACTTGTTCGGAGGAAAGAAACACGTTTTGGGTTGAAAATGACCTGGTGCATTATTTGTGCACTGTCAATTTAAACCATGTGAGAGGTATGAAAATAGTAGACTTCGGACAGATAGGTTCCAAATAGTTACCGCACGGTTATCCAAACTATGTGGGGTAAATATAAAAAGTCCCCCTCTTAGGAAAATATGTGCGCATAGTTTTTGTACGGTTTTGGAAACTGTGCAGGTAAACTGTGCAACCCTTACTGTGTTTTTTTTAATTTTAAATTAAAATTACTATTCCCTTTTAATCCCAAATTGGGTTTTCTCTCCCTGCACATGAGGCCATCCATGGAGCTTCTTTGAGGCTTCTAAGATATTCTTTGAGCCATACTCTCCGTTCGACTTCCGTTATTATCATTGATCGTCTCTACAGATCCACAATAGTACATCCTCAATTCCTTTGTAGTCTTTCTTGATTCTTCATAAAAACAACTACGCTATTTGGATTTAGGCTCATATTCCCTAATATACTTTTCATCATCCATTATTAATATTTCTCCAAATCCAGGATGAATCAAGACTTGATATTAGATGAGGTATCTACTACCGAGGTGTGGTGGGTGGTCTAGACTTTCTTTCTGCTTTTCATGGTGTTGTTCAGGTGTTCAACTAATGTTCCTATCGTCAGACATTCCGGTGAGGTCTCATTTTAGAGATATTTGCTTTTAATAGCTGTAGTTGAACCTAGCGAGGTTGACCATGGGTTTCATTTAGTTGCATTGGCACCTACGGCTCGATTCGATGTCACCCAAGTGGTGCACCTTAATGGGATTGAAATGTTTATGCCTTTTTGATCCACCCAAGGGGTGTGTTCTTGTGCATTCCTAGTTATAAGAATCTCTTATATGACTTGATAGCTTATGTAGCTAGTTTAAGAGATGTAAAATCTCTATATATTTGGAATATCATTATATGCATATCCTCTTTTGATAGCATATCTTAAATGGAATGTGTTTATATAGGTGGGTATACCTATATGTAACTGACTAATGGCATGTTAACTTGATTATTTGGGGGGGTAGGCCGATATTCTTGGTAAATGATAAATGGTTTTCATGAGTGGGCATACTCATGGTTGATTCATTGTGTGTTGAGTGTGTATACTCACTTGTTATGAATGTTTAATTTTGAATTCTTGAATGATTGAATGAATGGTTTGATAGACGCCTTGGACTACACTCCTTGGATATAGAATTCAGTAGTGAATGCCTTAGGTTGACTTTGCCTCTGGGGTCTTGATTCCATGGGATGCCTTGAGTCATTCTACCCCTTGGATCTGACTAGCATGGGGTCGTGTAGGACCTAATATTGACTTTCTCCAAGAACCCCACCCAGTGCCTAACCATGTTTCCACTAGGGATTCCCATGGGACTTGATGGTATTCCATGGAAATTATCCTTAGATCCAGACCTCTATTGTCTAGATATTATTTCTTATATTCCTTGGTATGGTAAAAACTTTGATCTAGCCCATGAGGTCTTATACATCATTATACAGTGTGTAAGTGGGATGATACCGTCACTACATGGTGTGGTTGTGGTTAACTAGACTTCTCTATATAGTTTGATTGTTGGTGCTTGATATAGATGGATGTATGGTGCAGCCTTGCGCCTTGTTTATATGTTATATCTTCTTTGTTAACTGCTAAATCTATTTTGTAGGTAGAGTTGAGGTTGGATTATTTTAACATTGTAGCAGACTTCTTCCATGGTCATATGCACATACTTACCTGTTGTTTACACTTTGTAGAACCTTTGTAGAATTGATTTTATAACTGAATAAACATGGGTGGTTTCCTTCTAGGATGTTTATCTCATACCTTATTGGGACTCCATGGGGACCCAAAAAAATTATATTGTTGAAGTTGATGATAGAGGAAATCTCCACAATACAGGTTGTCGAAAATGGATTTGGAGTAGGAGAGCATAGGACCATGCTGTGGCTTGTGATGCTGGGATTCCTTTTTGGTCTTTTTTTTTTGGATACTTGTATTGTATTTTAAGTATAGATTTTGATTCTTTTAAGATACTTTTAATATTTACATCATTTATTTATATGAGACAATTCTGGTTATTGATATACATTTTTAATTGCCTTAATTTCAGTTTTTTGTTGTTTATTTCACTTACTCTATTGTATATATTTGACTTCACTACTATAAATATTGCCATTAGCGACCGCCATTGGCGGTCCCTAAAGGGCTGTAGCGGCCGCGCAACGACCGCCATTGGCGGTCGCTGTTGCCTCGTCGCTAGAGGCCTTTAGCGACCGCCAATGGCGGTCGCTATAGGTGCCCGGTAGCTCGGCCTTCAGCGACCGCGGCGCGGTCGATATTCTAAAAAAAAAAAATTTTTTAAATTTTTTTTATTGAATTGAATATATATATATATATATATGTGTAAAAATATTCATATATATACTATTAAATACAATATTTTAAATATATATATATATATATATAATATTTTAAAAGTTTTAATATATATTTAATATATATATAATATCAAATCATTGTGCTATAATAATTTAAAAACTTCGATTCAAGAAATAATCTCATTTCAGGTCGTTCGGAGCACGTTTGCTCCGAATGGGACCGCCGCACGCCGTTTTTGTGTTTAACGGCGCCAGAAACGCGTTTCCGGCCGCCGCGGTCACACGGAACCTCCGAATGAGGTGCCGTCTGGCCGACCATTTCACAATTCACGCACCGGATGTTGTCTTACGGTTTCGTGGCATTCGGAGGTCGTTCGGGTGGTTTTGACCCCCCAACGCGCCATTTCAGCGCGCGCCGCGCTGCTGAAAACGACACAATCGGACGTGCCGCGCGCACCGCACGTCCGATGGACGTGCGGCCTCCTCCTGCATCTCAGGAATACTATTTCTATCGTTCCTGTGCGGTTTCAGGTCGTTCGGAGCACGTTTGCTCCGAATGGGACCGCCGCACGCCGTTTTGGTGTTTAACGGTGCCGGAAACGCGTTTCCGGCCGCCGCGGTCACACGGCACCTCCGAATGAGGTGCCGTCTGGCCGACCATTTCACAATTCACGCCCCGGATGTTTTTGTACGGTTTAGTGGCATTCGGAGGTCGTTCGGGTGGTTTTGACCCCCCAACGCGCCATTTCAGCGCGCGCCGCGCCGCGCTGCTGAAAACGACACAATCGGACGTGCCGCGTGCACCGCACGTCCGATGGACGTGCGGCCTCCTCCTGCATCTCAGGAATAATATTTCTATCGTTCCCATGCGGTTTCAGGTCGTTCGGAGCACGTTTGCTCCGAATTGGACCGCCGCACGCCGTTTTGGTGTTTAACGGCGCCGGAAACGCGTTTCCGGCCGTCGCGGTCACACAGCACCTCCGAATGAGGTGCTGTCTGGCCGAACATTTCACAATTCATGCCCCGGATGTTGTCGTACGGTTTCGTGGCATTCGGAGGTCGTTCGGGTGGTTTTGACACCCCAACGCGCCATTTCAGCGCGCGCCGTGCTGCTGAAAACGACACAATCGGACGTGCCGCGCGCACCGCACATCCGATGGACGTGCGGCCACCTCCTGCATCTCAGGAATAATATTTCTATCATTCCCATGCGGTTTCAGGTCGTTCGGAGCACGTTTTCTCCGAATGGGACCGCCGCACGCCGTTTTGGTGTTTAACGGCGCCGGAAACGCGTTTCCGGCCGCCGCGGTCACACGGCACCTCCGAATGAGGTGCCGTCTGGCCGACCATTTCACAATTCACGCCCCGGATGTTGTCGTACGGTTTCGTGGCATTCGGAGGTCGTTCGGGTGGTTTTGACCCCCCAACGCGCCATTTCAGCGCGCGCCGCGCTGTTAAAAACGACACAATCGGACGTGCCGCGCGCACCGCACGTCCGATGGACGTGAGGCCTCCTCCTGCATCTCAGGAATAATATTTATATCGTTCCCGTGCGGTTTCAGGTCGTTCGGAGCACGTTTGCTCCGAATGGGACCGCTGCACGCCGTTTTGGTGTTTAACGGCGCCGGAAACGCGTTTGCGGCCGCCGCGGTCACACGGCACCTCCGAATGAGGTGCCGTCTGGCCGACCATTTCACAATTCACGCCCCGGATGTTGTCGTACAGTTTTGTGGCATTCGGAGGTCGTTCGGGTGGTTTTGACCCCCCAACGCCCCATTTCAGCGCGCGCCGCGCTGCTGAAAACGACACAATCGGACATGCCGCGCGCACCGCACGTCCGATGGACGTGCGGCCTCCTCCTGCATCTCAGGAATAATATTTCTATCGTTCCCGTGCGGTTTCAGGTCGTTCGGAGCACGTTTTCTCCAAATGGGACCGCCGCACGCCGTTTTGGTGTTTAACGGCGCCGGAAACGCGTTTCCGGCCACCGCGGTCACACGGCACCTCCGAATGAGGTGCCGTCTGGCCGACCATTTCACAATTCACGCCCCGGATGTTTTCGTACGGTTTCGTGGCATTCGGAGGTCGTTCGGTTGGTTTTGACCCCCCAACGCGCCATTTCAGCGCGCGCCGCGCTGCTGAAAACGACACAATCGGACGTGCCGCGCGCACCGCACGTCCGATGGACGTGCGGCCTCCTCCTGCATCTCAGGAATAATATTTCTATCGTTCCCATGCGGTTTCAGGTCGTTCGGAGCACGTTTGCTCCGAATGGGACCACCACATGCCGTTTTGGTGTTTAGCAGCGCCAGAAACGCGTTTCCGGCCGCCGCGGTCACACGGCACCTCCGAATGAGGTGCCGTCTGGCCTACCATTTCACAATTCACGCCCCGGATGTTGTCGTACGGTTTCGTGGCATTCGGAGGTCGTTCGGGTGGTTTTGACCCCCCAACGCGCCATTTCAGCGCGCGTCGCGCTGCTGAAAACGACACAATCGGACGTGCCGCGCGCACCGCACGTCCGATGGACGTGCGGCCTCCTCCTGCACCTCAGGAATAATATTTCTATCGTTCCCGTGCGGTTTTAGGTCGTTCGGAGCACGTTTGCTCCGAATGGGACCGCCGCACGCCATTTTGGTGTTTAACGGCGCCGGAAACGCGTTTCCGGCCGCCGCGGTCACACGGCACCCTCGAATGAGGTTCCGTCTGGCCGACCATTTCACAATTCATGCCCCAGATGTTTTCGTACGGTTTCGTGGCATTCGGAGGTCGTTCGGGTGGTTTTGACCCCCCAACGCGCCATTTCAGCGCGCGCCGCGCTGCTGAAAATGACACAATCGGACGTGCCGCGCGCACCGCACGTCCGATGGACGTGCGGCCTCCTCCTGCATCTCAGGAATAATATTTCTATCGTTCCCGTGCAGTTTCAGGTCGTTCGGAGCACGTTTGCTCCGAATTGGACCGCCGCACGCCGTTTTGGTGTTTAACGGCGCCGGAAACGCGTTTCCGGCCGCCGCGGTCACACGGCACCTCCGAATGAGGTGCCGTCTGGCTGACCATTTTACAATTCACGCCCCGGATGTTGTCGTACGGTTTCGTGGCATTCGGAGGTCGTTCGGGTGGTTTTGACCCCCCAACGCGCCATTTCAGCGCGCGCCGCGCTGCTGAAAACGACACAATCGGACGTGCCGCGCGCACCGCACGTCCGATGGACGTGCGGCCTCTTCCTGCATCTCAGGAATAATATTTCTATCGTTCCCGTGCGGTTTCAGGTCGTTCGGAGCACGTTTGCTCCGAATGGGACCGCCGCACGCCGTTTTGGTGTTTAACGGCGCCGGAAACGCGTTTCCGGCTGCCGCGGTCACACGGCACCCCTGAATGAGGTGCCGTCTGGCCGACCATTTCACAATTCACGCCCCGGATGTTTTCGTACGGTTTCGTGGCATTCGGAGGTCGTTCGGGTGGTTTTGACCCCCCAACGCGCCATTTCAGCGCGCGCCGCGCTGCTGAAAACGACACAATCGGACGTGCCGCGCGCACCGCACCTGACCCATGTATGCCCATTTTTGGAATGTTTAAGCCATACAGATTTTTTACTTTTATTGCAACAAGGGCAAGCAAATTCCCCTTTCGTACTCCAGCCTGATAAATTGGCATAAGCTGGGAAGTCATTGATTGTCCACAATAAAGCTGCATGCAGTTTGAACATTTCATTCGTTTCGCAGTCATAAGTCATCACACCATCGCCCCAAAATTCATTCAACTCATCAATAAATGGCTGAAGGTAAACATCAATCTTATCCCCCGGACTTTTAGGTCCATCAATAAGAGTGGAAAGTAATATAAATTGTTGCTTCATACAAAGCCACGGAGGAAGATTATATGGAACCAACACCACGGGCCATGTGCTATGAGTTGCACCAACCATAGACTTGAATGGATTGAAACCATCTGCTGCCAATCCCAATCGGACATTACGAACATCTTTAGCAAAGTCGGGATGTCTCTTATCAAAATCCTTCCATGCATGAGAGTCTGCCGGGTGGGTTAACATGTCACTTTCATGAACTCTTTCTGCATGCCATCTCACTAAATTAGAAACTTTAGATGACATAAAAAATCTTTTCAACCTCGGTTTAAGGGGAAAGTAAGGCATTTGCTTTACGGCAATCGGTTTCCCCTGTATCGCAATCTGACTTTGATGAGTCTTATTTCCTCTGTTCTCTTTCCACCTGGAAGCGCCACAAACCGTACAAATATCCAAATGAGCAGTTTCATTTCTAAACAACATACAGTTGTTTGCACATGCATCTATAGTCTCATATGTAAAACCTAAGTTCTCTGTCAACTTACGAGCATAGTAATACGACTCAGGAATCTTAGCGTCGACAGGAAGAACTTTTTTCAATAAAACCAAAAGCATGTCGAATGATGTGTCTGACCAATTATTCAAAGTCTTCAAATGCAACAACTCCACGATAAACGACAGTTTATTGTAAGAAGTACATCCAGGATATAATTCTGTTTTCGCATCATCAAGTACTTCATAAAACCTCCTCGAATCACGATTTCCACCAGAGCGAAGATTTATCTCACCGGTCTCAAGATTCTGGATGTCAATGCCTTCAGGATCAAACCCACGTACCATTTCAGTAAGCATTTCATGCATTGGATCAGCCATCCTTGCATCAACATCCATCTGAGCTGCATCTGTATTTTGACAACGAACATATTCTTCTCCATGACGAGTCCAACTCTTATAATTTTTCAGAAATCCATTAAAGAAAAGGTGCTCCCTCACAGTATCTCGTGTGAATTGATATCTGTTAGCACATTTTCTACATGGACAACTAATATAGTCACTTTCAAATCCTCCCGTGAAGTCAATAAACTGCATAATGCCATTGAAATATTCTCTAGACGTTCGATTTGGAAGATCAATCCAACTCTTATCCATAATAATATCTGTATAACAAACATTTACACAATACTTATTACATTTAAATTTTTCAAATCAACTATATTCAAAATAAATATTAACCATTTGTTTATGAACCATTGATAAAATAATAATGTAACTGAAAGCTCATGTTACCTGATTGAGCTACAAACATGAAAGGGAGGGGAGCCGAAGGCGGTGCTACGAGGGAGAGGAGGCAGCGAAGGGGAACCGGAGCCAAAGGCGGTGCGGCAAGGGAGGGGACGGGCGGCGACGGCGGCGGGGAGCTGGAGGAGAGGAGGCGGTGAGGGGACGGGGGACGGGCAGCGGGGGGGGGGGGGGGGGGGGGGGTTTCCGGGGTCGGGGGGGGGGGGGGGGTTTCCGGGGTCGGGGGGGGGGGGGCTGTCCGAGGTGCGGGGAGGGGTGTCCGGGGTGTCGGGGGCCTGTCAGGGGTGCGGGCAGGGGTGTTCGGGGTGCGGGGGTGTCCGGGGTGCGGGGGAGGGGGGGCTGTCTGGGGTGCAGGGGGGCTGTCGGGGGTGCGGGGTGGGGTGTCCGGGGTGCGGGGGGCCTGTCCGGGGTGCGGGGGGGGGGGGGGGGGGGGGCTGTCCGGGTTCGGAGGGGGGGTGTCCGAGTGCGGGGGGGGGGGGGGGGGATGTCCGGGGTGCGGGGGGGCTGTCCGGGTTCGGAGGGGGGTGTCCGAGTGCAGGCGGGGGCTGTCCGGGGTGCGGGGAGGCGTCCGGGGTGCGGGAGGCGGTCCGGAGTGCGCGCGCGCGGGGGGGGGGGGGGGGGGGCTGTCCGGGGTGCGGGGAGGCGTCCGGGGTGCGGGGGGCGGTCCGGAGTGCGCGGGGGGGTGCTGTCCGGGGTGCCGGGAGGCGTCCGGGGTGCGGGGGGCGGTCCGGAGTGCGCGCCGGGGGCTGTCCGGGGTGCGGGTGCCGTCCGGGGTGGGGGGGAGGGCCGACAGGCCGGAGGGCGGCGGCCGGAGGGCGGCGGCCGGAGGCCGGATGGCAGGCGGCGGGGGAGGGCGGGCGGCGGGGGAGGCCGGGCGGCGGGGGAGGCCGGGCGGCGGGGGAGGGCGGGCGGTGGGGGAGGGCGGGCGGCGGGGGAGGCCGGGCGGCGGGGGAGGCCGGGCGGCGGGGGAGGCCGGGCGGCGGGGGAGGCCGGGCGGTGGGGGAGGGGAGGGCGGCGCGAGGGAGGGCGGCGAGGGAGGGAGGGGGTTAGGGCGAGGGAGATCGAGGGAGATCGAGGGCACGGGGGGGGGGGCAGAAACCCCCCGAAATTTTTTAGGCAGGTTAGCGACCGCCATTGGCGGTCGCTAATGGTGAGCTATAGCGACCGCCAATGGTGGTCGCCCGAGTCTGGGGGGCTCCAATGCCCCCTTTTCTAGTAGTGCTTCCATTGTGATACTCTGGTAATTAGGACATAGTATCCCCATTGACTCACCTAGTCCCTCACTTCTAGACATCAACCTTTGGCTTTTGGGGAGATTCTATTTAAAAAATGTGACCAACTGGAATCAGGGTACCATTTCGGGTGGCATCATGGTTCGGGACATTATAGGGGAACACTTATTTTAAATAGTTTATCCTCTATCAGTGCAATATATCACTAGGTGGAGAGATAACCTTATGTGTAATTTAGATCAAAATAATGGAATCCTATGAAGTCAAACATTGTATGGATTATTATGTTTTTATCATTGATTTACCACCACCATAGATGAGTTAGATAAGTTCTCAATAATGGGATGTTATTATCCATTATGGGAGATTGAGATCTAATGGAAGGGTGATCAGATTTTACAAGTAGGAGGTCGCAACCCATTTTCTACCAGTGGGAGAGTGTATCTCTTAGTGTAGTAGGATCTTATGTAATATGGTTTCCTTCAGTTGTTATTGATTTTATGAAATTCTTCAATGAGGATGTTTTGTCACAACCAATAAGGAGGGATATGAATATATTAATCTATTTTCATCTTGGGACCATTATGATATTTTATAAGGCATATTATATTGACCCTTCAAATAGTCAGTATCTATGTTTTTTGTTGGGAGACCTTCAAGATAACAGATTCATCAGACACAATGTGTCCCTCTAAGAAGATCTGGTTTTTTTTATTTAAATTGATTTATTAGAGATTGTATCTTCATGTGGATTATCATTGTCTAAAATAGGACTTCATAATTAATAATTACTCTTTTCCAATTTGAAGGGACAATTTTATGATATTCCTATCACTAAGAGGAGTGGGGGTGAATCTGTGTTGGGGATATTTTAAACGTATTGTATGTTCTTATCCTTTTACATCATAGACCTGTTAGGATCTAGAATATCTTATTATATTATCCCTGATGTATGCAATTATAAGAAAGAAATAATGATTGCACAAGATAATTGTACATGTTTCACAACTTAACTAGAGTAGATACTTATGTATTATATTTTGTAAGAAAAATAAATTCCACAAAATCCATTAGAAAATAATCATTTCTTATGGTATAAAACAAGTAGGTTATCTTTTTACCCTCATGTAGATCTATATAAACAATCCAACAGTGTGTTATTGTAGAATTTTGAAAAAAAATCCATTAGTTCATGTATTATAGAACATGGATGGATCTTTATACTACATATCTAGACAATATTCTTCTTGTTGAAAACGTTTTTAACACCAAGAAAATACTCTACCAATTTGGTCCTTTTTGATTTCACAGTTCTAATTTATTCATCCACAACATTATTCCACACAATGTAACATATAAAACATCAAGAAAGAAAAACATATTTTCTCTTCTTAGTAGAAAACATGATAGATACACATTCCCCTTCTTCTTCTTGTTACAATAATATGAATGTAGTATAATTAGATGATGAATTCCCTTTGACCCAAATTATAATAAGAAGAAAAAAATTTGTTCACAAAATATTCTTTTCCCTTTTATTTTTATTCATTAGTGTAAGACCAAAAACACTGAGATATCTTCATAAAATTATTTTTGGAATAAAAAGAATCCATTTTCACTATTAAATATGGGAATATTAGATCAACATACCATCATCACAGTTGATATGGGAAAAATAACATAATATATATTGTCCACACATTTCTTTCTCTTTGGAACACAATAATATGGAATAATCAAAAAACATATTATTCTCCTTTCTTGATACCCTATTCCCACACATGAGTGTAATTTATTACTTCTCAACATTCATTTGAAAATATTAACTAAGGTGCACATCTAGTTCATATTCATAGAAACAAACTATGTGTGGTTGATCTTCTCAGTAATTTTTGTACCAACTATGAACAAATACAATTTTACATTATGAAACATAGTGGGGGTATTATACAGAAATACTGGTTCACAGAATCATTCATTGAGAGTCACTACATGTTAGTCCATTTAATTTTTTTTTTGAGTTTCTGTGAATTATCTTTTTAAAAAATCCAGATGAAGATGTAAAAACGCTTGAATTGACGTGATTTTTCTCTATCACAAACTATCATTTATCATTTGAGATCTATGCCGATGATCATTGAATAATCATTTCACTTAAACCAGATATTCAAAAATATTGTTTTTGGAGCTCCCTCATGAATCTAACAACCATCAATATGAAAACATCCATAATAGAACAAACATCCTTGGTGATGATCACTGAGTCAACACATAATATCCAATCATTGAAAAGAAACCATTACATAGATTCATTGTCATCAGTCAAGACATTCAAAGTATTTTCTCAAATCTCATGCTTAAAATGAAAGACAACATCATGGATCTGATCTACCTATAGAAAATTGGAGAAATTTCAATTTTTCTCAAAATATTTTTTTCTAAAATAAAGCAGGGTCACCTAATATATATTGAATTTAACACACATGATTCCCCACCATCTCCATCACATTTTATAGATATGTCAAAAATACCTTCACGGTGGTCCTATATTCATGATGGTCTATTTATATTTTTCGTTTTCACAGAGGACACATAAAATCCTTCATGTTCTCATGATACTCCACATCTCGTAATTGTGAAGATTGTCGTCCATGATCTCAATTATCCACATGTTCACTACCTAGTCTTCAAAAAACCCATGAATTAACCTTTTTAATGAAGTTTCATTCCTAGAAAAATAACATTTGAGATTATAGAATCTTCCTCCAATTCTTTTTCACCAAATGTTTGGAAAAAACTATGAAAAAATGACACCTTAAACACATGACTAGGTATCCCCAGCCATACTAATTCACAGTTATTTGGATTTGTTATAAAATTAAAATTGATACATCATTAATGCTTCAACCATATTATACAAATATCCATCAAAACCATTCATCACAAAACCCATATTTCATGATGTATAACCTTTTATTGATCATCATTAGCTTCATTCGATTTACAATGGAATGTTTTTAACATCCCTGTCATCCTAGAATATAATTTTTTCCAATCAAACCTGAATATGATAGAAGGATATTTTATCCACATTTCATTCATAATGATTTTATAACTTGTTCCCCAAATAACATATGATACTTGTGAAATAAAATGTAAAAATTAATCATTAAATTTTTCAATAATAGTTTTTCATATATGACATACAATTTAATTAAATTAATCTATTAATATTTTTCAAGAATCACCTTGAAACTAATTGTCTTCAAACCATTCACATGTTTCACAGAATACAAAGTCTTGTGGACTTTCACCCAAGACCTGTTATCTTTGTGAATAATTTATCATATTGACCACATATAGATATTATTACCTCATTGATCACTATTTTTCAGTAATTAATATCATTTGAAAATAGATTCAATCCATATAGAATGATGGATCTTCAATCTACACCATTGATTTTTTTGGTAATACCTTCAATATTCATTCCAAATGAATGTGTCAAAAGGTTGATATATTATCCTCTATCTCGCATTTATCTTTCAGACATTAATTTAAATTTATCACCTTCTAGTTGAAATGAAATACAAATATCAGGGGGAAAAGTGTATCAGTCTATACATAATCATTGTTCTATCATTCATTTCATTCAATGTCTACCTATACTGTGCTCAGTGTAGAAAAAAAGAGGATTCTATTATGTAAAAAAAGTTGTCCATTTCTCAACTGATCATGACACCATAGTAAATGATAACTCATATTCATTTGATGAATAATTAATCACTTTATTTTGATGATGAAATTTCTAAATTTAATATGAATCTGTTTAAGAACAATCAATATGATACATATACACTCACTAGAAAAAATGGATCAACAACATTCAAGTACAATTGAAAATATTAGTGACCTTGGGGAACATCCATTCTTATTATGTCACTGAATAATTAAACTTCTCCCCCATTTTAATTTTTTTGACATTTTTAATAAAAAAGGCTTAGAGGTTGTGAGATATTACATTTATAATGACATAATCTACAAGAAATTTTCATAATAATCTAATTTGATACTTATTTAAATAATAATTTTGGAAGATTCATCATTTGTCTCCCCCTCAATGGAATTATTTATCATCATCTTTATAATGATTGATCTCATCTAGAATGTATTTCAAGAAATTATAGTATGGATAATACAACATAATTGTTCTTCAGTACTTTGATAGTCTATATATAAAAAAATTCACAATTTTACCAAGTATGATTTAATAGAACATTTTTTCTTATGAATATCATGAAATAAGATCAAACTAAGATGAAATATCCATTATTCGGTCAATCATGAATAGTAAATCTCTTTTTTCAAATTAATCATGGTTGATTCTCCATCATATGAGTATTTAAATATCAATTAAGCAATAAATCTCTAAAGGTAACTTATTCTACATCACTTTATAGAATTAAAATCACTCACTACCTCTCAGGTTATCCCCTATGAACTTTCTACACCTTAATTTCCATGATTTATAAGAGAAAATATAATACATACATATTTAAGGGAATATGGTGGATCCTCGTTTCTTCATTAATAAGAAATCCAAGTATGAGAAGATCTTCTCAACCAAGTGTCCCCATTTTCTATTATTTTCATGCATAAACATTAGCATATCTACTCTAATTTATGTTGTTGAAACATGAATATCTTCACATAAAATTCTACTTTAGGTCAAAAAAATCTCTTCTTAACATCTGTTATGGATGATACATTAAAACTCGTATTGAAGAATTATTTTTTTTCTAAGGTAGAATGATTAATAAACCTTTTACAATGTGACTATATTTCTTACATATCTCACATAGGACATATTTAAAACAGGATGTTCACTTTCATGACAAACTGTGATGGATTTTTCATCATCATGGTGAATATTTTCTTCCCCCTTTTCACTAGTTTGAGCTTGTTTATCTACCATTTATCTCATTGTTTCCAAATATTCAGGCCACATAACTAACATGTCTTTATGAAATTTTTCTCAATGATTAGAGCTTCCACATGAATTCTTTTCAGTGTCATACATATTAGTAGTTCATTTGGATTAACTACCCTTAATCATCTTGGATATAAAATCCATGGTCTTCTCACCATGTTCTTTAAAACATTCCTATGATGATTACTGTTTCCAACAATCTTTTAATTTATTCACAGGGTATCATCTTCATTCCATATCATACTTTGGGACCTTCTATTCTTATTAGCTCTGGATACACATTATTTTACGCATGTACTAAGCCTATGATCACAGTAATTACATACATCAGATATGTATTCAATCATTTCAAATCAAGTTATTGTATATAAATTTCTCTTGACCAGTGGATTTTGTATCTTCTTCTATATATTTCATCTCCTTAAGATAAGCTTCCTTTGGGCATTTACATTTTTAGGATTGTACCATCAATTTAATGCACTGTTCCATAATCTATTTCAGCAAAAACATTGACCCAAACATCATGATTTAAATATATTTTATTAATCAAATTATTGGGTCTCCATAATTATTTTATATTCATTATATGGTTAATCATGTGACACATTCTATTTCCTATCCACCATAGACATGCTGGTAGGATTGTTCTAACCATTCATCATCCATACTTATTCATATTTTTGTACAACCTACAATAATAATGATAACATGTTTAGAAAAAAATTACAAGAAGGTATGGATGGTACCAGATTCTTCACACTATATTTTCATATATAATTTATGGAATTTCGGGTATTGTTATTAAATGTTATAGTTATCTCAACAATGAAAACAACAAATGACCATTTACTGCCAGTAGAATCTTTTTCCATAATTTTTGAACAGTCAATATGTGTCTTCCCAATATTGACCAATTGAGTTTCAAATTATAGAGTTTTCAGATTGAGGATGATTTTATGATTTTAAAACATAAGAATATTTTGTTCACACACCTTCTTAATTTTTTCATCATCATCTTAAAGCAGTTTAACTATCATGACATGACCCATTGGGAATCGACCCAAGACTTCGTATGTCCGCCTTAATTGGCAAGGGGCTGGAATCTATCACCAAGTAGGACATCACACACATGGGATGACTTATCCTATCGTACTTATTTTAAAACACCCACATACACATCCATGCAATAATGTAGAGATAAATATATAAAAACTGGAACTAAAATGGATGAATACATTTATCTGAAACCCGATAATAGTAAATAAAAAGGGAAAATAAATGGCCAACAATAAGAAAACTAAAAAAGAATCCAGCCTTCTTTGAAGGAAGAGTTTGCTGACAAACACCTATTGGTAAGCTCTGCAGTACAAATTTGGTGAACCACTTGTCAGTCCAGCTACATAACTTTGCCTACAATGGGTCCTACTGGGAATCCATCTGAGGAAATGTGGTCTGAAAAAGAAACAAGACATGTGTGGGAAAAGCCCTTGTAGGGGTGGGTATAATAATACCTTTTAGGCAACCCAAAAACCCCAAAATAAAAAAGGAGCAACCGATAGGCATCATGTAACTAGACAAATCCATAGGGAACCCAATCAAGAGAGAAACCCCATCTAAAGACCATCCTTAGATAAACATGAATAGTCACCTCATCATCTGTCACATGTCAGTGAAATGACACATGAAATGGAAATCCTATAATGTACAAGATATACTCAACTCAAACTCAAAATCTCATGGTCTTGACCATAGAAAATGTGATACATCTACCCTGAATTAATATGAAAAGGGACTCAATCACCACACCTAGACACTATCATCATTGGGTTGCACTTTCTATCCCTCAAGTTTTTAGTTCACTTCATAAGGATGTGTCTCAGTAGGAAAATCATCTCTCATTCTCGTGGGTATAAAGGTACAGAAAAACATGCTTTGTCTAACTCATAAAACATCCAGTGAAACCTCAGTAGTTCATGTTTGGAAGGGACCTATTATTCCTAAAAATTCCCATCTATCCATGATGGAATTTAGAATAACAGGGGAAAATAATAAAAAACATGTCCTTGATGAGTCAACCTCACCATACGCAAAGGCACTCAACTGAGAGATTCCACTCAATCAATGAAACGAAATTATGACAAAACATGACCAACCATCATGGTATATATTCATAAGAAAACTCTCAACAGACAATGGTATGGAAGAAGTAACATAGTGACTAAGCTAAAACATATCTCATTTTGTAGGAGATCCCACTTAGGGTCCGATGGGGGACAGAAGACCCCAGCTAGATCACTAATCACATAATGGGGTATCTCCCACGGATCCAAATCTGTAACAACTCACCAAGAAGAGAATCAATGCTATTATAGATTTTTTCACACCTATTCAGACATGGACAGAAGAAAACATACACTAATATCTCATATAGAAGAGGATAAATGCCTTTTTAATGTTGGTCACACCAATTTTGGGAACTCTTCTGGTGAAAACATCATCATCAATCATAGAAACAAATTGCAAGATACATAGATAAATGGTCAGCACCCAAGGCTCACTAGGGGCTGATCCCATACCGGAAAACTTATCTTGGGTAGAGAATAGAAGCCTAGAAAAATATTGGTCACATTGATAGAAATCCAACCATGGAAAATGGAAGGATGTGAGGATCAAACCAAGCCTCTGCGGAGACACATGTTCCAAATCTGCTGCGTCTTCTATTGAAGTGGATTGAGACAACTCACTCCAGAATGTGTGGAACTACCCACACTGCACGTATGCAAAGAAGCAGAAGTTGGGTCACAGTCATTTTATGGGGGAGTGATACAAAAAACCCACACAATGGAAGGACCTTGGGGACACACTCAACCCTATCAGTCGATATATCCCCAACTGAGACTAGGGGACCAACTCAACCCTGTCGGTCTATGTCTCTAACCCTAGAGAACCACACAATGTCTCCTACACGCCATAACTCCTAGTCCAAAAACCATGGCCATTATCACATTATATATGAAAAAACACTTAGGATGGGATATTTTTTCACCAAACAGACACCCAGTTCAAGGGTACTATTCACCGCTACTTTCAAAATAAATGAGATCCTATACGAGGATCTGCACATCAAAATAGATTTTGGTGTTGGGATCCTTTTGAAAAAACATGCATGATAAACTATGTGTTTTCCATGATCAGACACCAGGTGAAAAACTCACATTTAACCCCAAACAGTCCATACCGAGCCTCGTGGGGCCCACACCATGAAATCAATTTTAATATTAAGAAATTGTCCTTGAAATTATTCACTCAAATTCATGGTCGTATTTCCATAGACCACACATCAATCAAACATCTTGTTTAGATGATAGATCTGATACAAGAAATCCAAATAATAACAACTACAACAACAATAATAATAATAATAATGGATGGTTCATTCCAACGAGCCTCGATCCAGAGGAACAATGTTATCAAACATGATTTGAAAGGTAGGCCTTGAAATAGGGGTCATGAACCAATTGACAGCATGAAAAATGGACCCCTGTATTGCTGGACATGGGGTTTTTAAATAAACACCCCAGCCATACCAGACCTGAACCGTTTTGACTGGCCCACAGTGTTCAACTCATAGCCACTAAGTCGCAGCCCTCCTACATTGTCGTTCCACTGTGATACTAACAACCTTTGTGTCATCGGTGATCACCACCCTACTCTTTCAGAGACAACCACACCATCGCTTAATAGAGTCAGTCTCGATGAACCAAGAAGCCACCACCTTCCATAAACCACCGATGACACTCTGGTGGTCCAAAACATGATCCAAGACCAGATATGGGATCCTCATGACCCCAACATCATCGATAAAAAAATTTATAGAGGAATAAATGCATAAACATGGGGGATTAGGGATAATATTAATATATACTTCTTCTTGGAAAATGCTTATTCTTCGGGGTCGATTCATCACCTCGAAGTCATTGTTGCATGATATACAAGCATCTTCTACCAAGATCTGAGACCAACAACACCTCGTTTTCTAAATTCCATCTATGGATCGTCTTTATTCAGTGAAGAAGAAAGAGTGGAGGGGATGATGCAACACTATAATGAAGTAATGAGGGTTGGGGGAGAGGGAGAATTAAATTTTAATTAAATACTCTGCTTATTCTTCTGGCCCCGACTCGGCTCCACCCCAAAACCTGAAGATGACAAAATTATGTTATTCCTAGGGTAAACAAAACCGTCTGAAAAAAAATTCCATCTCAATAATTAGATCCAAGATCCTGTTTATATGTAATTCAATATTCTACATAATGATAAATTTAATTTCTTATTTAAAAAATTCACACGATAACATTTTCCACAAGAGGCATGAGCCTGTAAATATTATACCCGGCGTGTGGTAAATGGAATGCTACAGACTCCACCATACCCTCATTTTTCTAATATGATATAAAATTTAAGAGAACCTATTTTATACATCTTCATAGTATAAAAATACATAATATTTTTATAAAATTAATTCTAGGAACAACATGCTCCAAAATACCATGAGGGTTAAACACCTGAATTTGGAAGTAATCAAAGTAAAATTCAAAATTCATATGGGAAAAAATGAGTCCATAAATACTCCCCACATTAATAATTTTCATCCCTAAAAAGAAAAAGTCTAGGTTAATGAGTGAAATTTGATCTCTCTACTAGTAATCACACACCAGCGAGCTCACCCTGGCCACCATAAAGCCACCAAGGGTTCTCATGCTGCGAACAAGCCCACACTGGGGGACCCCAAAGCTTAACCTCACCCAATTACAACTCTATGTTGGTGACATCATGTAACTGGGAACATGTACCCCCAGTTGTGATTGGTGGAAGACACCATATGCCTGGTCTCCTATAATCATAGGTTCTATCATTACGCCACATCGCTAACTAGATGTTATGACCAAATAACCTACTCCAAGCACACATGTGAGAGGGACTTGACCAACAAAAATCAACACTATCATCTTAGGGAGGAACTGACTCACCCTCACTATTTTTTTCCACATCTCAAAAATATGTCTCTAAAGGGTATGGATCCCCTTTCCATGTGAATTTGAAGCTAGGAAAAGCAACACTAGCACATGGTCTTACCTACAATTTATGTCACATCGAACAAACCTCGATCATTGTGTATAAATAAAAGAGTAACTTCCGAAAATGTATACCAATAATTATATAAAACATAGAAAAAACATAGTCCATAGCTCTATTCATCTAGAGTCTTTGGATGCTCTAGCTCCAAATCCCCTTCCGCTGCTCAACGAACAAATGTTAAAATGATGCTGCCACTACCAAAACGACCCATCGACCAGATCTCCATCAGATGCATGGCGGGTTGAAAAAAAATCTTAATATTTTCCAAACCATCACACACATAGAATAATCTATCCTAATACTGAAAAAAACCATGACATCGAGCCTATGTCCTAGCATGGGTATGCCTCTGACGCTGACTCATGTGTTCCACACATGCCAACTGTGGGTCCTACCCGACCTGTCCTCAGGAAAAATTTTCCTCTAATGTTCGAGGTACATGTATGAAACCAACTGAATGTCGTATAACACCAAAATACCCATATATGGATTACTCTAACACTTGAATCCACCCAAAATATTAGTGATGGTTCAATGAGTTTCTTGATGGGTGGCAGCTCCACTAGCTTCCCAACTGGAGATGAACCTTCCTCATGACCAGGCCCCTCCAAGGAGACCTCATCACTCATAGGTACGTCCTCTAGCCCAATCTGTAGAATCCTTGAAGTATTTCATTTTGGAAACATCCTGAATCAAATACAATATTCACTTTTGTCAATGAGTATATCTGGGAAGTTGACTCAAAAGAACAGGAAAAATAAAAATACCAATTCAACATGTTGCATGTACCATTAATTCCTAGTATACGGTGTCCTAACGTATGGGATTAAAAATAAGGTTATTGAGGCATAGTGAAAGATTAAATGATCTCCCATACCAACACTAGAGTCCATGGCCTGAATTAGAAACTCGAAACATCGTAACACTAATGCAATGAAACCTAAACCAAGACTAGCACTGCCGTCTGAAAGTGGAACCCACTCTGATACTACTCTGTCATGACCCGACACAATGAGGCTCGAGACATGACTCCCAATGCCCACCTCCAATATGATATGGGTTGGAATCTGGCACTGAGTAACCTATCACACACATTTTATGCCTTAGCCAACCATACATGTATTCCCACACCCACAGACACCTCCATCCAACTGTCCATAGATAAATATATAAAAACTAACAGTAAAATGAATTCATACATATATCCCAAAAAAGATTAAAGTAGAAGTAAGAAAATGGAAAATACATGGCCCCAAAAAAGGAAACTACATATGTGTCCAACCTTCTCCGAATGAGGAGATTGCTGACGAACTCCCATGCGGTAATCCCCGTGGTACAGCTCTGGTGGAAACCCTGGTCAGTCCAGCCACTAGGCTCTACCTGCTCCAGGTCCAACTACGACTCTATAAAATGGAATGTGGTATATACAAGACACATGAAATGTGTTGGAAAATCACTTGCATCGGTGACTATAATAATATTGAGTAGGCGCCTGAAAAACCCAAAAATAAAAAGGGAGAAACTAATAGACATCAGATTACTCAACCCAACTAGAGTGATCCTAAACGAGGGAGAGACTCTATCTCCAGACCATCCATGGATAAAAAATACTAGTCATCTCAACATCCACGAAAATTAAAATAAAATGACTCATGTCATGGATATACCAAAATTTACCCATATATACTTAGCTCCGACTTTGAGTCTCATGGTCACAAACAAAGACTACACGATACCTTTTCTGTGAACTACAAGTCAAAGGGACTCAATCACAACACACTGACACTATATTCATCGGTCGGAACTATCTCCCCCATATGGTTTTAGGCCACTTCCTATGGATGTGTATTCTGGGATTAGAGTCCCTATTTCTATTGACCCGAAAGGTATGTCAGAATAAGCTTCATTACTATCCCCTAAACCATCTCATGGAACCAATACACTCATGTACCGTGGGTTCCTCACACACCCTATAAAATCCCACCCACTCTTGATGGATCATAGAATGAGAGGGGGAAATTATTTATAGATCTTCATCTATGGGTCAACCTCACCATACCCAATGGACGTCAACCAAGATATTTAACTTGATTGGTTAAATGAAAAAATGACACAACACATACAACCCTTGTGGTACTTATATGTGAGGGAACACTCAATGAAAAAATTCATGGAAGAAGTATATGACTATGTTAAACCAGATCCTCATGTAGGGGATCCTACCTAGGGTCTAATGGGGGACAAAATACCCTATCTTGAACATTGATCACAAAAATTGGTCTTCTGCTCCGAACTAAAACTAGAGAAACATTCCTAGTAGTGGGTCAACACAAATTTAGAGTTGGACATGCCAATTCTGAATCCACCAGTGGAAAACATACACACACATCCCAACATGAAGAGGATTAATGATCGTGTAATGTTGGACCCTCCAATTCTGAAAAAACTATTGGGGAAAACGTCTTGGTTGATTGCAGTAGGAAGAAAATAATGATTCAAAAATAGAGGATTATCACCCAGGGCTAATTAGGGCCCCATCCCCTACTGGAAGACTCAAAATGGGTAGAGTATTAATGCTCTATTAAGTATTAGTCACACTGAGACCAACCCTACCGTGGAAAATTTAATGACATGAGAATCACATTAGACCTCTCAGGGCGACACATGATCCAAATCCATTGAGACTGCTGTCAAAGTAGATGGACATAACTCAAACAAGAATGTTTATAACCTACAATGATCCACATATGAAATGTAGTTGAATAGGGGTTACAGTCCATTAAAGGGAACGTGATATTGATGACACCCACAACTGAAGGACCAGTGGGACCCACTGAACACTGTCGGTCGATACATCGTCAATAGAGACAAGGGGGCTCACTCACCCCTACTATTTTAAGTCATGAACACTAGAAACACAAAACATTATTCCTTCATGAAGTGCCCAGATCAGTGTGAATCACTGAGAGGGGGAGGGGGTGAATCAGTGATCCCTTAAAACTTTTTACTAATTGATTCTTAATCAATTAAACCTCTATGGCTTGTTAAGGCCTCGATCCACTCTTCTTGTATCTCTCACCTTTCCACGAATGATGCAGTAAATGTAAAGGCACTGGACACAAGGATTTACAAGGTTCGGCACCAAAGGACTACATCCTTGCCATGCTCTCCCATCATGGATTCTCCCATTATAACTTGTTAGAATTACAATGGTCAATACAGAGTCCCACTGTATCTCTCCTGAGTCCCACAGGAGGGTCTTTATACTATGTCCCATAGTGTTACCAGAGTCCCACTGGCCTGCTCCAGAATCCCACTGAAGACTTCTTCTCCCTGAGTCCCACAGGGTCTTCTCTTGGCTCCTCGAGTCGCACGAGTAGCTCTTCTTCACTTTAAGGTCTTCAAGTATCTTCAGCAGTCTGGGATAAAGACTGCTGGCCTTGCTCTGTACCTCTGATCACTTGTGATGATCAGGATCTTCTCAATCTACTGAAAACTCAGACAACCAATCTCTTTAACTTCAGTCTGGCTCAGTCTCAGTTCACTTCAACATCATGCACTGAGTGCATGGCAACTCTTCAAGATCTTCAAGTCTTGGACTCCTCAGATGCACACCACTGATTTAGAACTGTTAACGTGTGCATGTGCATGCATGCATGCATGCACTTTCCTCTTTCTCCTCTTGGTGCAATAATCCCATAAAGGGTGTAACACTTTAAGCACACACCAACTCCTTTGTACTTCACACGTTTAGTTCCTTTTGATTACACACATAGAAGTGTGTTATACTTTGTGTGAATCTTCTTCTTCTTCTAAGTGTGTCTACTCCTCTTAGAGCACACACATAGGTTCGGTCTTCTTTGTCACTTGTTCATGTACACATAAATTGTTCTTTGTTTTGCACACACTTGACTTTGGCCTCTTCCCTCTTCTTGTTGCACACCCTTAACCCGTAGGTTGTTCTTCAATTTTGTACACACAAAATGTGTCTTCACTTGGTGCACACACAAGGTCACAACCCTCGGCCTCTTCAAATGCACACACTTAAACTTGTCATGTACTTATTGTTGTTGCACACACTTAACCCATAGGTGGTTCTTCAATTTTTCACACACACACTAAGGTGTGGTCTTCACTTCACCCACACAAGGCTACGACTTGGGTTATCCACTTTGCACACACTTAGACTTCGGCCTCCTTGTTTTTGTTTGCACACACACTTCCTTTAGCAAACACAAGGCTTGGCCTTCCTCTTCCTCTTGCACACACAACTTGGATTTAGTTGTGGTCTTCCTCTCCTCCTTGCATACACACGGCTAGGGTGTAGTCTTTATTAGGCACACACACACAAGGTGTGTAATTCATACTACCCGAACCTCCTTCCAATGTGAAGGGCGTGCAAGGGGTGCGGCCACTTCCACTTCTTCTTCAAAGAGCACAAGGTATGAGCCGCGACCTCTCTTCTTCTTCAAAGCGCAAGGCACACTTGGTGCACAAGGCAGCGTGCAAGTGCTCAAGGCCTCTAGGGCGCGCAAGCCTCGGGTGCAAAGCACCTTGGGTGCAAGGCACCTCAACCACGGGGCGCGCAAGAGCTACTGCCCCGGGTTCTTCCTGCCGCGCAAAGGGATAGCGCGCAGGGGACTCCTTCCCTTCACCTCTTTCGCGCAAGGGGTGCGCGAAAGGAACTCCTTCGGGCCTCGGGTGGCACCGAGAACAACAGCCGCGCAAGTGCTTTGCGCGGCGGCTTCTTCTTCGCGAGGCAGAGGCACACGCGGGACACAAATCTTCAACAAGGTTTCAGCAATCATTCTCGAGGGCTCGGCCTCATTTATATAGGCAGAGGAGAGGCGGTCCATCCGCGTGTGATATCTTCAAATTCCCGAAGATTTCGGATCTTTAAGATTTTCTCCAAATCTTGTTTTCTCTTTTTATTTCACGTGGGTTCCTTCACCTTCGGCCTTCTCCACGTACATGAGTTTTAGAACGCATGCATGGCTCTGTTTAAGCCCATCTCATGCAAAACATCAACCCGGTGCCTCGGCAACTTCGTTTGCCTCGGCCAACATCGAATTCCCTCATTTGTTGCATGCACGTGTATTTTTGGGCATGATCCTGTTCGTTATGGCCAGACGAGCGCGAGGGTGGCTTCACTTCGATCAGCGGTGGCCGGGAGCTCGAGAACGGGAGGTCGGATGGCCTCTGGTTCAGCGGCGTCGCGGGAGATGCCTCGGCCGAGCTCGAGGTTGAGGACGAAGCCGGGGCCGTCGGATCAGATCTTCAACGGCCTGGATTAGATCGCGGCGCCGCGGATGGATCGTGCGGCGCAGATCAAGCGCGCGATGGCTCGGACGGCCGGGATCTCTTCCGCGGGAAAATCCCGCGTCCCACATCGAAACTCCGGCCATTTTTCACGTGGTTTATCAAATAAGCGCTGCCCGCTTCACCGCAATTGAACTCCTCCCTCCACGGTGCCGCCCCGCACCGTGTTCTCCCTGCGGGCGCGCTCTGCGCCCAATCTCTGCTCCTACGGGCGCGCTCCTAGCGCCCACTATGCTCCTCCGGCGCGCGGGTTTCACCACCGCGTGTCCTCGGGGGCTTACACACGGCCCCCGGCCTCTCTTGGGCTGGCCCCATGGGATCCCCTTGGGCGTGGTGACCTGGTCCCACATGTGCCTTGGGTTGAACCCTTAAGGCTGGCCCTTGAGGTTGGCATATTTTTTGGCAAAGTAACAAATAGGACTTTGTCAAAAACAAAGTCCTTCATGAAAAATACCAATTCTAAATGCCAAATGCCTCCTCCTCTTCTTCTAAGCCATTCTTCCTCTTCTTTATTTCTTCTTCTTCATTGGAATTCATCATCCTTCTTCAACATATAATCATCATTTAAGAATGGAATTCTTGAAGGTTCTTCCATCAACCGATGCTCCTGAATCAAAGATTTCTTCAATGTGCTTCATTGATCCAATTAGAGATCAATTGGATCACTTCCAATTCACATGCACTAAGAGTTAGTACATGGACTTCTTTAATACACATCATCCACTTAGTAGTTGTGGATGGAACTTCTTTCAACTCCTCATGCATTGTGAAGACAATGCATGGTCTTCAATCAATGTTGTGACTTTGTATCATCTTGATACAAGTTCTATGAACTAAAAGAACAGCTCAACAATCGTCTGATTTTCATGGAGAATGTTTCAACCAGTATCTCCTATGCCACTTAGTACCATGGCCATTCTCCTTCACCACCAACACCATCACTACCTTTGTCATTCACATCTTGACATTCCCTGACTTCCATTCATTCCAAGACAACTTCATGCCTCATTGACAACAAATGCAACACAATGCACTTCAATCTCCCCCTTTGTATTTGTTGTCAATACACCACTTCAGCACATATGAATGGGTCAATATGTGTGCCAATATTTTATCCCCCTTATTGGCAATCAAATGCAAAGGTGTGGTGTGGTTCACTTTCAAAAATATCTTCCTCCCTTTGAATAGTATCTTATTGAAAATCACTAAGAGAGGGATGATGTCACATGTTCTTCTTTAGCAAAGAACCTTTAGTAAATCAGCTCTAAGTCTACTTGGGCTAACCCGGTGTAGAAAACAAGAGTGATATGACCAAGGAATTCAAAGCTGTCCACAATTCTCTACACATGTGAGATCATGCTTAGGGGTTGAAATTTTTCAGATATTCAATGAATTGCTAAATCCTGCACATACTTCACAAAACTCATTATAAAGTTCAGTGCAAAGATAAAGCTCCCCCTTTCATCCATTTGTCTTCAATCCATACTCCCCCTTAATTGACAAGATAAACTCAATTAAGAAACAAGGGATGAAAGTATGATTGGAATACCTTCACTTTTCTCAAGATGATATTAATCTAAGAATGCCATCTTCTTCAGATTGGCTCCCCCTCAAGGGGTGCACTCCATTCAATCCAAACCATCCTCCAGATGAGAATGATCATCATCTTCAATTCCCTACAATGTTAGCACATGTATATACCAAGAGTATAAGGGAATAAGATGGAACCTCCTTGGTTCATCAATGTGAACAACAAGGTTGAGAAGATTCTCTCAACCGAGATGTCCCATTTTCACCATTCTTCACACTTGCACATTTGATCTTCATTGATGATTGTGCTGGTGTGGATCTCAAAACATCTTCATGTGAAACCTTCCCTTTTGCCTTTGCAATTGTCAGAGCTTCATCTTCAGCTTTTTGCAGTTCTCTGGCAAGTTGCAACTGATTTGGCCATATGACAAGTAAATCATTTGGAAGAGTGGCCCCAGTTCTGGAAGTTCCACATGGTTCCTTAGATGCTGCTAAGCTACCTCTCTTTGGAAACTTATTTTCAATCAATCCCTTCTTCTTCTTTTGGATTGATTGTCTGTTTGGGTTCAGTTGGCTTCTATTGATTTCCATGGCTTCTTTACAAAGATCCATGGTATGACCATTCCTTCCACAGTAGAAGCACTTCTTCTTGGTGGTCCTTCTGGATGACTCACCCTTCTTGGATTTAGATTCCAAGGACTTCTCTTCATTCTTCAAACTCTTCTTGGGAGCATCTTCCACTTTCTTCTTGCTTCCCAAGGAATCTCTCTTAGCCAGGTTCTGTGATCTTTTCTTCTTTTGAGCTCTGGATACAGTTGGAGATTGACATGTATCTATTTGACCACTTTTGCAATCATCCCAGATGTTGTCAAGTAGTCCAAATCTATTAGCAGTAAACAGATGTCTCTGGACCTGTGGATGTTGCTTCTTTTCCTCTGGCTTGCTCCCCCTTGGCATGGGCTTCCTCTGTGCTTTGGCATTCAGTGGATTGTACCAACAATACTTTGCACAATGCCCATACTTGTTACAACACCAACATTGACCCACAAATCTTGACTTCTACAGTACTTCTGATTGTTGGGTACTTTTCTTGATTTGTTGTGTTGTTTCAGGAGAGCTCTGCTTCTTTACTGTCTTCATCCATATTTGTTTGGATTCATTCTTCCATCCTGCACTTTTTGTGGAAACACATTTAGAAACATGAGTACAAGATGGTATGTATGGTACCTTCTTTCTAGAAGATGTTGCACTTTTATTAGAGGATGTCTTTCTCTTAGAATCATCCTGCTCAAGGTTCACTTGAGTAGCAACATTTCTTCTTTCAGCTGACTGGGAGGACGCAGCTTTGGGTGATTGCTGATTTTTCAATATCACCTCTAGTTCTAAGCATTTCATATTGAGGGAGTTCTTCTCATCCTCAATAGTTCTTAGCCTTCCTTCCCAATTCTCCACTAGTTGTTTCATCTGGTCTTCATGCACCTTCTTCAATTCTTGCAATGAATTGTCCAGCTCCTTCACCCTTTTGACTTTGTCTTCTAGTTGAGCATCTTTGACAACCATTGACACTTTGTGTCTCTTTTCCAGTGCATGGAAAACTTCTTTGACCACAGTCTTAAAGAATTCTTTCTCAGAAAGGCTTCTTTGCAATTCTTCAGTAGTGTCTTCATATCATTCATTGCAAAGAGATACTGTCTCATCTTTAGCCTTCACCAGCTTTCTGAGAGTGTTGGTTATGCCAACCCTTTTAGCCAGCTGATCTTCCATAGCATTGGCTTCTTCTTCTAACTGTGATTTTTCTTCTTGAAGATCATGGATGCCTGTAGCTATACACTTTTCCACTTCCATGGGAACTGTCTTCTGAAGATATTTGAGTGCACTCTGAAGATCATTCATTGTTTTAACTTCATCATAGCTAGAAGAGGCTTTCTTCATCTTCTTGGCCTGTTTCTTCTTTCTATTTTTCTGAGTCTTGGCAGATATCTCCATTTGAGGCTGGTCACTCATTTCCTCAAATCTGCACTTCATAAAGACTCCCCTGGATCTTTTAGAGGTATCCTCGCTCTGATACCAATTGAAGTGCCCAGATCAGTGTGAATCACTGAGAGGGGGAGGGGGTGAATCAGTGATCCCTTAAAACTTTTTACTAATTGATTCTTAATCAATTAAACCTCTATGGCTTGTTAAGGCCTCGATCCACTCTTCTTGTATCTCTCACCTTTCCACGAATGATGCAGTAAATGTAAAGGCACTGGACACAAGGATTTACAAGGTTCGGCACCAAAGGCCTACATCCTTGCCATGCTCTCCCAGCATGGATTCTCCCATTATAACTTGTTAGAATTACAATGGTCGATACAGAGTCCCACTGTATCTCTCCTGAGTCCCACAGGAGGGTCTTTATACTGCGTCCCACAGTGTTACCAGAGTCCCACTGGCCTGCTCTAGAATCCCACTGAAGACTTCTTCTCCCTGAGTCCCACAGGGTCTTCTCTTGGCTCCTCGAGTCGCACGAGTAGCTCTTCTTCACTTTAAGGTCTTCAAGTATCTTCAGCAGTCTGGGATAAAGACTGCTGGCCTTGCTCTGTACCTCTGATCACTTGTGATGATCAGGATCTTCTCAATCTACTGAAAACTCAGACAACCAATCTCTTTAACTTCAGTCTGGCTCAGTCTCAGTTCACTTCAACATCATGCACTGAGTGCATGGCAACTCTTCAATATCTTCAAGTCTTGGACTCCTCAGATGCACACCACTGATTTAGCACTGTTCACGTGTGCACGTGCATGCATGCATGCATGCAATTTCCTCTTTCTCCTCTTGGTGCAATAATCCCTTAAAGGGTGTAACACTTTAAGCACACACCAACTCCTTTGTACTTCACACGTTTAGTTCCTTTTGATTACACACATAGAAGTGTGTTATACTTTGTGTGAATCTTCTTCTTCTTCTAAGTGTGTCTACTCCTCTTAGAGCACACACATAGGTTTGGTCTTCTTTGTCACTTGTTCATGTACACATAAATTGTTCTTTGTTTTGCACACACTTGACTTTGGCCTCTTCCCTCTTCTTGTTGCACACCCTTAATCCGTAGGTTGTTCTTCAATTTTGTACACACAAAATGTGTCTTCACTTGGTGCACACACAAGGTCACAACCCTCGGCCTCTTCAAATGCACACACTTAAACTTGGGATGTACTTATTGTTGTTGCACACACTTAACCCATAGGTGGTTCTTCAATTTTGCACACACACACTAAGGTGTGGTCTTCACTTCACCCACACAAGGCTACGGCTTGGGTTATCCACTTTGCACACACTTAGACTTCGGCCTCCTTGTTTTTGTTTGCACACACACTTCCTTTAGCAAACACAAGGCTTGGCCTTCCTCTTCCTCTTGCACACACAACTTGGATTTAGTTGTGGTCTTCCTCTCCTCCTTGCATACACACGGCTAGGGTGTAGTCTTTATTAGACACACACACACAAGGTGTGTAATTCATACTACCCGAACCTCCTTCCAATGTGAAGGGCGCGCAAGGGGTGCGGCCACTTCCACTTCTTCTTCAAAGAGCACAAGGTATGAGCCGCGGCCTCTCTTCTTCTTCAAAGCGCAAGGCACACTTGGTGCACAAGGCAGCGTTCAAGTGCTCAAGGCCTCTAGGGCGCGCAAGCCTCGGGTGCAATGCACCTTGGGTGCAAGGCACCTCAACCACGGGGCGCGCAAGAGCTACTGCCCCGGGTTCTTCCTGCCGCGCAAAGGGATAGCGCGCAGGGGACTCCTTCCCTTCACCTCTTTCGCGCAAGGGGTGCGCGAAAGGAACTCCTTCGGGCCTCAGGTGGCACCGAGAACAACAGCCGCGCAAGTGCTTTGCGCGGCGGCTTCTTCTTCGCGAGGTAGAGGCACACGCGGGACACAAATCTTCAACAAGGATTCAGCAATCATTCTCGAGGGCTCGGCCTCATTTATATAGGCAGAGGAGAGGCGGTCCATCCGCGTGTGATATCTTCAAATTCCCGAAGATTTCGGATCTTTAAGATTTTCTCCAAATCTTGTTTTCTCTTTTTATTTCACGCGGGTTCCTTCACCTTCGACCTTCTCCACATACATGAGTTTTAGAACGCATGCATGGCTCTGTTTAAGCCCATCTCATGCAAAACATCAACCCGGTGCCTCGGCAACTTCGTTTGCCTCGGCCAACATCGAATTCCATCATTTGTTGCATGCACGTGTATTTTTGGGCATGATCCTGTTCGTTATGGCCAGACGAGCGCGAGGGTGGCTTCACTTCGATCAGCGGTGGCCGGGAGCTCGAGAACGGGTGGTCGGATGGCCTCTGGTTCAGCGGCGTCGCGGGAGATGCCTCGGCCGAGCTCGAGGTTGAGGACGAAGCCGGGGCCGTCGGATCAGATCTTCAACGGCCTGGATTAGATCGCGGCGCCGCGGATGGATCGTGCGGCGCAGATCAAGCGCGCGATGGCTCGGACGGCCAGGATCTCTTCCGCGGGAAAATCCCGCGTCCCACATCGAAACTCCGGCCATTTTTCACGCGGTTTATCAAATAAGCGCTGCCCGCTTCACCGCAATTGAACTCCTCCCTCCACGGTGACGCCCCGCACCGTGTTCTCCCTGCGGGCGCGCTCTGCGCCCAATCTCTGCTCCTGCGGGCGCGCTCCTAGCGCCCACTTTGCTCCTCCGGCGCGCGAGTTTCACCACCGCGTGTCCTTGGGGGCTTACACACGGCCCTCGGCCTCTCTTGGGCTGGCCCCATGGGATCCCCTTGGGCGTGGTGACCTGGTCCCACATGTGCCTTGGGTTGAACCCTTAAGGCTGGCCCTTGAGGATGGCATATTTTTTGGCAAAGTAACAAATAGGACTTTGTCAAAAACAAAGTCCTTCATGAAAAATACCAATTCTAAATTCCAAATGCCTCCTCCTCTTCTTCTAAGCCATTCTTCCTCTTCTTTATTTCTTCTTCTTCATTAGAATTCATCATCCTTCTTCAACATATATTCATCATTTAATAATGGAATTCTTGAAGGTTCTTCCATCAACCGATGCTCCTGAATCAAAGATTTCTTCAATGTGCTTCATTGATCCAATTAGAGATCAATTGGATCACATCCAATTCACATGCACTAAGAGTTAGTACATGGACTTCTTTAATACACATCATCCACTTAGTAGTTGTGGATGGAACTTCTTTCAACTCCTCATGCATTGTGAAGACAATTCATGGTCTTCAATCAATGTTGTGACTTTGTATCATCTTGATACAAGTTCTATGAACTAAAAGAACAGCTCAACAATCGTCTGATTTTCATGGAGAATGTTTCAACCAGTATCTCCTATGCCACTTAGTACCATGGCCATTCTCCTTCACCACCAACACCATCACTACCTTTGTCATTCACATCTTGACATTCCCTGACTTCCATTCATTCCAAGACAACTTCATGCCTCATTGACAACAAATGCCACACAATGCACTTCACTTCAGACCATAACAACTGTGACATACTATGGAAACATTAACTTTTTATACAGAAAAACGCACAGGATAGGCTATTTACTCACCCAAAATGGGTAACTGATGAAAATGGAACTGTTAATTACTAGATCCACAATAAATGAGATCCCAAAAAAAGGATCCACACATCTTAATAGATCATGGTGTTTCAATCCTGGGGAAGAAAACCCAATATAGACAGTTCATTCACCCTGATCGGAAACCCAGTGGAAAATTCACATTTCCCCCCAAACATCCCTAACCGAGCCTCATGGGGCCCTAACCTCGATATAGGTTTTAAATTCATGAAATTAACCTTGAATTCTTGCCTCAAATTCTAGGTTACTAATCCAATAATGGTGAATAAATTGGACAGCCCATCTAGAATACATGGTCGATATAAGAAACATTAAATAATAATAATAATTTATTATTTTTATTAATTAATATTTCATAACACTGAGCCTCAAGCCTAAAGTGAAATGTTATCAAACTATCCTCAAAAGGTCCACAGTGATGTAAAGGTTGAATTTATATATATGACATGGGAAAAAGAGTATTTTATTGCCTGATATGGAGTTTTTAAATAATACCCCAGCCTAGCCGGACCCGAACCACATGGACCAACTCAGACCGGCCATTCCGACTCACCTCCATCGGCCCACGGCCCAGCTGTGCCGCCCACCCGCATCATTAGGCCCCCTATGGCTCCTGGAAATTCCTTCTCTTATAGGCCTTGAATAACCCAAATCCACTGAAGACTACCACAACACCTCCTACTAGAGCCACCCTCACCGGACCTGCAAGCTGCCACCTTTCTCAAACCACTGAGGACACTCTGGTGTTCCATAACTCATTCAAATACAATATCTGGGATCCTTGACTCTCTATATAAACAAATAAATAAATTAAAATAGTAATAGACACATATATTGGGTGATCAGACATAATACTCAAATCTTCCATAATTATGGTGAAACACCGTCACTTCAGGGTTGATACAGTCCTTTAAGCCATTGTTACCCGATGCACGAGTGTCAACTATCATGAACAGAGTCCGGAGACACCTCATATTCACATTTCCATACACAGATTGTCATTTTTAATTGAAGAATGAGAAAAATAGGGGCTTTTTCTACACTACAATGGAAGAAGGAGGGGGTGAGGAAGAATTTAATTTTACTTAAATTCTCTACTTATTCTTCCTGTACCTACCTTCCTCCAAACAGACACCCAACGACAACAATATTATATCATACCTATGGTAAAAATGACCTTATTAAATCAACTGTGGACTTGTAATTTCGATCTGATACCCTGTTACGATTTTTTTCTAGATCCAACAGAAAAATAAGTTAAATAATTTATTAATGAAGACACACTTGATAACTTTTCCATAGGAGTCTTGCATCCATGAATGTTATACCCCAACTATGGTAAACATAATGGTCCAGAAAAAATTATGCAAATAGATTTATAATCTGATATACCATTTATAAGATAAAGTTTATTCCGTGTGAATATTATAAAAGTACTTAATATTTTTGTAAAATTTATTTTGGACAAACCAGGCCCCAGAATCACACTCTAACTCTGCACCCCTCCTCAAAAATAACCTTAAATATATTCCAAATATGTGTGGGAAAAAACCTAGGTCACTAAATTATAATTTTTATACATCGACGAGTCTTGTTCTTTGATCTTATTGGATATTTCATTTGACTATAAACCCTTGGAATCATTGCTTTTTTTAATTTACCTCCAACTAAAAGGATATTTTTTTCTTGAGTCTTTTTGACTAAATATTTATCGTGAACATCTTTAAGATATTTTTTAAAACATATTACATGTTACATATTTGTTTATTCAAATTTGAAAACATGTCTACAATGAATTACCACTAAACAATTTATGTTGGCAACATTTTCTCGAAAACTTGAGCTTCTTCTTTCATCTTGGTGATCTCATCCTTCCTATATTGAAAGACTCCAAAAACATTGTATTCTATTTCATTAGGAATATCATATATAATAACACTTAATATATGAACTACCAATTTGTGAGAAGATTTATATTGATCATAATCACCACTTCTTCTAGCATTTTCATCTTGAGGAATGTTTGCTACGGTACTAACACATACTTCTTAATCACTAGAGGTATGAAGGTTATCCATATTCATTGTGGAAACCAGAAAAAATAGCTCATTACAAATAATGTATGATATTTCATCATTATTAGTAAAATATGAATAAATAGATACTTCCTCTTCTTTAGATAAGAGGAACTTCTTATAAACATGATCTTATAATTTTTTTATGTTCATCATGGTCTTAGTAGATGATGAAATTTGATCTCTGGTAACTAAATATTCACCAAAAAAACACTTCATTATTGAGTCAGGAAAGAAACTCATGTATTTAAAAGATAATATATTCACTGTAGATATTCTATTAGAGGTGAATCCACCCCTAATAATAATTGAAATGAAATTTATGGAATATGCCTAACACAATGTTGGGGGACGTGGTCTAATCCGTGTTGGGGACTTTTAAAAACCAATTTTTTACTTTTTATCCATATTCCTAATATACCTATTATGATCATAATTCTATTATTCTCTATTAACTATTATTTATATGAATATAAATTTTTTAAATATATCACATGATATTATTTCATGTATCAGAACTCAAAAAGAGTAGCTATGTACCTGTTATGGTTTACAAATAATCAAATACCATAGAATCCACCTAAAAATAATACTTCGAGGTGAAATACAATGAGTTTTATATTTCCATAAACTTGTTTAGCACTATGTAAAATATCTAATAGCGTGTTTATGGTGCAATTTGAATGAATAAATAATTTTGTGTTTACAACACTTTTCTAGATCATTATACCACCACTCAAGATATGATTCACCTAATTGAATATAGTTTGTAATGCCATGTTTTCCTCCACCAGTTGAGTCATTTCTGATGTCATAGTTCATCTTTGTTCATCCATAGACATCTTCTTTACATTGTTACACACACAACATCAGGAAAGAAACTCCTCCTATCACTTCCCATCAACAAAATTGTTAACTACACTTTCTTATCCTTATTGCAATCACAATAATCTAAATGTAATAGAGTAATGGGAAGAATTCTCTATAACACAAATTCTAATCAAATGATATGAATTTGGTCACTAAGTATTCTTTTCATTTTTTCTTTTTCTTATTTATTTGGAGACCGACTTCATTGAGATATAATATTATTCTTTTTTTGGAGTCACAAAATTCAATTGTAATTATTATATAAATAAATATCAGATTAACATTGAATCCACATAGTTGATATTGCCTGAGAACTGAATATTTATTTGACACTATCATCTTCATCATTGAAATACAATAAAATTAAATAGTGTAGCATTGTCTTATTTTCTTCTTTGATAATCAATATCATTAAAATATTTTATTGGTTTACTTATCTCATTTAGTTTTCAAGTATGTACTTCTGTTCATGTCTGGTTCTTCAGAGAAAAAAACTATGCATGTTTGGTATTCTCTTTTCACTGTGTATCAAACGGTTATACACAAGGTTTTATGTTTTGAAACACATTTTTGGTATTATAACAGATAATTAGTTCATAGAACTGTTAATTGAGAATTAATAAATGTGTGTGAGTTTAACATATGTCGAGTAGGAAATGATAATCTTCAACAAAAAGCATGATAGGGGTATAAATAACTATTGAGTGTACATGGTATTTGTTCCCTAAAATAAAAAATTTATCATCCAAAAACTACGTAGATTCCCGATGAATTCTATTCTCAGGTAAACTAGATATCTAGAACAATTGTCCACAGAGCCCCCTCATAAATCTGACAGCCTTCATGAATCAAACTACCTTCATGGAATAATCTTCATTCACAATAATCACTGAGTAAATGTGGAATATCCAATTATCATGATGCACCAATTATATATAGTCATTTGAAATAGTAATGAAATTAGGAGTATTTTCATGATTCTAATGCTTTCATAGAAACCAAAAATCACAAATCTCCTTTGTATCCATGAAATTAAAGAAATTATAGGTTCACTCTAATTATTTTCTTTTATAATGATGTGGGGCACCTCATATATATAGGCACGACTGTTCTTGGGGCTCCACTATATCCACCACATTTTTCTGATTAGTGAAAAATATCATCACAAAGATCATTCGTTCATGATAATCATTTGATACTTTTTTCGGTGTGGAGATCATTACTAACAATCATGATCTCATGATTCTTCTCTTCTCAAAATAATGGAGATCACCATTACCATTCTCTAAGCACCACATCTTCATGAATATCATTACAACATGTGTGAAACCTATTCCGTTACTATTTTTATTGTGATTTATTCCTAGAAAAAAAACATTCATGATGGTAGCTTCTTCTACCCGATTTATCCCCAAAAAATTGGCGTTCACTAGGAAAGGAAACCACCTTAAAAGTATGATTTTCCAACACCAACCACCCCAATTCACTGTCAAATTGATTTTTCAGAAAACATTAATTAATGCATCAGAAAATCTTGATCAATATTATACTAAAATTCACAAAACAAATTTCATGAAAAATCCATCTTTCATGATATATAACCTTTTATCAATAATATATATAATCATTAGATTTATGGAGGAATATATTTAAACATCCATTTCTTCTAGAAATATATTTCATTCTAATCAAACATAAATTTGATTGGATGAACC
Organism: Viscum album; assembly: GCA_963277665.1. NCBI lineage: Eukaryota > Viridiplantae > Streptophyta > Magnoliopsida > Santalales > Viscaceae > Viscum > Viscum album. The sequence goes on along the minus strand of OY728127.1, from coordinate 123,255,476 downwards.
TTTTATGAAAATTTACTTCAAAAGCCTTTCATCACAATTTCTACAAACAACTTATGATATTTGTGAAATTAAAATTGAAAAATAATTATTATATTTTACTAAGATATTTATCCAACCATGAAATAAAATTTCATCAAATGAATCCAAATAAATTATCTATGAATCAACTTGAACCTCAATGTTGTCAAAAATTTCACATTTTATTGGAATATAAATGGTTGTGGACTGATGAATGATGAAATAGTTGACCTATTGAGAGTTATGATATTGTTATAAAAGATCAATATTAGGTTTGTCTACACCTAATTGAGAGTCTTCTATGATGAAATCCCAAATATATCATTTCTTTGTCAGTAATGAAACTATGAGTTCCTGGTGATGGATTTTGGTGTTAAAATTTTCCCACTTTGATTTTGGATTCGATTAACTGAATCATCTATCCATACATGGACAATTTTTTTGGGTATCATCATTGAGGAATCACTCATATAAATTAGGTTATAAGTGTATCATTCATAGAACATATGTATGGTCCTCTATTTTCGTCAAGACCACCATGTTTACAGTAAGATCATGAAGTGGTAGTCCTTTATTCACAAGGATCACATTTTGGGGCATGTTATTTTATCTTATATATTTTTTATGGACACATTGAAGATCGATCCATTTATTGATTAATAGAAACCTAATATCATGTTGACCATTTGGAGTATAAATGGCTTGGTGTGGTACTACAAGATGTTTGTGGATGAATTTTATAGGATTTTATCCCTTTTATATGCCCTAACCTTGAATTAGAATCTATTCACCGGGACTAATTAAATACATAATGAATTTGACAACCTATGTCAAAGGAATGTTTGTGCTTATATTTAATGTGATTTTTTGCTATCTAGGATCATCTATGTGTTGTTTTGTAGATTGTAAGTAATCACATTTCATTTAGGGAAGTTGAGAACCCACATTAATCACTACATGAATCATGAACTAGATTTTGAATAGGTATTATTCATTATTTGGGATGTGGAGTTACAATCATCTTGGAGAATGCTATATTGTTTACTCAAACCATCAGAGCCTCATGAATTCATTCATGCAGAGATTCTAGAACAAATGGAAGACTCTCTGGTTGGATTTCATGAATCACAATGACACAGAAATAGTCAATAATCATGGTATGGGAAACACTTATATTATATTTCCATATAAATCATACCCAGCCTGATTTGGTGAAACATGGATATTGGAAGTGGGCCTCTATATAGATGAACCTAGTTGAGAAGGAGGGTAATACTATTCTTAACTATATGGGGTTCAATCATCTCCCCCTACAACATGTGAGGGATTCATTGTTCATACTGGTCTACTGTGAGGCCTCACACGACCTGATAACCTAAAAAGATACACCAAGTTTATTTTTTGAAGGAGGTAATCACACCAAAATTTTATATGGTCGGATATTTTTCTCAGTCATAATGAAAGATGAGGTGATGAGAGAATTAAACACATCTCTTTTGGTTGTAAAAACTAGTGTGTGTAATTTTTACAAAGAGTTTTTTATAGTTTGGTGGGCCGGTACTACTTGAAGTGTGGCTGGGTTCATCTATAAAAGCCTCACTAATCAATAGGTAAATTCCGAAAACCATTTTCTAGCCATATTGTTGCTTCATCTTGAGATTTTAGAGTATAAATGGGATGGTATATCCATGACCATTTTGAGAGAGATTTTGAAAAAAATGAAAGTACATGAAATAATCCGGGTGATAGTTGATTGTCTAACAATGTTAGATAACTTAGTTTTTAACAAGGGCCATGGTTCATAGGATAGTTATGGGTAGTTCTATATACGAGTGATCATTCTTCTTCAGGGGGTACCCTAAACTATTCTATTTTAAATTTATGTAAAGTTCATGTCATGGTCATGGAGAGTCTTTCATTAGTCATTTGAGACCCATATAAAGAAGAGTACATAATTTCTATCGAATAATTTTTTTTTAGAATTATCAACCTATCCTGGTATTAGAAGTCTTTTTGTATTCTTTTGTGTTAGAATTTGGTGTGGTCTAGGAGGATCAATTCCCAAAGTATAGTTTTTACAAAAATATCTTCCACTCTACTATGTGCATGTCACATTTTTGGGCTATGTAAGAGAGACTATGAATGTTACCATTATAATATATAGATATCAATGAGGCATCTATTATTGGTCTTGAGATGGTAAAAGAAATTATTGAGATTGTCAATGACATCTATGAGTTGATTAAGACAACCTGGAGTTTGAAAAAATCTTATGTTTATCAACATCATATGCCCTTGGAGAATGATCAAGGAGTCCATGTTTTCCTAAGAGTATCCCAATGATGAGGATTTCAAATATTTTTCCATGGAGGAAAGCTATCCTTGAATTACATCTATATTCTCATGATCTTATAAAGGGTTGATAGTGTCACTTTCTGCCACTCCCTTCCCCCATAGTTGGATCGGGTAAATGACGTTTTCATCATATCATAGCTAATGATATATATTCATGACCCCATACATGTTATTGAATAGGGGAAGATGGAAATTGGTTAAGTATCATCAATTGGGGATTACTTAGGGGTGACTAAGGTTCGTAATGAGAGGAAACTACCTAGATTGATCACCTCCTTTGTCTATGTGTTGGGGTAGTAAGAGAGAATGTAAGAGATTTGTTGGAGTGGGATATCTAGATATGGGATTCATATCCCAATATATTTTTATTTATTTTTGGGGAAGAAAATTATTGAATTCGGTAATAATAGAGAGACCCTATTTGTTCAATGTAATGCATTGAATTATATATATACAAATATTTTGTATGGTCAAAGCTAAGAAGGTCCTCTATTCTGAGGCTTGATCTTCCCTAAAAAAATTTAATAAAAATATTAATTTTTTCTCTATATCTCTCATTTGTGATTTCATATTGAAACTTGGATAACTGATATATTGATTCTCAAATAGAAAATCCAAAATCATGATTGACTTCAGAACATGATGTTTTCCCTAGGCCCGACCTTATATAGGTTGGTTTGGGGAGTTTAGATAAAACATCTATTGGCATGTGCATTTAGTTGAATATATAAACAAATTATTTATTTAAATTAAATGAACAAGAAATGAAATCCCTTTATAAATATACTTTTATGATGCATCAAAATGTATATCCTCATAACCCTAGGACCATTTAGATGAGTCTTGTTCTACATATCATTGGTGGATCGAGATCAGAAAACATTGGGACACTTTATCCTGGTGAATCACGGTGTATCAAACACTGTGAATTCTATTCTAATTTTTTGAGAACATTCTTCATCAATAAAGAAGACAAATTAAGGTAGAACTCAAAATTATTTATTTCCACACTAAACATACTAAAATATGTTTCCATTATCCAATATATCTGTTGATCTATTTTAACTATTTTTTTTGGATGCACCTCTATTTGAATATTCAAATGATTATCAAATTAATCCCCAATATTCCATGTTCTCACCATAGGAATACCAATTCGTTTTATTTTTCTATGATCTCTAAGAATATTATTTTTTATCCTTTTTTGGGTGATTATACCCAACTAGGTCATCTCATTTTTTTCCACTGGGAATTGATTCCAGGGGTCAAAATATTCAGGGGGTGAAAATCGATAAAACACACAGATTCATGATGGATTCAAGTGTGGATAATTGATATAAGATAAGATGATGGTACAAAATTATTTTAGGTGTGTGGATGATTCCATCAAGGTTCAACAGACTGGTGAGGTGGAAAGAGATGACTAGAGGCACATCAGCATAAGTTAGCCTCATGCAAACATTGGACAGATCATCATAAATCCCTTTCTGACCACATGATGTCCCTAAGAGATGAAAAAATGATTTCCCCTTGATTTTATATGACCTGGAGGCCTGATAAACAACAGTGGAGCCAAATTTGTATTGTAGAAGGACAAATTTGTGGCTTCATGAAAATTTCAACTATGCACTGTGTAGTTTTAAATAACACATGGTGAGAAGGTCCCTAGCTGCAACATCTTGTGTTTTGGGTGAGAATTGTATCACATTCTTGTTAGACTCACACATGACATGTGAACCATCTTATAGTAACCCACATTTATCTATGAGAGTAAAAGGGAATGGGCACAAAAAAGGACATATCGTGTACCAAAATGCTTCCATAGTAAACTAACACATCCCAACAAATAGGGTCATGACTTCATGTATGAGGATGTTTCTTGTATTTGAGTACCCGAGCATGGGTAGGAGTTCACAGGCATGGCCCAATAAATGCCTTTAACACTATTAGGATGAGATATGTCGTGTAGTCTCCTTAAACATCATGTAGGTTTACATGGTTTGTATGTCTTCTATTAGCTGGGACACGACCATGTCATGGAATTGGACCCCATTCCATATGGGTGTGCTTATATGAATTATACAATAACTTCCCTTTATTGGAAAGTTATACACCTCATATGTCCTTTATTGACCTAGTTTTTAGCCCTTGAGTAGCCTATACTATGTAATTATCTATGTAGACCGATTTGGTAGCCTTATGGAATATTTTAGGAGATGATGTGAGGTGTACTGAATGTGATGCTTCATCAATCGATGCTCAATAATGATAGTGATCAATCATGATCATCAGAGATAATAGAGTGGTTCCCTCCTCTTTTGATGGGGAATGGTTCCTATGTCTATTAATAGAGTGAAACACTCATTCTACATAGGTAATGGTTCCTTGATCAACCATTATAGTGAAACCCTACAGCAGGGATACAGAGGCATTATATATATTTTATCTGAGTGTCACCATAATGATGGATAGTTCATAGGGCCTTGATTGATGTAGTGAAACCCTCCAATTGGGCTAGGCATGGATCGTCAACCCCGACTATTAGAATTGTTCCCTACAACTAGGCTAGATGTGGTTCTTATACTACCATTAAGTGTTGTACCCTTTGGGGTGGTAGGGAATGGGTCATCTACCAATTACATGAGTGGATCAATTTTGAAAGCAATAGAATGTGTCTGCATCCAACATAAGGGAACCCTCCTTCCCTAAGAAGGCATTGATCATCTAGATAATGACTGGGATGAACCATCATGTTGTACTATGAAATGAATCTTCATTATAGATATTATTACCCCATGACTGTATAGCATAATTGAGAGGTGGGTCTTGACATGGATGTATCTTCTGATAGACAGTTGAGATGTTGAGCATCATTAATGGACCTTTGTAACTCTGTACACTCTTTCTAGTGAAGGGATTTGAGTTGGATATCCCCATTCCCTCTCATTTGGGATTATTTTATGACAATATCAATATATATATATATATCATAATTCATGTAATTGTATTTTTTTCTCTCTATATTTTTGTTGGTCGATCAATTCCTATAATATCTCTTAATACACCCATGTCATATTTTTCTATGTCATACTGGGTATGTATATTTTTTCCCATTCACAGAAGTTTGACACACATGTTGTGTCTTATGAAGATGAACGATAAGAAATCAAAGACTAAAGAGGATCCTCGGGATAGTATGGGTATTGAACTAATATGGTGGTTAGAGCTTGGATATTCCACGATGGGTTCTCTCAAAAATTACTTTTCCATTTTTTTCTAGTTGGTATATCATTCTAGTTAGGCATATATTTTATTAAATTTACATTTTATCTTACCCTACAGTTCTATTGTAGAACCTAGAGTATTTCATGGCATGGTTATACTATAGACACTACATCACATTTATTGTTCTTCATTAATTTAGAATGGGTATGGTTGGTTTAATGTGAATATATATACAGTTTGCAATGGAATCCCATAGTTGTTATGCCATTCAATATTTTCCCCAATCCCCTAACCTATACCAGAAGTTATGGGGTAGTTGTGGCTTACACCCCATTAGGTTGGGCTTTGAATACTTTTTATGGAGGGATGTTCATTTGTAATGAGGAATATGATGATTTATTTAAAGAACCAAATAAAATATTAGTCATTGTACTTGTAAATTAATTACCCATATTTAGTGAAAAATATGTAATATAATGTTATTTTTCAATGAAGTTCATATGATACTTCTTTACAAAATAAAATATGTAATTGGTTATGGCTCATGAAAATTTAAAAGTCAGGATAAAAATTACCAAACACCTTTTTGGGAGAAAGATTTAGTGATGTTTTATTAATTGTATTGGCATTATCTATATGATTTGATTTATGATATATGTTATCTTCTAAAAGTGGAGTTAATATATTTTTAAGTATATGGTGTTAAATATTAAGCAATGGTTATGGTTGGAACTTATCATATACTTTGAGTAAAAAATACATTACCAATTAATGATGGAAAAAATTGTGGTTGATTCATTGAGTAGGGAATATCATTCATCATTTTCAATAATTATTGACTAAATATACCCAATATTAATGTATTTTACATGGTTATGTGTTTATGTAATGATAGAATTTGTAGATCCCTATAATTTAAAAGTGATAGATCAACTATCCATTTACATGATGTTTAAAGAATCATATAATGCAAATGTAGAGCTGTAGAAAATGGTATAGAATATTCTAGATTTTAACTATGATGAATATTGATTTATATTATTTGGAACCTATAAATGTTTTCCCTTAAAACTAGAATTTATGTGAGAAATTATGGGTGATTCGGCTTTCTCATTTGTTTCTATTAGTTTTGGATGAGAAAATTTGTATTGATATTTAATGAAAACCTTATGGTGGGATATCATAATGAGAGAAATCATAGAATACAAGCCTCAATTCATTACATTCTATCATATTACTATTGGAATCAATAAGTCTATGTTCATATATAATTCTATAAAAATACAAATACTAATATGGGAAAACCTCACCATATATTTATACTATAGATTACCCATGTAATTAAAATTCTATTAATATTATGACACCTCACACTAAATAATCCACAATGAATGGAGATATATAATGACTCATGACTCGCACATCTTGTTGGCACCAGTTTTGTTACTTGCACCATGGGTATAAAAAATATCACCAGTAGAATCCATTCCACCATATAATATAGTAAAACATCAAAAGGTAGGTCGAAAAAATGAATAACTGTATTATTTAAAAAAATTATAGACCATAAACAATCCAAAAATTAATGAATAATGTTAAATAATACATATAAAATTATAAAAATTTTACAAAATAATTTTCTAAGATAGGTACTGAATGGATACTTTGAAACCAAACTAGAAATAAAGAAAAAAACACCAAATATGTCCTATAACTTAATAAAATTATTTATATACATAGGGTAAATTTTTTTCAAAACTCTATAGGGACATAACAAAGGATTTATGTGATCAAGTGAAAATATCACGACAATGCACTAGGGAAGAAAAATAATAACCAACAGGATTCTATTCTGTAAAAACATACGATCGCTTAATTTGAATGTATTTCTCACCAAATTATACATCTAATATAGTCATATAACTTTGAGATCATAAAAAATCGTGGAACCCCACAACATCTTACCCATTGATTTTTCACCATCACACCATGAAATAAAATTACCTATTCTCCCACCCCTTTTACATATATCAAAACACATCATATCACCCCATTATTAAAGACACATATGAAATTTGTGTTTTGGGTCCAGAAACATCAATATATTCCCCCACAATCAAAATTTTTATCATCAGGTGATAGAATCAGGTACAAACATCATGTACTATCACATCACATCATTACCATAGACAAAAGGGCTCATAAATCAAATATCATCCAATCAAAAAGAACCAAATATCTCTTATGGGAACCTGGTACATCAACAAAAGTCTATCCCATAGACACATGATCCATCACTAATAACATAATAGTGTGATAGAGGGGGTTTCCAGAAATGCACATCTCTTCCCACCTATATATCTCAGAAAATACCTATAACCAATAAAATATAGGTGTAGTAAATGTTATCCAACCCCGGTAGGGCCCATATATAAATTGTATAATCATTACTGATATATATATATATATATATATATAACCCATACCCAACCTATGGGTTTATAAAATATTCACTAGAAAACACCCAAAAACCACCCTCAATCAAAACAAAAATTGTCAAAACCACTTACACCACTATTTTAAACACAACACACACAAAAAACAATCAATACACAACAACATTCAATTATACGGTTCACCACCTTCCAAATATAACATGTTTCAAAAACATTAAATTCAATTTCACATTAATCACATTCAAAAATACCATTATTCATTTACGAAATATATCACACATCAACTTTTATCCAATTATTTATTTATTTTCTAGAATTCATTTTTGTAATTTTAGATTCATAGATTATTCAACTTCTAAACATGAAACTAAAACCTCCATGACACACAACCACTAGACCAACTCATAACCACTTCTAAAACATTACACATCCACAATCTTATATAACAAAAATATATCAAAATATAATCACAACATACAACAATAACGCATCATCACAACTATTCACCGTAACCACTATGCACCAAAACTACCATGCACCCCATACACTACAAACCATAACAACAATGACCCATATCTCGAAACTTCCTACATCACATCCATACTAACAAAGCACCACATAATAGAACCACACATGTCACAACCAAGATGGTCACCACCATTACGATAGAATATCACAATAAGCATTGGGAAACATAACAAGCACAGACCCAAAATATTTCAATAAATCCCCTAAACCACAATTATTTAGGGGAATTGTAACATTTCATATTAATTTAGAATATGTATTCTCCTATAAATCATATTTCAAGGAAAACCAAATTTTTTCTGATATAAAAGTGTATTTTCATTTTTGTATACCGTTCGAACAAACAATAAATCCTAAACAGTATCAAGGAAAATCATCTAAAGTGAAAACAAGTATTCCAAAAATCATTATTTTCATAATTGGGAACATCAATTATAAACATATCAACAGAAATATATAATAAATTAAAACATGTGTTTCCTCTATGACACTAGTAAATATTAGGCATTCTAACTAATTAAAATTCTTATACAAACCCTTACCATCCACCCAATTGAAACCATAATCATGAAAATTCAACACATTGGCATTAAATTGGTACTGAATAAGGGTCATCTATGATAAATAAGATTTATGATATTACATTGATCCACTATTTGAATACGAAATACCCAAGAAACCACAACTACATAAGGAAATACCGGATCAACCATAACTACAACAACATATCATCAAAATTCAACCCACACAAACTATATGTACTGTCATCATATCGATATCGAATCCCCACTTGTTAAGCAGAACTAAATAGGGGTTAAATGGGAATACAAATCATTAGATCATGAAAACTGAACCATAAAATCCAAAATTCCTAGAATGAATAAGATAAGATTAAAAATCTCCCAAAAATTGTTTTGTTTGATTTTCAAAACCAAGTGGTTGTAATAAACAAAGAAAAGTATTTACATGTAAATAAAACATATAATTAAGATGAAATGTTTTTTATCTATTTCCTGAAATTCATATGGAAATCCTAAATTACATGTTGTCTATGGATTATAATATGATATACAATTATATTGAATGAATTACCATTTCATACAACATTTGTAGAAATTCATGTCCATGTGAGACCTAAAGATATCACACCTCAAATTTCACTTTGAAAATAAGAAATCATTTTATGGAATCCCATACTAGTAGAAATAGGAAATTAGTTCCTTGGGTACACAAGCCTCAAATAATGAACTCATGTCGGGAGTCATTATTTCATGACATGAATTACTAGATGCATCTCCAACCACTATTGAACCTCTAATAGCATCCAATTAAATAAACCCAACACTATAATTCATAATGTAACATCTCTATAAGGCATGAAAAACTATATTATTTACAACTCTAACAATTATAACCCATGAAAATTAAAACCAAACAAAAAAAATAAAGTCTTTCTATCAACCACCCCTTGAGATACCCTTCAAGGTTCCCATTACACCTAAAAATTACCACAAGCCAAAAAAGGAAAAGGAAACATGCCTTAAAATATACTAAAAAACCACATTATCGAGAAACTAGATATAATCCTCTCACTATGCACACCACCACATGTCTAGTGAATCCCAAAGGACACTACATTCAACATAGTAATCCCCAAACACATCAAAATTCCAACAAAGGCAAAACCAATGATTTCAAAATGATGGGTGATATAAAATTACAACTGAATCCTTGATGTATTTATCCTTGGGAATCCGAAATGTCCTAGGGGTATTAATACTCACACCAGTTGGAGGAGTTTCCCTATATTATATAAAACTCTACTTGGATATATGATAATATATTAGAAGAAACTCTTGTAAATAATATAATCGTATAAAAAAATACCACAATACATGAATGATTAAAATTGTTATATAAAAATGTATCCATATATAACAAACTGAATGTGTATGGAAGCAACTCAAAAACATATCCTAACCCAAGATATAAATGTATGAATCGATCCCCAAATTCCACATAGAATAAGAAAATTAAATACATAGGGCCAGTATACTTATATTCTCTACAGGGATATGACCATGGTATCAAGTACACATGTGAAAAAATAAGTATAATGAACCCGTCAAAAATATTAGAACTGAAAAATCCTTTAGAGGTCAATTTTTTCATGCAATCATCATTAATGTTCTCTCCAAATCACAAATCCAATATAGTAATAGATCAACTTATTCATAAAAAATAAGGATTTCCCACTATTTCTTCCACATATAATTTTCCCTCATGTTCTAAAATCGAACATCATGTGCACCCATCCCCTTAATACATATCACATCCCATCACGTAATACCTCACTAGAGGAAACTGATGCCATTTATGATGTGGGTTGGGATGATTCACTTCCAAAATCTAGATCACAAGGTATAACATCCGATGTTATAATCATGTACCAAAAATTCATGTCTCTACCAATGTCACCAGGTCCCACACATAAAATTTCATCATAACCACAATAACCACATCTCCCCCAAACACAATTGGGCCATCACTACAGATCTAACCCACAGAAACCTAGTCCATCACGGTTGATGGATGATCTGTGATGAGTGGGTATCCAACCATATGTATCACCACCATCATGGATGATGGGTAAATCACTAGTAACTCCAATCATTTCACATTTAGTAATGTTATCAAACTCATTGTGGGGACCATACATAAATAACATAAAATTACATGATATATGAACTATAGACATAACCATATCAGGGGTTCACTACAACTGCACAAGCGAACAACACATCCCAACTACTATACGATGCACCAATCATCACTACCACTTTCACTAATATATATAACCCACCAAAAATAATACACACCCATACATTAAAATATTGGATTCAACATTTTCAAAATTTATATAATTTCACTAATATTCATTTCAATGCCACATTATTTACATTTACTTGTCCTTAATTCATTAAATTCATTCAATACATTTAACACATATAAACAATAATCAAATTCCATAATTTATGTAAAAAACCATGTAATTTCATTTCATTTTCAATAATTATTCCATTACTAACTAGGAAACAATCACAATATGTAAATACCCGTAAAATTCAAGGGAATTTTTTTCTTAATTTTCTTTGGAATTTTAAAAGAATGTAGTTTCTGACGGCACCTGATTCCGAGGCACAGTGTGCCCAGAATCATTTTCCGAATTTTGGCTCGGGTACGTTCAGTGAACGAACGAGCGGGTTTTTCTAACTTTTGAACCGGTGCTCAGAATCGAATTCTGAGGGCACCGATGGAATCACAGTGCCAGTATTTGCTTAGAAACGCCTTTTCCGGAGTTTCATTTACTCGGCTGTGTTTTTTAATTTTTGGGGTTAATTTAGGAAATAAAAAAAAGTTGTGCGACAACTTTATTTTTATTTCACTTAAAGCCACTTAAAACAACTTAAAGCCACTCAAGATAAGTTGAAGCGGATAGGGTGGAATCCAAAATATCCTACCCTCTTGGTAGGATACTTGTGAGGTGGGGCCCGCACGATCCCCAACGTTTATTTTCCTCTAAGTAATGCACCTGCGAAAACTCCTCTTAATGAAAGTCAACTGGTGCTTTTTCTAAACACTTAACGCCCCTATTAATTGGACAGTTAAGACGTTATCATTAATTCACTGAATAAATGGTTTGTTTCTTAACATGTTTTTCAAATCATCGGAATGGAATAAAATAAGACCAACACATGTTTTTCTTGTGGGTGGCTTGTTGAGAGGATTTGGAGAAACTCTAAATTCTTCATCCTCCTTCGCGAATAACGCGAAGAACGCAAAGAACGTGAAGAACACAAAAAACACGAAGAATGCCAAACCCTCGGAGATCGACGACGCGACACCGTGTTCCACGACGCCGACGATTCTCCTTCCGCGATGCTTCTTCTGCGACGTTTTTTCCGCGACGTTTCATCCCCGCAACTATCTCCGATCATCAACTCATTGAGGTAGGAGATTACGGTTCTCTATTCTTTGTGGATTTTATCCTCATAATGGGTTTAAACGTGCAATTAAATCTGTGTGTTTTCTTTAACCCTCGGAGATCGCCGACGCGATGCCGTGTACCGCAACGACGCGACGCCCCTTCCGCGACGCGACGATCCTCTTCTTCCGCGACGGTCAATCCCACGAAGAACTCACATCCGAAGACAATGATGAGGTAGTGGTTTGTTTTATTTAAATCTTTTTGATTTATACCGGCGGCATTTGATTAAAATATTTTTGTTGTGAGAATTTTAAAACCGCTAACGCGGTGGGTGCGGACTAACGAACAAGTCCTAACCCACCGCCCCATTCGTTCTTGGTGTGTGAAACGGCGGACGTCGACAAAGTAGGCCGCATGGGCGACGCGGGGTCCTCGCAATGAAGGATGGACCCTGGGAGGACCTTTGGAAAAGACTGCGTGAATTTCCGACCACCAGAACTCATCCGATGGTCCGCGGAGCGACCCGCCGGTGCGCCCCGCCGGCACGGCGGTGGAAGGCGGCGGCGCTCGGCGCGCCACCGTGGGGAACCGTCGCGGCTAAAGTCATGGAGGCAGCAGCACGGTCCCGTGACCACACGGGACCGGTGGAGCATGGGACGCAGCGGCCCGGCCGCGTCCGCTGGCATGTGCGGCTCCATGCGGGGTCGCGATTCTCTCATGCGGGGGGCAGCATGCCCCTCGCCCCGCTCGGCCGTAACCGGCCGAGCCGACCCGCCGGTTCGGGCCGGGTCGCGCCCAGGCCGGGCTTGGGCCGGGCCGGGTCAGACCGGGACCCGGGTCCGGTCGATCCAATTTGGGCCGACCTAGGGGGGTTGGGCCGGGGCGGTCCGGGCCCAGACCCCCCGTTTTCGGACCTTTTCGGTCTTTTTCTCATAACATGAGTTACAGGCCTCCGATCGACGTACCTTCCGAGGCGATGCGATCCTTGGATCGAGACGGTCGTTTTGGTATATCGCACTAATGGTTTCGGAGTACTTTGGGTTTGGTCGGGTTGGTTCGTACACGAAACAAACCGGGCCCTCGGAGTAGAAACACTCATATCTTGAGCTACGGACGTCCGATTGACGTACCGTCGACTTTGTTGGATTCCTCTAAGTGAGATGGATCTTTTGGCTTACTCTTCCTGAGGTTTGGATGCAATTGGAGTACGGTTGGGATGGTTTTGCCTTAAAAACCAACCGGGCCCCTGGGACAAAAAAGCAAATAACTCTCAGACCGGGCGTCCGATTGACGCGTTGTCGGCGACGTTGAGTTCCCGTTGATGATATGGAACTTTTGGATGCATCAACTCTGGACTATGTGTCAGTTGATGTATCAGCCCCTTGGCTCGTGGAGCGGACCCTCCCGAGCAAGCTTGCTGTGTGCGGGAACCCTAGAGCTGGCTGCCACTGCGACTGTGACGACGACGACTGTGCAGAGATCCTCAGTGGGTTCGACGACGGCGACTACAGCACTCAACGATCCTACGTGGATCAGTGCTACCGATCCTGTGTGGGTCTGATCCTATGTGGGTCAGCGCTCAGCGGTCCTGTGTGGGCCAGTGCCTACAGATCCTGTGTGGGTCCGATCCTGTATGGGTCTTTGCGGGGGTTAGTTACCTACCGATCATGTGTGGGTCAGATCCTTTGTAGGTCATCGCGGGGGTTAGTTACCTATTGATCCGGTGTGGGTCAGATCCTTCGTGGGTCATTGAGGGGGTTAGTACCTATCGTTCCTTTATGGGTCCAACAACATAGATGAATCAGTGGATATATCTGATAATCTCTATCATCATTCGAAGATGTACACCTGTGTGAGCTGAATCCTGTTTTGCTTTTCTATGTGGATTGTGTTGAGCTATCCTGTGTGGATTTACGTTTTTCTTTCCTATGTGGATTATATTGAGCTATCCTATGTGGATTTACGTTTTTCTTTCCTGTGCGGACTGGGTTGTACTTGGGGTCGGATGTTAGAGCCGAATGAGAATATATGACTTAGGTATATGTATGGGCATATACCTAAGCAGTGTCGTATGTTACTTCGTTATTGTATCTTTCCTTTGTGGATTATCCATTGTGGATTCTAGGAGACCTTCGGGGGTCTCGGGGTCCCTACTGAGTAGCCTATACTCACCCCTACACGGGCTATGCATGTACTACGTTGTGTTGGGTGTAGAAGACGGACATCGCAGATCGTGGTTGAGGCTTGCGGAGCAGGACAATACCTGGAGGTGGACCACTGGGCGGGACGTACTCGGAGCAGTCGGCTGGACCTGAGAAGCAGTGGAGGCTATCTGTACCCACCTTTCAGGTGGGATTTCCAGTGGACAGCTCGACATTGCGGCTTTACTTTACAGTTTCTGTTTTCCCTTCCCATTGTACTTTACTTTCAGTTTGGGTTTGTATACTGGCCCACTTTCTTTTCTGCACTTACTGTTATACACAGTTTTTACATAGTGTTTACTTCTACTGCTTGCTGGCTCTGTGTGTTTGTTAACTTACAAAGGCAATGCCTTCCCTTTTTACTGGGAATTACGCCTCGTTGCTAGTCGCTATCCCCTGGCCTATGGAAGGCGGGCTTGGGGTAGTCATGGCACGGGCCCTGAGGAAGGGTCGTGGCACAATAACACCAGAACACAAATTTCCAAACAAAGTACAGTTATCACAGCACCAAAAATCATCCATAATATATGCCAACCAAACTTCAAAACACATCCTCCACACAAACTGAAAATATATCACCACCACATGTCATCACCACTATACACAGTATCCACAATTAATCACAACCACTATGTTCTACAATAACTATGCACCACACAATCATCAGAACACATCATAAAATACCAATAAAAATCTAGGACAACCCACAACTTCATCCTAGATCCACAAATTACACATGCCATATGTTCACCAAGATTACCTCAGTATATCCCAAACCTCTTAGGGAATTAAAACATGCACAAATACACACAATATAAAAAAATCATAACTTCCATAATTATTCATGTTATTTAACACATTAGTTTAGTATTAATCATGGGTATTATCATGAAAACTATGTTATGTGGGAAAATGATATTAATCAGTTACAAGATCATTAACATTTTATTTAGGGTGTAATAAATAAATATCACCTAAATGGTCTCATGGAAAATATTCAACAACACAAACACTTCTCCAAATAGAAATTTTCATATTGGAAATATCAAATATAAATACCTCAATAAAAACATCAATTCATCCAAAACAATTGAAATCTCTCTCATAATCACTAATTTCATATGATAAAATTAAATATATATATCATTAAATAATCATAATATCAATAAAAAATTCATAATCATGAAAATACCACACATATAATGTAAACAATGACATAAAGAGGGTCATCTTCCTCAAGGTAGTGTTCTAATCTCGTTTTTCCCCAAGAGAAATATAAATATACACTAAAGACAAAAATATCCCAAAAAACCCTAGATCCACTTAAATCAACATGTTGAGTCCTCTAAAAACTAACTAAACACACCCCTAATAAAACGAACAACATTGTAGAGAAACCCCAGAAGAAAGATAGAAGTGATAAGAGGTTTGAGTGGGGAATAATTTACCTTCAATCACCAAATCATTGTCACTACAAACAAGGATAAAATTTTGAATTTGTTGATTTAGATGAAATCCAAAACAATATAGATTTTTACCAATAATAATAAAATATTATATCTGAATGAAGCGGTTCATCAAAATTTTATGTATATAAAAAGGCGATAAGTCAGCTTTTAGAGTGTCAATTCTATATTTAGGTAATGAATTACTTGTGTACCATGTAAAAAAATATGGGAATATTTTATGATGGATGAAATTCCATATCTACAACATTTTACTATAATTTATGGATCCTTAGTCCAAATTGTTTCCACATCATGAATTCTCCTTTCACGATGTGAATTTATTTGATATACTCCCATATTTCCCAACAAAACCATTATTTGACAAGCTACACATGTCCAAAATCCCAAACACATTTCAAGAATGAATATTTTCACAACATGAATTTTCAACAATACCAAAATCAATAAAAACATCTCAATAATCCTTTTAAAAACACCCATCACCATAATTGGCAACATAATAGGCTGGGATTCCATAAGAAGTTAAATTATATACCCCAAAAAAATTTATCATCCAAAAAATTAAAAGAATACCCAAAAATGAATGGGGTTTTAACAACCACACAATGAAATATCTCTCAATGTTCTCAATAAACCTCGTAATTTCAACCATCCAATAAAACCAGAACAACCACAGAATATCCCACTCTATCATGACCTCCTCCCACCAAATATTCAATAATAATGTGAGAGAAAAATGACCCCAGATTACATCATCTAGTAATCCCATCAATTATGTCTAATAATGATAGTATTAAAATATATCACTTTAAAGAGGAACTATTATAAATAACATTAAAATGGAACATAAAATATTTCTACAAACCACTAAAATACTCCAACCAGAAAAATTATGGTAATCAAAAAAATTTCTATAATGAAAGATTAATGTAAATTGATACAAATAAAGGTACCAAAATATACCAACAATAAAAGTATACATAATTTATAGAACAACATATTCTAACACATGTTTATATTTATATCTTTGACCTCAATGTTTTCATATGATCCGAAAAAAGAGTTTATAAATTTTTAGTGTGAGAAAAATGTTTAGATTTTATGGTCACAACCAAGGGTTCAAGTTCACATGTAAAAGGTGATATCTAATTCTTGAGTGATCACTTAGGGTAAAAAACTATAACATATATAGGTAAGCCATTGCATACCAATATCCCAGAGGCTCTCTCACCATATAATATATATAATATAAATATACATCATTGAGATCACAAAAAACCATGGGACCACACTTCCACATCCCACCATAGTCTTTCTGATCTCATTAACCAAAAATGAAAAACATTTTTTCTATTACATTAATGTACACATCAAATCATAACATTCCAAATGTCTCCAGGGACATCCAAGATATTGTTTGGATGCATACCTAAATACCCCATCATCACATGGTCTTGCATATTTTTCTATAATAAGGTATAATTGCATAACATGTCACACAGAATCACCTGGGACCACACATCAAATACCATCATAGAAACATCAACTAAATATCACATAGATAAACGTAAGAAATCACAAAATATTTTCCTATAAACACATCAGATATAAAAACCGGAGGAATAATAGTGAAGAGGGATAGTTTACAATCCATATCGACCCCTTCTACAATTTCCTAAAAAACATGGAACATAGAAATAAATTAGTTACATTATGTTTTTAAACATTGGTTTGTAATGTTTAGAAATATAATAAAACTAAATGGTATATAGATAGAACACCTTCGAAAATATTGGTTCAGAATTACTGTAGTAGGCTACACCACATCCCCACTAATGTATCACATGTAACACTTAATTAATTACCACCACTAATTGGCATAACTATTAAAATGTTATATTTAATGAGTTACCTCATGGTTCTTTGATATCCCATGTTAATTGAATATTTTTTAAGAATAATTTATCCATCATAAATTTTCTATGATTCTTAATATCCACCAAATGGTCAAGGGAGACATTTCATAAAATTCCATATAGTCAACATATTTTTTTGGGGATAAATTGGTTTTATTTATTCACAGGTTACTCTATTTATTTCTTATATTAAATGAAATAACA
This sequence comes from Viscum album, assembly GCA_963277665.1. Classification (NCBI taxonomy): domain Eukaryota; kingdom Viridiplantae; phylum Streptophyta; class Magnoliopsida; order Santalales; family Viscaceae; genus Viscum; species Viscum album. The sequence goes on along the minus strand of OY728127.1, from coordinate 123,237,116 downwards.
AACACAAAAACTCTACATATCCAACTCTAACCATTTTAGGTTGCTGATTCTGTAGGATATTTCCCTATTTTTTAATTCTCACCAAATTTACCTAGTTTCATATATAAAAAAATTAAATGAATAAAAAATCATAGATGATGGAACATTGAAATCATCAAAAAATTATTTTATTTATATAAATATAAATTATAATATCGTAATTCTTTTTATAATATCATCATAACTTTAATGATATCTAAATTTTCTCATTTATATGAAAATTAAAATTAGATTTCATAAATAACCAATAATTACGAGTTTAATAGAAATGGATCCCCATTATTACATTCCAATTACATTTTAGATTGTTTTTAGGGAATAATGTGATCTATTAAATGGAAAAGTGTAAATTTCTACACATTGTACTTGTTTATAGAAAATAGGTTCATTAATTTGAAATTGTATTTTATTGGAGACACATTATTCATTGACTTAGAATCAATATTAATCATCAAAAACATTTCATAAAAAAATATTAAGAAAATTAGATTAATGATGATTGAATTTCATTTTTACCCATTCTGGAATAATAATTTTGTAGTGAATTTGGAAGCATGGATACATAAAAAAAATACTATATAAAATTTTTACATCATTCCCCATTATGGTCATCAAATATTTCACACTTCTTAGACATAATATAAATATTTTTACACACTTTGTACTAGGTAATAGGAATCCTTAAAATAGTGAGAGCATATACAAAGTATGCGTAATTATGGATAATATCAATTTCTAATCATTTTATATAATAATATGATAGTTAGTATATGATTATATGATATAAAAATTTGAAATTCATATAATGGATTTCAAATATCATAATCATGATTGATTAAATAACCTTATATGTTTAGAAGACATTATTCATTAATTTTTTAATGAAAAAAATTCATTGAAGCATATCATCGGGTTAAGATCACTTCATTATAATGCGGCATAATGTGATGCATAAAAATTATCACTGAAATCATTTAATGAATCAATGCACCAGATCCCAACTGGAATATAGAATGACAATTAGTGACAAACCATTGATCATTTCTAATAGTTAATCAGTTGGAGGTGAACACCAAAAATGCCAAATTTGAAATGTGAGACCATATAGTAATGTACATGATCAATAGAAAAAAACCAAATCCATGAAAAGGTGAATACGAATATAAAATTATGTAAAAACCCGATAACACCATACATGAAATAAACTAAGTTGATTAATAAATTGTAAAATGAATTAAATAAATGAAAAAATAAATGGGGAAAATATAGACACAAATAAAAATTAATTACCAACAAGACTACAATAAGAATAATAGAGAACATAGAGAGCCTGTCATTGGATCTCCATGTCCCAAAAATAATATGCATTATATGCATCTATATTTCCATAAGATATCAAATTTATCCATCTTTCATTCAATAATATTTTAATGAAATGATGTGTATAAGAAACATCAATGTAAGGGTGAGTTTATACAATCCAAATTGGATTCCAAAAATAATGATTGATAAATATATTCAACAATATTTGATATCAACCCAAAGAAAGATAGATATCAAACATAAAAAATAATCAAATATATTCCATTATGACAACCAGACAAGATAAGAAGGGGATCTTCATCTCACATCCCAGTAAATGCCAGTGAGTCTACAAACAACTATAAATTTTCATCTCTAATTATCAACATAAAATTTATTATCTCCAGAAAATTTGTTGAGGTTTCATCTTATTTCTACTATGATCCATAACCATGATGGCCATTGAAATCTTGAGGAAAAAAATTCTATTATGACATGAAGATAAGGGAGTACCACTCAGTATACAGAGGACCCACACACAATATAGGGTAGTACCATCTATATGTGTATAATAATTATAGGGGTCTCATGCATTGGTGTGAAAGTGGAGTTATAACCCGAGTATTTTCTTATGATTCTTACTCGATAACAACCAATATCAAGCATTTCATAAATATGTGAAAAAATAATAAAATATCACATTATATCTCATCTTCCACAATAAAGGGTCGGATTGTGTCCTACAGAAAAAAACACTATAGGCTTGCTACAAAAGGTTGGAATCTGAGTACTAGGTATGTATATATGAGTTAATATTGTTTCTATTGGGAATAAAAATCATGTATGGGGGTCCAAAAGGCATGGGACCCCACCTAAACCCATGGCTGTGTTATGAATTTTCCAGGGATTGGAAATCAATTTCCTACTACATGTAGAATACATGTGGTACTCGGTATATCTCAACCACTCAAGGCATGACCACGTACAGTTGGTTGTTCCCATTTACATTAGGTCAAATCTAGGATCCTAATCATATACCTCGACATGACTGGGTACCTATCCATGATCCTCTAAATTTGGGTGTGCCCATGTACACCAAAATTACATGTTGTGTAGTTTCAACATCATGTCTTATAATCCTTTACACTTCCCAAAATCCTGGTGTCACTTCCATGGGGGATATAAAACATGTATTCTTCTGAAGTACATAGTGTGTAGTTTATATTTTTTTAGATCCCATATTATTTCCCTAGGTTTTTATATATATATTTTTATCGATATATCTCTCTATTTCCCCCTGATAAACTGTAGAAAATCACCTTCAGATTTCATTTTATATATTCATATTGAAGTAAAATAGAAATTAGCAGTCAGTATAAATCTATCTATCATCCCTTGAACATCCTGTCACTAGTTTCTACTTGTAGATCCTAGATACATGATATTTAACCTACATTCCAGCTTAATATATTTTAAAAAAAAAAACAAATCCATTCATTATGCACCTATCCATCATTAATCATGGGGTTTGATCTTTATTTAACCGACCTCACGAATGACTAGTCATGACATAGTGGTCTTCTATGGAAGAATGTAATGAACTAGTGGGGAAAAAGTTAAAAACAATTGTGACCATATTTTTCCAAGAATTATCATCCAATTTTTATGAAATGAAGAAAACCAATGTGACAAAAAGGAATAAAAATAATTAATTTTATTAAATCAATTTATTTTATATAAAGGGATAATGTTAAGGATAAAATTCTCACATATATGATGTTGATAATAATTCAATCTTTAAAAAAATAATTAATATAAACGAAATCCATGTTTATGAGTCTTACCATAATTTGAATTGATCATTGATATTGGAATCATTTTTCAGGGATGTAGAAGTCCCACTATGTTCACTGGCTCTCAATCCCTCCTTGTATGATCATCCTTATACCATCAATATATGTCTTACAATGAATAACTTTCATATATCCTCTCCATTATCCAAGGGTTAATAAGGATATACCTAGTCAAATATTAAAAAAATATAAAAAAGGGTTTTAAATTATGGGAATTTTCCAAATAATAATTAAATTTAGTTATTTAATTTAATTAAATGTGCTGCCAAGAAAAACCTGAACCAAGTGTTTTGAACAAAATAATAATGGTTCACTAATAGGTTAAACATCAGGTTTTAGATTTAATTGTTTCACAATGTTTCTATTCAAATAAATAATTTTATGTTAACAAATTTTTTCAATAAAGGAACATCCAAACATTAATAATACATTTAATATTGTAATAAAATAAATTACAGGCTCACTAGGCCTCTATTATTCATGCTGATTCTCTTCATTTATTAAAAAATATTCTTTAATAAATTAAAATAATATACATGGAAACAACATAGTCACCAAATTCCACCCTCCTTCATTCCGTTTCACCCTAAAAACAAAATCTACCAAATTAGCAGGGATATAGAGACCCAATATCACTCCATCTCTCTCGAAGGTTTTATCCAGCATACTCCCATGCTGCCAGAACACACAAACCAAGGGAATGATTCATCATCAAAATATACTATCATGATGATCCTTAATTTATAAAGGGTTCTATGTGAAATGACTTTAAGCTCGACATTGACTTTACCATAGTTAATAACAATCATAGGTTCATGATTTTATCTCCACAATGGTGACCCATTTATGTCATCAACCACCATGTCCAATTTTTGATATAGGGATCTGTAGTAACCATCTTTTCCAACCATATTCTTGATCTAAAAAACGTGATGAATGTCTAGGACATATTTCAACCCTTGAGAAAAATTTTTAATTCATGTACTAAAGAGACTCCTAGAAAACATAGTTTCATTTCTAAAACTCTATGGTCATGTGATGTTGATCTCTATTAAATATTTATTGTATTTGGGATATCATCGTCCCCATAAATATCTTTTAATCTATATCATTCCTCTATTACATCATATGTAGAAAAAAATAGAAGGAATTCACATCACAATCATTCATAATGTTTTCCTATAACGTCTCCCTAAATGACATCAAGTGGTATCGAACTGATAGAAAATTGATAGCTATTATTATAGTCCATCTCTATCAATGTAATGTGATCCAAATAAATTTGAGTTAAGTCCATAAAACATTCCTTTAGCATATCCTACAGCACCTATATAGTGCACTGAATTTTCTCATCCATTTGGGAGTGAAACACTATAATTGTCCTCAAGATAGTCTCTAAATAATCATGTAAGAATCCTCTAAACCATGATGTAAACCATGAATCATGGATAGAAAACGTCATAGAGGGTACTCCATTGAGTCAAATGATCCCCAACATGTATAATTACAAAATTATGTCCAAAAAAACTACACTCCCATATAGTTTGTAGGAGAGTTGTTTTTTCGTGTTGGTCACCATTAACACAGATGTAATTGAGGCACCACACTATCCACTGATGCCCTATCACAATATATATGGATATTTAATCCAATTACCACACTATTAAACCAATATCATATGTCAATATTTTCAGAACCTGGATCTTATCGTTCAATAGATCACATTTGAATCATCAATAGATGAACTCATTGACACTATGAATCATTTCAAACTTCTAAATAAATTCTATTAATATCCAATAACATCATTTAAACTCAATGATATATATCAAAAGAAAATGTTTGAAACTCCATAATAAATAACTCTCTCATCATGACAAGGCTCATAATGAATCCTGTAATTTGGATGATGATCTCCCATCCATTATACAATATATTAGTTATATCCCCATAAGATATCGGGCCATGATTAGCCTCACGGTATATGTGACCCAATTAGGTATCTCTCAGAAGATAGTTAAGTCAAGGTGTCAACAACATGAAATGAAGAAAAAAATTAACCACATCATCCAATAGTGTCATCTATAATGAACCCTACAACTCAAATTCCTCATTCACCAAGGAAGAATGAGGCTTATTTCTAAGGGAATCAACATCCAAATTTACCTCCCTAGATGAACAAAATATCTCAATGTTATAGTCATGAATGAACTCAATTAAATGAACATATCATCAGTTAAAATATATATGTTTGAATATGTACCTAATACTTTGGTTTCCATTACATATAAAAGAACACTATTATGTATGTTTGGTCCCCCCACATTTTTAGAGAAATGACTTTCTGTAACACCCCAGGTAAATAAGGAATATGGAATTTTCATATTTATCCATATTTGTGAATAAAATATTAATATGACTTTAAAGGGGACGCTATGCTCGGTGGCGTACCCAACACGCAACAACGAGTTTCATGGGAATCTTACGTTGCACTCTAATAATAAAATAATATTATTTTAAATGGTAGTTAACATGTAGCCGTTGTAATGGAGGGAATGGATAGAAATAACTAAAATATGATTATATATGTTATTAAATATTTTTACATTTATACAATAAAAGATAAAGGTTTAAAATACAGAAAAAATTCAATTTTAGGCGTATATTCCCTAGTTTTCACTAAAGGTTCACTTATCACCTTTTGATGGAGAACCGTCATTAAATATAGTTTTGTTCACTCTTAAAAATTATTTTGGACCAAATAAAACTCTTATTAAGAATCGGGACATCAAAATTTACTTTGTGTAAATCTTTGGTATCTTTCCGATAAAGTTCTTTTTTTTAATGAATAGTGTAAAATGTTGTATTTTAATTCAAAACCACTTTTTAATATAATTTATTTATATGATTAGATTATATTTTGAATTGGTTTTAAAGTGAAATTAGAAAATATTTTTACCATTAAATCCAATAGTGGCCGTTGGAATCAATTTCACTTTGAAATCAGACTTAAACTAGTGTCAATCTTTTGATACTTATTGTTTCATAAAACACGCTATTTGTCATGACAGCGGAAATTAATTATTAAATTAATTAATTTGATTTATATATTTTGAATTTTGTAAAACGGACTTCATTTTTGAATTCAGAATATCAAATATATCTTAGGGTGAATTTTTGGGATTTTTCTGAAAAACGTCAATTATTGATGAATAGTGAAACCACTAAGTGGTACTTATAAAAACTAATTTTCCGTTTAAATGAAATTTTGCCATCATTGTGTTTTGATTTTCAAAAAATACAACATACATGGTTGTCATTAAGAAGTAAAATGTGGTTCAATGAGATTAAAATAATTTTTGGTGAATAGTAACTTATTAAGTTTTTAATCGCGATTAGTGGTAATTAGTGTAGTTTAAGGTAAAAATAATTATTTAATAAAATGAGATGAGCTTGAAACATGTCTTACACTCATTGGTGGTATCATGGACGACCAAGACAAGCCATGGGTCAACTTGGGGACCCCATGGATCCACTTTGGTTGGGAAATTACATAAATAACATTTTATTTAATTCAAAAGTAAAATTGACACAAACATGATATGTTTTACTAAAACAATTTTTAATTGGGTTTATACAAGTAATATTTTTTATTATAAATATTCATTGGAAAGATAAACAGATTTCCTACATCATAGTATTTTTTTATAATTTTTAGACATTAAATATATTAAATTATTTATGACATAATAATGATGCAGCGATGACATCATTATTTGACGATTTAAATAAAATGGAAAGATAATGTAAAATATATGAACTAAAGATGTCCAAAACTTATTGGATGAGTAGATTTCGAAGCCTTATCACCTTATCAACTAATTATATCAATGTGGGACCTTTTGAAACCGAAACACATTTTCCAATAAAGTAATATTTCTATACTTTCCAAAAGTGCCCCTCCTCTCCTCTTATAAAAGGCCCCCACCTCTACCTCATTTAACACACTCCTCAAGCCTTTTTCTCGCCCAACCCCTGCCCATTTACTCTCTCCACATCCCTCTCCTCATCCTAGAGGATTCCCGTTGGGCAGAATCCTTTCAAAGGAAGCCTTTAGGCTCAAATCAAAAGGAGTTACACTTTTAAAGGTAATTCACTCTCTCATGTTCATTTGTTTTATTTTGCTTCTCCAACCCCCTAAACTATTTTTATTTACTTATTTTGTAACAAAACCAGTATCTTAAATATACTAGGATTTTTTTATAAGATTTATTCGAGCTACACTCTCACACAACTACATCAAATGGTTAAAGAACATACGGTTTCCGTGGATGGTGAAATTCTGCCTCCCGAAACGATGATTGTTCAATACTCATTTAACACCTTAAAAGGTGGCCATTATGATTTCACTATTTTTATATATGATATATAATATGTTTATGTTTTATTTATTCTTCTGTATTTTTCATTTTTGTCTTACCTTTATGGCTTCCATTATGGGTATACGCGATATCTTTATTTAAGGAAGTGCGGACTACCGCCCCCTCAAAGTGATTTGATTCGTTAAATACCATATGTGGGATGTATAAAGGATGGAAATATGATAATATATATTATATTATACTTGAATTATAATATACCTTTATATCATTATGATTCCATTCTATAAAATACGAAATAGAAATTAAAGTAGCGTTCATGCGTACATACGGCTTACTGTCTCCATGAACGGTGCATTTCATTTCTTACCTCTAAATGATTATGTAATGTTATAAATGAATGCATGTACTGGATATATATGACATATATGATATCTACATAATGAATACAATTCTGTATATAATAAACATTTGGCCACATGAACACCATGTAATTGTAAGAAGTCCACTTTCGACTTAAGAACCAAATATCGGCAAAACAAATATTATTAACTTAAATGATTACATAATGTTTATGACATGGTAATAAGTGGTATAAAAGTAATAATGAACTTGAAAAAGGTTCTTAAGGAATTAGAAATTAACTCATGTTTATTATTCAGGAGATTAAAGAACGATCGAGTCAAGTCGGACCCGAGGTAAGGGATCCTACTCTTCTCTTTCTTTTTAAGTACACACTTTTATGTCATTCCTTTTAAAGCTCATCTTTCTTGTTATTGGGATGATATTTTATATTACAATTACTGTAATTTCTATGTTCATGTGATGAGAGACCCTATTCTCTCTCATAAATCCATTTTGGAAGTTTTGAGTGGCGCCGTTAGGCTGCCGAACTTTCGTAAGAGATCTAACTTCTCTCTTTATTTTTAAGTACTATCCTTTTTTTCACTTCTTTTAAGCTCCTCTTTGTGATGTTGGGGGATGTTATTTTATATTCCTCTTGCTTTACACTTTATTGTAATGTGATGAGATACCCTATTTGATCTCATCAATCCATATTCGGATGTTTTATGTGGCGTCGTTAGGCTACCGAGTTTTCGTAAGGGATTTTTCATCTCACATTTATTCCCGTGAGATTTATTCTACATTTGCCACAAATTCCATTGAGTGGTGTATGTTTTGAAAGATACCCAAGTCGGTAAGGGAACCGTTCACCCTCTTTTTTTTAAAAGACTTCTTTTGTTGGGTCTTTTAATTTACATATTGTTATGTTGGGATATGTTCTCATATATCCTTATTGATGTAAATTTTATGTCCAAGTGTTGATATACACTTTTTATCTCTCATCAACTAATTTTGATGTGATGCCGTTAGGCTGTCAAGGGAACTTTTTAACCCAATTTCTATTTATTTGGGTTCAACTTGTAGTCATTGAATATGTCATCCATTGAATATGTGTGATTGACCTTTTATTGTTTTACACTTAATATCCACTTATATTGGGTGTATATATATTTTTCACACATATTTTTGAGATTTATTTGTCCTTAATTTAATGATACCTTCTTTATAAGGGATTTCATCACATTTGACATTTCTATTGAGGGTTCATTGTTGTTATGCACCAATTCACTCTTATATGGTGTATATACTGTCCTTTGGAGTATTATACCATGAATCCTTTTATTCTCATGATATTATAAAGTTCTGACTAAATGTTATTCCTCGATTATTGTATTCAAGTGTCTCTAATTTTGGTAAAACCCCTTTAACCAAAATATCGTTTTAAATGTTTTAAATATTTGTTCTTATTAATATCCATGTTTTCAAAATGGTTTTAAGGATTTATTTATATGGATATTAATGGTTTAAAATGTTAAAAGCTTCAAGGTGGTGTGGGACACTTTGATTCAAAAATCTCTTTATTAAATGTTTTAAATGGTTTTGGAAATGGTTTCTTTTTGAATGGATTCATTATTTCAATATCCTAAAATGTTATATTGTGATTGAAATGTGGAAATGTTATGTTTCCATTATTCATGTTTATGTGATACAATTATGTTATGGTTCTTGGGCATTGTTATGAAGAACGGGTGGTTCCGTGATAAACTAAGGGCGGGTGAGCCCGATATAGCTCTCCAATGCATTGGGTAACGCAAAGGAGTGAAACGTTAAGGTTTCTCCGAAGAGATTTTGGGAATATACTGTGATGGGTATTCCAAACGTAACCAAGAGGGTTACTCCCTACGTAAGAATGTTATGAATGCCTCATGTTTCCTTTATGTCTTACGATTTCTATGATTTATTCATGATTTTATATGCCTATGTTTTATGGGTAAAGTATGATTTCATTCTTATGTATATATGAACTCATGTTTCCTTTCCATATTTTTATATCCCTTACTGAGCTTTTTATGCTTATCCCAAGTTTTTGAAATGTTTTTCACAGGTCAAGGGAATGGTACATGATGTGATGATAGTGTCAAGGATGTGTCAAGAAAGAATCCATGTTTTATTTTAATTATGTTTCCGTTGATTGGGAAGAATGAATACTGTCTTTTATGTAACCACCTTGTTTAAATGTGGAATGTAATGCAAGTTTCATGATCTAATTCTCTAAAACTCTAAACCTGAAAATATCCTCAATGTGTAATCTTGTAATAACTCAAGTTTAAGTAAGATTTAATGCTGGGGCCTTATAGTTGGTATCAAAGGCCGGTTTAGATAACTTTAGAGGTTAGGGTATTCTTTAAGAATAATTGACAATTACCATAATGGTTAGGATTTCAGAAAGAGTCTTATTTTTAGATAAAGTGAATGAGTAAGTATATCTTATTGTCTATCTTACTCATTAGTACATGATGGTTTTGTTTATATACTCACACTGACCTTTTTGGTTTTAGTAAATGGCTGGATCTAGCAGGCACCAAAGTAACAGTGGATGTGAAGGAAACTGTGACAGTTTTTTGAGCAACCAACTGAATGATATGGGAGCTGCAATGAGAACTCTTTTGATTATCCTCAACCAACTATCTGGAGTCATGATTGACCACCTAAACCTTGGAGATTTCTCTAAGGCATCATATATGCAAGAAAAAAATCCCTACGGAAGTACAGGTAATAATCATAAAGGTAAGTGTGTTCAAAAACCTATGTGTCAAAGATGTGGAAAGAAACACCTAGGAAAATGTTTCAAAGGGACAGAAATATGCTATAGATGTGGAAATTAAGGTTATAAAGCAATAATCTGCCATGGAAAAAGGAAGCATCCAGTTGACTCTAGGAAAGGGAAAGATGTTCTTTCTGAGGGATCAATTGAATGTTTTAAATGCGCTGTGCATGGTCATTATGCAAACACATGTCCTATGAAGAAGTTTCGTGAATGGGGTCACCAAGAGCGTACCAATATTCGTTTACCAATACCTAATTCCATTCCAATTAAGGATGAAGAAACTGACAATGGCCAATCAAAGGTATGTACTATTTCATGACTATTGTTTTCTTATTTTGGAATCTTAGGATATAATTCATGATTTTGTTTGTAGGAAAGAGGTATTTCGGAATAAGTTGGAAAGGAATGGATAATGGATCATGAAGAATGTTGAATGAGTAAGATGTCAACATATAAGGGCTTCAAGAGTTAGGGTGAAATTCTTAAGAGTATTAAGTCTCTTTTGATGACGGGGTTACATTAGAAGACTTTTTATATTATGTGTAACCCTGATGTTTAATATAGGCAAATTTTATTCAAGTAATAGTTATCTTTTCTTTTGTGGACATAGTTATAAAGAACCATTTGGGTTTATATGATCCTTACTATTGATGTAATTATGGGTTACCATATGTTATGATTGAAGTGAAAGGCATGAGATAAAATTGAGGTTAAATTATGTTATGGTTATTTTTGATGATTTTACCCCTTTTTGGGTAATGATTTTAGAATTATATAGTTTTGGAAAAAGGACAACACGCAGACCGTGTGACAACCCGTCGCGTCGGACAATGCTGCAGGAATCGAACCCACAACCAAAGTGCGACTGGTATTTATCGCCTACAACTGGACTACGTGAAGTCCCTGGTTAGTTTGACTGATTCTTTTTAGTTATATGATTTTATGAATTAAGAGTAAGTTGATTTTGGAGGATATGTGATTAGGATAATTACTTTTCAATGTGAGACTTTAGGAGCAACTGATGTTGTTTGGAGATAAATCTTACGATTTAACATGGAAGACTATGTGACTAAATCCTTCAAATATTTGGGTTTCAATCTTATATTGGTTTACTTTGAAGAATTTTATGGACAAATTATTTATCGGATGGTCCTCGTTGAACTGTTGGTTTTGTTGGACAAATTTTGGAGATTAAGAATAGATTTTCTTTTTATAAGGGGTTAACCTTTTCTGGATTATCTGATCTTGTACTAGCCTTTTTGGTTTTGGTTTTGGTTAAAGTCTAAAGACATGGGATGTATATAGTTCTCTTTTGTGGATTAGGTGATTCTCTAGAAGTTTATTATAGTACTCTTAATGTGAACAAGTCTTCCTAAATACTCGTCTTTTGGAGAAAATACGAGTTTGTGTAAAATTTGAAAGTCAACATGATAAGTGATTATGTTTCCTTATGAATAAATTACTCAATAAAAAGTAACTTTAAACAAAAATGTTGTCTATTAACTTTTCTTACTGGGGAATCAAATACCGTTTAACCCATCACAAGTTTGTGATTTTCTCATGGTTAATTTTCTCCTAAACATGTTTTCTATCACTCTCCATCAGAACATGACCCTATGTTTTCTCCTCCATGTCCATGTTTTCATACTTGGAATCCTAGTATGGGATAACTTGTGTGACCTCTGTGCTTATCTTTCTTTATTTTAAAGTGATTGTTTTACCGACTCTTGTTCCGATGTGGGACGTTCAAGGATGTTTCCAAGCGCAATTTTAAAATTGCGAGGACGCAATTCCCAAAAGGGGGGAAGGATGTAACACCCCAGGTAAATAAGGAATATGACATTTTCATATTTATCCATATTTGTGAATAAAATATTAATATGACTTTAAAGGGGACGCTATGCTCGATGGCGTACCCAACACGCAACAACGAGTTTCTTGGGAATCTTACGTTGCACTATAATAATAAAATAATATTATTTTAAATGGTAGTTAACATGTAGCCGTTGTAATGGCAGGAATGGATAGAAATAACTAAAATATGATTATATATGTTATTAAATATTTTTACATTTATACAATAAAAGATAAAGGCTTAAAATACGGAAAGAATTCAATTTTAGGCGTATATGCCCTATTTTTCACTAAAGGTTCACTTATCACCTATTGATGGAGAACCGTCATTAAATATAGTTTTGTTCACTCTTAAACATTCTTTTGGACCAAATAAAACTCTTATTAAGAATCGGGACATCAAAATTTACTTTGTGTAAATCTTTGGTATCTTTCCGATAAAGTTTTTTTAATGAATAGTGTAAAATGTTGTATTTTAATTCAAAACCACTTTTTAATCTAATTTATTTATATGATTAGATTATATTTTGAATTGGTTTTAAAGTTAAATTAGAAAATATTTTTACCATTAAATCCAATAGTGGTCGTTGGAATCAATTTCACTTCGAAATCAGACATAAACTAGTGTCAATCTTTTGATACTTATTGTTTCATAAAACACGCTATTTGTCATGACAGCAGAATTAATTATTAAATTAATTAATGTGACTTATATGTTTTGAATTTTGTAAAACGGACTTCATTTTTGAATTCAGAATATCAAATATAGCTTAGGGTGAATTTTTGGGATTTTTCTGAAAAACATCAATTTTTGATGAATAGTGAAACCACTAAGTGGTACATATAAAAACTAATTTTCCGTTTAAATGAAATTTTTCCATCATTGTGTTTTGATTTTCAAAAATCCTACATACATGGTTGTCATTAAGAAGTAAAATGTGGTTCAATGAGATTAAAATAATTTTTGGTGAATAGTAACTTATTAAGTTTTTAATCGCGATTAGTGGTAATTAGTGTAGTTTAAGGTAAAAATAATTCTTTAATAAAATGAGATGAGCTTGAAACATGTCTTACACTCATTGGTGGTATCATGGACGACCAAGACAAGCCATGGGTCAACTTGGGGACCCCATGGATCCACTTTGGTTGGGAAATTACATAAATAACATTTTATTTAATTCAAAAGTAAAATTGACACAAACATGATATGTTTTACTAAAACAATTTTTAATTGGGTTTATACAAGTAATATTTTTTATTATAAATATTCATTGGAAAGATAAACAGATTTCCTACATCATAGTATTTTTTTATAATTTTTAGACATTAAATATATTAAATTATTTATGACATAATAATGATGCAACGATGACATCATTATTTGACGATTTAAATAAAATGGAAAGATAATGTAAAATATATGAACTACACATGTCCCAAACTTATTGGATGAGTGTATTTAGAAGCCTTATCACCGTATCTACGAATTATATCAATGTGTGACCTTTTGAAACCGAAACACATTTTCAAATAAAGTAATATTTCTTTACTTTCCAAAAGTGCCCCTCCTCTCCTCTTATAAAAGGCCCCCACCTCTACCTCATTTAACACACTCCTCAAGCCTTTGGCTCGGCCAACCCCTGCCAATTTACTCTCTCCACATCCCTCTCCTCATCCTAGAGGATTCCCTTTGGGCAGAATCCTTTCAAAGGAAGCCTTTAGGCTCAAATCAAAAGGAGTTACACTTTTAAAGGTAATTCACTCTCTCATGTTCATTTGTTTTATTTTGCTTCTCCAACCCCTTAAACTCTTTTTATTTACTTCTTTTGTAACAACACCAGTATCTTCAATATACTAGGATTTTGTTATAAGATTTATTCGAGATACACTCTCACACAACGACATCAAATGGTTAAAGAACATACGGTTTCCGTGGATGGTGAAATTCTGCCTCCTGAAACGATGATTGTTCAATACTCATTTAACACCTTAAAAGGTAGCCATTATGATTTAACTATTTTTATATATGATATATAATATGTTTCTGTTTTATTTATGCTTCTGTATTTTTCATTTTTGTCTTACCTTTATGGCTTCCATTATGGGTATACGCGATATCTTCATTTAAGGAAGTGTGGACTACCGCCCCCTCAAAGTGATTTGATTCGTTAAATACCATATGTGGGATGTATAAAGGATGGAAATTTGATATTATATATGATATTATAATGGAATTATAATATACCTTTATATAATTATTATTCCATTCTATAAAATACGAAATAGAAATGAAAGTAGCGTTCATGCGTACGTACGGCTTACCGTCTACATGAACGGTGCATTTCATTTCTTACCTCTAAATGATTATGTAATGTTATAAATGAATGCATGTACTGGATATATATGACATATATGTTATCTAAATAATGAATACAATTCTGTATATAATAATCATTTTTCCACACGAACAACATGTAATTGTAAGAAGTCCACTTTCGACTTAAGAACCAAATATCGGCAAAACAAATATTATTAACTTAAATGATTATATAATGTTTATGACATGGTAATAAGTGGTATAAAATTAATAATGAACTTGAAAAAGGTTCTTAAGGAATTAGAAATTAACTGAAGTTTATTATTCAGGAGATTAAATAACGATCGAGTCAAGTCGGACCCGAGGTAAGGGATCCTACACCTCTCTTTCTTTTTAAGTACACACTTTTATGTCATTCATTTTAAAGCTCATATTTCTTGTTATTGGGATGATATTTTATATTAAAATTACTGTAATTTCTATGTTCATGTGATGAGAGACCCTATTCTCTCTGATAAATCCATTTTGGATGTTTTGAGTGGCGTCGTTAGGCTGCCGAACTTTCGTAAGAGATCTAACTTATCTCTTTCTTTTTAAGTACTCTCCTTTTTGTCACTTCTTTTAAGATCCTCTTTGTGATGTTGGGGGATGTTATTTTATATTCCTCTTGCTGTACAATTTATTGTAATGTGATGAGATACCCTATTTGATCTCATCAATCCATCTTCGGAAGTTTTATGTGGCGCCGTTAGGCTGCCGAGTTTTCGTAAGGGATTTTTCATCTCACTTTTATTCCCGTGAGATTTATGCTACATTTGCCACAAATTCCATTGAGTGGTGTATGTTTTGAAAGATACCCAAGTCGGTAAGGGAACCTTTCACCCTCCTTTTTTTAAAAGACTTCTTTTGTTGGGTCTTTTAATTTACATATTGTTATGTTGGGATATGTTCTCATATATCCTTATTGATGTAAATTTTATGTCCAACTGTTGAGATACACTTTTTATCTCTCATCAACTCATTTTGATGTGATGCCGTTAGGCTGTCAAGGGAACTTTTTAACCCAATTTCGATTTCTTTGGGTTCAACTTGTAGTCATTGAATATGTCCTCCATTGAATATGTGTGATTGACATTTTATTGTTTTACACTTAATATCCACTTATATTGGGTGTATATATATTTGTCACACATATTTTTGAGATTTATTTGTCCTTAATTTAAGGATACCTTCTTTATAAGGGATTTCATCACATTTGACATTTCTATTGAGGGTTCATTGTTGTTATGCACCAATTCACTCTTATATGGTGTATATACTGTCCTTTGGAGTATTATATCATGAATCCTTTTATTCTCATGATATTATAAAGTTCTGCCTAAATGTTATTCCTCGATTATTGTATTCAAGTGTCTCTAATTTTGGTAAAACCCCTTTAACCAAAATATCTTTTTAAATGTTTTAAATATTTGTTCTTATTAATATACATGTTTTCAAAATGGTTTTAATGATTTATTTATATGGATATTAATGGTTTAAAATGTTAAAAGCTTCAAGGTGGTATGGGACACTTTGATTCAAAAATATCTTTATTAAATGTTTTAAATGGTTTTGGAAATGGTTTCTTTTTGAATGGATTCAATATTTCAATATCCTAAAATGTTATATTGTGATTGAAATGTGTAAATGTTATGTTTCCTTTATTCATGTTTATGTGATACGATTATGTTATGGTTCTTGGGCATTGTTATGAAGAACGGGTGGTTCCGTGATAAACTAAGGGCGGGTGAGCCCGATATAGCTCTCCAATGCATTGGGTAACACGAAGGAGTGAAACGTTAAGCTTTCTCCGAAGAGATTTAGGGAATATACTATGATGGGTTTTCCAAACGTAACCAAGAGGGTTTCTCCCTACGTAAGAATGTTATGAATGCCTCAAGTTTCCTTTATGTCTTAAGATTTCTATGATTTATTCATGATTTTATATGCCTATGTTTTATGGGAAAAGTATGATTTCATTCTTATGTATATATGAACTCATGTTTCCTTTCCATATTTTTATATCCCTTACTGAGCTTTTTATGCTAATCCCATGTTTTTGAAATGTTTTTCAGAGGTCAAGGGAAAGGTACATGATGTGATGACAGTGTCAAGGATGTGTTAAGAAAGAATCCATGTTTTATTTTAAATATGTTTCCGTTGATTGGGAGGAATGAATACTGTCTTTTATGTAACCACCTTGTTTAAATGTGGAATGTAATGCAAGTTTCATGATCTAATTCTCTAAAACTCTAAACCTGAAAAGATCCTCAATGTGTAATCTTGTAATAACTCAAGTTTAAGTAAGGTTTAAGGCTGGGGCCTTATACTATCGCTTATAACTCTATGCCATGAGTAAATTTGTTCTTATCTTGGTGTTTCATGTACTTCAATCCAAATGAAATAAATACATTTTAAGGATCCATTATTTAGCTGATTCCATCTCCAATGGATTTTGACAACACTACATACTCTACAACATCCTCCATTTGCCTCGAAATAGGGGAAATAATCAACCTCAAACTCAACTAATTGAAGGATTCCTGACACTACTCAGTCAAGATATATTATTTCCCTCTCTATGATAGGATGTTAAATAGATAATCTAATATAAAAAATTCATACATTAATGGCATTATATAACCTATAAATAAATGAAAACTCATCATCAATGAAATTATTCTCTGAGGTTTCCAATAAATAACTCAAAAAATCATCACCAACACCATAAATAAAAAATTATAATAAATTAAATTCCCTAAAAAATGAACCACGTGGATTTAAAATAAAAATAGAGAAGGCATACAATAATTATAATTCTACAAGATTAAGTCATTGTCTTACCTAATATTCTCTACATGATCTTCCATTGATGAAGATTAAATAAGTATCTCACCAATGAAGATATTTGAAATTTGGATGATGTATTTGAGAAGTTATAGTCCCTAAAAACATTAAAGATAATAGGGTAATTCATTGCATCAAAAGGCATCATTAGAAAAAAATGTTACATAATGAGAAATCATAACATTTGCATTAGAATATAATCTTCCTGAACCATTATTTGGTGGTTGATAGAATAGATATCAATCATAAATAAACAACTCACACCTCTCAACTGGTCAATTGCTTCATTAATACTTATCAATGGAAACATGTTCTATAGGATTACCAAGATTATGTGATGATAACAAAAACAAACACTATATATCTCATCACACTTTTTTACAAATAATATATGAACTACCCATTGAGACAAATTGTGTATGAAAAATCCATTCCATCAAAGGTTATATAGTTTAATCCTTATCTTATAAAAATTAGTAGGGGATATCATATATTCGATTGAATATATTAGTGTGGTTATAAGGTGAATAACAAAAACTAATTCTTTCTCATACCTCAGGGGTATTACTAGAACATTCTAGGAGAATGCATCTATTAATACTTCAAAAACAATGAAATATATATTCTTAAAGATCCCTAAATTCTAAATAAGATTCTCACAAAATCGTGGGTGATGGTTTTTAGCTTCCTTCTTACTAAACAATGTTGGTCTTCCATTATATTTCTCTAAACCAAAAAGGAGAATAACATCTATTCTTTTTATAAGAAACTAAATCATATATGATATAATTAAATCAAGGCCCAATCCATGGAAACCAATACATTACAATTATGTCATCATATGCTATCATTAGGACCACAAAGATGCCCCACTATAGAATCTATTTTCCTTGTTTTTATTCACAAAACTAGTAGGTATTAGATAACAAAAAATCTCTCCCAATAGGATCCCTCAACATTATATTATAGGTAAATGTCTCAAATTCATAATTTATTTATCTCACCAGGAATAAAGTGATTAAGAAATTACTCTCACTTATGTGTACTAGTAATGAGTAAACAATTTATTAAACATATATCATACCTCTATTCGTATATTCTACCACCTAACCATTGACCTACATGACCTACCTCGTCCAATGGCCCCACATGATAAAACCTTATGACTGGAATTGGCCAAATGGTGGTTGTGGTGGTAGAAGTTTTTTTCATCATATACAACCAACTGATCATCCATCTATATTAGATCATACTCCACTTCCAAAACCACCTTCCTGAGAAATTACCTAACCACATCTTATTAAAACCTCAATATATCATTTAATATATCTTGAAATTTAATCTATTGTTTCATAGGAATCTATATTGTAATGGTTTTGAAATCATAATCCACATGACCTCATCAATAATAAGCCTAGAATTAGCCCTATATAGGATAACTATATCGACCTCTAGATCCCTAACCAAAAATTCAAATTTTTTGAAATTGATAAATATATTTAATCAACTATTTTGATTTATATTTCTTATTTATTCTATCTAAAATAGTTGACACAACCACATAATAACCAACTCCATCTCTAACATCCCTACGACACTCTACATTTAATATCACTATCACCACAGCCTACCCTAAACATCTAGTATGACTAGGATTTCATAATGAGAACACATTAGCTTTATTGTATATATGGATAAAATTATAAAAAATCCATATATAGAATAATTCTTATCATACTAAATCAAGGTTTTACCAAGTAAGGATAGTGAACATCCAAAAATACTCTGGATCCATCATACTATATTATTTCAGCTTTAGAGGATCCCAGATCTATAATGAGCATAGGAAAAATGGGTAGTACACCTCATAAAATTGACATTAAAAATAAAACTATGAGTCCATCATTTCTTCATATGTCTGTATCACTAATTTTTTCTAGGAACCTTATTCATGATGGAATTTAGTCACTACCAATGCAACCATCTAATCGTTTGGGGTCTGAATGAGCCCATTGTCCCAAACATCCAAATAAATATAATCCTACGCATCCTGGGAATCTGGCTCACTAAGGAGCCTTATTGGTCCAAAATTTTGGATCTTGTGGAGTTGTGTATGTACTGATTAATCATCATCCAAAAATCATTGTACTATTTTCTACTCAATAGGTTGGGGTGTTTCTCCTAATGATTCAAGATGAAACAGTTCAAGTGATGGACCCTAATCTATATCATCATCACAGATCAGATCTTCTTCAGTAATTTTTAATCGATAACCTTAATGACTATCTTCGTGGAGGTATTTTGAAAATCATCAAGATGTACCATGGTAAAATGAGCATATTAAAGGGGTTATGAGTGAAGATATAAATTAAAAACACTCAATACAATATTATTAATGAATAATTGTTCCTTTATAAAAATACCATTTTTCTAAGTCAAGATGTCGGTAGTTTGTGTCATTGAGAATGGATATGATAGCCACAAAAACAACTTTGGGTTCTTTAGCATGAAATCCATAAAAAATTATATCGACAACATTTCCCCATGTCCTAACTAATCATATTATTCGGACTACTTGAAAAACCATCCCATGTAATGAATAGCTCTAACAACACATTATAATGACCAAAATTATCAAGATCCACCTTGCTTTGGGATTTTCTTGTTTCCACAATCCCAGTATTATGTTTAGAAGGACAGGGGATTGAAACAAGTGTTAAGAAGGCATAATTATAAATTGTAGTCTTTATAAAAATGTACCTAAACACACACATGCACATGCACACCCGTCTATAATGTTTTAATATAGAAGAGGAATAAAAAATATTGTGACCACTATATATAACCATGAATGTAATAAAATATAGGGGATTCAATGTATTTCCACAAAATAAAAAAATGATGAAATGAAATGTTAAAAATATAGGACCCAAAATAAATGAATTCCCAATCTGAATACATTTAGAATTTATAAAAATTTGAGGGAGCATTGCTAATAATCTCCATTTTCTGACAACCATACGAAATCAAGGCATCCATGAATCCATATGCTTCATAAAATTCACTATAAATAATTTTTTTTCAACATAAGAGAATATAATAATAGGAAAATAAATTTTAGGATTGAGTATAAACATTCCTATTTGGATGCCATGAAAACCAAAATTGGAGTGATAAGGGGATACAAAAAGTTATGATCAATGTAATTTGTAGAGATATATGAAAACCAATATATACTAAAATATATATTCTCATATGGACAACTTGAAGATTGAGAAGGGTGATATCCATATCACAACTGAGAAAAAGTAAATTGTATCAACATACTACTCTAAAATTCTATTTCTTATTCCAATAATCAAATTTAATGAAACCAAAAATTGAGTAGAGAATCTATCACATAGAAACTATGATCTATAATCGAAGGACCGTAATTCCTAATGTGGACTAGAACATCCATAGAGCATGATAGAGTGGTACTAAAACCCATATGATAGATTATTAATTCAATGTGTTGGATACTATTGTCTCTATTTATATTAAAACTATGGGGGACCCTTTCCATTGTGTGGAAAAAGAGTTTCCACCTTGATATCACTTTGCTGAACAATCCCTAATAATTTCAATTGTTAAGAATCACTTAATGAATAAAAACACCTGAATAATACATCCTTGTATATCATATTCCAATATGAAGGCTTCCATCATGTTCTACATATATAAAAATTCAGGAAAGAATATTCATAGGACAGAATCCATGTCTCGAATAATGAGACACAAGATGAAGTTGTTTCATGGGAGAATACACACTATTTGTTGGGGTGCACAAGGAATGTAACCCTTCCTCTTCTAATGAAAACGTTTTCCCCTTGACATATATTGGGATTCAAAGTCATTATACATGGTGTGTATAAGTGGTACATGATATTTCTGAACCAATTGTCCCATGTATGTGTAATGACAGTAAAGACCATGTAATTTAATCCATGCTTGTGTGTTTAGAAATGAAAATAGTCATTTATAGGGATCAATTTGTGATTATATACTTTTGGTCATTCCCATGTACTTATGAATTACACAGTGTTCCCACCCACATATAGTCCTTTGCATGTCCAATTTGTCACATAACTTGACCTCTAGGAGAGGTTCATACAGTGAATGGTATTGGCTACATAGTGTGCATCCATAACACTACATGAAACCCAAGAACTATAGACAAGGGGTATAGAAACCATGAATTTATTAGGAAGACACATCCTGTCATCCAGATTTATCTAGATACTGAATTTCCATCAGGTGACTCCAAGATCCAGCCATTCAATAATAGGTCATTCTATATAAAAATCGAAAACTAGAGGACATCCCCTTTGGATATCTTTTCTGATCCTCCAATTGATGAAAATTAAATACATGAATGTGGAACAAATTCATCATGTATCACATTTGTATCTCATTGCACCATGACAGTCATGGATTCAAGATACTCAATGAATCACCAAAAATCTATCCTGATCCATTCATAAGACACAAATATATTATTCATGAACAATTCCGCCTCACATGTGTGGGATCGATCATGATCAAACCCATCTTGACAATACTGAATGCTATCATCAAGATCAAATTTTAAGGAACATAAACAACGAGTGGGGAAAAGAAAACAGATATAATGTATGAATTATTGTTTATGTGTTCTTAGCCAATAATTATATAAATGGGGAAACCAAGGTGAAAACCTAAAATAACTATAATAAATTTAGTTTATACAATTTATTTCATATACTGAGTATATGTGAATGATTAAATAATCCTTGACCAAATGATAAAAATTATATTTTCAATAGAAATTTAATCATGTGGGAAGAAACCATAATTGATGATTCCTACATTGATTTTGGATGATTGTTAGTGAATAGTTCATTTTTTCATTGAAGGAATAGTCCCAATATATTCACCATCTCTAGATATATAATTATATGATCTCTCTAAATCCTATAGTCTTGATCATAAAAATAGGAATTATCAAAGATACTCTTCGATATGCCTATGATTATGTGGATAATACTGTTTATATTTTTTAAAGAAGGATTAAATAGTGGAATTTAGGTATTTTCATTTTTAAAATAATTTATTTTAATTAAATGGATTGCTAATGAGTACATTAATATGGAATTAGGTGATAAACAAACTTATTTCATGACTATGGTAAGCTAAACATTTCATATTCAACAGTGGCATCATATTTTCAATCTAATTTTTTCTTTAATGGTTATTTCAAATTGTTAGAAATATTTTGTATGCATAATTTTCGTTATTTTCATATTTTTATAAAAAAACATCTAGGATAATTGGACAATATAATGACCCATTCACATAGTATATGTCTCTAAAAAAATTCCTTAATATATTTAAAATTCATATAATTAAAAATGATGTCACTAAAAATCATTCTTCAATTATGAATGCCAAGACATTCATAAAATTTCCTGATATGCCTAATTTCCCATGTGTAAACATTAGTATTAGGAAAACATACATTTTATTATATTTCATGATTCAAATAATCATGAAAATACCATTAGAGATTCTAAAATATTAATCATCCCCTAATGGATTGGAATTCAACAACAGTCCCATATATCAAATTATCATAATCCTTTAATTTGTTTCCTTTAATATCGTCAATTAATTTTTAATTCCATCATATCATATCCCATGGAAAGACATGATTCAAAAATATTTCAACCCACATAATCCAAAAAGAACATTATAAATAAAAATTATTTTATAAAAATTTAATATATCAAATAAATCCTAGGGAACATCGAAGGTTGTTATTATATATTAAAAATAAATTAAAATTTTAACAAGAATATTTCTTTGGGAGATCAACATTTTCATTTCTATGTTATGTAAATAAAATATAAAAATATATAAAAATATAATGAAAATGTTCTATTCAAAATTACCATGAACTCATATAACGTAATCATTAAATAAAATAACATTCATGTTGTTGGGAAAAAAAATTTGTGTGGTTTATATACTACTTAATATTCATTTCTTATTTTTTATAGAAATTCAAATGTACCATATCCAAAAACCTCATGAATATTATTTTAATCCATTTTTATTTATGGTAAATAATGGATAATATTTAAACTCAAAAATCATCGGTAGATTTTAAAAATATTCCATATAACATTTTTAATTAATATTTTAATTTGTAAGTAATATATTTTCTACAAAGGAGATAAATAAATATGGTTTTCAATAAAACCATTCATTTTTTCCATGAAGAATAGAGTAAAAATAAAATTAAAAAAAATATAATACATAGAAATATATAATGGATGTATAAAGAAAAATGTTTGGAGACTTAGAATAAATAAATCTTCATTAGAAGTTTTTTAATAAAAAATAATGAAAAAAGGATTATTGTCATGTAAAACCCTTCTTAGTTTTTGAACATTTCAATCATATCCCAAAATAAACATAAAATTAATATTTATTATATACTTATAGAAATAGATTCATTATTGTAAAAAAAGAGTAAATTATATACCCCTTATGAAGAAAACAATTGTTGAACATTACATAATTCTCATGAAAACAAATGTGATATGAGAAACCCTAACAACATTGATAACATTGAATTTAAAATCTATTAGATGAGATATTTTTAATTATAAAATTAAATAATATAAAGGTAGAAGGATCAATGATATAAAATGTAAGGGTGTAATTATAAAATCCTCATAATCATAAATAGATACATAGAACCAAACATTTCATATGAATAATTATTGAAAAAAAGATCCCTTACTATACATTATTTAGATAGTTAATCCCTTTAACCTCTTGTATAATAATTTTGAATTTATAATAATTCATCACCATACCAATTTACATTATTATATTATCATATATGATCGACTTAAAAATTCTAAATAACCAGTTATAAAATAATTATTTAATTCATTATTTCCAAGTGTCAACGATACTATTTATATTTTTGGTTTCAATATATATGTTCATGTCCATTCACCTTTATCATGGGTCAATCATAAATAGATTTATTATCATTTCTTAATCAATTGATTTAATAAATAAATATTTTTTATAACCATTCATATTAATTAGTTGTGGAAAATGAATTATATCACAATGTGGAGACAATAGTCCTTACATACGCAGAAGTGATATTTTCTCTTTTTTATTAATGGAGAAGATGAAATGTAAATAACAATTCAACATTAAAAAACATTATTTTTTTATAAATATCATATATATTCATTATATTTATTATTTTTTCCTACCATTTAATCAAAAATATAACTACAATTATATCACATTATAAATATAGTCATCCTCTCTTACAGAAGAGTAACATTATCAATTTCTTCGAATTGAACTGTAAGTAATCAAATAATATTTATCATTATTTAAGAAAAAGTATGTCATAGATATCATATATAATCATTAAATATGAAATAATAATAAATGATCAAAAAAATTTATAGATAATTAATAATATATCTTCATGGAGTTTGTAGTATACACTTATGAACAAATAACACATTCACTTATTATTTGATGGAATAATGGTATAAAATAGTTGTTCAATAATCAAAATAATTCTCAGTGTTTTTATGAAACTACATTAATCTTTTTATTGTGGATAAAATATTTTAATATAAGGTTGAATAAAAATAAAAATATATGGAGATCGATTAATACTTCTATCACTTCTTTGAGACACCCCCATTGGCTTACAGATTATGCCAATATATATTTCTCTTAGTAGAGGTTCATGGGTTATATGATGTAATAAGGATAACTATGTAGGTTTGGAGAATTTTATTGTCTTATCATGTAGGCTCAAAAATTATAAATACTGTGAGAAAGGTGCTTTATTTTATATGTGAGTGAGGGGAGAAACATAGAATAAATTACAAGATATAAATAATGTAATAAAAGTTTTTTGTGAATGTTTCTCCAAATGGACTTTAAAAAGATTTTAGAAATTTATATAGTCTAAATATTGCAAATTTTTAATAATTATACATTATTATGTTGAAATATTACCCACATCACCTAATTTAACCCCCTATGTAGTGATTTTTCACATCAAACATCATAATAAATTCTTAATAGTTTTTATCTTTATTATGAAAAAATTTCAAGGCACCTCATTAATAATTATGAAATGATGATCATATATAGGGAATTATTTATCTTCAAATTAAATTTTAAAAAGAAAGAAAATTTTAAATTTAAAAAAAATACTATAATAGAAAATGATAGTATATTGTCAGAAAAATTGATATATATATATATATATATAATTGATACTACACTTACTCCATGCCAAGAAATTAACATTAGATGCATGTAAAAATAGTCAAATGAATATATATTCAAAAAAAATCAATATTAATAATAATAATTTTTTGTTAATATATTCTTTAATTAGAAAAACACAATCAACAGATGAAATCAATTTCTAAAAATTGTGTTTTATACCCAGAAATAAAATTTTACCAAAAATGATGTATATTTTTTATTACAAATTAATTAATATAAATATTTATAATTAAAATATACATTTTTTTCATTAATACAAAATTAAATATATAAAATATAAATTAAATAAAATTATTTAATAAAAATTTAAAAACATTTTTTGCAAAAAAGAATAATTTTTTATTGTCTACTGAAAAGTAGATAAATTCAGAAAATTCTAAAAAATAAACCAGAGAGAATATTTGCATGATTACATAAAAATGGTCATTATTTTTTAAAAATTAAATATAAATAACTAATTCAAAAATAATTAACATTTCCACACAATAAATGATATAAAACCCTTTTTAGACAAATAAATCTTTAAAGAAAAAAAATGATTTTACATAACATTGGGAAAAAATTTGTAATGAATTAATCATTAAATAATAATTAAAAACCTATTTTGAAAATGTTGAATAATTTATTTTTTTGATTGATACCTCAATTTTAAAAACATTTTTATAATTTCCATAATTATATAATATATAGATATTATTTAATAGTTATCTTTATGCATGTCAAGTGTGTTAATAATGTCATCTGAAATAATATTATTTTAATCTCTGTTTTTTGGATAATTTGTTATCCCCGTTATAAATAAATATATTTATCTTTATTTTAACTACGTAATCAAATGTTTAATGATAGAAGATAACTTTTTATAATCTTCATTATAAAATTGTGAAAATATACATCCTTTAAACGGAAATGTTTGAAACATAATGGTAATCAGGATAATCATAATCTGGTTCCCTAAAAAAGATAATGTTTATGGAATTTAAAATATAGGAATGGAGAACACATATAAATTCTAATGATGAATATATAATTATAGAGAGAAAATACTAGTAATTGTAATGTAAAAAGGTTATATATTAGTGTAGTGTAAACATGGCCATCAAATCCTTATAAATATATACAAAATAATTATTTTTATTTTCATGGTATGTTTTCAATGTTTCAAGGAATTATTTTACCATCGATAATGGTAAAAATATTTTAATGAATTTTTATAATCCATATACATTATTACATCCATTAGTGGTATGACTTAATTATTTTCCACCACTTTTCATCCAATAACTATATGATGAATGATAAATTTGAATTTTTCATCCCTGAATGAAATAAATGAACACATAATAGATTAAAATTCCTAAAAATAATGAAAATATATTTCTCCACTATTAATTCAATTACTTGAACCAAAAAAATTAATACATGTGATGATGAATAATATGAATAAGCAATCAAATTAAATAATTTTCTAAAATATTTTAATAATAATACCTGAATATCTTCTTAATTATTTCCATGATAACTAAATTCAAAAACCTCTCAATGCACACTAAATATGTATGAAAACCAAAAACTTGTTTCCAACGGAAGGAATATTTCTAAAATTAATTTAACATTAAACAATATAACACATAAAGTATCTCATAATACCGCATACCTAACCCAGGAATACCTTAATTATATATTCTTCTAAAACATGTTAATAAATATACCAACTATTAAAACTCAATGAAATCATACATTCTTCCTAAAAGAAAAAATATCTTTATTCATAGAATAAATTCACTGACAATAAAATATATTCCACCAATAGAAAATTAAATGAAATTCATGAAAGATGAGATGAATAAACATTTCAGAAAATATCTATTAAATATGATGTTCAAGAATACAAAACAATTTACTTAATAATTCTATCATCGATTTATTAAAACTAATCATTGTTATCATAACATTAAGAACAATTTCAGTGTTATATTTGCCTCAATATTTTCACTTCCATTAATATTCCATCACAATAATATCAGATTTCTAATTTATCTATAAAATTTATCATATGCTTTAAGATAGTTAATGAAAACATCCTAGAAAAAAAATCATAAATTATTTTTATTATTCATATAAATCGAATATCAATGCTAGAAAAAAATAATAATAATATTTTCTAATACCAATATATAAAAAATCCATCATTTCTATTGAATTAGTATAGTATTATTTTCACTAAATTCATTATGTAGTTTTCACTTAGATTATTCCATTATGTAGGATAATACCCAAGTTCCCCACACATAATCCATTGATGCATAAATAGATCCTTGGAATGAAACTTATTTTCCTCTATTTAAATCATTATTTCTCTCAACAATTTGTTGTTTTGTGACCTATTTTCAACCTAAAAACATCTTCTCATTCCATTGAAACATTTCCCTGGGTTCTTATTATCACATTCTCATACATGATGGAAGATGAATATTCATTACTCCTTAATATTCATAAAAGAAATTATACAACATGGTTCATATATAAAGTAGAATTTGTTCATGTTGTTAATATATTAATAAGATAGAATGTTTTACATGATCAAATGTTTTCATATTTCATATAGAATTTTATTTTACGGAATCTGGGGGAAATCATTACATCATCTGTCACATTCAAAATTAACATATTTCATCCTATTTTTGGTCATTAACAAAACAATTCAATATTGAGTGAAAATAATCATTGTCAGTAGCCATATAATTAATAAAATTCATTCATTGTATTTCTTGAAACATTTTTTTAAATACATCATATTGGTATATAAATAAATTTTTTTTCTGACCTAAGAATATTTATAGGGAGTGTGTATCTAGGTGGACAGTCATAGTCTCACACATCATGAATGTAAGGGAATGAATCTATGTGGAATGTCCCATTGTGTATTTTCAAAGACTGGGGTGATCAGAGAAAGATTAGAGGAAGTCTATATGAGTATTGTAACAAGAAGATATAAGTAGGGAGTCTACAAGACATGACTGAGGAATAAATGACATGTACTATTTTAGATTAAATAAATAAAATATCCTTTAAGGTGACATGGGTTTTGGCAGATCCCATACTCAAGGAATTACATGATGTTAAGGGTAAGTACACGTCATGTACTAACCAACTGTTGTATGTTTTAAAGACATTCCGACCACTCAGGTCTTTCAAACTCTATAGCCACAACTCCCCTCCCTCTCTTCTTAGGTGACCCAACAAACCCCTCCATGTAGTTTTAGAGATATATTTAGCTAGGATCGATTTTGTTCTTCTCTCTTAGATATAAAATTTATCTAGGGTTTGATTTATATCCATTGTTGTGGTTTCTTAAATCTAAATTCTCAATTTTCTCAATTCCATGAGATGTGTCTTGATATCCATAGTTTTAATGGAGTTTTCTTATATATGGGTTGGTGTGGGTTTGCCACAGCTTCCACAGGTGGATGTAGTTGCTGTAGGGGGAGGTGATCGTGATCCAATTTGGGTATACTTCTCGAGTGAATAACATCAGAAACATTTTGAGATAGGGGAATTGTTTATTATTTATTTATATACATTCCATCATAGAGCTAGAATAATTTATACTCTGCTTCACAATAGAATTGACTTAATAAATATATGAACTTGATTAAACAAAATTGGTATTGATCACATGAAATTTCTTTGCACCATGATAATGGCTTTCCTCTTGAGTTTCTGGATAGTTTTTATCCATATCTCACATTATTAACATATTTTTTATTAATGTAATATGGTAATGAACATAAATCGAGAATAAATTGATAATTAATTAGATAAAGTTAAAGATGAATTTTAATGAATCCGGTTGTTGCTGTTGAAAATTGATACTAATATATTGATGAATGTGTTAATGTTTTGAATCATTGCCTGATACAAATAAATCACGATGATGATTTTTGTTGAAGTGGGTAAATTCGTCTTAAAATAATTGTTCACACAGTCTTTGATAGTTGTGATAACTTGCTTTTTAGGTCTCATATAGATGGAACCTACTAATAATGAACCATTTAATTCAAGATGGATTACAGAACTAATTTTTTTATAAAAAATAATTCATTTTAGGGATCTGATTTAACGCATTTCTTGTAAAGACCATGAGTTTAATGCATGGGATTGTGAGTGGTCCTTGTGTGTGAGGGTTGGATGCCTTTTTTTTGGTGCCAAGAGTTCAGTTTCTTTGTTGTTTGTTTTCCCACTTCTTGTTTTTTCATGTGATCCTAGGAATGATGAAATTAGGAGATTTTTTTGTATGTGGGTCCATGGAGATCTAGTTGTTTCTTTGGTAGAAACTGATTCCTAGAGTGGTGATATTAATTGGTTTATGCATGTGATTTTCGGGGAAGACACCTAAGATGATTAAACGAGTTAAAACAGGGCTACCCATTGATGTGAATGTTTGATTCTTGATGTTTGTATATATGATTTAATTTCCCCACTACATTAAGAAGATGGTATTTATTACCATCCTTCCATAATATGTGAAAACACACAGGGTATTCCATGTGATATTCATATTTAACTTCTTATGTATGGATGTATCTATGCTGTTGCAATAGATGGAAATGAATTGACGTGTATTCCATATACCCAACGTGTTGATCCCATTGTGTTGGGCATCATAGGTTTTATTTTATAGAATACCATAGAATATGTGAGTGTGATAATTCTATTATTAAATGATTTAATAAATAATGATCAAACCATGGGGTTGGATCTTACTAGAATGTGATGATATGTTTGAACTTTTGAGGAAATTTGGACTCAGTTTGGTTATGACTAAGAGGCATGGATCTTGTAGTGATGATAATGAAATGTAATGTGAAATTGGTAACACATACATAATGGTTAACAAATAAATTAATGTAAATAGAAACTGATTAAAATGGGTAATATTATTTAATAAAGTTCTTTATATGGTTGTGTTCTTATAGTATATCTAGTCTTATCAATGGTAGCCGAGAGTCTGATAGGTTTTAGCTACAGTTGTTTCCAAGAATATATTTTTCTAATAGTGTGCTTGGGAGAAAAATTATATCATGTACTTTTGTGTTCTTTTATGCTACCCTATCCTATCAATTAGGCAAACTGACAACCCAAGGATTCAGATCCATATAGTGTGTTTTCCCCAACATCTCTATGGGAGTATGGATGGCTGACTTCCCCTTTACCCAAACTCTTTTATTTGTATTTACTTGTCCATATATGAATGATGGTTAGTTTTTCCCATATATGTGTGTAGATGGGTGTACTGGCTTGTAGTTATTTCCATCACATAATATATGGATATAGTTTTTTATAGACTAATATAGTTATATTGTTTATAGGTTTTAATGGATTGAGGATCCTTACACGATGTATGGGATATATTGAACTGTGGTTTAAAACCCAATGTATTATACATGTAATGTGGAATTTGTTGGCTCTAGGGAACTACCTTGTTACCTCTGGTTGTGTGGATGGTGTGGTTATTCAACTATGTGTATGTGGGAAATCCCTAGGTTGTACGAGGTCTAGGTTTTGGTGGTCACCCAAGTGTCTTTCAGACAATATTTATAGAGATATAAAGCTTAGGATGTGCGATGTTGTGGAAAAGTGGAAAACCAGAGGGGATATGGTGGTGGGGTACCGTTGATATTATTTATTATATAATATAAATTTTTTCTAAAATACTTGGTGAGAGTATGCATGGTGAGGCTAGGAATATAGTATACCTATTTAGGTGTCAAGTTAGATTCAGTTCCATAGTTTTTTAGGAGAGGATCCATGGTAAACCCTAATGCATATACTGTTATACTCACCATATGTTATATAAACTATTTTTCAAGTCACTTGGAGAAGGTTGGAGATTATTCTTTTTACTACAAATCTATGAGTTTGCAAGAGCTGTTTGGGCTTTATGGTCGATGTCGTTTTACTTTATTTTGGTACCTGATGTTTTTTCATTCAGTTATATTAGTTCTTTCATTACATTACATATGTGTACTTGGTTTTATTTTATATTTTAGTTTTAGTTGGAGTTGTTTGGTGTCTATATTATCTCTCTCTTCAGCATGTGTTCTCACAGAGCGTCAGGTTTCCCATTTGTGTTTTTATCATACCATCAGTGCTAGTCACCAACCCAGGGCCTACATGAGGTAGGAAATGGAGGTCATTATCTATCTTATCACATTTTCAACCTTGGAGGGGTACACATTATGGGTAGGGTGTCATGATATAGTGGTATTACATGTCAGGTTGAGTGATAAGATGTTGTTTAGAGTTAGGCATAGGTGAGGCTGCATTGGTTTTTCTGGAAAATGTGTTAGTCATGTTTTGCAGGTGCTGTAAAAATTAGATATTTTACAATACATATGTATTTAGTCCCACCTATGATCGTATTCATTGTCCTTTATGTTTAAAATGGCTACAATACAAGATTATATTTTCTTAAAGGTAGAGACCTTGGAAATAATCATTCATCGTTATTCTTTGCACATTTTATTGAATGGGTAGACCTTGGGATAACTTAATCTTAAATGTAAAAAAGAAATCAATTAAATAATGATAAATTCTACCATATTTCGGTTTTTGGATGTTTAATTTTTTCCCTTTTTGATGTATGGATCTAGGTCGACAGCCTCATCAGATAAATTTTCATTATAAATTTGGGGGATACATTGTAGATTCTATCACAAAATATTGGTTGGGGGATGTTTAGATATCTTTTCGTTTGATCCGTGCTCAGAAAGAGCATTGAGAATTTTTGGTTGTGATGATGCTGCAAGGGGAGGTGAGGCAGTGGTTGTTTTTCTTCCTCATGGATCATAAGGAGATGTCAGTCTCATTAGATATGTTCAGAGAGAAGTTCAAAGTTGATTTTATTTCTTTGAATGTGAATGAATCCACTTACAAGGATCCTCTTACCCTTTGGTATGGATGGTCAAGTGTGAGAGAGTTCATGATTTATTTTAGAAACATTCTATGATATTTTATGGAACTATTTACAAATGGGGAGGCTAGGGAGAGGCATTTTGAGGAGTCTTTGAATCCATATATCCAAAACCAGGTCACCCCATTTATGTTGAAGACATATGTCAAGTTGCTGGAGAGAGAAGAGTTTATTGAAAGGATGTTATCTATAACCAGATCTTCATTAGTCGTTAGTCACCAGGATTCCTCACGAAAAACATATGTGGTTCGGGGTCCTAGATTTCAAGTCAAAATAGTTTCCATTCAGTCAGGGGTTGGTTCCAGCCCTCAGTATCTGGTTGCATTGGGGGATGAGGATCTCAGGTCTATGTCAAGGTATTAGGCATTTGTTTGTTGTTATGTTTGATGATGTCCTCATCTGAAAGAGTTCCCAATCATTTAGAGATGTCAGTGTGTGTTGGGTGTTCTTGTTTAGGTTCCTCCCTTGAATCACATTCATCCAAGAAATCTAATGTGGGTTTCACCAGCTTTGGATCAACAGATAGAAAATGGTGTTGGTAGAGATCAACCCCAACACACTCCCAGTACTCAGAGAGTAGAGCGCGTTGGTGGGGGTGGTCATCATTAGGATTAGAGAGGCCTTATATCCGGATTTGGTAAACATAATGCTTTATCATTGGAAACTCTAGGCGAGCTAGACAATGTTCAAGGTACCCTTAGATTGTTTTATACATGGTTGTATTAGTTATTTGATTTTTGAGTGACACACTCTTTCATATCACCTTCCCTTTTTCATGAATTTGGACTTGATATAAGGTGGCTTCTAGTTCCCTAGGTGTTTATTATGTCGGTTGGTGGTCGAACTATCATGTTTGAAGTATATAGAGACTATGAGAGAGTTTGGTGTTTGAAACACTCTTGGAATGGTTTACTATGTTTATGGATACTACGATATGATTTCATCCTCATCATGGATTGGTTGTGTTCAGTGTTTGATATTGTGGATTAAATAAAATTTTAGGTAGTGTTTTTCGATGCTGATGGAGAGCTAGCAGTGTTTATTAGAGAGTAGGTGTCACAACCAATCCTCGGGGCCCATTCCATGACTACCCCAAGCCAACCTTCCATAGTCTAGTGGCTGGAGACTAGCACCAATGGCGTAAATCCCAGTAAAATGGATGGAATTTCCTTTATAAAAGTAATCAAACATAACAGAGTACGCAACAGTAGAAAACACTATGTAAAAATGAGTTCAAAAGTATGTGTTAAAAAGTAAATGGGACAGTATACAAACCCAAATGTAAATTATAGTAAAACTAAAATGATAGTACAACTATAGTAAAGTATAACAACAACCATTGAGTCATCCTCCGGGAATCCCACCTGAAGGGTGGTTAAAAATGGCCTCCTCAGCACCTCCTGTCCGGTCGTCCGCTCTGTGTACATCTCACCAAGTGGTTCACCTTCGGGTATTGTACAGCTCCACAATCATCCACCTCGATCAGTGCTATCCATCGTCTGCATCCAACACAACGTAGTGCGTGCAAAGCCCAAGCAGGGGTGAGTGTACGATACTCAGTAGGGACCCCGAGACCCCCGATGTTCTCCCAGAATCCATAAAGGACAAACCACAAGAGAAAGGTACAATCATGAAGTATCAACCAACTCTATTTAGGTATTTTCCCATATATATACCTAATTCATCAATCATTGATTGTCTCCAACTCTCGAGCCCAAGCACAACCCAGTCCACACATGAAAGAAAGTCAATCACATCGATGATAATGATTGAAAGTCAAGACTCTGCTCACACAGGTATATATCTTCTGTATATAGATAGAGATGATCAAATGTACTCACTGATTCATCTATGTTGTCGGACCCATGTAGGATACTAGACCAGCTATGCTGTCAGACCCACGTAGGATACTAGATCAGCTACTCTGTCAGACCCACATATGATAATAGAACAGAAGTAAAACTGTCAGACCCATGTAAGATACAAGAACAATAGTCATCTCTGTCGAACCCATGGAGTATTCTAGTAAATTTTTCATCATCATCTAACCCACAAAGGAATCCAGTATGGTTGTCATCGTCGTCAAACCCACGGAGGATTCATGTACGGTAGTCGCTACAGTCGCAGCCAACTCTAGGGTTCACACACACAACACACTCGATTCCGGGAGGGTCCGCTTCTCAAGAAAAGGCATCGTTACATAAAATAACACGAAGTCTATAGTTGATGTACCACGAAGTTCTGTCTCTTAAAGAGGAACCCAATGTGGCAGACATCATGTCAATCAGACGCCCAGTCTGAGAGATAGTGGCTTTTCTGTTCTAGGGGCCCGGTTGAAATTACGCTCATTCCAAAGCCGTCCATTTTCCAAAGTCGTCTAAAACTCACTTAAATCATCGCAAAAGGACCATATTGTCAAGAGTATCCCAGTTCCATAGATGGTGTGTCGATCGGACACACGGTCGTGAAGATATTCTCATTTAAGAATAATGGGCCTGACCCTTTATGCCCAGTGGGCTGGCGGGTCGGGTTGACCCGATTTTGGCGGGTCTGACCCGGCTGGTGTCAAACTAGCCTGGTGAAGCATGCAGCCCAGCCTGGTGGGGCGCAGCCCAGCCCGAGGGGCGTGGCCCGGGGGGCCAAGTAATGCGGGGAGAGAATGGCCCCCCGACTTCTCGAACTTGCGGCACCACCCTCCTGTCCGGACAGCCAAAGCTGGACGGTCTTCCCGGCATGATTGGCCCGCATGGGCGGGCCGCTGTCCTCCTATGCGAAACCAGCGGGTGCCACGACCTTCATCAACCCGGCCGGCCGACGAGCCGCCCGATTCGCCGGTCGAAGCGGCCCGCAGATCGCGGGTCGTGGTCCTCCGCAACGCGGTTCCATGGGGCGCCGCGATATCTCCATCCCGGCCGGCTACTGTCACCCAGTTCTTCTTCTGCTGAGTAGCCTGTAGATGCGGGCTGCGGTACCTCTCCACGTGGCCGGCATATGGTCACCTCTTCCTTCGGTCTCCTCCAACTTTTCTGTCACTGTCTCTATCAAAATAAAATGAGGTTCAACGGAGGGTCACCAGGCCGTGTTCATTTGGACCACACCCACCGCGTTAGGTGGTATCATATGTCTGAAGATAAAACACGGTTTCAACGAGGTACGAAGAACAATTATATTCAATTAAAATTGAAACAAACCCCCTACCTTGAAATAATGTTCATTTTTAGAAGGAGTCATGGGGAGGCGGGGTCAACTCGTTGACCTCAGGGAAGAAGGGGCCGAGGAAGGTGTGTCGTCGGCGTTCCTTGCAGGTGGCTCCTTCTCCTTTGGATTGGACGAAGACCAAATGAGATGTTCATCATTCATCAGCAGTTCTTCATCAAAAGACGTACTCTATTCTTCTATTTCTCAAGAGATCTTTCAAAATTCTCTCAATACAACATGTACGCAAACTTAAATAATAGCTAAATCTATTATTTTATTCACACATGATTTTTAAAAATTCAAACACTTTAATTAATTAATTGTATGGTTCAATTAATTAATAAAAAGTGTTGGAAAAAAATTAATGGGGGAGAGGGAGGTGAAGAGTTCACATTAATTAAGGGGAGAGTTGTCAAATTAATTAAGGAGGAATTAATGGGGAGTTTAAGAGAGTTGAAAGGTTTGGGGTTCATGTGGGCCCTACCACACATTATCCTCTCATGGGAGTTTATGTGGGTGTGGGACCCACCTATAACATCCCCTTGTAGGATATAACTAACATCCTTAAATAAAATTGTGTACTACAATTTTAGTTATTTTATTCTATATCCCAAAAAAAATTAACTCTCAACCCGCATAAAAAGCAATTGTGGTAAAGGTCCCCTTTAGTGAATATCGGTGCTACGAGTTCATCGGTTTCCTCAGATTTCAATTCCGAGAACTAGTTCAAAACATAGAAATACCCACACGTACGTTTCCTGAACGTACCTGAACAAAACATCAGAAATTTATTCTGGGCACATCGGGTCTCGGAATCAAGTGCCGTCAGAAACCACAGACTCGCAAAATTCCAAAGTATTTACGAAAAAAATTTCCTCGAAATTTCTTGGTATTTACATTACTACCAAATCAAGGATTTACATCCCTGTAAAGCTAAAAAACACAATAGGGAAACAAATGGGGGTACTGAGCTCACATCTGAGACTCCCGCTCCCAAGTTCTCTCCTAGAGGTTCCCGTACTACCAGTGAATGTGCACTAGAAGAATCGACCATCCACGTAGGACCCGCTCCTGTCAATCCTTGATCTCCACCAGGACCTCCATGAATTTCACCCCGGAATCGATGTCCATATCCCCATTATTGATTATGTGGGTCGGGTCGTGCATGTATCTCCTCACCTGAGATATGTGGAAAACACCATGAACCCGATGCAACTGAGGTGGAAGTCCCAGGCGTTAAGCCACCTCGCCTACTCGGCTGAGGAAAATGAATGGTCTAATGAAATGCGGAGATAACTTGTCACCTTGGCCAAATCTCTATAGACCTCATCGAGGTGAGACTCATAGGAAGACGTTGTCAACATCCTCGAACTCCAGTGGTATCCATCTCCTATCAGCATAGGACTTCTCTCTTCTCTGTGCAGTCTTCATCCACTCCTGAATGATCAGCACCTTCTCCATCGTAGCCTGAACCATATGTGGTCCTACAAGTGATGACTCTCCTAGGTCAGTCCAGCACAGAGGCCATCTACATGGTCATCCATACAGTGCCTTGTAAGGGGAAATCCCGATGGTGGAGTGGTAACTATTGTTGCACGCAAACTCCGCCAAGGGTCAGTGATCCTCTCAGCTATGACCAAAGTCAAGGACACATGCACAGAGCATGTCCTCGAAAG
This sequence comes from Viscum album, assembly GCA_963277665.1. Classification (NCBI taxonomy): domain Eukaryota; kingdom Viridiplantae; phylum Streptophyta; class Magnoliopsida; order Santalales; family Viscaceae; genus Viscum; species Viscum album. The sequence goes on along the minus strand of OY728127.1, from coordinate 123,199,097 downwards.
TCTGAATGGTCCTCTCTATCCGACCGTCCATCTGAGGATGGAAGTTGGTGCTCAGACGTTGTTGTGTCCCAAAAGCCTCCTGTAACCCCTTCCATAACCGTGAAGTGAGTCGAGCATCTCAGTTATAGATGATAGTCTATGGAACACCATAAATCCATATGATCTTTTGAACGTAGAGATGTCCCAAGCTCTCTACTGATCCCTTCTCTCTGATCAGTAGGAAGTGGGCCGACATATTGAGTCGGTCTATGATCCAACATATAGAGTTGTGTCCTCTAGATGTACGTGGAAACCCCATCACGAAATCCATGGATATATCACCCCACATCCACTCTGGGACCTCTAAGGGATGTACCACGCCTGCTGGTACCTGGTGATCTGCCTTCACTTGCTGAAAAATGAACATCGTGAAACAAACTCTGTTATGGCATTCATCATTCCCGGCCACCAGTGCTATCGTCTGTTGTCCTAAAACATCTTCACCACTCATGGATGTACCGCTAGAGGGGAAGTGTGGAACTCCCTCAACACCTACTCCTGTAGTGAAACTGGTACCATAGTACGTCCCCTGAAGAAGATGATGTGCTCCCCAACTTCATAAAATCCATCAGGTGCCTGCCTTGAGGATACCTGAGCACGTAGTGTCTCACAGTCAATGTCCTCATGTTGTGCCTCTCTGGCTCACTGAAGGATTGGAGGAGTGATTGTTAGAGACTGAAGAAATGCCACTCTATATATATCCACAAAGGATATCTGCAACACGGCTAGCGGCTCTATCGTCTCTCCTAGCAGCTGAATGCCCGGTCTCATGCTGAGTGCATCAGCTACTATGTTCCCCTTCAAAGGAGTATAAACTTTCTCAAAGTCATAGTCTTGGAGGATCTTGAGCCATCGTCTCTATCTCAGGTTCAGGTCCTTCGGCGAGGAGATTTACCTGAGACTCTGGTGGTTATAGTAGACTGTAAAGCGCTCTCCCATCAGATAATGTCACCATATCTTCAAGGCAGTGACCACTACTACTAACTCCAGGTTCTGGGTAGCGTAGTTCTACTCGTGTTGTCTCTACTACTGCGAACCATATGTGATCTTTGCTTGCTCCTACACCAGGACACACCTGAGTCCGGTCCCTGATGTGTCGCAGTAAACTATGTACCCAACTCCCTCCTCTGGTAGCCTCAAGATGGGAGCACTAGTGCATCTCTATCTTATCTTTTGAAAGCAATGATGAAATCTATTTGACCACACGAAGGGTTTCCCCATATTCTTTAATGTAGATAGTGGTGATGCAACTCTGGATAAGTCTGGCACAAATCTTTGATAGTACCCAGCCAAACCCCAGAAACTCCGCACCTCCATCACACTCTTGGGTGGCTCCCAAGAAAGTACTACCTAAATCTACACTATATCCACTACAACTCCAGCCTCTGAGATGACATATCCCATTAAGTGAACCTCTCAAATCCAGAACTGACACTTTGAGAGCTTACCATATAGCTGGTGCTCTCAGAGTGTATCCATTACAACCCACAAGTGGTCGGTGTGCTCCTCCTCAGTAGTCGAGTATATCAGTATGTCGTCGATGATAAATACGACAAAACGATCGAGGTAAGGCTAGAAGATCATGTTCATTAGACTCATGAACACTGCTGGTGCATTGTTAATGCCGAAAGGAATAACCAAGAAATCAAAGTGGCCATACTGACACCTGAAGTCCCTCTTCTACACATCCTCGTCTCGAACTCTGAGATGATGATAGCCTGGCCTAAGGTCTATCTTCAAGAACCATCGTGCTCCATTGAGCTTATCAAAGAGATCATCAATCCTCGGGAGTGGGTACTTGTTCTTCATGGTCACCTGATTTATGAGACAGTAGTGGACCCACAGTCATAAGCACCCATCTTCCTTCTTGGCAAACAAAATCGGAGATGCCCAGGGTGGAACTCTAGGTTGGATAAATCCCTTCCACTACAAGTCCTTAAGCTATACCCGTATCTCACAAACATCAGTGGGAGCCATCCAATATGCTGGAGTAGATATCAGTGATGTCCTGAGGTATATTTCTATGTAGAATTCTACCTCTCTGCGAGGAGGTAGTCCTAGAATGTCATTAGGAAAAACATCCGCATACTGATCCACCACAATAGGAAAACTCGGACTCCGCACATCAATCGCTCCAAGGATGAGACTAGCCAAATAATGTGTGATCGGATTTCCTCTCCTCCGTGAAAGTCCATTCTATACTGCAAAGTGTCCCTTATCCCCGGTGAAGGTGAACATGGTCCCATCCGTGCAGACACACCACACATTGCGCCTAATGCAGTAGATCTGAGCGTGGACTCTAGACAACCAGTCCATACCCAAGATAATGTCATAAGGCCACGACAACACTAAAAGAAGATCACAGTCGAAGCTCTCGACACCTTGAGTAACCTCACACTGCACTCAAAAGTTTGTAATTTTATAGTTTGCTCCCATATAAGTCTCTAGCTGTAAGGTTTGAGACAACGGCTCTGTCGGAATCTCCGAGCTCTAAACAAGGGTAGTGAAATTAAAGAATGGCTCGCACATGTGTCTATAAGTACTGCAGAAAGGGTGGAGTAGACACAGATAGTACCTCGAATCATCTCAAGTGCGCTGCGGTTGTAGGACTCGACTGCCTGGAGTTGAGCTTTCCTCTAATTTCCGACTCCCTATGGTCGGGGTGGATCTCTTTGTGGTAGTGGTGGTAGAGCCTCGAAACATCGTCCACCACCCGCTGCTCTTCTAGCTCCTTTGCCTCGTCCAAATGATCCCGACGGTCCACCATAGTCGAACCTCTGGATCTGACTGGGAGGTCCCTCTATTATCTTCTGCTCATCCCCATTGAGGTTCAGACAATCTCGAGCCATGTGACGCAGCCCGCCGCATGCACAACACTGCCTGATCCTCATATTGTGGGCTCAGTTTCATGTACCCCGCACAACCGAACCTGTATCCTGAGGTCGCCCACCAGATGGCCTAGTTTTCTTGGACCTCTGCGTCAACTATCTACTGCCAGCTACAGAAGACTCTACTATGTAGCATCCTGTAGTGGGTCTCGCAGCTGATGTTGGCTCAGTAAGAAAGATCTCCACAAGAAGGGCTCGCTCTAGTACTCCCTCATGCGTCGGAATATTGAGGGAGATCAGCAATGCCTTGATATCACTTCGGAGTCCCTACTCAATGGACCGGGCCTTGAAGAGTGGGTCTCGTACAATATTTGTGGTGTAGCGTGAGAGGTCGGTGAACCTCACTGAGTACTGAGCTACTGTCATGCTGCCCTGCTGCAGATGTAGTTACTCTTGAATCCACACAGCACGAAGGGTGGATGGAACAAACTCAGACCGGAAGATACTCTTGAAGTTTGTCCAAAGTAAATATGCCTCATCATGGACATGGAGCATCATGCTCCACCATCTACCTACTTTTGCATGTAGAAGACATGCGACAAGGATCACCATAAGGTCTACTGGTGTCCCCACCAATCTAAAAACTTTGACAACAGCCTCCAGCCAATCCTCAGCTATCTTTGGATCCGTCTCTTTGCTGAACCTACATGGCCTCTCTCACTGAAACTTGTGAAACACACTCAGGCGGTGTCCACTCTCTACTTCTGGAGATAGTGTTATCAGTGGCCCAGTGGGTAGTGGTACCGCTGGTTCCTCCGATGTGATGGGGCTCTGCAACGAGGACTCATCGCTCGACGGGCTACCATCTCGTACGTAACTCGGAACCCTAGCTGGCTGCCTTCATCGGGCCATTCTTAAAAGAAACAAGTGTGCCATGATCAAAACAGTATACCTGGTGAGCTGACTCAAATTAATCACAAAGGAAACTTTTCAAAGGAAACACACATGAAATCAGTGTTTTCATGCACAAGATCGGAAATCAGAGGTCAGGGTCCTGGTGTATGGATATGTCATCCGCTTCACTAACACTGGACTCCCTGGACTGAAAACCACACTAAATACTCTTAACACTATTGCTTCATAGTAAGCTAGATCAAAGTCCTATGTTCTATGGTAGACCCGAATACAATGATACCAATTTGTCACAACCTGTCCTCGGGGCCCGTTCCGTGACTACCCCATGCTCGCCTTCCATAGGTCAGGGGCTGGCGACTAGCACCAATGGAATAAATCCCGATAGTAGGGAATCCATTGCCATTATAAAAGTAAAAAAACGCAACAGAGTACGCAACAGAAGAAAACACTAAGTAAAAATGAGTACCAATGTATGTGCTAAAAAGTAAATGGGCCAGTATACAAAACCAACTGTAAAGTAAAGTACAACTGAAAAGATAGTACAACTACAGTAAAGGAGAACAACAACCACTGAGTCATCCTCCAGGAATCCCACATGAAGGGTGGGTAAAGATGGCCTCCTCAACACCTCAGGTCAGATCGTCTGCTCAGTGTATCTCTTGACAATTTTTCCACCTCTAGGTATCGTCCAGCTCCACAAGCCTCCACCTCAATCAGTGGTGTCCGTCGTCTGCATCCAACACAACGTATTGTGGGCGAAGCCCATGCCGGGGTGAGTATACGATACTCAGTAGGGACCCCGTGACCCCCAATGGTCTCCCAGAATCCACGAAGGATAAACCACATAAGAAAGATACAATCGCGAAGTATCAACCAACTCTACATAGGTATATTCTCATACACATACCTAAGTCATCAATCATAGTTCAGCTCCAACTCTCAGGGCTAAGCACAACCCAGTCCACAAAGGAAAGAAAGTCAATCACATCGATGATAATGATTGAATGTCAAGACTCACCTCACTTAGGTATATATATTTTGTATAGAGATAGAGATGAACAGATGTAGTCACTGATTTTTCTAAGCAGTCTAACCCATGTAGGATACTAGACCAGCTAAGCTGTCAGACCCACATAAGATACTAGACCAGCTGCTCTGTCGGACATAAGTAGGATACTAGAATATAAGTCAAACTGTCGGACCCATGTAGGATACAAGAATAGTAGTCATCGCTGTCGAAACCATGAAGGATTACAGTATAGTTTTCATCATCTTTGAACCCATTGAGGATTCTAGTAAGGTAGTCACCATCCTCGAACCCACAGAGGATTCTGGATCGGTAGTGGTTGAAGTCGCAACCACCTCTAGGGTTCCCCCACACAGAACACTCAATTCTAGGAGGATCCACTACTCAAGCATAGGGGTTGTTACGTCAACTATAATAAAGTACAGATTTGATATACCCTGAAGTTCCATCTTGTAAAAAGGAACCTAACGTGAAAAACAGCACGTCAATCGGACGCCCAGTCTGGGAGATAGTTGCTTTTCTGTTCCAGGGGCATGGTTGGAATTAGGATCATTCCAAACCAGGACATTCTCAAAAGTCATCCAAAACTCACTTAATGTATCGAAAAAGGGCAGTCTAATCCCATTGATCCCAGTTCCGAAGATGGCACGTCGATCGGACATGCGGTCGTGGAGTTTTTCGCATTTAAACGTAACGGGGCCAGCCAGTTAAGCCCAGTGTGCTGGCGGGTCGGGTCGACCCGATTTTGATTGGTCTGACCCGGCTGGTGTCAGACCAGGCCAGTCAAGCTCGTGGCCTGGCGCGGTGCGGCATAGCCCCTCCTGGCTACCCGAGGTGCAGCCCGGCTGGCTGAGCGATGTGGGGGGAGCATGGGCCCCCGACTTCCCAAACCAGTTGTGTCACCCTCCTGTCCGATTGGAAGAAGATGATCATTATTTCTAGTGTGAGAAACCCGCTTGGGTGAGATGTGGTCCTCCTGCGTTTCACTGACAGCTGCAACAACCTTCATTAACCTGACTGGCCGACGAGCTGGCCGGTTCGCCCGCCGATGCGGCCCGCGGAGCGCGGTCCGCGGTCCTCCACAGCACGACACCATTGGGCGCCACAATTCCTTCAGCCTGGCTGGCTACGACCGGCTGGTTCTTCTTCGGCCGAGTGGCCCGTGAATGCAGACCATAGTTCCTCTCCACGCGGCTAGCATACGGCTGCCGCTTCCTCCAGTCGATGCCACCGTTTCTGTCACCGTCTCTATCAAAATAAAATGAGGATCAATAGAGGGTCATCAGGCCGTGTTTTTTCGGCCTGCGTCCACTGCGTTATGAAGTATCATATGTTTGAAGATTAAACATGGTTTCAACAAGGGATTAAGAACAATTTTATTCAATTAAAATTGAAACAAACCCCCAACCAAGAAAGAAGGTTCGTTCATAGATGGAGTTGCGGGGAGGCGGTGTCAACCCGTTGACGTCAGAGAAGAAGGGGCCAAGGAAGGCGCGTCGTCGGCATTCCATGTGGGTGTCTCCTTCTCCTTTGACTTGGCCGAAGATCGAAGGAGATGTTTGTCATTATTAAGTGGTTCTTCTTTTAAAGAAGAACTCTATTCTTCTATTTCTCAAGAGCTCTCCCAAAATTCTCTCAACACAACGACTTCCCATACTAAAATAATAGCTAAGGATATTTTTTTATTTAGACATGAATTTTCAAAATTCAAAAACATTAATTAATTAATTTTAGGGTTCAATTAATTAATCAGAAGTGTTGGAAAAAAAATTAATAGGAGAGAGGGGCGTGAAGATATAACATTAATTAAGGGGAGAGTAGTAAAATTAATTAAGAGGGAATTAATGGGGAGTTTAAGGGATTTGAAAGGTTATGGGTTCGTGTGGGCCCCACCTCACATTATCCTCTCATGGGAGGTTATGTTGGTGTGGTCCCAACCTATAACATCTGCTTATAGGATATAACTAACATCTTTAAATAAAATTGTGTACTACGATTTTATTTATTTTATTTTAAATCCCAAAAAAATTAACTCTCTACCCGCATAAAACACAACTATAGTAATGGTCCCCTAAGAGAATACTGGCGCTGTGAGTTCACCAGTGTCCTCAAATATCAATTCTTAGCACTGGTTAAAAAGATAGAAATACTCTAATGTATGTTTACTGAATGTACCCGAAAAAATGCTTAGAAATTTATTCCGGTCACACAGGGCCTCGGTATCAAGTGCTGTCAGAAACCACAGAGTGACAAAATTAAAAAGTATTTAAGAAGAATATTTCCTTGAAATTTCATGGTCTTTAAAATAAGACCCTCATATGGGTCCGATGTGAGTTCCGTTTCATCATTAATGGCTAAGATGATATTGGGTTCATCTGATGTTCAACAGATGGCATTTTCTAGTGTTGTGGAAGAGTACCATGATGTCTTCCCAGAAGAGGTTGTAGCATTACCCCCTCAACGGGAGATAGATATTTGGATATAACTACAACCAGGATTGTATCATATCTCGATATATCCATATAATATGGAACCTTGTGAGTAGAGATAAATATTTATACATCTCAATGGTCTGTTGTTGGGCTGTTATGTTTGGCTGAGGGAGTCATCGTGGGGTACAATGATTTTGTTCAGGAAGGAGGCTGATGAATGTTGGTGGCTATGTGTTGATTATCATTGCTTAAACAAAGTGAGAGTGATGAAAAACTATCCTATTATTATGATTCATGATTTTTTTTCAATCATCTAAAGTATTAACTTTTGTTCTTGAAGAGCAATTTGTAGTCCATGTATTATCAGATTCTTGTGAAGGATGATGATATCCCAAAGTCTAATTTCTATTGTTGTCAAGGGAGTTATGAGTTCATGGTTATGTCGTTCGGTGTAATGAATTCCCTAGCTATGTTCATGGGGATGATTAACACTATATTCTGTTTGTTTCAAGATGTTTTCATGGTGGTTTTTATCGATGTCATCCTTATGTACTCTGTGTCTAAGAAGGAGCATGCCAAGCATCTGCCTGCCCTTTTGGGTGTTTTTTTGTATATATCAACTATTTGGGAAGTTGTCGATGTGTGTGATTTTTTCTAAAGAGGTCCTCTTCATGGGGAATGTTATATCCTATTATGGAGTAGTTTTTGATCTGCAAAAGATAGAATTATTCATCACTTGGGTATCCCTCAAGATAATGAATGAGGTGCATAGTTTATATGGTCTTACATACTATTATAGGAGGTTTGCAGAAGATTTACCTTGGGTAGTGAAACCTATGACAACATTAACTAGAATGGATTAAGAGTTCATGTGAACTAATCAATGTAAATAATATTTCTAGTATCTAAAGGAGATGTTTTTTAGTGATCCTATCCTTTGTCAACAAGTGGAGGGAGCTCAGTTTTATGTTTTTTGTGATGCCTCACATCTGGGGTAAGACTGTGTTCTGATGCAGTAGAGATCAGTCATTTTATATGGGTGTATAAAGTTGTGTCTCAAAGACTATTACCATTCCACCCATGATCCCATTTTTTTGGTGGTAGTTTTTTCTCTAATGTTGTGGGGAAATTACCTCCTCAGAGAGTGATTTTTGGTAATCACATATCATAAAAACTAGAAGTTTGTTTCCTCCCAGTGTGACCTGGCCATTTGTTAGCATTCATGGATGGAGTTATTATAGGATTACACCTTAAAATTTTAATTTACACCTATTAAGGGGGATTTTTTTTGTTGATTTGTTGATAAGGAAGTCATGTAGTAATGTAGTGTGTTAATCAAGTGATTCGTAGAGAATGATGGAAGCGATTTCAGTTTTGTGTCTGGATATGGGAGAAGTTGGGGGTAGTGGTTGTCTTTCTAGATGAAGGTTAATTAATCTCATGTATAGATGGAATTTGAGTTCATGTTGTGGAACATTGAGGTGGAGGCCTATAGAGAATTATTTTTTTATGGTGAGGCCCCCGATGGCTGATTTGTGGATGAGAAACACTGGGTGATGTTTCAAGAAAGGATCTTCTTTCATTTGGCTATTCCTGAGATGGTTATTAGGGAGTTCCATAGTTCACACATTGCGGTACATACTGGCATGAAAAATATGTACTATGATTTGAGGATTCAATTATGGTGGTCTTTAGTGAATCATTAAGATGCAGAGTTTTTTTCTCATTGTTTGGTTTTCCCGAAGGTGAAGGTTGAGCACCATGTTCCCAATGGTTTTCCTCATTCACTATATGTTTCTCATTGAATGTGGGAGGACCTCCTGATGGACATAGTTACTAGGTTTCCTTGAGATTAGACAACATGCGATAATAAATTATTGGCAATCGATCATTTGATGATGTCTTCCCACAATATAGCGATCAAGGAGTCGAGCTCAGTGAATGTTTTGATGAGGCAGTATCTGGAGGACGTGGTGAGACTCCAGGTAGTGTTGAGGATGATCATATCAAATCAAGATCCACATTTTACCTCCAGGGTGTAGAGAGGTATCCCACATTCTTTTGTCTCTCACCTATGTCTTAACAATTAATTTCATCTAAAAAATGATGGTCACACAGAGCAGACCATCCAGAATCATGAAAGCATGTTTCACACATATGTTAAGGATTTTGGTGGTTTTTGGATGTGGCAGTAACACTTGGTATAGTTCATTAACAATAGTAGTTTTCCATCCACCATTGTTATAGATATATTTGAATCCTTTTATGGCCTACCTTTCCATTCTCCATTGTGCTAGGCTAGGGTCGAAGAGTCAACAATTATCAAGTAGGAACTGGTATAGAATTTGAATCAAATTGTTCTAGTTATTCATGACAGGATGCAGGTGGTGAATGATCATCATAAGACCATTAGCACTCATATGAGGAGACCTATAGAGTTTTTCTTTTGAGATAATGTGCTTATGAAGGTGACTCCCTATTGTGGTTAGTGATTTTTTGGTAATGGGAGTGATATTTCTCCTCAGTTTGTTGTGATTTTCTAGGTGTTGGCTCATGTCAGAGCCATGGTGTATCGGGTAGAACATCCACCATAGTTGAGTTGTATAAATGTTGTTTTTGAATTTTCATAGCTCCATCTATATATTCTTGATGAATCTCACATCATTTATTGGGGCGAGCTCAATGTTTACGATGATGCATCCTTTGAAGAGCGTCTTATAGAGATCCAAGACCATATGGGGAAAGTGTAGCATGGAAATTACATCCCCTTGTTTAATATCTTATGGAAACACAATGGAATGTATAAGATTACTTGGTAATTTGAGTCACCAATACACACTTAGTATCTCGATATTTTGGATGTTTATCTCTTTCCCTATTGTGATGTTTGTATTTTGGTTATAGAGCTTTCCAATCATGATATGGATTCCTCATGTTTTTGATGTTGTTGATATCTTTATATTAAGACGTGTATCCCCCAGTTGAGTTTTTAGATTATTATTGTGCTTCCCATGGGTTGATTTTTCTATGTACCTCATTCTTTGTTTTTTGGTATTCTCTCTCATATAGTTTTGGATTCTCTAGGATGATAATGTTTGTCGACGTATATGATGTAAGGGCCCATATCTATGTGGATAATCCTTTTTGTGTTTTCAAGGATTGGGGTGCTCAATGAAGGATTAGTGGACGTCTGGAGGAGTTTTTCATTAGAATTTGGAAGGAGTAATGATAAATGATGTGATTGAGTTGTACACGACATGTACCATTAAATTTTTAGAATAATAAAATAAATGATGAGGTGATGTGTTTTTCGACAGAACCCAAACTCAAGGTAGTACATTACATTAATTTTAAGTACACATCATGTACTAGTATTCCACTATATGTTTTAATGACATTCAAGCTGATTGGGTATTTCAAACCCTACATCCAAAGATCCTCTCCCTCTCATCTCGGATGACCCGACAATCCCCTAAATGGTGTTTTGGGGATCTCCTCTACTATGATAGATCTCAGGATTTCCTATTCATTCCATCATCAATCCAAGGTATGATTAACCTCTGTTCTTGTGGTTAATTCGATACACATTCTATATTTTCACTTTTCCATGTGATGATGCTTGATCTCCAAGATTCTAAAGGAGTTTTCATGGTTATGTGTTGGTGCAGTTGTGCAGCGGTATACACAGGTGGATGTGGTTATCGCATGGGGAGGTGATCATGATTCATTGTGTGGACCATTATCAATGGAAGAAAGTCAGTAGCCTTTTTAGGTAGGGGAATAATTGATTCTATATTAATTTACATGAAATAATTGAGCTAGCATGGATAACATTTGGTTCACAATGGGGTCGACATAATAATTATATGAACCAAATTAATGAAATTGGTATTGATCGCATGTTGTTGCTTGGAACCATGATAATAGTTTCCCTATTAATTTTATAGATATTGTGTTATCTGTGTCTTTATTGATTAGAATATTTGCTCTTTATAGAAATTTTCAATGAACGTAAGGATGGAAGAAATTTATAATGAGTTGTATAATGATAAAGAGGCATCATAAAGAATGTAGTTGTTTTTGTTATAAATTGATACTATTAAATTGATCCAATAGTGCATGTTAAATTCCATTTTTTGATAAACCTAAAGTATGTTGACACTTGTTTTTGAAAATTTTAACTGCATGTTAAACTAATTTAATAATTAGTCTCTGTAGTTTTGATAGCTTTCTATTTAAGTTTCTCGTAGTTGGAACCTACTAATAATGAATCGGTTAATTCAAGAAGGATTATAGAACTTATTTTTTTATAATGGATAATTCCTAGTAGGGCTCTGACTTACCATTTTTCAAATAATGGACAAGTGCCTTATGCTTGGGGCTGTGAGTTCTCATTAGGTGTGAAGGATGAACGCCTTGTATGCGGATAAGATCCAAGTTACTAGATTGTTTTTTTTCGGCTACTTATGATGTGGTGTGAGCTTGGGTTGGCTACGCCTGGGAGGCTGTTGTGGTATGCGGGGTTAGGGAGGCCCAATGGTTGTTGTGGAGGTAGATGACACACAAAATAGTGATATGCATCAATTTATGCTTGTGGGTGTTGGTGAGGACACTAGAGATGATGATACGGGTTGAAGATGGGCTTACCTATTGATGTGAAGGTTTTGTGCGTGCACTTTTTTATCTAATTTTCTTTCCCCAGTACTTAAGGAAGATAGTCTTTCTTACTCTCCTACCAAAAAGGCATTATCAGGTGAGGGATGAAATGTGTTTTCAATTTTTATCTTCTATAGTATGGATGCATCTATGGTCCTACAATAGGGGCCAAAGACACGAAGAGTATTCTATTTAGTCACCATGTTGAGACCCTTGTTTTGGGTAGCATAGTTTTTCATTTCATGAATTTGTTGGAATATGGGAAAGTGATAATGATGTTATTAAATGATTCAATAAATGATGTTGAAACAATGGAGCTGGATCTTGTTTGGATGTGATGTTATGTTTGTAATTTTGAGGAACTGTGGATTCAGTTTGGTAATTCCTATTGGGAATAGAACATGTGGTGATGATAATAATATGTAATTTGGAATTGATAATTGATAAGTAATTAATTAAAATAAAAGGAAACAGATTAAAATTGTAAATATGATTTAATAATGTTCATTAAATGTATGTGTGCTTTAATGATATCTAGTATTACCAATGGTTGTCGGGAGTCTGAGAGGCGTTAACTACAGTTGTTTCAAAGAATAGGGTTTCCTCATAGTGGTGTTGTGTGATATATTATATCATATAATTTTTATATTTCTATATGATACCCCACCATGACAGTTATGGATACTTGCACCCCAGGGATTCTAAGGCATGTGGGAGGTTTTTTTGTAACATCTCAATAGGAGGATGGAAGGCCGAGTTCCCCTTTTGGCCTCACTCCCTTCTCTTGGTAGTTACCTATGATGGTTTTCACAACAGTTAGTTTCACCTATATATGTGTGTCGAGGGATATAATGGTGTGTGGTTCTTTTACACAAATATACTCTATATATAGTTTCCTATAGACTACTATTGTAATAATGTGTATAACTTGTGATGGCTTGAGGATATTCACTTGGTGTATGGGTTGTAGTGGCTTGAGCTGTAATACTAGATGTATGATATAGATTATGTGTGTTGTGGTGAATCTTGGGAACTACCTAGTTGCTTATGGTTGTGTGGATGGATTTGTGCTTCACCTAGGTGTGCTCTTGAAATCCTTTTATGGAATGAGGTGCAGGTTATGATGCTCACAGAGTTGTCTTCAAGCCATATTCGTTGGAGAGAGATGTATTTGTACATGTAAAATTTGGGAAAAGTGTGAAACTAGTGGGGAAGCGATAGTAGGGTAACATTTATAATTATTATAATATTATATAATTGTGTATGTGAAAATTTTTGAGAGTATCCATGGTGAGGCTCGAAACATAGTACATCTATTTATGTGGTGTGTTAGTTTTACTTCTTGTTTACTGTGCTCTAGCATGAATTCATTGCATTTGTGTGAGAAACTATGAAAAGGAACCTACTGAATATACAAATATAATCAACCTATTTTATATAAATTATGTTTCTGGTCACATAGATCTGGTTGGAGATCAGTCTAGTTACTACTAGTCTATAGGTTTTGCAGGAGATGTTTGGGATTCCTGGTCACTTCCATTTTACTTTCTATTTGTACTTTGTAGTTTTTCATTCTAGTTGAATTATTTCGTGCAAGAAATCACATACGTGTACATGGGTTCTTTTTATATTACAGTTTGATTTGGAGTTGGTTGGTGTCTATCTTATCTCTCCCTTTTGTATGTGTTCTCTCAAAGGGTAACATCTTCCATCTCTGTGCTTATCATAACTTTATTGATAGTCACTAACTCAGGTCCTACTAGAGGAGGGACTCAGGGGTCATTATATCACTTCTCACACTGCCATCATAGGAAGGGTAATCATTTGGTGGTGGGGTATATAGAATGAAGAATTGAAAAGTGATTTAATACTTAATATATGACTTTTAGTGTTGTTATACATAGGTGAATCTGTTCCATGTATGCATAAACATTCCAATATCAAAAAAGATATATATTTTCATAGAAAATAAATTATTTATATTATGTAATGATTCATATTCAATGATAGTCTATATTATAATAATGGTTCTTTATAATTTTTCATGAACCTAATTTTCCAAAATAGATAGATTATTAAATGAAATAAAGACCACCAAAATATGACACAATTCAATATTAATCCATCAGAGATGAATGTTAATTTCATGTCATTAGGACCAATTCAGAAAACATAAATGATTACTATTAGTTGAAAAATTACACATATAAAAAATTGTTTATAAAACACAAAAATAATATCCGACTATGTTTATAAAATCAAGATCACTTATTAGACATATCATATAAACAATCATTCATAATATCCTGGGGAAAAAAAATATAATGATGTTCATGATTAGATTCTCGGTAAGGGTAAAAAAAATTTATCATTCAATCATAATTTCTAATCATAACAAAACAATTATTATATGGAAACACAAGAATATTATTTGAAAATCATACCCCCTAAATATATATTTCATAATATTGTTTCATGAAATAATTAATGAAAATATATATGAATGAATGAAAAATGATTTAAATAACATGATACAATATATTATAACATTGGAATGAAATGATTTTACTTATTGGGTATCATATTGTTTTATTTATTGAAAATCATAGAAGTATTATTTAAATTATTCATATCATCACATTCATCACATGTTAGGCTTGGTAAACCATTTGTATACCTGCATTGGGCATACGATAATCAATGGTGTACCCAATTTTGGGAATTGGATAAACTATAATGTACCATTAAGTCTCATAAAAAATTAATTTTCCTAATAAATTAGTGGGATATGAAATGACACTATTAAATTACCACAATCAATTCATGTTTATTCCATAGAATAGTTGAAATATTTATATTTTAATAGAGCATTTACAATGAAAATATGTGTTTCATCAGTATTTAACAAACATAATCATAATCCATCATTAGAAATAAAAATAGTGGTAATATAGTATAATTTCTCTAGTGAATCATAATTATTATCGAATGGTATTATTAGATGAAAAATTCCATTAAAAGGTCAGTATAATATTTCAAGAAGAAAATAAATGTTTCATTTTAAATCACCTATTTCGAGTGGAAAATTCCTAAAATGTTAAAGGAATGATATTAATTGATACATAAATGGAAACTTTTAAGGAAATATTTAATTAAATTAGAATTCATTAT
Organism: Viscum album; assembly: GCA_963277665.1. Taxonomy (NCBI): domain Eukaryota; kingdom Viridiplantae; phylum Streptophyta; class Magnoliopsida; order Santalales; family Viscaceae; genus Viscum; species Viscum album. The sequence goes on along the minus strand of OY728127.1, from coordinate 123,184,029 downwards.
AGTGGGAAATTCTATTTTTGATGTTTATGTTAAAAAACAATCTTTTAATATATTAATTAAAAATTAAAAATTATCTCGTTCATAATGAGGAATGATAATACATTTTAAAAAATTATTTTAAGAAGATATATTGATATAAATGAATTTATACATTAATTATTGTATGTTAATAAATTATTTATATCTTTTTAAATATATTGTAGATATAAAAGAATAGATTATCGACCAAAGTTATAAATAGGGTATGTATTCCTTATAAACATTTATTGGTCTCCTTATATCAAAATTATAGTTAAATAAATTGAAAAAAATTACTCTTCAGAAATTATTACTAGATAAAAAATTAATTACTACTTTGGATAGATTTATACTCAAATTTTATTATTCAATATTTGAGATTAAATATGCCCAGAAAAATTGATATTTTAACGTAAAACCATTACATATTTTATAACATAAAAATCATAGAAATATTTAATTAAATAACATAAAATGAACCCTATAAAAACCATGAATATAAATATAATATTTATAGGGGAAAAAAGGGAAACATATATAAATCATAAAATAAACAACTGGTGAAAATGGAATAAGTCCCACAAAAATAATAGTTAGACAAGAAACACCCAGGACTTGGTAAATTAAATATGCAAACTTTTTCGATAAAATAATTCAACTTTTGGTATTAAATAAAATTAATTTAAATGGATCCATAACGTAAATATTCATTTTGTATATATATTCACATCATATACATAAAGACGCTCCTAATATGAAACTTTTCTCAATGAAACTGCATTGAGATGAAGAAGATCCACCTTATGTACGACTAGATTCATAAGCATTATATCCTATATATAATAAAAGAATATTTCTCATAATCACATCCCAAACCATTTAAAATATTATGATATCATACATGATCCTGTTATATAATTTCAAACAATAATTTATTAATTATTCATTATTATGGTCTTATTTTAATGTTGTTGAATGTTGTATTTTTCATGTATTTGTTTTTCAAAAGATTTGGGCCCCAAATATTAATTATTATTTCATAATATCCATAATGTTAATATTTTCATAATTAAAATATTTAATCTTTATATATAATTATATCAATATTCATATAAATAGGTGCTGAAAAAATTAATCATATAACTTTGTGGAGAGAATAGTTTGTATATATGCATTAGTGACGTGTCGATATTTAGATAAATGCAATAAAATAATGGAAAATAATATTTTTACGTTGAATAATAATTATTATACAATAAATATCATATTTAATCAAATAATACGACTATTTATTTTCGAATAAACTTTAAATGATAAACATTTAATATCGCTTCGTAATGGGGGTAGTCAACAACTATTGAGAAGCGATGTTTTCATTTTCCAATGAATGGGTTGGAAAGAAGGTATATAATATTTCATAATTAGAGAATAATAGTTATGTAATAAATAAGATATATTAAAATTAAATCTTTGATAATATTGAATCATGATATATGTGGTTGAAAAAATGAATCATATTTGTCTGTGAAGGGGGTAGTCCCGACGCATGCACGACCGATAATTAAATATCTCATTAGATGAAATAATTTTGTAAAATTGTAGTTTCATTATCATAAGAAAATATTAATAAATTTATGATATCAAATTCATTATAATATGATTGTTAAGTAAACTATATTGATGTGGATGAGGAAATAAATTTGAGAAGGTTGGATGGGTTTTATACAACTTCTCTGACCGACCACATTTTTCTTAAATCTTATGCCTTGAATGAGTTTTCATATATAAAAAAGGCCTATATGTATATTTTAATTATTTATAAAAAGTTTTTTTAGTATCAAAAATTTTCTATAGGTCTGAAAATTCTTTAATAATAGAGGAGACATGATTCCCTTTTATTACTGTGGTGGAATAGACATGTGGAATTATATAATCATTTAAATAATATATTGTCATTTTATTTATAACGTTGAAACAAATGAAAAAAAGTTATATGGATTCAAAATATTGTTCATGAATATCATTAATATATATAAATTATTCTTCTTAATATCATAATATCACCATAAATCCTTTATTTACCCCTTATAATCCCATTTTAATGTCAATAGTGCTAAAAACATTATAATAACACTATTATTACTTAAGAATATATATTATAGTTTCCTCATTAAAAATCCAAACATGAAGATTCAATTTTTTATTTACATTTCATAATATTAAATTTTCTTCAAATGAACATTTAATATTTAAATTATCGAGAAAAAATAATGAAATAGTTGCTTTTAGAGAAAGTTTTTTTTTCATATAACTGAGTATACTCACAGTCCATGTGTGTAAATTAATATTATATGAATGTGAAAATATTTTTATTTATTTTTAATATATAAAATTCACTATTAGTTTTAATAAATTGTGATTAATAAAATTTATTTTGATAAAAATAGAATTGACACATTAGAAACATTTTATTAAAAATGTGTTTTTAAAGAAATGATCAAATTCCAAAGATAAGTATGATGATAATTAATGTGTAAATAATTATATTTTTTTTATAAAAAATATATAATATTATAAATTAAATATAAATAAAAAATCATAATTCTAAATTACATTATTTAACTCTATAAAATGGTAGTTTAAAAAATATGCCTTTTTCATTATTAACATAAACATATTTTTTTGAGAAAAAAAAATTCACTCTATAAAATAACAATATTTTTTTTAATAAAATATATTAATTTCAACATATGTAATTTTATAAATTACAAAAAATATATATATTGTCAACCAAAATATAAAAAAAAATATTTTTGAAGAAAACATATTTTCGATGCCTGAAATGATGTTATTTATAATTTAGTATTTATATTTTAGACAATAATAAAAAAATTATTTATAAAAAAGTCATACGTATTAATCATAATAATTTTTTCTATTCATACCATTAATTTAACTACTACTTTAAAAAATATCACATTTAAATAATTATTTAATTATTTTTCAAAATATTCTTCAAGATCACAGTTATGCGTTTTGCGTGAAATCATGAATACTATTCTTATCTAAAATAGTATCATTTATATAAAAGTACTAGAGTGATTGAAAAATACAATTTTCTTACCCATCCAGGGATACGTTTAAAAACATAAAAATATGTTGGTTGAGAATTACAATCTCAAAATGGTATTTATAAATAAAGTGAATGATTTATTCAGGTTAAAAACCATACAACAAATAAAAATGCATTCCCCTTACTCATAAAATATTAGTTTGTAAAATTAATCATTATAATATTTAAAAATCATAGAATTCTCAAATATAAATAATAATAAAAAAATCACTTTTAGGAAAATTATGATTACATTTTGATACATTATATTAATCCCTCATGTAATACACTTTCAAAGAAATATTCTTGCATGATTTACCTAATTTTGTATCCCAATAATTTTATAAAAAAATCTAAATCAATATTCATCGCATTTGAGAGACATATCCATAAATCAATTATCATTATCCAAAATTCCAACGATCATTATCATGATAAAAAATTTATAATCATTCACAGTTTCATCATAAATACCTTCTAAATAACATTTTCACCCATATAAGAACCACATTCTATTTTTATGTAATGATTCAGAGTTATAACTTTTTCCATTGAAAATTATAATGAACAAAAAAAATTGGGAGTATGGGAAATTAATATTATTTGAGAAATCAAGAAAATATTTATTAGAATATTCATAATTAAGAAATAAATTATTTTGAATATTATTTCATATCTTTATCAATTAAAATTATTATTTTTACTTATCAATAAAAAAATAAAAAGTATCTCATATAGAAATCATGAAAAATATTATTTTTCAAAATATTTGTACAAAGTATTCAATAAGTGAAAATATCTTCAAAATTTTTATGAATTATATATTTAGAAATTATTTTCTCATTTTAATGAATATGGATATGTGAATGAATGTTTTTGAAATTAAAACGTAATGAGATGGTTCTAAGGAAAATTCATTTTCCTTGAGTCTTATATTCCTTCACATTATCTCTCAGTCAATATTATTAATATTACTAAAATCAATTTTATTTATTAATAATTTTTTTGATGTAATGAAATTATCAAAATTATATTTATTTCCTTTGCCGTAATTGTTTATTTAGGTACTAAATTATTTTTTTCTACATCTAACATTTTGGAGTTTCTTAACCCAAAACTAATTTATTATATTATCTATTGTGAAAGGAGTCATTGTTTAACAATTTTAAAAATATTAATCTTTTATAACATTAAGTATTTTATATTTAATATATGTTTTGAACCATATTTTTA